>JASTWQ010000086.1:2400000-3600000 GCA_035220615.1 Leptothorax acervorum
ATAAGGGGGAGAACTTGGTTCATAGGTAAATGACAAACTGATGATAGAACTTATTATAAAGTTACGATAAAAGTGTGAACGTGTGACTTAGATAAACGATCCTTTATGTACAACCGTCGTTTTCTGAATGCTCTGTCTCTCGAGATTAAATTCATATATTCGCAAGCAAATCGTTATTTACATTAGATCGCCAAACAGCTAAGTGTATTTGATTTTACCGTTCAAATATCTATACTCTTAGACTCCTTAAACTTTGTTCTTTGAATACGGAACTTTGATTTCCGAATCGAGTTCGATCAGTAGCCGCTTAAGCCTGTAGATTCCGCGACCTTTTAGTCTCTGAATTCCTACATTGTTAAATTCTTGAATCTTTCTTGGATCTTGAAGCTTCATAACAACTGTTTGATTACTTATACTTCTCGAGCTTTGATGCTATACCTTCCTGAGCGCTTTAATATTAAGATCGCTGAGATATTTTTAGTGAAATTTGTATCACTGCGTAACGTTACGAGAACCGATGAAATATCGTTCCGACAGTGTAATATATAAATCGTTTTAAAGAGTATCGAACGACATAAATTAACCGGTTATCTTTACTTTTCTTTCTCGAGAAAACCGTACGAGTTTACATGTGACTCTCTAAACATATTACACGTTTTGGCTCTCTCGGGCTATTCCAGCAGTAAAATCAGAGAATTCGAGGCTAGCAGAAACGACGCACGGCCACTTTCAGGAGGATCCAAGTTTACTTCGCTTTTAGTCAAGCGCAACCACTCGCCTGCAATCACGAACAGGATTACCCAATGCCAACGCAAATATCCGTATTCTATAATGTCCTGTGTGACGCAATGAAAAAAAAACCCGATATCGTTCTTCGATAGGCTTCAAAATACTGTTAGAAAGAAATTCAAATGGGAAAAACTTTTCAGACGTTTTGAATAAGATTTTGAGATCAAGAACATGAACGATGAAAATTCTATACGAGTTTTATATTACCGTTATTATACCACCGAATACGAATACTTCCACGTATTGGCAGCGCAATCTTTTTATGTCATAGAAATTTATGATATTTCACAAAGAGAAGACTTTACAAAACCGAAAACATAGGTTTATATTTTCTATATTTATATAAAGTTTGTAATTCTTTCTTATTTATTATAATGTAAAATATTTTTGTCTTGTATACATCTCATTTTAATAGTTTTGCTATATCTTGTATACTTAAAAACAAACTAAAAGCTTTTTTCGCAAAAAGCTTTTATTTTGTTTTTAGTGTACAAGCTTTTTACGAAAAAGCTTTTTATTTAAACTTTACTTTATTTAAACAATACAAAAGCAAAAGTCAATAAAATGCACAGAATTCAGATGTAAAATTTAATCCAAAAAAGAAAACTTATGCAGATATTAAAAAATAAGATATTATAGATATTTTTAAAATTAAATATACTTATTGTTAGTTTATTTCATGGTCTAATATAAATAACGATTTAGTTGCAAGTTTTTAGAAATCTATGGGGACTTAAATAAAGTAACTTGAATATAAATCTCAAAAGGTAAAACATTCGAGAAACGATGATGGTTAAACGTAAACAACGTCATTTATCTACATCATACGTTTCACTGCATTTTACACATAAATACAAATAAAAACATTTTATATAAACACTGCGTAAATATCTTAAAAATATCCTCTTGTTTATACAAAATCGTACAACAGCTAACAATAAGTATACGTGTCCAACGTTACAAAATTTACAGCAATTCCCTCGTATTTGAATGATTTAAGATGGAAATTTGCCTATTGTGTTATAGGTCTCCTATTTCTCGACGAGTCCGGAGCTTTCCAACAAACAACGCTTCGAATATTTCACCCGTACCATACCTAGCGATCACTATCAGGTCAAAGCGATGGTCGACATTGTATTGACGATGGGTTGGAGCTACGTTTCCATCATTTACGAGGAAAGCAACTACGGTATAAAGGTAAGTAGGTACTTGTTCGTAATATCTGATTTTAAATTTATAGGTAGTATTAGAGAGAACGCGGTACTATTTGAGAACAATATATATGTACAACAGTCTACTTGTGTTACCATTCTGTTATACATACACATTTAATTTGTTTTTCTTTTTAAATTATATACAGTACATACGATACACAGAAAGAAAAATACATATCATTACAATTTGTTAAAAATTAAGTAATAAAATATCTTTCTTATTAATATAGATTTTTGTAATCATGATTGACTCTGAAAAATATATGCGTTCAAATATTCAAATAGATCTTTATATTTAAAATGTCTTACTCAATACTATTTTACACAAATATTATTATATAAAATGCCATCCGCAAAGCTTTCAAGCTAAATCAAATATTTGTACACAAAAATAGTAATATACGAATGTGGAATAAATTAATATAAAATTGCAACGATTTTTCCGATAACTGCATGTAAATAATAGAATTTAAAAAAAAATAGCAAATAAAGCTGGCAAGTATTTTATTATAATCTTCTCACTTCTTAATTAATTACATAGCAATATTTAAGAAAGTATTCTATTCTCTGTTTAGAGCTAGATGATCTTTAATATACTTAATTTTTTCAATACCATTCTTTCAGTACTGTATCAAAATTGTATTCTGTTTTATAAAAAGGTTGCTGACGTGTTTGCAGCACAATCCAACATTAGACTCATAGAAATTAGTTTCCAATTTTAAAATAATTTGCATTTTAAATAGCTATTATAATTTTGAATTTCTTAACAAAATTAGATACTAATAGCATATTCAGGGCATAGCAATGTAAAATTAATGTTATGTTACGAGTGATGCACAAATTACATCACTTGAAAATCATTTCATCTAAATAGGCCTTTACGCGACTACAGTCTGGTAGATAAACGAATCGATAAATCGTAATACTCGCAGAAAATAAACGAGAATAAATGGAAAGTGAACTGGGATTTTATTCCCGGGCGCGGTCCATTATAATAATTCACGATGGCGCGCAAATAATTTCGACTCCCCTTTTCGACGGCTATCTTTCATTTCGCAATCCAACGAATATTTAGCGCTACGTGAAAATTATGGCAGCTTTCATATTCACTCAATACATGCAACGGTCAAATAACTCGGAAGAAATCATAAGATTCGTTAAATTTTTTTCTCGCAAAGGTATATAATATTCTGGCCTGTGTCTCTTTCTCTCTTTCTTACTCTTCCCCCCTCTCTCTTTCCTTCTCCTCCTTTCTTCTTTCTAAATTGCTAACATGAAAATTTTATATACCTTACATATATATTTCAGTAACACGCTACTTGCTCCCAATTAAAGCTATTTTAAGTCTGTGGTAAGTTTATTTCACCGAGTTGTTTGATCTCCCTGAATGTCTAGAAAACGAATTTTACGTGAAATTCACAAGTAATGGAAATTTACAGAGCGTTTAATTACGATGGGGTGCTCATTGAAAATCTTCTCTTAAATATTTAAAATTAGAATTAAGTAAATTTATATGTGTTAATTATCGATAAGCTAACATTTTACAAAAAGGATATACCTATATGTTTTACGTTTTATTTAACATTTACCATTTCTTGGAAACATCAATATTTTGCTCCGAATATTGATATTGCTATATTCTGAACGATACGATGGAACTTATTTCACTAATCGTTACGTACAGTTATTAAGTTACTCTCATTACGTACCCAACTATCGAGATAGTGATATTCATATCATTTTATTCATACAACTCTCTCATACAACTCTGCAGCATGTAAAACAGGGACAGCTTGTAGCTGCAAACATCATTGATTATAGGATATTGGAAATCGTAAATATATACGACACAGTGGACGCGGTAATTTAAAATCCTGATTCATGCTACAAATTATTACCTACCGCAGCTAGCTTTTTGTATCGCGCGAATTGTTTTCCTCGATAGCACAAAGATAGATAGCATAAATATGCTTTTCACAACAACGTGTTTCACAGAAATCGGGCAATGCAAGCAATTTGCAACTCTGTAGAGAAAATATTTCAAAAGCCGGACCTAATTATATCAAACAAACGTTTCTATTTTTAATATTGATGGTTATTAGCAAAATGTTGGTTCTTCATAAATTATCCTATATGTGTCAAAAAACGCGCATATTATAGGTACTATAAAATTAGATATAAAGGCAACAGAGGACAAAAGAGAGAAAATCGTATAATAGCAAAAAGTACACTTAAATCCTTTTTGCTATACGATTTTCTCTCTTTTGTCCTCTGTTGCCTTTGTATCTAATTTTATGCGTATAGTGTATATTCGCGGAAAAGAATTATAACTAAAAGAGAAAAGACATTTCCTATCAAGGCAGATCTGTAGCTGATAACGATAAATGCCAAATTAATATAAACGAACGCTATTTAATGGGATGCCTATAGTCGATTATCCATTTCCGATTTGAAAACTGCGACGCGGCGCTTGATGAATGCATAATTGAGAAATATATCAAAGTGACGCTTTCATCAAATAAAGAAACGATATAATCGGCGGCCCTATAGTTTTATCGTAAAAGTGAGAATAACACGCCATCCTCAATCAGTTGCACTCGTGTCATGAAAAATTCATAAACGTCTTCGCTGCGACACTTCACCGCAAAATATATCTTCCCATATGTACACATCACCCCCAGATATACACGTACCTTATTATTTCTTTAGAGATTCTATCTTGATATTTGTCTGCAATTTGGAAAGCTAGCGCGAAAATCTATCAAGAAACATATTCTCTTTATCCATTTCCCCTTTTTCAATTCTCCTTCTTCGTATTCTGGTTTACAATCTAATAACAAATTAAAAAAACAAACTAAAAATGAGACGCTTTTTTCTTCAAGAATATTTCCCTTATAACTTCGATACGCGTAAATCTTTGTATGTGTACACATAATAAAAAGTCGGCAGAGGATTACAAATTATGAAAATATTTTTCTGGGCTCTAGTCTATCCGAGCCTATATCCATTTCAAGGCAATAGATTATTAAAAAAATATATTTATTTATTTGTAATATTCTTATATTCTCAATCTTTAATGTTATAATTTTTTCTGTAATAACTGTAAAAATAATTATAATATATTCAAATATTTCATGAGATTAAGTAATACAGAACATTTTATCGTTACATTAATTATCATTTTAAATAAAAATTTTGATATAATGTCTATAAATAATCGTTAGAAAAAGATTCTTCGTGAGTCTTTTATAATATTTCCATTTTTCATACATACATTTTATTAACGTTTGTAATATAATGTTTACAAACCCATTGCCTTGATATTGAAATAAAAAAATAACTCACCAGCCAATGCGCAACAACGGAGTAGTAAGCGTTGATCTGTAAACATAAAAATATTTTTACATTAAAGCAGTGCTCTAGATAATCAATACCTCAAAAGTAAATAATTATCGCGCCCGTTAAATTTTTAAAGCGTCATTTTAACAGATATCTGATTTTTAAATGCTAATGCAAGAAACGATCCGCGTCCGCCGCCAGTGGCTGCATATTTCCGCGTTAACTCGTTCGCATAATTAATCCGCGCGAAAAATCGTGATGCAAGTAATATTACGACCGCGCGAATAAGGGAGACGCGCGACGTTCGCGACGTAATATATCTCTTCTCGCATATACCGGAGATCAAACTCTCGGTGAAATTGCGCCGGAATTAAATCTCGAACTAATTGTACGTATTGTACGAGTAATATGGGTATATTATGTAATGGGCGAATCAAGTCGCGCTTGAGAAAATACAGGCGGAATCCGCCGCGGGACAGCAAAATAATAAACGAATAACAATTACTCACCCCACGGCGGTCCACGATCACTCCACCGTCGCCCGATGCCACCCAGGCCCCCTCCTCCTCTCCTCGGTCCACCTCCGTTGTGCTCCGTTGTTGCATCTCCGGCGGCGCACTCACTCGCGACCGCGACGTTCACAAGCGAGAATATCATCGGTCCACGGATACTCACGATCGCGCGACACTTCGCACGGCACTCCCGGTTTTAATTTCGCGACGCGGCGCGTACTTCGTTAGCGGAGTCGTAACACTGCGTTGATCTGTAACATAAAAATACGTCCACGTTAAAGTGCAGTGTAATGAAATATTTAAAAAAATAATGAATGCACGCATTAAATGTTGAAATTGTCTCTTTAACAAATATTTTATTTCAAATGTTAATAACGAAAAATAATCGCGACTGCTGCTAATTGCTATATATTTCCATTAAAAAATTTGTTCGCATAATTAACCTACATAGAAAATTCATCGCGGTGTTACGACCGCGCGAATAAGTGAGATGCGACGTTCGGCATAAAATCTTTTTTCACATGCATGTGCATGCTCACAGCGCACAGTGTTGAAAATCGAACTCGGCGTACTGCTCAAATTCTCAAAATAACGTTAAACCCTGAATGACATGGTATGATAGGCGAATCAACTCGCGCCTGAGAATTAATATTAGACGAAATCCATTATGCCATAGCAGCAAATAATAAACGAGTAAAGGTGTGCGCCTACATCTAACGTAACGCTGCGATCGTGGTCGTAAGCAAAGAAACTCTCGTAAACAATATATCTATCTTAATATATCATATAAACACACTTTTCTTCGCGCGTCGAGAAGGCTGACAGATTAGGTTACTGTTGTAACGCTATAGACAAGCGTTGTAATCGTCAGAGTTCAAGTTGAATCAACTCATCGATGAGGTTACGATAACTGTCACGACGAGCATTGCGATCGTCGTAAGTGGTCGTAAGGAGCTTACGATAATCATTTACGATAGATGTAGGCGCACCTTAACAATTACTCATCCCATGCACGGTTGCTCCGCCATCGCCTTATGCCTCCCAGGCCCCCTCCTGGCAGGTCGCCTTCTCCCAGGCCCCCTCCTCGCAGGCCCCCTCCTCCCAGGCCCCCTTCTCCCAGGCCCCCTCCTCCCAGGCCCCCTCCTCCCAGGTCCTCTCCACGGTCCTCGTCCATTGTCGCATCTCCGTCGGCGCACTCACTCCCGACGCGGACGTTCACGCGCGGAAATATCATCACTTACGGTCGCGCGACACTTTGCACGACACTCCCGGATTAATCTCGCGACGCGGCGCGTACTTTATTACACGGCGACGGAGAAATTACGACGGAGAGGCTACGTACGAACGGTCCCGCAGGTAGACGCGACGAGTGAGCTTGCTTAACATGGCGGAGATCGAGATTTTCGTAAATCGCGCGGCCAACTTCACTCACCCAGGTGCGACTGTCGCGAGGGCGCTACACTTACTGCCCCCCCACACCTGTACTTTCCGTACTTTGAATAATGAATAATCAGAATAATTATGTTTGAATAATGAAACTGTGATATATTCAATGTTTATACTTTATTTAACACATGTGCTTCGCAAAATTCATACGGATACCGAGGAATATCGTATTCGATGAATTTATTTATAATTTATTTTATTGCTATAATAGAAATAAAGATCAATGTTGCTCGATTGTTTTATATTAATATAAAATAACGCGTAAAATAACAAGAACATCCATGAAATACTTTATCATTATTCTAATACTTATAATTAATTAGAGCTATTAATATTTGTAAATTATTATCTATAATCTGTTTAATATTGCTCTGAATGTAATCGCGTCAATATATCGCATTAGATTAGAAATAAAATTAAATTGCCAAATAAATATATGTAACTTATTGTCTTAATTCATTAAGAAAGAAAAATTTTCCTTCTTAAGACTTACAAAAAACGGTAACCAGTAACATACATATATTTTTTAATAAATACGTTTTCGAGCGACACGAAGATTCCGCGAAGCACATGTAGGTATTAAATAAACATTTGATATATCACAGTTTTCCGTAATCTGAATCGCCGCGGACCCGGTGATTCGCGTAATACCCCGCGCTGCAATCCGAGAGCGTCGAATTACGTTTGAATCGGTGAAAAATACAGAGCGTGATCGTTATTCGAATTCGAGTGCGGCTAAAGAAATCATTATCGCCCGTGTGCGTGATGAAACAGTGGCTTGTAATTCGCTTATTCGTCATTTCGCCTCATTTCGTGCTTCAAAGAACTAAGCCATTTCCGTGAAATACCTACTATATGTAAATATCCGGAAAACTTACTCGATATACTAACGGCTCGTTAATCGTGGGATGGGAGACGGGATGATTAGTCGCGTTAATCAAACGAGGTAATTAGTTGCTGGATGTATTTAGTAGCGCGAAGATGCAAATGCGACGCGTACGGAGCGGTCTACGTTATGTATAACTTGCTTGCTCGACCGTCGGCTGCGAATGGCACAGCCGGCACAGCGACCGAGCGACCGAGCGACCTTGTGTACCTACTTATACAACGTACGCCCGGTACGCCTTTCGGCGCCGCGCCGCGCCCCGCGCCGCGCCGTTACAAAAACAAACGCTTCAGCAGCCGTACGTTTGTATATGTACGCAAGTTGCCGCGTTACAATTCGTATACCAACGTTTAGTTCAAACAAGCGGATAAATCTCTCATTCCGCTTAGCGTGGTACTGCGATCCTTTCGTCCTTTGAGCTAGAAACCCACTGGGTAGAAGAAGAAGAAGTCGTTCCGTCTGTTGTCGTTTGTTACATCTCGACATCTACGTATCGATTACTCGCTATCACATTTATCTCGCGCGATTGATTAATTTTCCCGATTAACGAATTAACCGTACCGAGCAAACGTGACGACCGAAGCAGATATTCCGCGCGATTTAGTCGCTTGAAATACGGTTGAATTGAATTAGCGATAGGGAATTAGCATTATAAATCATTGCTTCATTATGTATACTTTCATTATAATGAGAGGGATTTCTTTCGCGCTGTTCGGATTTCAATATATTTCGTATTGCTAACAAATGTATGCCGAATATATTCTGTTCCTTACAATTTCAAATTATGTTGATAAACGAGCTATTATCACGAGCTTCATTAAAATCTAGCGTCTATTTATTTTATGAATAAAATTGATCTCTTTACCGATTAATAATGTATTTATGTTAATTATAATTACCTTGGACTTTTCGTCAATTTTGACGTGTCAAAAGAAATGGATTATACGACTTTAATAAATTAAAATTTTTTTCTTATATATTTTTCAATAAGTCACGGAAATGTGAAATTAAATTGTTATGAAAAATATGACGATTCAATTGCTTTATCTATTAAATATAAATTATCTATAATTGTTCTATATATCTTATATTATCTTATATATTATAATATATAAGATAATATATATTATAATATATATTATAATATATATTATAATATATAAGATAATATAAGATAGAGATAAAATTGATTTTATAGATATATCTATAAAATCAATTTTATCTCTCTCAAGATATAATAAAAATTTTAAAAAAAATACACACAGAATAAGATAAACTTCATTTCTCAAATTTTTAGAGATTTAATGTTGAAGAAGTAAAGATATTAAATATGCGCAAGCAATTATAATTAATATGCTGTGTCACTGATATCGTTAGTTATAAATATTTATAATTATATGTATAACGTCACAGTTACCTACGCAAGCATGTGATTATGCTAGAATTACGTACCACGTAAAAAAGCAAGCGACGGATCTAGGTAATAATGTGATACAAAACATTGATATTTATGAGTGGAAAATTGATTCTTGCTGTGCATAAGCGCACACACAAGTATGCGCATGTGATGCGCACATACACGTGACGCAAATTTAAACAATAAATCGTCTTTCGTATCTAAGTCATCCGTAATATTTTCTCAATTTCCATTCATTAAGGTAATATTGATCATTTTAATTAATATATTAACTGATCACATAAATTACACCGTTAAAAAACGATTCCGTTTTAAAATTGCGAAAAATTTAACACTTAAGAATGCAATCATATCGTTGTAGCCGGCAATTCCGGGCGTCAAATTTGCGTGATCGTGGCATTAATCACACAATCGTCGCATTTGCGAGCAAAATCCGATGATGGATGTGCCCACATTAAATTAATATTTCGCGAACATACGTACGCGACACGTATGAGCGACGCAGTTAACACGCAGCCACATTTTGATAGCACAGAGAAATGGCATTTCGATCTATTACCTCTCGCAATAACTGGCGACACGATCAAAAGAAAAGGCTGCCCCTGTTACCCGCAACCGATCAGAATTTCATTACCGGGGCCTATCATATACGTTGCCCCGTACGTGTCAAGTCGCGTGCGCTTGATAGAATTTACACCATAATATTCTGCTCTTCGGAGAGACCGGGGAAAAACGGAGGACACATTATGTTCATACCATAATTAGATTCCTCGCGAAATACGCGGACTACATAACGATCGATCTTTCATGTCCACGGTATCGGCATGCCGAGGACTAAGAGATTAGACGAAAGTTAGTCGAGTGTGCCGGATGCGGCTTCGTGGGATATTCTAAGAAACCAAAGGCGGTTCCACAATTTTTGTCCATTAAAGTAATTGTAAATTATTCCGAAAACACGCCCGCGTGCAATAAAACTCCACATTCGGAATCTTAAACAAATCGAAATAAAGAAAGTAAGTCTCGATATCTGATATCTAAAACATTCAGTAGGAACGCATTTGCAAAATACTTGCTTGGAAAATATTTGCATGGATTTTAGGCAGGTATTCATGCTTTTAAATGATGAGAAAAACGATTAGATACTGCTTTTTTCTGCCTGTGGAAAATATGATATTTTAATTACCTTGTTCACATTCACGCTATTCACGATACTTTGCGAAAGGTGACAAAATACATATAAGGCGCTTTCCATTTACACTCAAGTGAGCAGAATCACTCACAATCAGTTATGTGAGTACTTTAGACTAAGAATACTCAGATAAGACGTCAGTTGTTCAGCGAGTAAAAGGAATTGACCTGCTTATTTTGATGACAAAGCTATCGCATAACAATACAAGTTCATAATCTCACTTTTAATGTGAGTCTAAGGACATTGTCTCGATTGTGAATAAAAATTCAGTTGAATCTCTTGCCATCAACATCAAAAGGAACGTGCATTCAACTGATTGTGAGTTATGACGTCACAAGTGAGAATTAACTGAGTTTTGATGTAAATGGAAGGCTACTATAATGACATATACAAAGTCCGCGAAACACAGTTACCGTAGGTAAATGTAGGTATATGGAAACAGGAAAATAAAGATACCGGAAAGCCCCAAATACGAAAAGACCTTTTAGCCTGATAAATATTTAAGAGCTTCAAAAAATTCGTATAGCCTCTCCTTAAACTTTCATCTCCTATCCTCTCGAGATATCACATTTACCTTTCCATGATTCTTTATTTTGATCTAAAACTGTGGAACTTCCTTCATATATAATATAAAATATAAATTCTTCCATATTTTTTTAAAGTCAACCGTACTTCTTGCTTATCGCATTATTTCTTCCTACTTTTGATTTGTAGCGGTTTAAAGGCTGGAAAATATGTATAATGTATATCCTACCACAAAGCTCAATAAGTAAATGTGACAGAGTCAAAACTATCTTTATACATAAAAGTTTCTCAAACAATTGTAGGTAGTTTCTGGTTAAGTGGTTAATTGTAGACGAGACCGAGAGATTTCCGAGTAATTCTGTATGCGCGAAAGTGTTCCAAATTTATTCTGTGTCACGTCTTCCAAATACATTGCTCATATACGGTATAAGATCATATCAATCATATCCCTGCTTACTTTAAGTGAGCCCATAAGCAGAATAATCATTCTATTTGTCTTATTCATCGCCTATTCGTTAGCGTAGCGGATTAATCGCGGCAGGTGAATATAATTAAGATGACTTGCCTCGTCGTTGAATAAAATTCGAAGTAAATATGCGAGTGATTCGCAGAACGAGAAGCTGCTCGCTTATACAATAATTTTAAATCTTCTTGTACAATACGAAATATCATATTCAACTCGCAATATCATGGGTATTATATAACACTGTTTAACAAAAAATATATTACTTTTCTTTGAGCAAAAGAACGAGAATAATCGTTTTCCGTAGTTTTTTGGACGCCGAATATACGATTCCGTTTACCAAATTGCTCTGTTATGTCACAATTTTGAGAAATTTGCAGTTAAAGTTGCAATAGAAGATTATTTTAGTGTATTTTTTGACATATTATTTTAATTACGATGTGTTGGACAAATTTTTTTACAATTAAAATCAAGTATGTTGAGAAAGGCTTTTAGTCTTTAAAAAGATTTTGTTGTGTTTATTATGTTTAAAAAGATATGATGATTATAAACATAGAATCTATTGCGTCACACAAAGTTGCGACTTACACCATTAAGGATCTATGAAATATTTTTTAATTATGTTATTTAAATTTCTCTAAGAATTTTTCAGGCCGCTGAATACTAACGCTGATGTCAAAGTTGATAAATTTAAAATGGCAGAGCCAATATAGCAGATATCAAACTTAAAAAGGGTCGAATTTTTACTTTTGATATTTGCTATATTGGCTCCGCCATTTTGAATTTATCAACTTTGACATCAGATTGGTGTTCAGCGACCTGAAAAACCCTTAAATTTAAATAACATAATTAAAAAATATTTTATACATCCTTACTGATTTATGTAAGTCGCAACATTGACGCAATAGACAAATTCTACTCGATTCTATGTTAATTAATTAATCATAAATAAATTTTATGTTAATCATTAATGAATATCTTTTTTAATCACAATCGACACAACAAATTTCTTTTAAGAGCTGAAAGTCGTAACAACATACTTAATTTTTATTGCAAAAAAATTGTCCAACATATCGTAGTTATAATATGCCAAAATACACTAAAATAGCCTTTTTGCAACTTTAACTGCAAATTTTTTAAAATTGTGACGTGATAGAGCAATTTGGTAAACGGGATCGTATTCAGTGTCCAAAAAACTACAAGAAACGATTATTCTCGTTCCTGTGTATTTATTTTGTTGAACAATGTAATTCATTGTATATGAATAAAGTTGATAAATTTTTTGCAATAACGATTAGAATGTTCTTCAGTTCATATTTCTAATAATAAACTTTCTAATATTACCTGAGTATGGCATTTATATGTGCCAAATTCAATTCTCGCGAGAGTCGAAACAAGGACCATTATAGCGTCCAACAGCGTCCTATAATAATAAAGGAAGGACCGCGCTCTGAATATATACCTATGTACGTAGGAATTTGAAACCACCCTCCAGCCAGGTAATTTAACTGCTAATTTATCGCGACTCGTGGAACAATGATCCGCATTGACCGAAGAGTAATTCATGCACATTGGATTCGATACCAAGCTCAATGCACACCTTCTGTTATAACATATACTTGTTAACAAATATTTGTATTTTATTAATGTTGTTTTAGATAAAAGAAAGATTACAGAAGCATTAATAACAAAGAGAAGATTAAAAATGTGTATTCTCTAACATAAATTTAAAAATTAAGTAATTGAACTCTATATTATTTAATTGTTTCACAGTAATAGAATTAAGGCACTTTGTATTTTGTAATGTGGATGCAAAATAGATAATTTCACTTTGTATTATTGCCAAATCATTATTATAATTGAAATATTGGGAAATGGATAAAAACACGGAAAAAAGAAAACCATATTCCTATGTAACTACGTTTTTCTGTATGACGCGACCAATCGATAATACTATTCGCTATGGGATTGGAAATCAGCGATCTCGACGCGACATACGGATGGTATACGAAAAATGCGTATAGAGAGGGATGGTCTAGGGAGGAACGGATCGATACGAGAACATATATATACATATATACATATATATGATTTCGTGGCACGAAGGGAACATTTTTCAACGAGCGGTCGAAAGCCAAAAGCGTGGAACAAATGGAGATTTTTATTACAAATATCCATTTGTTTAACAAAGCGACAGAGTTTTTCCACCTAACCATCGAATCTCACTGCGGAATTTCAATTGCATGATTCATTTCGTGATTAATAGAGCGAAACAAGCTCAAGAATGCAAATTTAACTCAATTTCAGCCACTTCTCAAACATTATAAACCGATGTTCTGTTGTTCATTTATATATTTTATAATCAAAAGACATATTTCTACAGACAGTACCTATAGGAAGATCATGACCAGCACTCTCGTATAATAAAATATTATCGAATGTTAATGTTTAAAGTTTAAATTCAACAAAAATTATTTAAGACATCTAATGATTTGATTGACAAGAACTTTTACTACGGAAGCGCTGTTTCTGAACATATGGAACAGCAACAACATTTGCAATGATTCATGTTCACGTCTTTAAGATTTCAGATCTCAATTCAGCGATCTCTGTTATTTAAATCATGATTTTTTTGTATAGCCTGTCAAAAGGAAAGAACCTCTAGAATACTCTAGATGTTCCATTTAAGTCGCTATTTTTCCATTAAGGTACATTTCCTTCCCGCCCTTCTATTCACTCTTTGTTACGCCCATTTTTCTTCTAAAAGACCTCAAAGCACTACGTGCGCTACTCGATGAAGGCTACGAACGGGCCCGCATTAGACACGATGCATTGTTGAAAACATCTTCGAGAAAATGCATCCCTTTCTATCTCTTTGCGTTCCAGGCTTTCGAGGAACTCGAGGAACTACTAGGGAGATATAACATATGTATCGCCGTCAAAGAAAAGTTGGTGAAGGACTCCGGAGTCGCCAAAGAGATCGCTTACGACAACATAGTTTTAAAGTTGCTGACAAAACGAGCGAGAGGTAAAATAAAGATTTAATAAACCAAACATTCCAAACAATAAGTATTATTTACAAAATAAAGTGTAGAAAACATATGCAAAAATTACTCTTTTTCATTGTTCTTTTTCTTTTCTTATTATTAATTGCTCGATAGAACAATGCACATATTTATTGTATGTATACATATAAATCAGCACATCGCATGTCTGTATAATACTGTATATGTATACATATATCATAATGCAAAATCTTCGGTTTAGAACGCGCTTTGAGGTGTTAATCCAAGGTACATGATAAATTCTCTCTCACTCTTTTCTCTCCTAAATTATAAATCCGATATATATCGACCTGTGTGGATAAGCCGTGAAATCTTAGCTGACGTTTCTTCGATAATCTGCTCTTCAATGGGATAAATGGCATTAAAAAGGATTTATATTTAAATTATTGTTACGCCCTCGTTCCGATGGTCTGTTTATTCGCGCGACACACCGCTCCTATAGTTGACTTAAATTATCTTAAAATTCAAACGAATCTCGAACGCGGGAAAGATACAATTACGAAATAGTGTCGTATCGATGCTGAATGCAACAAAGACTCCGACTTTATTTGATCCCCTTCAGTGTGACGAAATGGATTCATTATCGAAATGGAAACGCGACTCATTCCAGACTGCGTCAGATGCAATGCGAAACTTGTTGAAAATCTGCAGAACTCACCTAACTCCTCCACTTCTAGGAGGACTTCTTCCAAGCAGGACGAGCGAGCATTAAATTCTTGGCTTTCTTTACAAGTTAAACACAAGCGCGGTTTAGATTATAGTTTTAACTGAATATTTGTACACGTGCATCATCTTCGAGTAATCTATTAAGGAAATGACTTGCAAAATATTTCAATGCACAGGGAAAATATTGAGCCATCTCTTTTAATATCGGTATTATTTTAAATAATTTTGTCTTTAAAGCCAGAAAAGGTGACACTGCAGTCATTTGCATTTTATTTTAACCAACGGGACAAGCTACCCTTCAATTACAATATCAGTATTTTATAGATTTCCGATAAAAAGTATAAAATATAACATATGAAGAGAAAATTACGATCAAATTACGATGAATATCAATTTTATAATGAGCTTATTTAAATATTATCTTACGTTACATGAAAGAGATACCTAAGATAAATAAAATTTAAACTGCACTATATTTATACGTGTCATTAATAAAATATGAGTTCTTCGATATATAACTGCGCGCTTCGCGAGAAAAATCAAATGCGAGATGACAGACACGGATGATGGAGAAATGAGCGAACATCCATTCCGCAGCAGCAAAATGAGAAATGGGGCAAAGTGAGAACGACTGTATAAGGCGCATAAAAATTATGGTGTTGTCAGATAACTCCTTTCGCGTACGCTCTACCCGCATATGTACATAGAGAAGAAGTATAATTAATGGCATAACGCTCTCTATCCACGTTGGAACGCGGTAATCTCATTTCAGGGAAACAGAATTTAGCGAGACTCCGTCTGACGAGCGACGCGTGCTTTCTTTGCTACCTTGGACGAATAAATATTTCATCCATTTAATCCATTCAACATGGTCCTGAACTTTGAGATCCCTCCCGAGACGACGATTTTTAGAATCTTTCATACTTGAATAACTTTCGACCAACATTTCTTTTTTTATAAATAATTCACATTTTCTTTCTCAAAGAGATATTTTTTTCGAGAGCTAACGTTGAGAGATTAAACGGTTCGTTAATACGATCTCGCGCGCGTTCGAGAATATTTCTTTCTCTGTACGAGATATTATTAGGTCAAGAGAGATATATATATAGAATGAAAAAGAAAAAGAGAGAGAGAGAAAGAGAGGAAAATATATATAGAAACCGGAACATCCCACAAGCAACAAACTGGGTATACAATGTATATTACTGTAACGGAAGTAATTATATTTCCGAACAGGATAGTATGCAAAAATTTTACACGTTTAATTATTTTTGTTATGATTGATGAGTAAAATTAAAAAAAAAAGGTAATCTATTGGAAATATTTTTTAAATATATTATTGTCAAGAATTCTGTCCATTGTTAAAACACACGATTGTCGCGAGAAGGTAAACGTAATATATCTATAAGATTTTTTCTCAAATGTAAGTACCCTTACCTCTTCGATTCACATCGATTCGAATTTAAAATACCAATTTTATCCGAGAAAAGCATAGACTTCGGCGAGAGGGAGATATCTGATTGTTTGAGATCTACTATACTCCGTATCTACTATAGGTACTTCGACGAGGAAAACGTATCTCGCGATAAACATCTATTTTATGCAGAATTTTCTCGTGTAGACCCTTTCGTAACCAAACCGTTTTTCGACTTTAAAAGGTCGACCTTACGCTCCCTTTTACGCTCTCATCGATTCCTGCCTGCCTGTATAATCTTGATTCCCATGAGAATCACCGACCGCGACATCAAGCGAGACGTTTCATTGGCACTTTTTCAATAAAAGCTCGAACCCCTCTCATTTCGGGAGAACGAATTTTTGCGATGCCGACCAGGCCTCGCAAATACGATAAAATAAAGCCAAACGGTGAGAATTTCTTTACCGCGATAATAAGGATGAGAAACGAGATGAAAGAGCGCTGTGACGCATGCGACTTTATATTTCCACGAGAGAATTTCTTCAACTTGTACTGCCGCAGGTTGCATTATCTTCGGTTCCGATCAAGAAGTCGCCGGGGTCATGAGGGCGGTCAGGCGTTGTAAAGCGACCGGAGTTTTTTCCTGGATCGGAAGCGACGGCTGGAGTGCAAGGGGATTAGTGAGTAACGGTAACGAGCCGGAAGTCGAGGGCACTCTATCCGTCCAACCCCAGGCGAATCCCGTTAAGGGTTTCGAAGAGTACTTCCTCAACTTGACCGTCGAGAACAATCGGAGGAACCCGTGGTTCGTCGGTAAGAGACCGTACAAAGGATGCTGGATCTACGATAGGAGCAGAACTTAGCGAATTCTAGCTTGCACAGCAACCGTAATGTACACGTAATATGCATTCGGCATATACACCTGCAGTTGTTAGTATAAGAAGTTTACTTGTCAATACATGTCGACAAACTTTTACTTACACAAACGCGATTTTGCTAACAAGTCGATTGTCATTTAACATTCCCATTAACGTGTTCACTATCGCCAGCTGCCGGACAAAATAATCAAAGCAGTAATTCTGCTCACAATGTATTCTTATATATCTTTACATATATTGCGTAATTTTTTTTCTCATTGAAATAAAAGAGTATTATGTGCAATATTTGCTTAAAAATGCAACTATTCTCTCGTTAATGATAACGTCGCTAAGTTGTTCCGAATCAACCCCTATCGAGTTATCTGGGATAAAGAAATAACCAATTTTTCATGTTGACTTTCAGAATTTTGGGAAGACCATTTTAAATGTCGATATCCAAACTCACCTCGGACACGATACAACACAAATTACACGGAAACTTGCACGACAAAGGAACGTCTCACCAAACAGAATACGGCTTTCGAGGACCAACTACAATTTGTCTCCGATGCAGTAATGGCATTCGCTTACGCATTTCGGTAACTGGAAACTTCTCTTTAACAGATTGGACGAGTTTTTAAAATTTTTCGTATATGCATGTATACATATGTGTAGGTATGTGTTGACAAAATTGTGAGAACAAAATATGCTATTCTTCTTTCTGTCAGAGATATGCACCGCAACCTTTGCCAGGGAAAGGCGGGATTGTGCGATGAAATGAAACCGACTAAAGGACCAGCGCTTTTGCAATACCTGCGCAAGGTGGATTTCGAGGGTAAGCTGACAAAGCGTTTCCTTAGAAGAGCATATTTCTCCTTCGAAGTGCGATTCTAGTCATTGAAATTTATATTGTAAATCGATACGACGTGTTTATCTATACTATATTCTACTTGATGCTCTCGCGCAAAATAAAATTAAATAAAAGAGATGATAGATACTCGCATTATATTACCGTGATTAGCTACTTATATGTCTCGATCAAGTTTTCATGGTACTCATAGGCGATCGAACGGCTACGTTTAAGGTCTAAGCGGAGACGAATTTAGATTCGACAAGGACGGCGACGGACCAGCGCGATACAACATCATACACTTCAAGCAAACCGAACCGGGCAAGTACAAGTGGATTCGCGTGGGCAAATACTTGGAAGGCGAGCTACTACTGAACATGTCGGGTAAGCTCGTATATTTTCATATTATGAGAACACGTCCTATCGCGCTTGGACGTGTCCCATTCTACTCTATAATATTCTATTAGGTACTGTCCGTACATCCGTATACTGTTCTGTTCTCTGCATCATAGTCGTACATGTATTTGTTTTAGAAATCCAATTTAAGCTCGGACAACCTCAACCACCCGAGAGCGTGTGTTCCTTGCCTTGCGAGGTCGGTCAGGCAAAGAAATATCTCGAGGGTGAGAGATGCTGCTGGCATTGCTTTAATTGCACTCAATATCAGGTACGTTAACGACGTGTTGTGGAGATAATTAACTGTCTGCTTATATTTATGTAATATTTGACCTGTTCTTTCATTTTTAATAGAAGAACAATATATCCTCGCGAGTCGCAATAATGAAAAAATATCTACTTTTACACGCGTTTATTAGTTAATATTACGCCAAATAATAGATCTTGAAAAGTATCACACATTGCTTTTGTTCGCTAAAGTTCTCTTTGAATGCGTGTCAGATGGAGATAAAAGATATTTATGTGATTTCTTTTATAGCGTGTCGAATGATTTCGTTCGTTTATATACTCCTATCTTTATATAACTCCTTTATACCGTTTTGCTTTATATGGGGGAAAAGTAACAAGATTCTTTTACGAATAATAACGAATTATAGTACTTGAACGCGACGGAATAATCACATACCTCTGGAAAAAGGAAAAGATTAGAACGCATACATAATCGCGGTGCGAAAAATTGCTGATGCAAAAAGGGAAGAATTAAATTACATTGTATAAATGATATAAATTTGCGAACTCGAATTACTAGATAAAGAATATCGAATTCAACTATTTTATATTTTAAGAATTTTATTCTGTTGTTCAAGTAGATACGGGATCCCAACGACGAGACGCAGTGCAGTCAGTGTAAGCGAGGTACGTTGCCAGATGAAACACATTCGATATGCCAGGAAGTTCCGGAAGAGTTCCTACGCCCGGAAAGCGGTTGGGCGATAGGTGCAATGTCTTTCTCTGCCACGGGAATTTTGGTAGGTATCTGTCGTAATTCTTCGCAAGATTATTTTTCTAAAATCGAGAGATCTTGCATCTTATATTTCGATTATATCTCAAAATGCTGCAATAATCGTATCACGTATTTTATGCCATAGCCGTTTACATGATTTGGCCATATATGTTTTGTGCGAAAAAAAAACAGGTGACATTATTTGTCGGCGGTGTTTTCCTCAAACACAACGACACGCCTGTCGTACGCGCGTCTGGACGAGAACTATCTTACGTTCTTCTCTTGGGAATTCTGCTCTGTTACCTCGTCACATTCACTCTGATATTCAAACCCACGCACATTGTCTGCGGTATTCAAAGGTAAAAAAAAAAACCCCCCCCTATGAATCTTTTCGGGTGTATTCCACGAGTTTCTGACACGACAGCATTAATCTCTTTGTTCCTGCCGGACTGTTACCAGTTAGTCGGTAAATTACATTTCTCGCGTACGATCAATGCTGTCCAAGTAAGAGTGGCAGTTTTACTAGTTTTACATGGTTCAAGAATCTAATAACTTTCCACAACTTATTTTCCTACTTTCTTTTTAATACAATTTATCACGGTACAGTGAGAGTACAAAAAATTTCCCTTAAACAATATACCGTGGCGGAAACGGAGGTAAAAGTTTATTATAGAGAAAAGTAACATGATGAAAAGTAAGATGACTATGCCTTTATGCATCAAGCTATTCGAGCTACCGAGAACCAGAGTTAGAATTGCGATTTATTCGCAGAAAGCATTTCTTAATAGAATACTTGTTGAGAAAACCGGAGATACAAATTTATTTCTGCTGACAGATTCACCGCAGGCTTCTGCTTCACGGTAGTATATGCAGCTTTATTAACGAAGACCAATCGAATCTCAAGAATCTTCAACGCCGGGAGTGCAAAGAGGCCGTCCTTCATATCACCGCGGTCGCAACTTATTATCTGCTCCGGATTGGTATCCGTGCAGATTTTAATTAATATAGTTTGGATGATCATCGATCCTGCCAGAGCGATGCATCATTATCCCACGATGGAAGATAATCTGCTCGTGTGCAACAACTACATCGACACCAGCTATATGATCGCATTTACATATCCTATAATATTGATAATTGTGTGTACCATCTACGCCATCCTTACGAGAAAAATTCCAGAAGCTTTCAACGAGAGCAAGCACATCGGTAAGTTTACCTTCTCATCGCGATATCCGCTTCTTACCGCATATTATGCATATTTTGTTATACTCATACTATATATATTATTAAAATCCCCTACCCCCTACACCCCTGATTAAAAGAAAGAAATTATTGCGAAAAATATTACCTCAGCCAGGGTTTGAACCTGGAACCTCCCGTATACCGTGCGGGTGTCGTGCCAATTCGACCACTGAGGCTGTGATAATATTTATCGCAATAACACATATTAAGGTGACTAAGTGATAATAAGATGGAACACCGATTTTTCAGTCGACGATGTAAATTCAAACGAATAAGTAACACATTAACTTCGCCAGCGATTATTAACCAAATTGAAAAATTCTCAATTTGGTTAATAATCGCTGGCGAAGTTAATGTGTTACTTATTCGTATATGTATTATATTCTTTCGTAATTGAAAAAAAAACCTCAATAAAGAATAAAAATAAAAACAGCACTGTTCTTTATTTTTACATACGCCATGTAGATGCAATATTAATATTATTAAAGCACAGCAATAATGTATTTATCACTTGTTATGACAAATACAGCTTGCTGAGAAAGAAAGAAATAATAAAGATAATATTGATCAGGTAAAAATATACAATCATATATGTAGGTATGCAATTGTAATATGTATAGGTAAAAGATGAAAAAACATAAAAGATGTTGAACAACGCGCGCAAAAGAATAGCGTCATTAATATAAGAAATAACATTTCTAATTCAGGTTTAACGATGTATACAACATGCGTCATATGGCTCGCTTTCGTACCTTTGTATTACGGTACCGGAAGCAACGTCGCACTGAGAATTACCTCGATGTCTGTAACAATCAGTCTTTCTGCATCCGTAACGGTGGTTTGCCTCTTCAGTCCAAAGGTAAAGCTGACACTTTGAAATAGGTATCTGAAAATGCTTGTGTTTTTCAAACGAACGTGTGATCGAATGCACAATTATTGCAGCTCTTTATTGAAAATTCAAGTGCGCTCATCAGTGATCATACGTAACGACAAATTAAATCGAATTCGGATTAATACAATCGCGGTGTATTTAGAAATTTTTGAAAGCTAAAAACTTACACTTACCTTAATATTTCTCAAAATATATACGTTGGATAAGAAAACGGATTTAAAAAAAATAGAATTTAGCTTATATAATTTATCGCAGTATACATATAAACTTAATTTATCGCAAAGGAATTCACGCGAGTTATTTATATGTGCAGCTGTATATTATTTTAATTCGGCCTGAGAGAAATGTACGCCCAACCGTGAGGGCAGGAAGACCCAACCCGACGAAAAGTTCGGCGATAACTGTCACAAATGCCTCGAGTATGATGGGACCGGTGACGGCGACGACGGTTCTGACAGCCGCTACTTGCGATCAGAATAAAGCCATCAAGAAACATATCGCGTCCACCATGGACTGCTCCACTCAAAGCGAATGTAAATACGGTCCCCGAGCTCTCTGTTCAACTCCGAGATAATTTGATTATCATTTTAACGTGTTTTTTATTTCTTCATTTACATATTACGTTCCACAAATCATGCGCAGCTCCCTCGCGTTTTTGTTCGCAGATTACGAAATGGAATTGAAGGAACGGAAAAACGGAGAGTCGCTGACAACGTGCATTTCGCGATCAACGCAAACGACTGCCAACGAGAAGGAATTTGTGACCGTCGTGACGAGTAATAAAAAATCACCGGACGTAATCGTGTCCGCGAGTAACATGGAATCAATAAACAGCACAACGACGAAACGACTCAACAGCAATGCGAGGATAGGCAATGGACCGCTTTCTCAAAGCGACGTCTCCTTATAGCGGAAAATAGAACTGTCAACGGAATTAACTGTTAGTTTAAAGCCGATCTCGAAGAACCCCGTTACTGTTTAATTTATTCTATATTGTATACTGTATATAGACTACGCCGTATATAGATCTACGCCAACGCATTTCTCAGCATAATAAGGTACCTATATAGATAAAATACTAAAAATTATTTTAAAACAATTTATCGTCGGACGCCCCTCGTCAGAGTTCGACAGCAAAATGACAGCAACCAGACGCCAATTTGTCCGGTAACACGTACTTCAAATTATCCGTACTAAATAGGATTAGAGTTGAGTTGTTGAGTGAATCTGAAATAGAAGTTTATTATACGTATTGTACGACGCGACGTGTCGAAAATATATATATCCTGAGATGCACGAGTGTTACAAACTTATAATTTTAAGTTACATGTAAGGTGACAAATAAACATAAATGAGCGTATTGAAAGAGTACTGGAGTTAAAGATCGTTTTATTACTTAATTAATTATATAATAATAAATGTATATTAACGTATGCAATTATATTATCTATTATATAATTATATTAAGTAATAATGTATAGTTAATATAATTATATTAAGTAATAATGTATACTTATAATTGTATAATAATGTGCGCAACGAAGAAATATGTATAATTTATAGATTTATTATGAGTCTCTCATTACTTCATCATATTTACTATTAACAAATACATAACGTAACTAAATATTAATTCTCTTGGAAAAATCTCCAAAATTATAACTCTAATGAAAACAAAAGTCATAATATTAATTTTGCTCGCATCTAACGAATAAAATAGGTAGATGTTTAATATTATATATGTGTTTTATTTTCTACCCTTTTAACAAAACGTTTATTAACATTTTAATCCGTATAATATTTAGTTATAAATTTAAAATTTGCATTTGTTTTTTTCCATTTCAAATTATGAATTAATTTACATTAGTCGCTGTTATAGATACACATATTTGAAAAATCTCTTAAAATCGCTTAAAACTTTCAATACTTCTATCTCTTGCTTTGTGTTTTCTATAACGTAATATTATCTAACAATTAATTGCGAAAAAATTCTATATTATCTTTTTAGATGGCCATCTCGATATCTACATCATTTCGACATTTCTTGCCGTCTAATATGCCGAGTGTCATAAAAATTCAGATGTTTAAACATAATTCAACAAATTTAAAAAATTATCCTGTTTGAAATAAAAGTTGATATACTTTATTATCTAATAAATAAAAGTATAATACATTAAATATTTTAAAGTACTTTTATTTATTAGATAATAAATTCGGAAATTTTTTAAGAAAAATTAGCATTAAGCATAATGCTCATATTGCTATACATTTAATTATTGTAGATATATATTTGTAAATATGTAAACGTAGAAATGAATCTAATGTAATGCGCATTTCTATGCGTTGTTTAATATTAAATAAAATGTGAGTACATTTTAGACATATTAGGCTAATATTATGATATTAAATTTATTGTTTAGGAACATTTTCTGCAAACTATAGGAATTGCTCTCCGTAGAAAGAACATGTGCAGATTGCATATTATTATATATAATGCGCAATTTTGTAATAGCGCAAATTTGATTTTGCAAAACGTAATTCTTGTCATTATCAGAATATAATTAAATATATATTATAAAACAGATTCTTATTGACGATATGAAGAAGACTGTATTTTATGTAAGACTAGATATATTCCATTCGTGTTAAACATATCATCTCTATACTAAAAAAACTACTTTATATTTTGCTGTGAAAATTTTTCAACACTGCATTCGATCATTTACAATTACCATCAATTTATCTGTGATTTATTAGTATACGTGTCAAAAGAAACGTGATCAATTAATGCATACTAGTAAATCATTATCACTATATGCTTGAAGTATTTCAAATTC
This sequence comes from Leptothorax acervorum, assembly GCA_035220615.1. Lineage (NCBI taxonomy): Eukaryota > Metazoa > Arthropoda > Insecta > Hymenoptera > Formicidae > Leptothorax > Leptothorax acervorum. The sequence goes on from JASTWQ010000086.1 coordinate 2,425,003, forward strand.
TCTGTATTGTATGTACGGACATTTAACGTGAAAGTACAGCTATGTTAAATTGTGCTTCTTCAAAATGTAATGTGTGTCAATTTTTTTTGTCATTAGGCTTATAAATAAGCCTAATATTCAGACAATTTAGCATATACATTTAAATCGTTCATCGTATACGTACATAAAATTTATAATTTTAATAGTAAAAGAACGTAATATTGAACTAGGAAAGTATTGAGAAAGAGAGAATAAAATTTAGCACTCGCGTAATATCGTATTGAGAGATTTTTTCAATGTACATTTGTTGTACACTTTACTCAAACAATAATTTAACATATTCACTGCCCACGTGCCTGAGACGTGCTCTGTCTCGATGTGATAATTTTGCTGCAATAGTCACTATGTAAAAATAACAATTATTCACTTCTTTTAACTTTTTTAATTGGTCTTTTTGTGTTACGCATATAGGTAACGGTTTAGAAATTGATCATAGAGAGTCACAGATCCGATACGCGGGCAATGGATATGTTAAGATTGATAAAAATCTAAATTATATATAAAAGCCAATATGCGGGAAAATGTCGACGTTCCTCTCGACAGGTATTCATAGTTATATGTACGCATGTACATATATAAATACACTATAGGATAATTGTATATACGCATATAATAACGTATAAATAAGAATTTATCGTGGCTCGTATGGAATTTAATTATAATATCCTGTTATATAACAAAAACGCGTGAGTGATTATGCGACATATAAATTCCAAAATGCAATGCAAAAACACAATGTCAAAAACAACATATATTATATATACGTTTCACGCGATTTAAAGATATTTTAAATACATTATAAATTAAAATAGAAAGGAGATAGTAATAGCGTAATGTACTCATCAAAATGAAAGTTGCAAAATAAAATCGACAATGTAATTGCTGCGTACTATTTCTCTTTTCGAACAAAACGAATTTTTGTGGAGAAAAGAAAAACACTTTGGTCAGCATAATTTTATTTTTCTTAATGCGGTTTACAATAAGTATAAGACAATTCAAAGATATCATTTATTTTTAAAAGCTACAAAGATTACAGAAGAAATGTTTGTTCTAACATCAAAATCGCAGAAGAGAAAAAAGAGAAAAAAAGGGGGAGAGAAAGATACAGAGAGTATCCAAACGACTTGGTATGCCACAAGGTTTCACCTAATTCATTCTCGGCTATTCCCAACTTGTCCCATCGACCATTAGTGGATCAGTAGCAGATCCTGAAAATCCCGATTACACGTATGATTGATGACTTGTATTTCAAACCATAAAAGTATGTGTGTGTACATGTGTATGTATGTATATATTTTTTATATTTTATGTGTATATATACATATATATACACATAAAATATAAAAATATGTATTAGAAGGGAAACAAAATGCCGAGATTGTACAATTATAACTTCTAACATAGAATTCGCTTACATAATTGACATCACTTACATAATTTGTTTCCACAATTTTTAAATAAATTTAAACAAAAAAATACGTCACAGAAAACGCATTTACGACACGATTAAAAGAAGATTAAAAGTGTAAATGCAAATACAGAAAATTTTGATTAAATGTATAAAAACACACAAATACCTTCTAACAAATTTCTTATTAAGTAAAAGCACACAGTTTTATGTCGTCCTATAATATTGTACACCTACAATTTGTGCAATTTTTAAAACCTAACATGTCTTCTAGCAAATTACTTTATAAACATGAAGGAGAGAGGCATTAAGGGTATAAAAAAATAGAAAAAGCCTCGCTAAAATATATTATCTTTTTATTCGAATAGCAATTACAACGCTTTAACGGACGACTGACATTTTTCTTTGCTAAGCTACATCAGTGGCATACCTTTACAATTTTTTTGAATATACAAGTTTCTTCAAAAACAGTCTCTCCGACTAGTTACGCATTTTTCCGTCAGTAAATCGTTTAACAACTACAAATCCTTACAAAACGAGAATCTGTAAAGTCTGAACGCAAACAGTACGAACGGTACTATCGTTGAAAGTACACGTAAGCCAACTCGTCACAATGGGCATACCGTTTTATGTGATAACTGGCAATGGGTAGGCACGTATGCATTGATAAATATGCAATACACGTTGCATTATTTATCAAATTCATCTAGAGAATCGTCAAATCCTAATTAAATTCTTCACGCCCTACAAACACAAAACATGATGTCTTTGGTCTAAAAAAATTAACAGATATATTACAAGAATATTCAAGCTTACCTACAAAATTATCTTTGTCACAAAGAAAAGATTCATTGTTTTTTTTTTTCAAATGCTCGATGTAAAGACAACCATCACATATACCTCGTTACGTATACCTCGTACATATTATTACTTTGTGTTCAATGTAAATAAATAATCAATTCCGTGAATAAATACTAAATTTTATGCTAACAACAGTACTGAAATAGCTTATACAGCAAATACTAATCGTGATGTTCAAAATGATCACAGTGAAAGTAGTATGAAATCTATCGCTATGAAGTCTCATTCTACATTTTTCGCTAAATATTTGCAATTATTAAAGTGTGTGGAAATTTATATACTCAAATGTTGGTTTTTTTTTTAAGTTTCTTGTATTGCTATGTGTCAATAAATTGTATTTTGATAAGAAAAGTACTCTTGATTTTATTTGTTCTTATAACATCGAGTCCATAAATGTCAATACATTAATCTTACAAATTTATTTTGATAAAAAAAGTAATCTTGATTTTATTCGTTCTTATAACATCGAGTCCATAAATGTCACAAAATCGAGTACTCTTACATATTTGATGTATACAATTCGATGCTATATGCTTAGAACATGTTGCATAAAATATTATTTCCCTACTTTGCTCTAAAAGTCTCTAAAAACTCAATATTTCAAATACATAAAGGATTCTCGATTCGGCATTTGGATTATACTTTATATATAATAAATTCGTTTCAATATTACCCTTCTCATTCATAATTTTTTCATTCATCATTTTTTCATTTCATAATCTAAAAAAAAAAGTTAACAAGAATGTTCGATATTTTTTCCATACATACGTTCCAATTCAATTTTAATATTCGCAGTTCAGCCACGATTTATAACACATTCAAAAGTGTATAACATCTGACTCAACGAACGGATGAACGATGGATAAAAATATGCATTGCGCAAGAAACGACTATTTGAGCTTATGTCTTCCAAAACTTACCACTGACTTTGATACATTTGACTTTCTGTAACTTCTTCTTTTCTGACAGTACCGGCATGGCTTCTCTACTCGCTTCACTTCCTCCTGCGCCCGAACTACCACCAGCCATATCAGCCTCTTGAATGCCTCCACCTCCTGCTTGAGCCGCGAGGGATTTCTTTATATTAGTAATCTGAAAGGCAACAGGAAAGAATCTCATATTTATAACACGACAAATTTTTTAACAATGTTAAACAAATAAAGAGACAAGAAAAGAGAGGAAAATGTAACTTACTTCTCTTTGTATTCTTTCTTTATGATAAGTAGCTTTTTGTTTCTCGATATTAGCTCTAGATATTTGCTGCTCGATACACGATAGAACTGTATCGCACGCTTCACCCCAGGCAGCTAACGTCTCAGCTACTACACCGGTATCACCCGGCCGAACGTCTCGTCCTAAACCAGCGTAATCCACTTCTAACTGTGAATTTTTCTGATCTAATTTTCCATGGATTATATCAGCGTATATCGCTTCGATAATCAAGTCCTCTAGATCCCTGACATTCTTTATGTCCAGCTCTTCCAACAACACCGAGTAGGGTATACATTTGTTTTTCGTAGCAAGAGTGACGATTGTGAGGTGCTGAAGCTTCTTTTTCTGCGTAGGAGTTAACTCTAACACTTTCTCCTTATTTTCCAGATAATCTTTATAGGTGCCGTACGCAAATAGATTCAAAGTGTTCCAATACTGGACGTAAGGTCCGTTCTCTAATTCTTTAATGTTCGGCATGTCCAATAATTCGCCGAAGACGTGTACGCCAGGCGTTTCGACGGCTTGCCTTATGAGCTCCATGGCGGCGGCACCTTTCGCAGTTTTTGCGAGCAGCACAAACTGCTCCAAAGGATTATTAGCTGATTTTTCAGTAGTGTTTCCACCTGTCATGGTGACTCCTAATAAATAATATTTATGAATAAAAGGATCTCGAATGCGCGAATAAACGGTATACCACAAAATATGTATATGTACAGTTAATGACGATAGATAAAATCGCCAATAGACTACTCTGGAAAAAAACTTCCTTTCTCCTCAACGAAGCTTTAGTAAACAGAACGCTCGTACGATCGTCCGGAGCCGATAGAGAGGTTAGGGATACAGTGGGATACAGATTCGACGCGTTCGTCCCGTTAAACGCGCACGTCAGCGACGATCGAAGGCACGTCGTGGGACGTAACCAAACGCGTGGTAATAACGTGAGAAACTCACTCGTTCGCTATCGACAACCGTGCTACGGATTACGGACACCAAAGCTAATCGGAATTTCCCTTCGGCACTGTCAAGAGTGTCAAGCTCGAATCGCGTGAATCTCGCGGCCAGTGTGAAGTGAGTGAAGTGATGCAGAATTTGTAAAATTTGCATGGGGCCGTTCCGAGCGCACACGCATGCGTAAAATCAGGGAGAACCGGAGAAGCAAGTTGCGCCGGAGCACGCCGGAGTGCACCACGATTGCACCGAGTGCACCGGAAAGCATGGAGGTGACAACACTGAGAACAGGTGAGAAATAGAGGTGTTGGACCAAGGTGGACAGAGCACGTTTCTTCGGTCGATCCTCGCAAACGACGCAAACCGTCTCGACGAGAGTCTCGAGGATTTACACCAATTTACACGCTGTGAGAACCGATACGGGCATTGCGGGCTACTGCTCCATGTAGTCGTAGTGAGAAGTGGTTTGAGGTTAGGTTCCTTTCGAACCGCGACACATGACATTTATTGATTAGACGTGTCTGACGTGTCTCTCTCTCTCGCATTTAGCGCGGCCAAAACAATACCGCTGTGATCGCGCGTATCCAGATGCAACGATGGTGGAGAACGGACCGGCGTGCCGTAGGTTTAAGTTCCTGCCGTAGTTCCCTCAACGTTGTGCCGACATCCGCATTGAACGACATCCACGAGCAACACTGACTCGACGAAGATGAGCCGACTATGGAACTACCTGGTGTTTCAGGCATGGATGTCCTACCTGATGGCGGCCGGCCTGTTGGTCTTCACCAGCGGCTTCCTCCTCAATCGCGTCTCCCGGCCGGAGCGTGCTGAATGCACGCGGTGCACGACGGCCGGCGATTGCGACCCGGCGGGCGTTCTCCAGGACACGGAGCGCGCCGCCAAGGTATGCCTGGAGCCCAGAGCGCGTGTCGTGCTTTTGATCGTCGACGCGTTGAAGTACGAGTTCGCAGAGTGGCACGAGGACAACGCCGCCGCGTCCTCCTACCATCGCAACAAATTGCCCGTTATCCACGAGCTACTGCAGAAACGTCCGTCGCACTCACGCCTGTACAGATTCATAGCTGATCCACCTACCACGACCATGCAGCGCCTAAAGGGCCTCACAACCGGCTCCCTGCCCACTTTCATAGAGGTGGGATCGAACTTCGCCACGGAATACATCCAGGAAGACAATCTCATTGACCAAAACGCCGCCGGGGGTATCGTTTTTATGGGGGACGACACGTGGACCAATCTATTTCCGGATAAATTTATGAGGCAATTCCCGTCGCCGTCGTTCAACGTCTGGGATCTGGACAGCGTGGACAAGGACGTACAGTATCGGATCTTCTTCGAGATGAAGAGGAAGGACTGGTCGTTACTGATAGCGCACACCCTCGGGGTCGATCACTGCGGGCACAAGCACGGCACGCAGCATCCAGAAATGACGAGGAAACTGAACGACACGAATACGCTTATAAAAGAGATTGTAGCGTCTCTCGAGAAGGACATGATGCTTTTCGTTGTTGGAGATCATGGTATGACGGAGACGGGAGATCACGGTGGTGACAGTTCCAACGAAGTTGAGGCCGCGATGTTTGTTTACTCGACGACCCCGCTGTTGAAAGGATTTGCGAACAATGGCGACGATAGCGTGAATCAAATTGATCTCGTTCCCACTCTGGCGTCGATTCTCGGCACACCGATTCCCTTTTCCAATTTAGGATCTGTAATACTCGATTGTTTGCCAAGTAAAGTAGAGGAGGCTGCTGGTCAATTATTATATCCGTTACATTCTCTATGGAAGAACATTGCCCAAACGAAGAAGTACATAGAGATATATTCCGCGGATACGTACTTGTTTTCGAAAGAGCAGCTGCAGCATTTACATTATATATACAGTCTTCTCTCTGAGCGAGTTAAACAGGTTGACAGCTTTGAAAAACTAGAAGCGTTCATTCGGGACACCAAAGGCTACTTTAAATTATTGAAGGACACGTGTTCGGAGGTGTGGGTCCAATTTGATTCTGGACTTATTTCCAAGGGTTTACTTTTGATGTTTTGTTCATTGTTTTTCTTTTATCTCTTCATCACTGGTATCCCTGAGAGTCGTATGTGTGATATATTTAAATCTTCATTTTTGCAATGTGCTATCATAGCAAATCTAGTCACCGCGGCAATTACCACGTGTTTGTTTTTGTTAAATATTTTAGAGGAATTGAGAAATACAACTTTTTTCGTCACCGGCGCGGTTTCTATTGGTCTGCTGGTCATAGTGATCGCTCAAAATTGGGATGTTATATCAATGTGCTGGTATGATCATCGTCGAATCAAGCTGTTGACCTATGTAGCGAGGATAATACTCCTTCTAACGGTATGCGGACTCTTCTCCAACAGTTACATAGTTGAAGAAGACAAAGTCTTATCCTTCCTGTTTGTTACACTTGTTTGCCTGCTCATATTTGACCTGAGAAAGAACGATGCCGATAGTACTTCCGAGAGGAAGACAAGATTTACTTCAAAACCAACAAAATCAAATTTTAGGACACTCGTGCTAATTATCGGTTTACTAGCGTGTGCCTCGGTGAGGCTGTCGCATTATTTCTGGCGTTGTAGAGAAGAGCATCTGCAACGGGAATGTTCTATATTTGCAACTGTTAAAGTTGGTTGGTCAACAATGCCGAATAACTGGGAACGTGCGCTGCTCGCCGTTTTACTTGCTTCAGTCATCCTGGCGTCATACGTGGTGATAGTTAGATTATGGTTGCAAAGTTGCGGAAATCTCACAGGCTTTTCCCCCAGCGTCATGGTAGGACAGTACTGTCCGGTTATCGTGAGCGTTTGCATGGGTTGCTACTGGATTCTGCAAAAGTTTCCGAAGTTTGTCAAGCCGAAACTCGCGTTGTCTTGGGAGATCAATACGCTACCTAATGTGGTTTACTTCTTCTGCGTTCTCGCGATTCTCATCCTCTATTATCGTCCGCTTAGTATATACTTGCTGCCAAAGAAGAAGGAATCCATCGACGTCTACCGTGATGAAAACATAGTGCCTCGATTATTCGAAAAGATAAAAGACTCAATTTCCCGCAAACGAATAGATACCGATGAACTCCCGGTCATTTATGGTTTCGGGACTGCCTACAGCGCTGCATTTATCTCGTTAAGCGTATTTCTCACACTTTTGTACGCATTATTATTGGGAGATATTCTATCGCCTGGCACATTTTTGATGTTTATAACGTGTGCTTGCGTATTGGGTTTGTCTGCGATAGAGAGATACAAAAATGCTAATAATATTTGTAAGTATACACAATAGAATCTCTATATTATATTATATGTATATTTAGATCCTTAATTTTCCTAATGCTTATATGTTTTTGCAGCTGAGCTAGTTGACGTATCGATGCCTGTGTTACTTTGCTGGTTCTTACTAGCTGAATATTTCTTTTATGGGACTGGCCATCAGGCAACGTTTCCTACCATTCACTGGCATGCTGCCTTTGTAGGGACTGGCGGTCACTTTTACGGAAACTTAGTGTCGGCAATTTTAATCGGTAGGTATTAATATTACTAATTAAAATCTCTACTGGCTATGCAATTCTCTGACGAAACGATATTTTCAGGTATTAATACATTTGGATCGCATATTATACTGGGTGCAACATTACCACTATTAGTGGTCGTGCCATTTACATTGCATCGGATATTTCCGAAGTTTCTTAAAGCAAAGTTTCTCGATGATATAAAGAGAGGCGAACTTCTCCTGTTCGAACAAGATTCTGCTTTTCACGCTGCAATTTTCGCGATTGCAGGGAAATACACATTGCTTCACGGAATTCGGGTATGTTGTATAATATTTATAACATTTAAATTGTTTCTTCTCTAAGATACATTTATCTTTATAATAAATTATTGTTATTTATCTTCTAGACTTTCGGCAGCATGCTCGCAGCGACTATACACTGTCGGCATTTAATGGTTTGGAAGATATTCGCGCCAAAGCTAATATTCGAGGGATTAGGATTCCTGGTAACATTGGGTAGTATACTAGCATCGTTTTACATGGTATTCCGTATTGATCAACAAATGGAATATCTTATCACTAGAGTCACAAAAGGCAGATGATAGTGACTCACCCTTAAGGGAGTATAGTACAATCAATAGCAAAGTACCAAAGTCGTAAGAATACTTCGCTTTTGCGATGAATCCGAAAGTGGCTCGTTACTTACGAATATAGATCGTATCTCTAGTAATTCGAATTATTAAGAACGGGCAACATACAAGTCTATACTTACCGATACTGCCAATATTTCCACAATTTTGTATGAAAGCGTAACAAGGGTAAAAACGAAATCAGGTATATCTAGCAAGTATTATAAATAACATTTTTCGTACCGAAGTAAAGAAACTTGTCTCTCCACTTCTTCGAGTTGATATCTATTAATGTTAGATAATAATGTACACGCTCTTATAGAACGCTATGTCGCGTAACCAAACTGTGATGCTTCCTAACACACTAACACTACCCTGCGTGCAATGCATTGCTGATTGACGAACAAAGCAACGCACTTGATGCAGGATTGCGTCCGTGTGTCGCGGTCTGTCTGCGCGACTGATGGGCACATCAGCGTATTGCTTCTATTATTAGAATATGATTACGTAGAGAATAGATTAAATATTATCAAAAAGACCATTCACCTTTCATATCCTTCGGTGTATACATAGGAAAAGTACTGTGTATTGTGGTTGATGAAAAACGAACGGTACAATAAATCCGGCATTTTAAATTCATTCTTTGTATATCATATCTCAATTATGTATCGCAGACAATTTTAAATAATTCTGTAACATTGCCGTTTTCTTTTTATCTTCTTCTGCCAAATATATTTTATTGGAAATAATCGATTAATATCGTACACGTTTACTTATACGTTTTATAACATTTTTAAAAGATTTTTTATTGAGGACTAATCGTGTAAATATTGAGTGAAAAAAATACTCCTGCTCGCTGAGTGGCCTAATGGTGGTTATGATGGTGCCTACGATCTTGATATTCATTCTTATGATACTGCATCCAGTCAGCCCACTCATTCGAGTTTCCATAAGCGTTAGGTCCCTGCGACAGACGAACAGATGCCCACGATATTCATGATTCAGAGACATTTTGCACGTACTTAATTGTAATTAATACTTTGAAAGCCTGGAACTTGAGAGTTAGGCAATTTAGGCATTTGAATCTGGAAACAAATCAGGTTATTATATTTTATAGCTTCGTGCGGATGTTACTCGATTAAATAGAGAACAAAGAGATCTTCGGCGAAAAATGTTACTGTTAGGTAATTACCTAACTTCCTATTCCTCGTTTCGAATGCGATAATTTTGTACATAGGCTTCCAAGGTATTATAGCGCGTTATATATTACGATATAAAATTGTATATATGCACATTGCCTTTCATTATATTATTAAATGATTAATTTACTGTTTTGTTGTTATAATATCCACTTTTACTTTTGTGATTTCTTGGTGTGAAGTCGAATAAGTGAATAGATGCATATAGAGTTTTTAAGGATAGATTTAAGGAATGGTAAAGCACATTAGGAATCGTCCCTGATACAAACATATTTCTTTTTTTATACTACTGATTTGGAGAGATTTAACATTTTATAAACATGGTGACACACACGCATTCATAGATTAAAGGAGGAAGAAAATGCAAACCGTCAACAATAATGATAACATTAACAAAATATCAGTCCAAGATAATAGTAATATATAATCATTATATAATAATAACTGAAACATTAAGAAGAGAATGATATAAATTGATTAGTAATTACTGTCTAACATAGCAATTATTGAATATTACAATCACTGACAATTATTTATGGAATTTTAGAACCGTAATTATAATTGAGTTGCAAAATTTTTCGAATCTTTTTCTTCATTCTAAGATGATTTTTATTATGAATTATTATAATAAACTGCAATATATATACGAATTATTATAAATTTGAATAAGAATTTACATGCTTTTATAATTAACTGCTCAAATTTCCTCTTAATGTTTCAGTTAATTATTACTCTAAAATTATTCATCTTTCAAAATAAAATCTCACTTACCAGCAACTTGATTCCTCCTCCTTGATGCCCAGGTGTAGAACCTCCTCCTGCTTGTACAGATTCCACCGAACCTGCAGGTAGACTCTGATAGCCCTGATGCATCTGCATTTTTACGCCTCTCGTGTATTGTCTATGATCACGCTGATCATTATCGCTTTCATATCCCAAGTATGGTACCAAATCATCGTCCACTTGTCGTTTTACAGCGGGCGCCGAGTTCTCCGGATAAGACACCCAGATAGACGTTGGTCCTTTGGGCAAAGCTCTGCTCATTATAGGACTTTCTTTGACGGGACTTGCTGAATAAGAAGCTGGATAAGAAGCCGAATAGGGAGCCGGAGTTGCAATCTCAATAGCGGATATTTTCTTCAGAATGGCGTTGTAGAGAGTGTTATTAATCGGTGAAGCGCCAACTGCGGAGTTAGCTAATGGGACCGTCGGCAATTCCGGATTATTCGGAGTGCTAGCATTAGTTGCTATTGCGTTTTTCGCGACCACGCTGATGTTCCTTTGCAGGTCCGTCAGCATATCGAACACTTGACTGAGTACAGTCATTCTCTGCTGAAATGGTAGCGTTGGATCTATTGTCGGTTTCGCAAAGGGAAAAATACTAGGTTTAAAAGGTTTAAAAGGTTTCTTTGTAGAGGCGGCAGCAGCTGCGGAAGCCTTCTCGTACGCGATGAGATCACTCAAAGTCGCCAACATATCGCCTTTTAAATCACCAAGCTCCGACAGTATCGCATCAACGAATGCATCTTTAGCGGCTGCAATGGACGATGCATCATCCAAGGATCTTGCGATTTTGTCCGATGAAATGTCGTCAGGTTTTAAAGACCTCATAAAATCGCTTTTTGTGTCCGAATCATCGCTTGCTTTTGACGCGGTTACATTTATACTATCGAATAGTTTGTCCAGAAAGTCCGACACCTTCTGGGTATACTCGGTCGAGCCGGGAATTACGGAGGATGGTGCCCAGAAGCTGGGTGGTACAATAGTGCTCTTCGGCGTTGGTACTTCGATTGTCGTTGCCGGAGTGCTAGTGGCAAGATTTTTGAAGAGCGTGTCCAGGAATTCTGATTTCTTCGAGATGATCGCGCTTGGGTCCACCACCGGTCCAAAAGAGCCACTTGGTGCAAAAGGTCCACCTGGTCCGAAAGGTCCACCTGGCCCGAAAGGTCCACCTGGCCCGAAAGGTCCGAACATTCCCGGCAAGTATTCCTTTGGTGCATCAGCGGCTGGTTTGGCTGCTGACATACTTTCTACTATCTTCGGATAAGATGATGAGCCTGGAATAATGCTGTCTGCGGAAGAAGCCGCTTCTAGTATGTCTCGTTTATTAAATAATGCATTTAAACTATCAGTGTTATCTAAAGACGGTCCACTTGCGCCATATGGTATGACCGGCTTGGTATCTGCCATGTTATACGCAACTGGTCCTAAACCGCCAAACATATTGCTCAGCATATCTGTCTTTTTAGAAATAAACGCCTTCGGGTCGACGAACTTTGGCATGAACGGAGATTTTGGCATGTAGGGTACGGATATCGTGCCTATTCCTCCTGGAGGTCCGAGAGCTCGCGAATAAACTACAAATTCCAAAATAATAAATGATGATTGGTACGAGATCTAATCGTATCTTTTACACAACAAGATATTAATAAATTAAAAATAATTGGCCAGAAATCTTTGTATTTAAAATCGTCAAATTTTTATTATTCTTTAATACCTATTTTGTAATCTTAAATTTTTGAAATAGAAAATAATTAACAAATGTAAGTTTCTTATTATTATTTGGAATTTAGTTTTCTATTTTACATTTGACATTTAGAATTATTTGAATTTAGATTTAGAAGATATTTCAAAGAAATGTAATTTCTCTGAATGAATACTCAGTAAAATTTTCTTTAAATAACAGAATAACAAAAAGAATATATTACCAGGTTTGGATACAAAGTTTGTCCATGGTGTTCCGGGTGGAAGTGCCAGAGTCAAACTGGCAACGAATGCCAACAGGCAGGTAGAAAGTAAAAGTGCTTTCTGTCGAGGCATTGTACTAAGTAACGTGGTCTGTGCCATGAACTCCCTTTTATAATAATCATTGATCAATAATCCTTGCAAAGTCTCTGGGATTATCCGCATGGAGAATGCTGCGGCCCGAGCTCCGCAACGGAGCCTTATTAAAATAATCCACTCGCCACATGTAGAACTTGCAGTTGTGTATTTTAATTACCCGACGCAATTCATCCCTCTTAGAGAAATGAGATTTCCTTTTCAAGAGCGTAAGTATGTCTATTTTAAACAGTGGAGATAATCGTGCTTTCTCAACGAGAGAGTAAAAGAAAGATGAGAGAACTACTGCGTTTACTTAAAAAAAAAAAAAAAAAAATGCGACTATATTATAAATTAATTTTTTCCTTTCCAATTTATTTTGAGTCACTCATTTTTTTGTTCACTAGGTATATAAAGTAGCGCATTTTATGGATGCGATCGGATTTTAATCGTTTTACAAATGAGTCGTGTATATTGCATTTGTCAGCTGTTTTCAATAATGGAAATACTTCAATTATTTCACGAATACCTTATTTTGACTCATCGAATTTGGTAGGATACCTGAGATCGCGTTACAAACAATTTGTCACTCTCTTTGCAATTTAAGTTTTATATATGTTATCATGAGCATGGACAATTCTGAGCAGCGTGAGTAACATACTTCAGTAATTATCAAGAAATAAAAATAATAGTTTCATAGATTGTGGTTGTCAATTCCATTTATTCAATCATATGTATTTATATGATTATTTTGATGAAACAGTATTTTACAGTTCTATAAGAAATTATTAGATATTTAATAAATATATAGAATTAGATCTTATTCTTTTAGAGATTTATTTATAGGACATAACAAAATTATTATTATAAAATGTAAGATTCTTTTTTAGTTTTAATGGAGAAATTAATTAGAATATATATTCTTTAACTAGAGAGTACAAATGTCGACACTGATACCATTGCATCAGCAATAGATTTTTCATCATTATATTCAGCCATAAAACACGATTACGAGGGGAACAATCTTTCGAATATAATCACGCAATTACTGCACATGTATCGACCAAAAAATGGTATTAATGCATATGAACATGTGCTGAGGAAAATCAAAGGTTTACTAGAAGATTGTGGTTTCCAAAAAAAGCAGTTATTGCTTTCAATGATACCTTCTCCAAACAATATACCAGATCACACGATTAAAGAAGTATTTCGTACAACCACAGGTTTTATTAAACTCAATCTGCAGGAAAAGTAAGCCCTCTTTGTAGTATATTTTTATTATTATATAATTTTAAATGCCTCATATTATTTACATCAGCAGTAATACGTTTCAAAATATATTTGACACTAAAAACATGGACGGAGTAATGGATAGTGTTTCATCACCAAAGCAAAGTTTTTTAAACGATAAAAGTGCGTCGAACTTAATGTCGTCGCTTTCCGAAGCTTTTCCTTTCCGAGGTTTTTCCAAAAGCGAAATTTCTATGATTCCCAGTCATGTAAAAAATGTAATCCATTTATATAACAGAACCATATAATTTTTTATATTTAGAAATTATAATATGATTTTCTATTTAGAAGTTATAGCTAATGTCAGTTTAAATTTCGTATTATATATTAATCAACAGGCGGATTCATCGAGTTGGCATCTAAATGATAATCCAAAGAATTGGCTGGAGAGAAATAATAAATACCAAATGTCGTCCTATCGACACTACCTGCTTAATAAAAAATATTGTGTACCTGCTAGAATTAATATGTATAATACGATTGGTGAATCACACCTTTGTCACTCGTCTCAGACGGGATATCAGGTCTGTGCATTAAAAGAAAGAAATAAGTGAAAAAAAGATAAGTAAAATAAACTCTAATGTAAATTACAAGGCATTAACAAATTTTAGGATACGCGCTCCACAAAAATGTGTAATAAAACTGAGATAATAGCAAATTTGTGGCAAAATAAAACTCCCCAACAATTTAATGACGTTAAATACAAATGTAAAAGATATGAAGATGTACTTGATAAACATAAAAAATCTGGTATTTCACATACGATAATCGATGTTGGGCAAGATGCAACAATTAAACAGACAATTAAAAATAATATACATAAAATGGATGTGTGTTGGGACGAAGATCAGGATATTATCATAAATGTATTAAACAAGATATGAAAAATTTTAGTTTAAATTAGAGTATTTTTCTAGAAGTAAAATTAAATTAATTAAATTCTACAGGCGGACGATCTCTTACCAACAGCGCACGATAGGCTTAAAACGAGCTTAAACAATTTTTTAAAACGAGCGCAAGAAGGAATTTTTATTGGTATCAGTTTGTCGATTTATTTAACATATATACATATTAATTATAGATAACAAACAAATTTATAAAAGCAATTTTTCATATATATACAGAATTGTCGGCCTTTCCACGCATCAGATCGCATCCACAAGTGGGCTCCTTCAATATGGTATATTTCACATCAAAAGAACTAAAATCTGGAACACCATCAAAAGTTTTAGAACAAGATTTTACATCCAATGTCTCAAATAGCGACAGCAACAGCTGCTTACTTTTAAAACAACAAAATACAAATATTAACATAGAAAAAGGTCAGAAAAAATCGGCTGGAAAGACAAAACAAAAAGCTAATACTTATGATAATGGATTGCAAAAGAAATTTAATTCTCAGGAATTCAATAAAGTAACTGAATTACAACAAAATTTAGATTACAATATAGAAAAGAAAGCGACTACATTCGAATGCAAAAAGAAAAATACGGAAGGACATGGGTAAATGTGTGTTTATTCTATTAAACGTTTTAATCGTGCACAATGCTAATATAATAATAAAACAATTTCTAATACAGATACGAAATGGTTGAATCAAAATCGGAGAATGTAAATTCAGATAACAATTTTCAAGCTCGTTCAATGTTTCAACTAGCTGCATACAAGAAACGATATTATGACACGTTATTGAGTGTTCAGAGAGCGAAAGGTTAATTTAAAAAATCATATATTAATGTCATATTATGTATATATAACATATTCTGTTAAATAATCCTTCAGATATGCTTTAGTGTACTTTGTGTGGAACATAATAAATCATAATGATTAATCAGACATAAAAAGTGTAAAATATTGATTACTTAAATTTTGTTACAGTTGCAATATCAAATTCTTTAGCGTCTTTCTCGGGTCATTTAACAACCTATGATGATCCGTATTATTCGAATTACATATGCCAGCAGCAACACCTGCTTCACCAACAGCGTCATTCGACGGCGAGACCGCAATTTTCGACATGTCCAGCGGATCTATCCGGATTATCGAACGTATATTGTGATCAGTACAGTTGGACGAGATCCATCTGTAAATATTTATTACTGAAGCAGTTAAGACTTCAACGGCAGGTAAGAAGATATAGAGACGTAAGATTATTCCGGAACACGTTTACTTACCGCATATCGTTACAGACTTCGCCTCTGTATGCCCGAAATCAAAGGTAAGCTGTTTGTGTGCTCAACAACTGAAGTATATCGGAAATATGATTTTTGTGTTCAACACTGGAGTCATATTTATGTGATATTTTCTCGGCTTCTTCACTCTTCAAGCGGCTGGATTCATCGCTATGTCGGACATATGTATCCTTATTCCTCTACGCTAAACGGAAGTGATGGAACAAAGTATCGCGTACGTCGTAAAAACTTGGAAGAAATAGTTGGAAAATTGAAGGAGACTGAACGCAATAATTTCAACAACTGATCGATTCCCCTACATTAATTCGATGAGAAGTTCCATTAAAGTTGCACGCAAAAATAATAATATTCCTCTTAATTCCTACGCGATATCTTTGAATAATTTGGAGAATTGACAGTAACGATAATATAACAGTAACGATAAAAATGTTGAAAATTCACGTATTTATAGATTGATATTATGTATATAAGCTCAATAAGTTGGATCTTATTCTAAATGTTCATCATTTGCATTAGCCTTGCCTTCGCGTTGAAAATAATTATTATGTACTGACTATATGGAAAAATTATCATATATAACATACGATTTATGCATACATTTCTTGTTAGACACTTTGGTTTCTCATAAGGCGTGATTCTTGTGAAGTTCAACAGATCGCGCAACGATTTTGATAATTCCGTTTGTATTTCGGACGATTGCGTGACAATGGTTCTTCAATGGCGTATACGCAGAATATAATGTTATACTTAGCTGTCGCCAATCAAACCGCGTTTAACGCATTTACTAACAAATGTACATTGTTCTGTTCAAGTAATATTACACAAGGTTCACTCTGACTAGATTTGTGATATATTGTTAAGTAACATACACAATCACACGCACAACTCCGCACAGTCAATAGTGTATAATACTCGCCGTTCATTTACCCCTAGACGTACAAAATAACATTAAAAGAATATGTGATAATGCTATAACTTAAGTGTTACGTGACTCATGAATCATTTATTGTCCAGATCATTCGCTATCAGCTCGACAAATCGCCAAGATGCTATGTCGCATGATATCTACGTCATACTTGATAATCTGTCCAGCCGTCTTTATTCATATTCATTTTCAGACTTTCTGCAAAGACATTCGACTCACGATTCGCCTAACAATATAATATGTCGCTACAGTTTGATGTTCACTATAATTATTGGCAGCATCACATTATTCATTCACATGTAACTAAATATATAAATACAATGACACTATATATATATATCAATACTCGAATACATCCACATAAATATTAAAACACATCAGAAATATTCAAATAAGACGAACACTTCGTATTTGGGACATGTAACGCGTTACATGTGTGTCTATCATTTAGCGAATGAGGAATTAGGCCAGTTAAATTATTCAGCTAGGAGAATTAAAACGAATTGACAGGAATTTATTTTGGGAAATTAAGTTTCTAATTTTCGATATCGTAATATAAATACATTTTTTAATTAATAAAATGTTCATTAAAATATCTGTTTTAACTACAATAATTTTTTTCCTATCAATTCTTTTCAGTTTGCCTGATTTTTAAAGGACTCAGGTCATTTACAGATTTGGATTGTCATGCTATCACTACAGATCATTATCAATCAAGTTCAATATATAAAAAAATCTGCGTCTATTAATTGTAATCGAAATTTATTGCCTGAATGATAATTTTTATTCATACAAATTCTAAGGAAACCGTGCTTTTCATGTATCACAAACATACTGCTATTTATTATATTAACTTCGTTGAAGCAAATAATTGTTGCAAATATCGAAGTGATAGTTTAATCTTTATTGTAATAATAATAATGACTTTAATCCATTAGCTGTTCCTTATCTGATAGTACTATTTGATAAATCATGTTTTTTTATTCTTCCTGAAAAATTTGAGAATTAGCATTTAAAAATGTGTTATTATTACAAATAACAATATGGAATGTGAAATAAAATGACAAAGTTATGTGCACAAATTCGAATTACAGATCATAAAATTACAAGCCTCGGATGTAAAGTCATTAAGAGAACTTAATCGATATTATATTACATTCAAAGAGCGTTATATTTCCTCTGGCAGTGTTTGTACACTTTGATTTAGGCTAATTGCCTTATTACGCCAAGTGACATTTTATTCGATTAGTTACTCTTAATGTAGCATTATTTATTTCAAGATAATCACTCTTTCAATTCTTAGCGTACCAAGAATGAATCATATACAGAAGAGTTACACATTATTTCTTATTGTATCCAACAAAACGAGTTATAACACCATTGATATTTGCCACAACGAAGCTGCTGTATTACATGCTATTTCTCTTTATGAATCTATATGAACACGCATTTCTCTTACACTATTAATTGATTTAAGGTCGACGCATCAAAGTTCGATAAATGTGTAATTTATTCGTGTTTATACTCGCGGCATCGTATCAAAAGACAAAATAGCTGTTATCAGACAAAATAGTTGTCTTACTCAAGATTAGCTAATATGTTTATATTTATTCGATCGTATAATGGTCGTGATGCATTAAACGAAGGAAAATCGAGATATCAAGAAGAATTCTGAAGACTATGTGATGCTATTATATATTAAGAGATTCAATGGAATTATCAATCAGGAAACAAGCACTCAACAGTTTTCTTCTAAGATGAATTGTACTTCTAACACGATATGTATGTACTAAAAAATACTTTGCTCTTTAATTTGATGGATTATTAAGAAGATATAATTGTACAAAAAAGTGCTCGACTAGAGTTGACTAGACTTTCTCATTAAAGTAAAAGATTAATATAATTAACACAATAAATAATACTGTTCATCTAATAGTTTTAAAACTACGTAAGATACTTGTAAATGATGCGTACAGGAACAGGGACGGATTATTCTCTTTTAATACTTACATCAATCAGAAAAATCCTATTGGTTTCTGTATTGATGTATGTAAAAATATTTAATTAAGACTTAATAAAAAATAACCAATTATTGACATTATATTTTTTAAAATTAGTATTACTTAATTTGGGTATATTATAATTCAAATAAAACTTGTGATTTAAGTGATTTATAAATCCGTCCTTGTGCAAGAATGATATACTGTTGTAATATAATGAGCACATTTCAGAGTGTGAGCTAATTGGAATAATACAATAAATAATCGTTCCACGCATACTATTCTGTTCATACGGGAACTAATGCCAAACCGATCTTCCAATGCAAAGAATTGATTAAGTCTTATAATTTTATTATAAGTCAATAAAAAATTCTCCCTATGCGGAGTTACTTTTAGCATTTTCCTCATAACGTGCTTTAATAAAAATTTAAATTTCTATAAGGCCATTGTGTGAAATATACATATAAAGGTATTGTCATTGCAAAATAAAATATCGTGATTTTAATATTATGTTGCTGATTATTAATAAGTTATCCGAGCATAGCTTAATCCACGCTTAAAATAAAATAAAATATAATTGAGGAATGTAGAAAGTTATTTTAATTTTGCGTATACTCTTTTCATTTGTTAAAAGTTTTATTAAAAGCATCGTTTTTTTCAAGTATTTATAACTTTAAGTTAAATTTTCCCATGATTTGCTTATAATCACAAGGTAGTTTTTTAAGCATTTTTAAATAAATCAATGTTTAATTATATTACCAATTTAATAAAAATAAAGAACCTTATTCTTGTGTTTCCAAAATTGGCAATTGCATATAAATTTAAGAATAAATAGAGACAAATTACAGTCGCGGTTTGCAACTGCCGTTCTCTGTATGTAGGATTGATAGAAAGATCGGTCTAGCTGCATTTTACTATATATGTATATAATCCTTTCAAGGTTTAATATATACACTTTCATCTTAAACAATACGCGATTTCTTCCTGCATGTACTAAATGCTTTTTCAAGTATGCATGGAGCTCAAAATATGTTGGCATCAAAATATGATAGAAATAATTAATTAAATATATATTAATGTTACGTGCTATATAGTGGTCTTATACTTACAAAATCCCATTAAAACTTACTTTAGATTTATTATTTGGTACATGATTGGAATGAAGTGGCATTATTTGCTTATCAAAGTTGGGCAGTCTGGTTTTGTGTGATGCAAAACGTCAGGACCCGAACAACTAAAGAGAACCTATTCTCTTGGCAGCAAAATGTACAAGGCAGCAATAATTTTATACAAGATCTTAAATCTTTGGACACAATTTTGTCCTGCAAAATTCGATAGCGACGAACTTGATAAGTCCGGGCTACGATCTATTTCACCTGTTGCATATACGAAATATAGTAATCTATATATTTTACGTTAATATTTTTAATCACATCCGTCTTCACCCACAGTTGAAAACATAGATCCAACATATAAAACCAAAATACAATTACTATTTTAGTCACTATACATTATTTGATAAAGAAGACCAAATGTGTTAAAGTCAGACGAGTTTGTATGCAAACAAGAGAAAGATATGGAATTTCGATTAAGTAACAGGTATCATCAATTACTGTTGCAATTTAATAAAAGAAAACGTTCGACGTAAAGTATATAGATGTACTTGATTTGTAAAAAACTTTGTTATGTCACAAACTGTTCACAGAAACTGCTCGGTGAAACAAGTTTATTTTTTACCTAAAGTGTGTGTGTGCTTCGTATTTCACAAGACGATTCACAAAACGTTCAGGCAAAGCTGTAAGGATCGATAGTTTTGCTAGAACAAGGTTGAACATCATCTGGTGGTGGGCGCCACTGTTCGGGCCATATGGCGTTACGAACCACATTCGCATCAGTAGTTTCTTCTATACCGTTGCTAGACGTACATTCCGCCTCCCAGTTTCGGAGGCCGTTTCGAGTCACTCGATTGATCGATCTAGCCTCATTCATTTCACAACAATTCTGTGCGTCATTATTCACTGGCGTTCGCCTAGTTTTACTTTTAATTTGCGTAGTACCACTGTTCCTACGTTCGGCGTCGGACCACGACTGAGATTGCTCCACTGCAGACTGTAGAGGTAACTTTCGCGGCACTCGCCTAGTCTTAGCTTCCTCAGCAGTAACACGGCTAGCATCGACTTTACTACTACCTGGCGCGTTTCCGTCACCAGTTGAACTACTGTCACCATCTTTCCTTCGTCTTCTCCGTCTCCTCTCAATCTCAGTATCCTCCCGTTGAGTATCTTCGTTATTCGTATGTGTTTCTAAAATATGTTGCTTGGCTGTAGCCCAGTGATCCTTTCTATTGGCGCCTTGCTTAAATTTCTCGTGATTGCTACCGCGATGGCCACCGTTACTAGTGTTCGTGTCACTGTCCGCATTGCGTTTCTTCGATTGCTGATTTTTCACGGCCCACGAAGCCGGTCTCTTAGGACTACGTTCCTTCAAAGTGACCTGCATTTTAGATTATGTTTACACCGTGATTAATAGCCGATACTTGCGCCATAAAACAAGCAGATTATTTACCCCAGAGGAAGAAGAATTGTCAACGGGTTTGTAAAGTTGCGTTGGGGTTTGGCTACGAGAATCTTGACCTTTACAACTTGACCCACTACGACAATGTATCCAGGACAGTAAAAACGCTAAGAGAGCACAGAAAAGTCCCACTACTGCCGCAGCAGTCAGTTGAGAACGTGTGCGTTTTGGTACCAAACCTCCACTGTGGTATTCCCATACTGTACATGCTAGTAATGCGCTACTCGCAGCATATGACAAGCCTATGCCAGTGAATACTATAGCATTCTAGAAAAAAATAATAAACTCTTACATGTAACAGCATCAACTATATCTAATCATCTCTAAATAATTACACAAATAATTTCTGAAAAACATACATGTGTTATAATAAAATATTACTTACCAGCTTAGCCCAATTTAAAGGAAGGATGTAAATGACATGCGAAATATCAAGGAAGAGAAGGGCTGCAGTGACCAAGAAACAGAAAACAGCTACAAAGATCATGAATCGTAAACGATCTGCTAAAGGCAGCATAAAAATGCTGACCTTGGCAGTGCCAGAACTGCATAAAGTTGCCAAACAAGCTGCAGAGGATATCTACGAAATGCGCTCATTAATGTATCTATATATAAATTTGAGTAACACAAACTTTTGAGTTTGTCATATATTTCTACATAAAAGTGATTTTGCACTCACAAGTAATAAAAGTCTAACAACACCCGTAGGCGTTTTAAGATGTCCTTGTATGTCGCAGTAAATAACCACGTGGCTTGCGCGAGACCAAGGCATTGCGTTCGATGAGCCAGGTCTATGATCACTATTACCATAGTGACCATGATAATTAGCATGCGAATCCCAAGAGTGGACTGTCGAATGCACCCCTGGCGAATCCAGCTCTGATGATTGGGAGCTGATTCGCCCCCCTGTCCTACTGCCTGCTATTGATACAATATCAAAACCATGTATACATTCGTATATGCAGTTACATAGGCATAACTTTAAATGAAATAAGGCAACTACAGTTTTAATATGTTATTTCAATATTCCAGAGAATTACTATAAAGCAATTATTGCTTGGAGTTTCAATTTTGTGTAAATAAGATTCCATACATAAACTATATTAAATAATATACAAACGCTAGTTGAAACCGTGTACATACCAATCTCGAAGTCTTGAATGTCTTCGGGTTTAGAATATATGGCAGGTGGTGGTTCCAGATCGCGTATCTCTTCTAGAAGAAGCACCTCTATTTCCTCGGCTGCGTATAAGTCCGAGACCGAGCGAATAGGATAATGCCGAGTCTCGCTCATTACTTAGGTGCGCTCGCTCATTTACTCCTTCCTGCCTGCTGTCGTATCTTTCTGTTTGATTTGCCAGTGACCACCATTCGTTGTCTAATCCATTCGATAACAAGTCCATCCGTCTATCAGCCATCCTCTGTACATACAGTGTGCCATTTCTACCTCTGTAGGCAACAGTACTCCCCCGCCCTCAGGCCATACACCTATTAAAAAAAGAGAAATTTTTAAGTAATTTAGAACAAACCGAATAAACTTATAAAATTAATATTATGAGAAAAAACAAAAATATTATACAGCTCTGCTATACAAATATTATATACACATCTTTCTCATCAATCAAATTTGTTACACTGGAATGTAACTTTATACAAGAGACATGTCAATAGTAACAGATCAGGAAGCAAACAATTTCTAATCATTTATATCTCTTATGCGAGAATACAAAATGTTTTATCATTGGAAATCGGCAAATCGGTGTAGGCGCGTATAACAAATTTCGTAAACAAGCGTGTTACTGGCAAGCACATGACGTTTGTTTAACAAACAAGTCTGCAGTCTTGTGTCGCGGCTGACGTACGAGAGATCGAGGCGCGAGCGAGCGTTTTTAATTCCATCGTGCAGACGGAAGGTTCGATTCGCGACGTACGCGGCTCGAGCATCGAGCTGATCGAGATTCCTTCAACGGAGATTTATTTCTCCGTGACGAATCGCGTTTTTTCGACCGAAACTCTCGGGATCCACATGTTGCCCAAGTCCGTTCTCGCGTCGCCTGGACGCGTCGCCGGGTCGGGAAAATCGTCGCCCCCGAAGGGGAAGAGTCGCCGGTCACGTACCTCGAATTTACGCCCGTCGATCGCGACGCGTAGATCACATCTTTCCGAGATTTTTCACGTAGCCGAGCTCGCTGGCCGTCCAACGGGTAGCCGCCATTGCCTTTTTGCTTGGTTTTTGCTCATGGTCCGCGTCCGTCACGACGACCTAGAAACAACAGATGGGGCAACTTGTGTCCTGTGACTCCTGTGCCTCTCTCTTTCTTTCTCTCTCTCTCTTTATTCGTTGATCGAACGGCAAAAAATGATCACGGGCATCACGGCCATCGTTTGCGACGAGGGGATCGTCCCCACGTTCGAGGAATTATTTCCTCGTCGAGAAAACCGCCCGGCGACCAGATCATGGGTTCACCTGGGTGTCCTACAGATGATAACCGAGGTTATTATGATGTGGCAACTAACCTCCTCAGTCCTCCCTAGCTCGGCTGGACAAAAACAGACCGACCAATTGAGAGTCTTGGTTAATCGGCCGCGTGCACAAGGTTCTTAATATACACTATGGCCGGTATTTATAGTCGGTTCTTATATTTAAGACCGTCTTAAGTTCAATCTTAAGATGTCATGAACCAATCACAGGGCCGTATTAGCGTCTTAAGACATTACTTAAGACGGTGTTGAAATAAGATCCGACTATGAATACCGGCCTATGGCTGCATTCCGATATTCATTGCAAGTACTGTAAGCTAAGCATCATTCTGTCTTCGTTGCACATCGTATATCAAACGAAGATGGAGCGATTACAGTACTTTCAGTGAATATCGGAATGCAGCCAATATACAGGTTGCCTCAATCGGGCACTTTCTTCTGATTGGTCGTGACGTCACTGATGGTGTTCTTAGGGCTCAGACACAATGCGAGGAATAAGGAACAAGGAATAGATATTAATAGTCGCATCCTTTTCCAATGCACGTCTATTAAAAAAGGATGCGACTATGAATTCTATTGCTTGTTCCTTATTCCTCGCATTGTGTCTGAGCCCTTATCATCATCCCTCTCTGTCTTATACATTGCAATTCCTATTACAGGCTGGGATTGAAATGGTTCGCTAATCATTTTTAATATTTCTTGGCTTGTTTTTGTATTGCTTGCATTTTTCGCACTCGATCTTCTCCTTCTTGCTTCTTCTAGCGTCCGAATATGTGCCCGTCTCGTTTTAAGTGCAAAAAGTGCAAAAAGTGCGAAGAGTGCAAGCAACACAAACATAACCATGTATATGGGTTACTATTTCCATTTATTTCCAACGTCTATTAACCTCTAACCGACGGTTTACTTTTCAGAATAGCTAATAGAAATTACAAGGCTATTTTTGAAAGTTAACTGTCGGTTAGAAGTTAACAGACGTTGGAAATAATGACCCTGACAGAGACGTTCGAGTGAAAAGTGAGACAGCTACTCCATCAGTGACGTCACGATTTCACCCCTCGCTGCGAGACCCCGCATCTGCAAGTGCTCGAATGAGTCAACCTGTACATTAAAGAATATTGCCGCGTGCAAGCCACGTTCCACGCCACGTCATATAGTTAACCCTAGCTTGCAAAAGCTTCTATAAAAGACGTTTTAAAAACGTTTGAGAGACGTCTGAAGGACTGCAGACGTCCTTTACAATTAGACGTATTTTAAACGTTTTTAAGATGTCTTTTATTAGAAGCTAGCTTTTGCT
This sequence comes from Leptothorax acervorum, assembly GCA_035220615.1. Classification (NCBI taxonomy): domain Eukaryota; kingdom Metazoa; phylum Arthropoda; class Insecta; order Hymenoptera; family Formicidae; genus Leptothorax; species Leptothorax acervorum. The sequence continues at coordinate 2,450,398 of JASTWQ010000086.1, forward strand.
AGCTAGGACTTCTATCCTTGGACCACGAAATTGATGACTAAATTCCAATTAACCTAATTGATGATTAACTTATTAAACAATATCTATGCTAATTAATTGTTAACGTGGCCGGGTAGAATTAGTAATTTCTTTTTTTATAAACGATTGGATAATGAAAGAAAGGATTAGGATATACTATATATATTGAGGATTTATAATATTGTTAAGTTGGATTCAATGGAGAAAGCCTCAATCATTCTACTTAAATTTAGAACAATTAAACAGTTAGTAATTTCGAGTAGCCGCGTTAAGAATGAAGATCAAATATAAAGGTATGATGGATTTATTTGGTTCTAAATTATCGCGAGTAATATGTGTTCTGGGTCAGATGTTAAGTCATCTAAAACCGGATTTAGGACGATCAAATACGTTAATTTGCTAGCGTGCAATTAGTTGATTTTTTCTCGACGCCATTTTTTATATCAGTATAATTTATTATTTTTCATCAAAATTCATCAAATTTATTTTTCTTAAGTAAACTTTTATTTTCTCCTTCCAAAAAACCGGATCAGTGAACAGTTATAGCGTCCATCTAGAGATCGCTAATTAATAAATTCGTATTCGGCAGCCAATTAAAATAAATGTTAAATTATAAGATCGGACTTTCTTGCGAGGAATTTTGGTACGCGTCCACAGTTCACTATCGCCGTCGCCGGCGTTTCATGCGGAAGCGACCGAAGCCGCGCGCATGGACCGTCGGCCAATGACGAACGTGCGATTTGCGATTTGCAATCGTGCGCGCGCTCGTGTGCGCGACTGGGCGGCCTCGGGTCGGGGTCTTTTTGCTTCCCATTTTGTCTCGCGTGCGGCACGTCCACCGTGGTTCACTGACGTTTCCGCTGTGCCATCGCATGGCCGACGTGTGCATATCGAGGCTCGCAGCACTCGCGTGGTACTCGCCGTATCACGAGCCGCGTTGCCGTTGAAGAAGAGGAGCCAGGGCCCAGGCCCGCCGCGCGACAACGTCGACGTGTGTCGGACGCACCTACCACGCCGTAACGATCCTCCGAAAGTGAGTGCGGAGTATTAAAAAAGTATAACAGCCGCGAGCGAAGGTGGCCGCACGGCGCGTGCTTAAACCCGAGCGTTTAATGCCCGCGCGCGCGACACCGAATCGAGCGTGAGAGGAAAAGAGAGAGAGCGAGTGAGTGGGAGAGAGAAGGAGAGAGAGAGAGAGAGAGAGAGAGCGGACGAACGGAACGGGCGGCCGCCCCTGAATGAATGGCTATGGTCGACCACGTTCCTCCGTGGCGACCGTGGCTGACATAATCCGGTGCGAACTGGATCGGTGCGGTATATCGCGGCTATCGATAATTCTCAAACCGCTAATTTTTCACAGAGAGGAACCCGTCGCAGGGTCCAGTACCCCGTCGTCGACGCGGGCCACATTGCCTGCTCGTTCGCACCATCGTCGTCGTCCACGTTTCCACGTCCACCTCCGGGCGCGAACCAGAGCGCGCGCGGGGCAGCGATTAATTCTCAGCATCTCGGGCATCAGCCGTAACGCCGCGACCACGCGTCCCCACACACGTCCGCAGCGATGTCGAACGAGGAGACCTCCGCCGACCGCAACGTCGAGATCTGGAAGATCAAGAAGCTCATAAAGAGCCTCGAAATGGCCAGAGGGTAAGTAGGTCGGCCACGACGTTGTCGCGCCTCGCGCTGTCAGTTGTTACCACTGCACGTGCACAAATCTCCTGGAATTTCCCCGACAATCCCGACATATGGCTTGGCGAGAAGCATGTGCTCGTTTGCCACGTTCCGCAATCCAATTCTCAATACTACGCAAGGATCACTTTTGTCGCGACTGATAGACGTTAAAACACAATGTGATTCTGTTAGAGATTTATATCGCGGAGAATTGTATGTAGGTCTCGTCTTACGTAAGCGGATTTCTTCGTAATTGCTTCTCGATCGTCTCTGCATATCGGTAGGTGGAAGATGTTGACTTGGTTGTCTTTGCAGGAATGGCACGAGTATGATTTCGTTAATCATACCTCCAAAGGACCAAATATCGAGAGTGAGCAAGATGCTGGCGGATGAATTCGGCACAGCGTCAAACATTAAGTCACGTGTAAATAGATTATCTGTTTTGGGTGCAATCACATCGGTGCAGCATAGGCTAAAGCTATATACTAAAGGTAAACTATTTCTTTTATTTATGTCAAATTTTTTTTGACGTAGTTTAAAAGAGTATGAGAGAATCTATTATATACAGCTATAATGTTTGATCCTTTTAAACATAAATTGGAGTCATTGAGATACCATGCTTTATATGAACATTAATCATGATTTATTTATGCGTTTTAGTGCCTCCAAATGGCCTGGTAATTTATTGTGGAACTATTGTAACAGAGGAAGGAAAAGAAAAGAAGGTCAACATCGATTTTGAGCCTTTCAAACCTATCAATACGTCTTTATATCTTTGTGATAATAAGGTGTGCCTTACATTTGCAAATGTGATACTTATATGTGGAACATGGTTTTTTATACGAGCTACAATTGCGTTTTGTAGTTTCACACAGAAGCACTCACGGCGTTACTTGCGGATGACAACAAATTTGGTTTTATTGTAATGGATGGTAATGGAGCATTGTTCGGGACGCTACAAGGCAACACGCGCGAAGTATTACACAAATTCACTGTGGATCTTCCCAAGAAACATGGTAGGTAACATATGCGAAAACTGAAAAAGACAAACCCGATTTTTGCCATCATTACTTGTTTAAGAATCAATGCAAGACATTTGTATGAAATATGTTACAAAAAAAATGTTGATTTTAGGCAGAGGTGGTCAATCCGCATTGCGTTTTGCCCGGTTGCGCATGGAAAAGCGGCATAATTACGTTCGAAAAGTAGCCGAAGTAGCTACTCAATTATATATCACGAACGATAAACCTAACATCGCTGGATTGATCCTCGCGGGTAGCGCCGATTTTAAGACCGAACTTAGCCAATCGGATATGTTTGATCCAGTAAGCAAGATTCTTTTTTATGATTATATTATTTTAAGTTGTGTTTTATGATAATTGTAATATGTTCATGAGTGATGCCTTGGCTTAAACCAAAGCTGTCAAACTAGTTTTATTATAATTTTTATCACAATTTTTAGAAGAAATTGTAAGCCTCTTATTCAACCTCCAGTCCAGAAATCTGTTTTTTTTTTAAATTATTGAAGATTTCTATCCTTCAAGAGATGATACAGTAATATTTTTATTTCTAATTACTTTAAATTCTATTAAATTCATGTTTCGTAATCTTTGTTTCTATCATATGTTTACAATATTTTTAGTGGTGTATATGTGTGTGGAATGGCAAATCCCGGAATTGAACCCGATCTTTTGTTTGATGAGCCATGTTCTAGCGTTGTTAGCTATCTAGCATCCCTATTATTTTCAATTTCTTTGAGTACATCTCTATTAGTAACATATAAAAGATTGTTTCTCTAATTAGCTTTCTATTATATTAATTTCTTTAATATTTGATTTTTTTCAGAGATTGCAAGCTAAGGTTATAAAGCTGGTTGATGTATCATATGGTGGCGAAAATGGTTTTAATCAAGCTATTGAGTTAGCGGCTGAATCTTTGCAAAATGTGAAGTTTATTCAAGAGAAAAAGTTAATCGGTAAATATTTATATGTTAATTACGATGGAATGTTATATAGTATATAAGTTTAATAATATATTTGATTTCTGTTTTGTTTAGGTCGTTACTTTGATGAAATTTCTCAAGAAACTGGCAAGTACTGTTTTGGTGTCGAAGACACGTTGAGAGCCTTGGAATTAGGTAGCGTCGAAACTTTAATTTGTTGGGAAAATTTAGATATTCAACGATATGTTTTGAAAAATCATACGAACGCGGAAGAAAAAGTACTACACTTAACGCCAGAACAAGAAAAGGATAAAACTCACTTTACTGATAAGGAAGTGAGTCTCAAAATAATAATAAAAATATACAAAATAATAATAAATTTTAATTTTTTTTCTATATTTTATTTATATTTTTTATAGAGCGGGGTAGAGTTGGAACTCGTAGAGTGTCAACCACTACTTGAATGGCTTGCAAACAATTACAAAAGTTTTGGTGCTACCTTGGAAATTATCACGGACAAGTCTCAGGAAGGCTCCCAGTTTGTTAGAGGTTTTGGTGGCATTGGAGGTAAGTTTTTTTGATACATTTATGCTTATTATCATTATTTTTAATTACAAAACATTCTACTTCTTTGTCTATCATAAAATATATAACATATCATAAATAGCCCCAGAAAAATAAGATATGTAATAAATAAATGTAAAATTGTTAAATAATGTAAATAGAACAGTAAAAAAGGTAGAAAATTAACATTTAAAAAAAGGTATTAAGAAATTTTGATACTTGTATTTGGAGCATTTCGAATAATATATGATATACATGCTAGGCTTTTTTTCTTTAATACAATCTGCGCATTTAATTTGCTGCGGAACTTTATTGTCACGTTATGGTGTAGTTGCGTTTTATGGGTACACATTGTCCCTAAAAGCCGGTAGATTAACATTACGTCGCTAGACGCCAGCAAAGATTATTTTGCATGGAAGGTAAATTTCATCGAACTGATATTAACTATGGAGTATATCTTGGTGTATAGGAATCCTCCGCTACAAAGTTGATTTCCAGTCACTGCAGGCCGATGAGCCTCTTGATGATGTTGACCTTGATGATTACTAATTTCATCCGTGAATTACTCAGAATCGACCAGGTAGCTTTCTCTGTCTTGCGTGCGTTCACTTACATCTCGTGTATCATAGAGCATATTATTTGCAAAGCTGGACAAATTTATTGTTTGTTTATTTGTTGATGACTTTATGTTTTGCGTTAAATTTCTGATAATGTAACTGTAAGTATTTAATTAAATTCATAAATATAAATAAATTAATAGAAAGAAATTTAATCAGTATAAATCTCAAATATATAATTAGCTAAATGCGTTTTAAGATGTTATCTCTACTTACGTAATCTGAGTCCAATATTTATTTTTTCTTATCTTTTTTTGAAGAAAATTTGAATATATTTTATTATTAACATATTACGCAAAAAATTTAACTGCATATTATATATAAATATTTACATAAAGAAGTTTAAGATTTTCTGAAATTAATATATTTTGTTTTATAATACCTAGAAAGATAATTACAGCTCTTGTAAAATATTTTTTTTTTGGTTAATCTAAATATAAAGATAAATTTGTCCAAGAAATTTTTACAATTTCTTTTATTGGGTTTCTCACTAAATAGTTTGTTTCTTCTGTGCAAATCTGTAGTATACATATGCATATATATGTGTCTCTTAAAATAAGTTTGAATGTGGTGATAAACATTTTTAGTTTATATTTCTCGAAGTATTATGTATCTTTTTTCTACGAATAAAAAAGAGAATTCTCGCTGTCTTTTCTTTCTTTCTTGGTGGTAAACGCGTATAAAGAAAATCTTTTACACATACATATATGTATATAATATATATATGTGAGATATGGATAACTCTGTTTATACACAGGGTGAGTTGAAATCTTCCAGTCTCCTATCTTTTGTTATCGTCAGATTGTTAGATTCTTACATTGTTGGTCTTATAATTGGAATAGTAGATACAATATACACAGTGGTTGATTCATTGGAAAAAATAGTTCTGCTTGATAGCTACATATATTGTCACAAATATATAGCCACATTCTTATTCGTTTAACACATATCATCTTCGATCTTCGTACGGTACCATCGTACACAACGAAAATCCGTTACGAACTATAAAGGCCGTGTTCACAGGAATGTGTTAGAAATAAACTCATTGATAACGCTTTGAAATGTTAGCTTTGGCAACAATGACAAGTTTTACCATTATTACTAAGAATATAACTACTTACGTCTATGTTGTCCCACCTTGAAGATGTCGATATTTATCTCACTGACCAATTACTTAACTTTAAACATATGACATTTCATACACACATACACACGCTATATAATAATTTTCGATTCAGTGTATTACCACTCACTTATATAAGTTACGTATGAGAATTTTGCTGAATTGAAATACGCAATGTGCGTATATCTGATTTTTTAAATTTACCGAATCTGTTTTTTTTCTTGTTCTACAATTACAATACATATAAAATATGATTTGCATGATAATCTTTATAATATTTCCAACCTATCCCTGGCAAGTAGAATTTTGCATTGCATATTTAACGTGATGGTACTATTCTTTAAATTTTATTTTTTTATCAATTTTGTGTGTATGTACATACAGTATCTGTATATTACTGAATTTATTTTATATTATTACGCTATGGACGTTGTATAGATTAGGGTTATACATTGACAATCACTAATGATTTTAGATCGTAGCAAGCGCATGTATGTCCCTTTAATATAATTGCACATTTTAATCTGTACCATATTTCAAGGAGAAATTTAATAATTCGAGGAGAGAGAACTCTAGTTTAATATATAATTCTACATATAACATATGGTCATTGATTTGTTTTATCAGTAAAAGAATATATAATGTAGTTTCTACTTCTGGAAATAATTATATACGTGACACGCAAAAGAATTATTAAATTAATTGTCTCAATTTTTTATTTAGAAGTCTTTGGATATTGATACTTACATAAATATTGAGATATTTTTTATTATAAAATTGGTATTGTGATATTCAGATACAGGGGGAAAGCAGGAAAGTAATCAACAAGATCATACATTATTACATGTTATATCTTGAATTCTACTACAGCTTTCGATATATTTCTTTTCTGTTATATGCTATGTCCATGCTTATAATGAAAAATAAAAAATAATGATGTAATACACATCCCAATAATGCATGTTAAATAATAAGCAACATCAAGTTCATCATCATAGATAATATACATCTTATAATTAGCGATAATTGACATGTTACATCAAAAATTAGATGTTAATCTAAAGGTTATGAAAAATACTATGAGAAGTATTATCTCTGATAATGAACACAAGTATCATGCAATTATGATATCTATGAGTATTTATGCTTTCACATAGCAATTGCTTATAATAGTTAAAATATTTAATACTCTTCAAGTACTAATTGGTATCTTATTTTTATTAGCTTGCATATTGGGAAAGGTACAGTACATGTTCTCTACTAATTAGTAATTCCACAACAAAGATAAAAAAAACCGATATATTCAATCATAATTTACATCAAATGTTATAATTAATATATTTTTTGTGTACGTATGCATTTACATGGTCTTATTTCATTAATCTTTTACAATTATAATAATTTTTATTATACAGTTATGTACCTTTATCGCTTATTAATATCTCTATAAATATTAATTTTTACTTTAAATATATTAATATAAATTCACAGATCTCATGTATTTCTTTTACTGTGTAAGATCGTTAATCACTAAAATATATAATATTCATATAATATTAATTCGTAATTATCTTTATAACATATATAATGACATAATTTCAAGATTAATGAGAAAATATTCACTAATCATAATATGTTTCTTTTGGACAGTGCTTTTTTTGTATAATAGCTTTGTATAATATGCTTTATTTGAGGTTTATATGTATATTCTGATGTTTTACTATATGTTTTACTATATTATAAACTGCAATATATAAAAATACATTTCTCTCACTTAGGAAAGCGCTGTCATTGTAATACATGTCGTGATGTAAATTTATATAATTTAGCACATCAGTGCCGTATACATCAGTTAATGTTGGGCAATTTTAATGATTTATTTATATATTTGCTTATATGCCATTACATATTGTTGCTCCGTAATTACAATTGTTTTTTTCATTATCAATATTTAATAATATATTTTCATATAAAAATATTTTATTTTTTTATAGCAAAGAAAATTTTGAAGTAATAGTTGTCGTTCTCTTGTATGTATTTTTAAATGCATATTTTACAGGTATCTTGCGGTATAAAGTGGACTTTCAAAGTATGCAGTTGGACGACATCGAAACCGATGGCTTTGATTTGGATGACTACTAAGTCCATGACTCAATCGACATTTGGTTTTCTTAGCTTCGGAGAAAGCAGGAGGGACAGGAGTATGTTCTTTCTCATATGTCCCAAGAGAGAAGAAAACAGAATAAAGAAAACATGTTTCAAAATTTAAAATACAGCACGTACGATATCGTCATAAAATTATTGTCTCGAGTTTACCCAACATCAAGCAGATCGTAATCGATACACGAAAGGGAAGAGCTCCAGCGAATATGGCGCGGCTGATATAATTCATGTCTATGAAAGAAAAGGCGATTCGAAGACTGTGACACTTAATTAAGCCAGCTTGATACCTGCCTACTCTCATACATTCACCACCTTGTATTACAATTTATGATCCTTAATTATTCACAGAGATTTCTTTAAACAATTACACTACGCGCTCTTCAGTTCCGAATACAAATGTACAGTGTATGGTGGTTCGATCGTAATTTTATATTAAATTGATGTTTGTCATCTTATCATAGATTTTACGAGAAATGAGTATTTGAACTACAAGAGCGGCTGTAGCGCTATTTTGTTCAGATACAATCATGAGAGCTGTAATAAACTGATTATTATGAACATACAATTGCGTATCGTGCATTCTACACCGATATTTGCAAAATTCATACGAAGAAGAGTTCTGTAAATAGATGTCAATTTTTAAAAACGGCACAGTTGCCTTAGACATAAGTTGAGGTCGCGTACACGATCCACGGAGTAAATGAAGTATTTCCGTCTTATGCAGTGATACACATTTGTAAAAGTAAGGACAGATAATTCCTCGCAATCCTACATTGCTCCGTTGCTGGCTCTTGGCTTAGATTTTTGTACATTCACACAATTGTACATAAAAAAAAAAACGCTTCGCAAAAGTATCGAAGTAATTTTTCATTGTTATAGTGGTGCACCTCAATGAAGAGAAAGATATTCCCCGCAATATTTAAACGGTTACTGAAGATATTACGAAATTTATTTTAACATTGTTAATTTAATTCGCTTATTCGTATGATGCCTCTGTAATAAACGACGCTATGTATGTATAAATGTGAAAAGAATGTAACGTGCAATTTTGGTGAAGTATCCTTTATGAAAGAATACTGTATAGAGAGCAAAGAGTTTCTCAAAGAGTCTCGAATGTTGTGTGAGATTTACTCGACGAAAGTGGTGTATCGTTATTTAATAATGTATCTACATTATTTGCGATATTGTAATGTACACCTTGCAGAGACAAAAACAGGCGCACAAGAGAACTTCATCAAAGTGAAACGTTCGAAAGAGATCCGATTTTGCGATATGTGCACAACGAATTCCAGAACGTGATGGTTCGAAGTATTTGTATCTGTGTATTGTCTCTCAAGATACCCAGATGTTAATTGCCGGCTTAACGTTTCTTCAAATTTTTATATGTAAACATCTTCTCACTATAGGAGTCTAGATAGTTATTTATTTCTATACATCGGTGCGACTACGTTTCTGCTTAGCGGAACATCCGATTTAAGTACGCAAGATAGATAAATTAAGAAATCAATAAATATCAATGAGCGAAAGTGAGAGAGAAAGGGAGAGAGAATGAGAGGAAGAGAGAAAGAGTGAGAGAAAGGAAGAGAGTAGGGAAAGCCTTGTAATCTTTGTTTTAAGGTAAAGATACACGGAAATGTCGTCCACGCGAGTTGCTTTAATAACCGGATCGATGACGTACTTAGATTATGGCTTGCCTATGATCTCTATAAGCATAGTTGTATAATCTGCTAACATGTTCGTCATTGATTATTTTACTCCCACATATTTTGCCAGTGAAATGTGTCTTTTAATCGAAAACCAATTGTTTCCTTAATATTTCATTAGATTTTGTATCCGACAGAAAGGCAATACGAGAGCGTAATCGTTGTGAAAATTTTATCCCGGCCGATTTTCCAGAGTACAATTTTATTGTAATGCTTCACGTTTTCGTATATGTGTATCACGTGCTGTTCTAAAATGAAATCTGTTTTTGCTGGATTATAAGTATATATGGATCATAGCTAAGGATTGGAAAAGAAATTTTCGATAATACTGCTGCTCATTTTCTGTGAGATCTATGCTTTGTCAGGTGACAAAGAGGGAGATTGAAATAATGATCTAAAAACATTCCATATATTGATATATGTATATACATGTATCATGCATTAATACGAAATGGCAGAAATGAATCTTTCGAAAAACAGTAATCTTTTTATGGCACAGTATACACTTTATTGATAAACTATCAATTCTCTATCATACGTATATATATTTTGCACGGCTCACTTCATTGAATAATTTTTTGGTCAAAAGTTGACAATTACGTATGTATGTACAAAAGTATGCGAGAGCTACGATAAATTGTTGTTATCGTACTGCATCCCAAAAGATAACATTTGTTGGGATGACAATAATTAGTCTCTCACATACAACGCTTGGAAGTTTGTTGAATAACCATTATTTCCAATCTTCCTTTTCTCACGCATATTTTATTCGAAATTTTATATAAAGGGAAGAGAGTAACGTGTCATCGTAATATAAAATGCCGAATAGAACTGGACAACCATAGGATATTAAACAGTACATGAGTGAAAAAATACAATCTATGTTTCTCATACAAACAGATGGTTATTAGAGTCCGGAACTGTTACACTGGCATAACACCTCGTCGAAAATTGTATCAGAAAATTGTACCAATTGCTCCTTAATTATTGCATTTTGCATATTGTATAAATAATGGGCATTTGTGTGTGACTTATGGTGATTTGTGTCAACGCAATGCTTCCGGACCCCAATCACAGTTCTTCATATTTAGAAACTTATTGATGTCCACCTTTATTTAGACAGTTCATATCCCGCTAAGAAAGGAAGGAAGAGTATACCTTTCTCGTCATGAGAAAGATACAAAAAGGCTCTATCAAACAGGAAGACAGTAATGACTTACCTCAGCCTAAACGTAAATCTCAAACGAACGTAATTTAGTGAAGAACGTAGTCGAGACGACATAGTGTTTTTTATACGATTGTTGTACCTGGCTGTATCAAAACGTTTCTGCTCGCTGTGTACATTTCAAACGGAGGGAATTCGATGTATTTCATTTCGGAAATGTGCAAGAGGTACACTCTTAGGATTTCTTTATATTTGTACATTTCATAAGATGAAAAAAAAAGAAGAAAAGAAAACTGATAATACTGACAATAAACAAAAAGATATCAAATGTTCTGCATTTGTAGATTCTAAGATATAAAATATAGGAGTAAGTATCAGTCATAGTTAGCAAAATTCACGTCACTTTATTTCAGCCGAAAATTAATTCAGACGGCAAGTTCTATTAATCCTTGAATTTCTAACTTTATCATATATTAAAAATAATAGTTATTAAATTGATATACGGGCAACAGTAGCACATTTCAGCGTCACCTGCGTTTATTTTATATTCAAAAAATACTTCATACTGCACATAAAATCTTTTTCATTTCTCTCTATCTTCCATAAATATTTACAATACCTACTCATCTAAAAAATATATTGTGAGCAATCAGATTGACATGTTAATCTTCATCCGGAACGAGAAGGTTGAGATTAGCATCTTTCACCATCGAACCCAGGAACTTTTCCTCGGAGCCGCGTATGGACAAGGTCTCTGCGGCGATAGCAGTCTTCCTCTCATCCATCATTGCCGCCCTGACCCAATTCGAGCTGCTGCACTTGCCACAGCTGTGCGACGGCATACGGTTCAGGCTGACAGTCCGGTTGCCACAATCAGCGCATTTGAAGAATCTCTTAACAGCGTCGATCACGCGCAACGGGTGTCTTTGCTCCTTACACATGTCCGACGCTGAGAATGCCGTGTACTTGCATATCGCACACTTCACAGCTTTGCAATTGATTTTGAAAGTGCTCATCATCTTCTCCTCCATTCTCTCCTTCGCCTCCAGCTTGTTAAAGTACTTCTCCTTCTCCTCGTCGTACGACTTCTCGATCAGATCTGTGTGCGAGGACTTGGCTTCTAGCATCTCTTTGAATTTGTCGTTTATCTTTGCTTTTTTCGCGTTTCGCTCTTCCTTTTCGTCACTTTCCCTCTGGCGCTTCGCGTTCTTCTCCAGTTTTTCTTGCGTATTCGCGCGGACCTGATTAGGGTTCTTCGCTTTGATCTTTCCGTGCTCTTGCACCCACTTGATTGCGTTCATCTTGGCGTTGCGAATCTGTTGCTTGGTGATCGGTTCGGAGAAATCTATTGTATCCTTATTACATCCCGCTCCTAATCGCGGGCGTGAAGCTAGAGAAGCTAAACTGATCTTATCTGTGTGATTGCTCATAGTCATAGATCTGATTGGCGTAGGATTACTTTCTTTCAATTGCATTGGACTGGAACACAAAATTGGCCCATTAGGCGTCGATTGTACCATTAACTGCTTTGAGGGCTGCCAGTTCCTTAGTTTGTTTAGTCGTTCGAAATCTTTTCTCGATTGTTTATTTGTCAGCTCGACAGCTATCGCCTTCTTCTTAGTGTCCACATTGTTCATCTCATAATTCGAATCATTTTTTGCTTTTTTAATACTGTTATTCGAAGCGGTCTCGGATAATAGTTCCAAACGCGCACGGTCCTTTTCATACAGCTCTTCGTTGCGTTTGGCCAGTACCGGTACGAACGACGCCAATCCGTTGTAAGGCTGTCGCGTAACGGTCTGCCTATTCATGCGTTTTATCGCGTCTCCGGTGAATCCGTAGCTGGTATTGCTCGACAGTATGTCTGCTCGTCGCGCACACTTCTTGTATTCCTGCTTAACGTGATAGATGCAGTACTCGCATCGACTTGTGTTCACGATTGCGGTGCACGGATCCCCGTTCTTCTTCATCGACTTGCATTTGCCCATGTCCTTGGACCTGCCGAGAATCATCAGCTTCTGAGGATTGTCGATCGACAGCGTCGCTTGATCGATGTTGTCCTTACTCTCGAGCACGTTGGGATTGAGAATACCTATCACGCTGCCAGTAATGGTTTTCCATAATTGTTTGTAGGCGCTACTGAATAAAAAAATAGACACAGTCTTTAGGTCATCCGACAGATCGCTTATTTTCCAGATGCAGTAAGAAGTTCCTTTCTGCGAGGTTTTCGTGGCTGATTTGTTGATTAATACACCGGCAATCACCCAGTCATTATGTACATTATCAGAAATAATGTGGCTCTTTACTCTTGATACTGTTACAGCTATTTTGTCTTTCATACGTTCTTTCAATTCCGCAGAGGATACAAGAGGGCTAATTATTCTTATTCCAAAGAAGGGATCACTATACACGTCCTTTGCTGTACTATTATTATTACCTTTTGTAGCATTATTGAAATCAAACGTCTTACTCTTGTTATCATTAAAATTAACAGTCCTTTCACTCTGTAATTTTACAGGCCGCTCAGTCTTCAACGAAGAGTGTTCTTTTAACAATTGTTTTATCTCCCGTCCATAATTGGAATACTTTTGCTCCTCGAAATAACGCCTGTCTTCATCATCAGAAGAATCAAGCTTATCATCATAAATCTCACTGACGACTTTTTCATCAGTTGGTTTACTCTCATTATTTATGTCACTAGACGTAGAATCTAAGAAGCTGTACTGCAATTCTGTCAGTGTCTTCCTTGGTTCTGGTAGCTTGGGCTGTTCAGGCGATTTAGGCTCTCCGAGCTGCTTAGATTGCTCAGTCTCTTCAGTGTCATTTGATATGAGATTATTCAGGATGTCCAAATCAGAATCACTGTCCTCATGCTCCATATTTTGAGTTCTGTAAAAAGAGTAAAATGAAAGAAATAAGGAAGATACATTTATATTTGATTGAGTCATATTTAATTCTCTTTTGACTTTAATATTAAAGTTCAAAATATAATTTAGAAAGAAAACGTGGAAAAATTTGTGGATGCTTAGATAGGGACAAAGTAATGTCAAATGGAGTTAATTAACTCAATCAACCAATTGACTACTGACCAGTTAGAATTGATTATAAGCTGCTTAATATTAAATCACACAGAATAAAGTTCTTTCTTTTCTACACATTGAATTACAAGTCGAAGAGAAATTTACTGACAAAAATTTATTCAAAGTTCTTACTATAAATCTGCTTTTACGATAATAAATAAAAAATCTAACCTTACGTACGTCACTCGTATTTTTTGTACGATATTAAAAATTTTCAACAAAAATGTCGTTTTATCATCACAGAATCGTTTGTGCGTAAACGCCTTCGAGTCACAATTATTGCTTATTCAACAATTTTTACGCGCAACACGCTGTATGTATGTACAATTATTTACACGACGAAAGCGTCAACAACAGACAGCGACAGCCCGCCAATTCTTAGCAGACGACAATCAACAAATCGCGGGAATTCATTTGCGCAGGCGTCGCTTCGACAGCTTCGATATATCGAAAATCGCGGTAGCGTCGATGCCGGTCGATGCTTTCGATAGATTTCGAATTGCGCTCACTGCCGAAACACGGAACACGGAACACGGAACACGGAACGCGCCGCGGCCGGTCACAAAGTCGTCTCGTGGTTCGAATCGCTCGTCGTGTTTTCGTCGCGTCGTAAATTTCGTGCGCGAACTATCGTCGTGAGTGTCTCTCGGAAGGTGCACTGGACGCTCATCATGTGTGTACATTGGACATGCAAAGCAGGCATCGCGTGTGCTATCGCCATGTCGGTCTCGGGATATCAACCAACCTCCCTCGACGCGTTTCCTCTTGTGCGCCCGGGATATAGATCACAGACGTTTTTATCTCGTATCTCGCTTCATTCTCTGACGCAGCATCGAGACGCAGCGAGAGCTGAAAGAAAGAACGAACGAACAGATCGTCACCAGCCACCAGGTATTTACATTGTTTATATAAATTCTTTCATCTGATACAATTGAATCAGCGATCGATAGTTAGGGCGATAAATGCCGCCGTTAATTTTCTCCTTTCGCTGCGATCTTTACGCATTGATGACAATTTTTTCGAGGCATAGGTAGTGCGAAGAATTTAATTTGATATCTGCACTATTATTCTTCATTCTTTCGAATTCCTGTGAATATTAAAAGTAAATATATGACTTGTATCAATCTTGTGATAAATTGAAAAACTTTGAGGCCAAAAAATTTCATGTATATACAAATAAGTACACAATATATGTATATACATATATATATATATATACATATATATATATATGTATATACATATATATATATATATATGTGTGTGTGTGTGTGTGTACATAGAGACAGAGAAAGTATTATAAATGTATATTTTATATATGTGTATATTTTTTTTGTTTTTTGTGTAAAAGTAATCTATTTTCTTTTCTATTCTTGAGTCATTTTATTTTACAATAATTCAGAAATAATAATGATTTGGGAATAATGAATAAGGTGTTCGATATGCGTGAAAATTATTTAATTGAATCGTTTATTTAAATGTTTCAGTCAATAACGACGCGGAAAGTTTCGTATCGTCGCATCGAGGGAATCCAAGCTGACTACCCGAGAAGTCAACCTGAGAGGAGGTCTGGGAAAGGCGTCGGGCGTCATCGAAACATTGTGGTAAATATTTTTTTTATTTTGTGTAAAAGTAATTTTATTTTTTGGTTATTACTTGAGTCGTTTTACTTTATTGTAATTTTGAAATAGTAATTAGAAAGAATGAAATAGTTTGAAATTTTATAAGTTTATTTTGTAAAGATTTTTTTTGGAAAATGTATAATTATTTAAATATATAGATATTTATAAATTGAATAATGAATATAACCTTCGATGCACATGAGAATTATGTTTTAAAACATTAGATTTTTTTAAACACTTTTAATATCTATGAATTTTTATTTTTTTCTTACAGAATCAACGTGTGGCAAATATAATTCCGCTGTTGCGCATCGGGGTCGGTGAGTGATAAATTGACACATTTGTTTACATAATTGATAACTGAATTTTACCAGGTTAAGGTATTAAAATAACGTGATATATATATATATATATATACAATATATATGTAACCCGATTAATCAGTTTCATGTGATTGAAAATCCTGTTTTTCAAGACTTTGGATTCATACAATTTTGGATATTACGTTCCGTATTATTGAAAACCGTGCAATTCAAGATTTTAGATTCATATAAAATTAGGCATTTAGTTCCAAAAGATTATTTAAAAAAAAAATTTAAGTAGGGTTGTCACAACTTTTTACCGTGCAATTTAAGTATCGCGTTATTCGAGGGTCACCTGTATATATAAATAAAATACATGTTATTGATTGCATACGTACGCCTTTCATCATTAATTCAAATTGCATGGCGAACGTAATTTTTACTATACTACATACATAGATATGTTTACTGTCCCAACAATATCACTGTTTTTAACGCGAGCTCACAGACCGGAAATCATAATTTCAATGCATATATTTGTTGCACTATATATATCTAAATTTAATAATGTAATAATATGATTTAATAATATAACCGATAACGTATGTAATTTATTTTGAATACACATAAAATACTTAATGCTCTAATAATAATTAATGGATATATGACTTATTTTATTACGCGCGTTTCGATAGAAATGCATCTGGGATTACTAATGACTCGTTAACAGGTTAATTTATATATCGTATTAATTTCTGTAGGCGTATAATTGTTATTGCGTGGCATTGCGCTGTCCTACTTCGAGGAATAAATAAAATAGTAAAGGAAGCTGACAATCTTTATTGCGATTGTTCTATTCGAGCTATTGCTCACAATAAATTATTTGCGATCTGCAGTCGTCGCCAAATAGTCGCATGATCGCTGATTCATCGCATTGTCGCCGATGTGTAATGACGTAATTTTCTATGGTCTAATGAGGTATAATCAGAGTGTATGTTATCATATAGGGTGTCCAAGAAGAACTCTGCTTCTATATTTAACGGCACATTTATTGATTAATTTAAAAAAAAATTATTAGAATATTAAGAGGAAAAGTGGTTTTTATCATTAAATATTAAACATTATTTTTACTATTAAATAAAAATAATAATATTGCTAAAGATGAGTAAGGATGTCACTAAAGATAAATAAGGAAATTTTTGTTTATTTAAGTTTAAGCGTTTTATTTTTTGGAAATTTTATGATCTAATTTTTAATTGTTAAAACATTAATAATAATTATTGAAAAATTTAACGATTATTGACTCCGCGTGAAATTGGATTTTGATGAAATACAATTAATCTCAAATTAGTCAATTAGTCACAGTATTATTAAATTAAACTTAAACATTTCTAGAAAGTATTCACTCAAACATATACCTACACACACTGTATATATAATATTATATATTTATATATTTAATATTCTGTATATATAATATTATATATTTATATATTTAATATTATATATTTTTTATTATGTTTTATCTTCAATGACAACATTAAAGTGTAAGAGTTAAGATGGTATATTATTTGTAGAAAAAGATAATTACTGTTTTTTGCTCACACTGAATTTGCACAAATACTCGTACGTATGAATTCGCGCCACTGTTATTTATACTCACCGGCTAACGATTTTCGTAGCGAGGTGACCGCGCTTGCCGCAAGCACGGAAATCGACCAGTCTCTTCTTATGAAATATTCAGGCTAGATGTTGCAGTCGGACTAACTCGAGCAGTCAGTTTGCATCTAAGCAATTCTCGCGGATGAGGAGGCAAGCAGCCGGTGTATCGAAAATACGTTCTGGAAATGCTTAATCGAAAGTCTCGCGTCGCTGTATTAGCTCTTGACAGCGCGACATTATTTCCCTCTGCGGATCAATATTAGGACGTGTTATTTTTAAATATTATAGATATCGCATAAGGTAATACGTGATCTCCATTATCATGGTATTCTGTAAAGTGTCAAGAAATCTGATAGGATTCAATGGAAATAGAATGAGATAAATGGCAAATTGATTTTAAGTATATTCAAATAATCATTAAGGAAAATAATTAACATAGGAAAATAGAATCAATTCTTCGAAAAATTATTGAAATAATTTCTAATGGCTCCTTGAAATTTGAAAAAATATTTATTATTGAGTTTATATAGGATAAATTTATCAAACAAAGCTTTCGTTTTTCTGTTTGCCTCTGCATTTTTATACTTTAGATAAATAGGCCAATGCAGTGATAATTTTTTAATGACAAAATGGCCGTAAATTTAATAATGTTATATTAACTGTTGTTTTATTTTGCTTCATATTATAACTACTTGCCTGACAAGAGTTTTTAAAGGAATATACATGTACGATCATTAAACATTAAGCGTTTCCACAGTTGTTTCGTGAAAGCGGCGGCTGCTTTAATCCTTACGAGATGCTTTCTACTGTATTATGCGATGAATAGTAGATAAATGTTTCCTACGCACAATGTACAGTTATCGTTTAACTATACGCTAGCATACAGCTTACACTTAATAAGCGTGTAGATACCTGCTCATTATGATCTCTCTTTGCATCCTTATGGGTATCCTCTAAATCTTCATGATTTTCATAATAACGCTTATAAACTATTATACTTCTATTTCTAAATTAAATAGGTTTATAATATTTATCGTTTTATTATACATTTCTATCATTTATTAAATTAAATTATTGGGAAATTAAGAAAACGCTGCCAATCCTTATTCAATTTATTTAAGTATAAAAAAGAAGATCTTATAATACGGGCAACAAAGTTGAAGATTCTCGAAAACAGAGAAAGTATTGATAATTATGAGCAAAATATAATAAATGAGAATGCTATAGAATAATATTCTGCCTCATGTATTATAGTTTCTGTATATGCCACGCATAGTTTTTTTCATCAAAATGTCATGCAAATGTATAATCTGAAGAAGACTTCCATAAAGTACACGCGGAAACTTTCTTTGACTTTAGTACGATGTCGGATCTAGTTCCTCATAAAATAATAAGCGCAACGCGATAGTTCCGTCCAAGGATAGAGAAATAATTGCGCATGGCGAATAAATTATTCCGCATATTTTCGTCGATCGGCCGGCGCATGTATGCCGATGCACTTGGTGCCCCGTGGTACCATCGTCCATCGGTCGATTGGAGCAATAAACCATCAATAATACAGTCTACTTGCTACGGTTTAACGTATACTCAAACAGAATACACGCAGAATACTAGTGCATTTACATGCTCGAAAGTAATAGACTCGCGACTCGGCTATTTTTCCTCGCGATTGCATTGGTTCGCGACGTTGCATAGAAATTTGTATACGCATCGGAAGAAACGAATATTTTTATATGATTGCGCCAGAAACGATATAAAAAGATTCGTTTCTTCCGATCGTATACAAATTTCTATGCGATCGACAAGTAAACGTGTCATTTTATTCTGTGGTCTAATTCTGCCAGATCGATATGTCGAGATATGTATGGCACGAGAGAGAAACGGCAAGGACAAAATATTTCGCTCGCACAAAAGAACCACTATATTTTTCAACATACGCGACAAATTTTTGTCTATTTTTCAAATGTAAATTTAATCAAATAAAATATATATCTTGTTATTTCATGGCTTGGTAAAATGTCTGCTGTGTCATGCAGAAAAGATACTCTAATATTTTCATTTACGTATACGTGCATCAAATTTATCATAAGCTGAAATATTATAATACTTAGCAGTTATCCTTCTTCTGTAGTTATCGTTCTTCAATAATTAATGACAAACATTTTTTCCAAGCTGGCAGACGCGAGAGTTCTTATTGCCTTGATAAATGCGATATTTATCATTCTTCTACGCAACAGCTGACCCATTAAAAAAGAAAATATAACCGCGGACAACCGTTGTAGCGGGATTTTTTCTTTCTTCATAACGCGGACGCGTTGTTCGCTCGCGTGCAACGGGACTCTAGTGCCATTCCATAATTCTGGAACTAGTTGGAACAAAAGCAGCTCACGTATCGTCCATCTGCCCCCTTCCTTTCTGTTCTTCCCGTCTCTTTTCGCCGGTCTTGTTTCTGAATCATCTGATGCGACACAGCCGCGGGCATCTTCCACCTGCTAATCTCGAGGAAAGCTGTGCTGTTCCAAGCGGCTTCCACCTGTTAGTTACGGGGGAAAGCGTGTAGTCACGGGAGTCCCTCGTGTAGAACGAAGCTGCATGCACCGTGCATCGCTCTTCCACCCGTGGCATCTGCGCTCTCTCGATAGTGAGAAAGAGAAAGAAAGAGAGACAGAGAGAAAGAGAGACCGCACGCTGCGACTGCACAACGCGGTGTGCTTCGAAAGAAAGTACACTATTACCTTCGACGCATCGTTGCACCTCGCGATTTGCTCCTTGAAGCATCAACACGGGTTCTTTCATGTGCAAACGAGTCAGAATTTTCCGCGGTACAATTGAATTCCATCCTTATACAGATTTATTAGTTGAAACCTTTCAGAAAATCTGCGATCTCTCATTTTACAGATATTAGACTTATAAAATGTAGATATTACACGTAGTAATTCCGTGTAATATCTATATATTTTATCTGTAAAGTGAGAGATCGCAGATTTTCTGGAAGGTTTCAACTTACAATAAAATACAATCTTACAATACTGCAAGAAAAGAAATATCGAAAAGTAATTATTATACACACAATACACATATATTTTTTTTGTATCAATTATTACGAAAGATTTTAATTAGTATCAATTACGTGCGCAATTTTATAAAATAAAAATATATCGTTAAGAGCACAATTGAACAAAAAATATATAAACTTTATAAACTTAAATTTATATAGTATCATTTTGACGTGTTTTTAGATGTAATCTCTGCATTTTTTATATTTCAATGCGCATATCTCGCATTAGCCAATGCATTTGTTGATAACAGATACAACTATCCCTTCGTTGCACGCTCCTTCGCCTTCAGTCGCCTTTTGTAACAAACTCGGCGAAGGGATTTTCCTCAGGGGCATGCTTCTCTCTTGACCTCTTTGTTGTAACTCATTTTAATAACGCAACTTCAATAATTATGGTTATTATAATAACGGTGCGCAGTAAGCGTAGAGAACCAAAGCGCTCGTCATTACAACTATACCAGAACTTCTGAGACAAAACTTACTTCTCTTTTTAAACGAAACCTATTTCTCTTTTGAAATAAGATGCCCGTAATACCTAAAGTGATTTACTTACAAATTCCATGACATGCTGATTTATAATTTAAATAACACCACACCGTTTTTCGACTATCAATGTACGTGCTTTATTGAGAATAAATATTATTTAGTAAGTACACTAAAAAACTAGTAGATTAAGTCATTAAATAGGAAATTTCCATATCCGTTATGTCAAAAAACTATATAATCCACAAGCATATATTGATAATTATGATTAGTAATTAGAATGACTTCATATACATCTTTTCAAATTTTTATGCCAATTTCTTCTCATTCAAAGAGTATTGATTCACGTAAATTAAATTAAGAAGTTAAATAAAAATATCTATCTGCATTTAATTAAAATTTGCAGTAGGTACTTATTAGCACATTAATTTGATTTCTTAAATTGTATTTTCCTTCAACCATTGCGTGTATGAAGGAATATTGCGAAAAAAATTAATTAATTTCTTTTTATTATTTGCTGCCATCGTAACTTCGAGGCAAACGCGACGAGTATTTCCATGTTCCTGGAAATGCGTTCGAATTCCCCCATACGTATATAGCGACTTCCTTTCTCGAAGATAGTCCAAGAACACGTGCGAAGACCCCAACGCACCCCTATCTTGGCGCGTTTCCCCTTTGCAATAGTGGTCATCCCCCTTCGTCGAATGCAGCTCCGTTTTCCCGTCACCTTTTCCGGCGCGGCGGTGAGTCGCGACGGAAGAGGGGGACCGCCGATGGTCCCTCTTCAGGCACGCGCCTCCTCGCTTCTCCGGCCCCCTCGTCTGAATCGCGAACGACCTGTTCTCTTCCCCCCTCGTGCCCATCGTCGGCGCTCGATCCAAAGCTCCCCCCCCCCCCCCCCCATACTCTGCCCACCCACCCACCCACTCACCTACCCCGACCCAGTGGCCCGCGGGCCACCCCCACCTCACCCTCGCGGCGCGGCGCGGCGCGGCGACCCCGCGCGCTCGTCTCACCATCATCGCCGCGCTGGTTCACGCTCCGTCAGTCTGTCGGCAACCTGCGTACCAGTCGTGTCGCAGCGCTCACGTAACAAAATTCTTATTATTATTACCAATCACTCTTTACTTGCCTTGAAACTTGGTCGGTGGTGTGTTCATTCTCGTTTTACGACTTCGTTGCGCGTATTTGATTTACGACACCGTCCCACCCTCTCAATTACGTTCTTACGTCCAGTAGCTCTCGCGCTCTCGAAAGTCTCGAAGAAGAAATTCGCCGTTGCCGCCGCCGCCGCATACGTCCGCGCTCGCGCATGAAACTCGCCACGACTCGCGATCGCAAGCGCGCACCATCACACGGGGGTGTGCATTGATAAAAGTGATCGAGAGACAGAAATCAATTACGAGGGAGAGAGGGAGAGAAAAGCACGAATATCCATACTTCAAGTACGAACAGATCGCCTGCGAAATTTACCCGATCGCCGCCGCTGGTACCTACGACCGCGGTCGTCGCTGGCACTTGGGAGCATTGCCGCCGCGGGCCAGCCATCCGGCGCGCGTAAAGTCGTGCCGTCGTTACGCCTCGCGCAACCTCGTCTTCGCCGTAATCGTCGCCGTCGCCGTCGTCCTCTTCGTCGTCGTAGAGTGCAGCCGCGCGACGCAGCAGCGCTGGAGTTCATCAGACGGAACGTCATCGGACGTGCTACATCCGGTGCACGGGTCACTGTTCACCGATAGATGAACCATCTCCTGTTTTGTAGGAGAACCATCGCCGCCGCCGCCGCCGCCGCTGCCGCCGTCGTCGACGTCGCGTTCACCGGGTGCTGCTGCCCTGCTCCACCTCCACGGCGGGCACGCTGCTGTGCTGGTGTATCGATTGCTCTAAAATAGACGCGTGGGAACAACACCTGCAGGCCAGGCGTACACGTACACACATGCCGTTCGCAAGCGCATAAACGCGCAACAGACCACACACGCCTGTGTGTTTCACCGCTTCGTACACATTCATATATACGACACGTTCGTTCTCTCTCCCTCTCTCTCTCTCTCTCTCGCTCTCTTTTTATCTCTCGCTCTTTCCTACTCGTCGTTGCGCTGCCACGACTCTCTCGCAGAAGCAACGTGTGACAGGTGCAACGACGGCGACATCGTCGTAGGGTGGTCGGTGGTGGCGCTGGCAAAAAGAGCCGCATCTCAGGAAGCGGAAGAAGAAGTGAGTACGGTCGGGGTTGCGAGAAGACGCGAAGAAGAAGAGAAAAGAATTATAGAAAAATCCAGGAAGGGATAGGTAGAAGAGTAGAAGGAAGAGGAAGAAGACAAGAGGAAGCCGGCTAAAGGGGAGAGAGAGAGAGAGAGAGAGAAGGACCGGATCAGGCAAGGAGAGGGAGGCGTGGAGGAGAAAGAGGAGAGGGAGGAGGAGGAAGAGGAGGAGGAGGAGGAGGAGGAGGAGGAGGCGGCCGCGGCCCCCGTGCTTCTTGCGAAGGGAAGGTTATTTTCCAGTGATACGTCCTGGAGGCGCCCGTCGTCTTCGCCGGTACAACCATAACGCCGCCCGCTTTAAAACGCCCGAGACGGGACACGGTGGATTCATCGCCGCCACCCGCTCGTACCGCAGCCCCCGGCAACCCCGGACCGTCCGGCAAACTCGCCTGCATCATGGACGCGCCGCTATCGCAGAGCATGGACTCCGTTAACACGGTGGCCACCGGCGAAGACGAGGTAGGTGTTCGAACTTCTTAAGGATTTGCTGTCTTGAGACCAAGCGCCGCGGCGCGGCGGCGCGGCGCGGGCGCAGCGCCGATCCGTGCCGCGTACGATGGCGATGGCCGAAGGGGTGGAATCCACCCCTTCTGACGCACTCCCTCTGTCTCTCTCTCTCTTTCTCTTTCTCTCTTTCCCCGCACCCCCCGTAATTCCGAACTACCTTTAACGTTTCAGGCGAGACTGTCGATAGCTCCTTTTCCCCTAAAATCTACCCCTTTCTTTCCTTCGGTTCGTCGAGGGGAATACTTGGATATCAGATATCGCCTTCTATTCTTTCTTTCCTTCCATCGAGAGGCTACAATTTTCACTACCCCTCTCTCCGTCTTCCGTCCTTTCTCCCTCGCACTTGTATATTATCGCCATATTGGTCGGTTCTTCCATCTCCATCCCCCTTGCCCGCGTCTGTATACACACGTTTGTCTCCCTCACTCGTTCCAACCCTCGCGCGTCATAGCGCGCGCAAGCGCGTGGTGGTGGTACTTGCGCAGACTGCTGACACGCGCGTACCTCCGCCGCGTGTAGAATGCCGCTCATTAATGATGCACTCGATGCAAGTTTGATGCATCATACATAGCTCGAAATGGTCCAACGTTAGGCATAGCAAATGTATTAAACAGAGGCTAGAAAAGATATATCCCGTTTATAAATAATTATAATTATTGCAGATAAATGGTTCACAAAGACGAATTCAGATATGCGTTGAAATGTTTTTCTTGATAATACAGTTTACACGAAAATTCTATAACGTTTTACAAATTGATTAAATCATATTTCTCACAAGTGATATTAGAGAAATAATTAAAGATAATTGATGCACAGCGAATCATTACGAGAAATAACATTTGTATGCGCATCACCGTGTTCTGAATAATGACTCATTATATTGTTATAACAGAGATATTAGATACCCTCCGATGAGTAATTAATGGAGATACTTATAGGAATTAATTGGAATTAATGTATACGATCGTGTATCGAGCGGCTTTGCAAAATCAATTGTAAAACAGAGAGGCGCGAGGTTAGCAATTATATGTAATTGTACTATCCATTATGCTCGCACGTTCATCAAGAGCCATTGTTCTTCGTGATCAACCGTAACTATGTAATCTTGCGCAATTTTTTGCGATTGCTCCTAACGTATTCTTTGTAGAGCGGGCAGGGCAGCTGGCGTGACGCAACTGTTCGGAGTTGAAACAGTTGTGACGACGCAACTGTTCAATAGAGTGGAAGCAAATCGTATCGTTAATTTATTACGATGTTATATACGTTACAGATCGAGAGCTCTGTAGAGAAATATTATACGTTAGTTATAGCGCGAGAGTCGCGGAAACTTTGTTTTACATTAATTTTCAAACCGTTGCGTTGCAACGAAGTTTCCGCGCCCGTGTCGTTGTACTGCGTACTTGATGGCAACGGCATACATCAAGAATGCCGTAAAACTTCTCGAGAAAAAAGACGAATACAAAAACAGCGGAGAAGTCTCGCGAAAAAGCGTACTTACGGTACATTAAATTTTTACGCGTTTCATTCGTTGAAATGTTTGATTTTTTAATATTTCATAGTATACATTAACCGGATCTTCCAAAGCAAATTAAATTTTTTTACGTTCTTAGAATAACATCTTTTATAGACATACATATTTATTTCTCAAATAACAAATCAGTGCGCCAAATTAATAGCAAAAGATTTTATAACAACATTGATTATATATCTTTGCCAACAAATCCTTAACAACTTAATCTAAGTAAAGAGATGACTTAAAATATATCGAAACACTTATAAAAAAATATTAATAAGTCATGAATTAAAAAATTGGGGTATTTAAAGATTTTAATCGCTCATTAATAGAGAAATTCATCGAGTTATAAAAGTGATTTTCCGAAGAACAATTATTAAATCGTGAAAATCATTTTGTCCTTAGCACATATATACGCCCGCATTATTAAATTACAGTAGTTCCCATCAAATACATAAACATTAAAAACATTTAATCGATTATTGATCAAATTTAACTGAAACTATTTATTAATAGGATAAAAATTCTGCAAGTTTGATTGAAAGATGAGTTTCGGACGAGTTAAAATTTAGATATACGCGTTTTAAGATTTGAAATTTTATTATAACCCCGGCTGAGGTAATATTTTTCGCAATAATTTCTTTCAATCAGGGGGATATTAATTCTCCAACGAAACTGTGTTTTAAAAGTCTGACAAATTGGTCGGCACGCAGTTTAGTAGGTTGGAATTCGTGTACTTGGAAATACACGAAAAAGATTTGAAAAATTTATTAGTTATAATAAAATTTCAAATCTTAAAACACGTATATCTTGATTGCCAGTCATATCGATTAAAATTCTCAATTCGGTTAATAATCGCTGGCGAAGTTAATGTGTTACTTATTCGTTAAAATTTAGATAGTCTTACTGTCTCGGAGAAGTACCTACAGTCCTGGCGCCGCCTCGATAAATGATAAAGCCGCGCAACGCTATCGTTGCGCAGCAGCGTATATACGTTCGTATATAAGTACCTACATGTACGTTTCGCAGCGCGGAAGGCGGGAATTCGATCGCGTGCTTGCCACGACAGTGTGTGCCTCGCAGGTGACTCGTTTTCACCGGTGCGCGCTCGATCGGACGGCTGCTTGCTTGCTCGCTCGCTCGCTCGTTCGCCTGCACGCCCGCCTGCTCTCTTGTTTGCCAGGCTAGGGCTAGCTTCCTTCCTCGTACAGGCACAGGCAGGCGGCCACCTGAAAGAGTGACGCCGCCACGCCGCACCACACTACGCTCGCTATTGATTTTTCTGCGACTGTGCGAGAGGGCCACCGAGGAGGGCCCGCCAGCACGCTCCGCGCTATGTCACATCATACGGGAGGTGGATTACGCCTCGTGACGGTAACGTGGGTGCCAAAGACGCGTGTGTGTACGTGCGTATATACGCGTACGTCGTATACGTGGACGGCATACATATACGCGCAAATGATTTGACTTAGGTCGCAGAGCGTACCGGGTGGCGACCCCGACGAAGCGTAACCGGCGAACCTGCCATCCGTTTTTTTTTTTTTGCCACGAAGGGTCAATCGATTCATGTGTTTACGATAGAGCAGATACTCATAGGGAATCACATTTTGCACTGTGAAGTTTTGGCAAAAATGCTATTTCTTGTAAGAGGGATAGTTACAAACTTGTATAGTTAAAGACAATTTGTAAATAAACCGCGTTGCGAGATAGGTTTCCATTTTATTTATTAATCTTTCTGCTCATCAATTAATTTATTTAAGTCTCTTTCGGTACTTTTATCGTGTGATTATTCATCCATGTTACATCTTATTTGTTATAAAGTTTCCTTGTAACAAGCGTAGTGCTTGTATAAGTAAATTGCATTTTATTTATAAAAGAAGAAATTATTTTCTTGATAATTGTACAAAGTATACATAAAGTGAGTTATCTTTTACTTATTAAATTCTTTGACTAGTCGATTTTTCTTTCTATAGCGAAAATGTTAGGGAATATTGTTTACCGCAAGCTTTTAATTTACATAATAAATATTGCACTTCTTTGCAACTTCTTTTATTCCTGAAAAATATTTTTCATCACTTCTGTTTCATGATTTTTCCTATTGATTAAATTAAATATATACTTTATAAATTTTTAATTTTTAAGAAATTAATTTAAATTGTAAATATACATTTCATAAATTAAAAATTTTTGATAATTTAAAAATGTTCGTCTAAATTATGGAAAAATTATTATTGCACTGACCTTTGTGAAATTATTAAAATCATTGATTTTTGAGCTTGTTTCAAAACGGTCGCGGCGGGATAGACGGGAAGACGATAAGTGAATATATTTATTCAAACTATTGTTTTGTCGCGGAAAATTTCATTCAGCCGGTCTTTCGTCCGGATGACGACACGTTTGCTGTGCGACGAGTTCGTGATTATAACGAGGAAATGCTTTCATGCTTTTCCCCGTTAATCGGGAAAATAAAATTTACGAACAGGTTACGGCTTTTAATATGAGCATCGATGTCCTATGACAGATGACGTCTACAATAATGCAATAATTTCAAAACAGAATTGTAGCTTGCGTATATACGTATGACATAACGATCACGTTAATCAGTTGCGACAGTAATAACGTTATTTAGAACGTTACGATATTGCGAGTTAGTGAAATATATGTTGCTAGTTTCAATTAAAAATAGCTGATAATGAGAGAAATAACTACACAATTCATGTTTTTATTTTTTATTTAATAAAGTTATACGTCTAATTTATATCGTATAATACTATAATATAATAAATTTATACCGTAAGGCATGAAGGTTTACATTTTAGAAATAATATTTTTCTTTTTACATTAATACTAATTAGTCATTAAGTATTTAAACTAAATACGATTTGAATAAATGTATAAAAAGATGGAATCTCCAAAAATTCGATTACCTATACAAATGTATGGTAAAAATACAATACAATATTTCATGAGACGTTTACCGCGCATGTTCCTCGTTCTGCCAATCGATAGATATCGATTTCATTGAGATTTCGCGGTGTATATCGGTGTTTGATTATGAGTGTGCGGATAAATTGTGTGACTACAACTCAATGCGTGCCGTAATTATCGAGATTCACGTACAGACGCCGGCGCGCCGAGACACCGCAAAAGAGCAACGGCGCGTGAGAAAATCCACAAAGATATTTCGAATTCGTTAGGCAAACGAACGATCGCGCTCGAGTATACATACAACGGCATTATCCTCTTAGAGGCGGATGGCGGAGTCCGCATTATGCGTTAACCTTCATCGATGTGTGCAGGTGCATGCATAAAGAGCACCGGGCTTGGCTAGGCCGCCCCTCGCCGTTCCTCTCGTTCTCGTTTCCGCCCTTCTTTCCGTCTGTCCCGCGCAAAAAGCGAACGGGGAATTGGGCTTCGAATCCCCGAAGCTGCACGCTAATGCATTCGGATGGCCCGAAATCTCGGTTGGGAACGAAAGCGGAATAAATGCGCGCGGTTACACGGAGAAAGCGTCAGAATTGTGGTATACAGGTGGAAAGGGTGGAAAAACGTGATAAGCGTGATGTGGACGAGAGTGGAAAGTTTTATGGTAGAATTATTCCTATTATTCGCGGTTTGTCATTGCTTTTGCTTTGCAAATCATTGAGGTTCTCAACATGGCAAAAATTAAATGTACTGTATTTTATTTAAGAAAGTGTAGATTGAATCCAGGTATTATAATATTTGCAGGTATTATACTATTTATACATATATACGAGATAGCTATCTTAA
The DNA here is from genome assembly GCA_035220615.1 of Leptothorax acervorum. Taxonomy (NCBI): domain Eukaryota; kingdom Metazoa; phylum Arthropoda; class Insecta; order Hymenoptera; family Formicidae; genus Leptothorax; species Leptothorax acervorum. The sequence continues at coordinate 2,479,620 of JASTWQ010000086.1, forward strand.
TTAAAAAATACTTATATCCTTTAAATGTTCTTGGATCCATGAATTTACAAATTTATAAATTTTCTACATGGTTTATTCGGGTAATCTAACATGTCAGATATTGTATAATTTTGCGCTCTTTTGATTCACGTACAGATTTAATATTTATCTCTATATATTCTTATTGTACTGTGTTTAAAGGAGGAATATAATTATATAATTTTATATAATTGAGTTATTAACACATTTCTTATCGTATTGACATTAGTCATGCTTGGTCATGCTGAGTCGAAATAATCTGCATGATTCCTCTCTCTCTCTTCATGTGTCTCGCTATATTTGTAAAAGCCGCGAGGAAACTTTGAACACGACGACGGCTTTCGCAGCTGATTCGTTTATCGACTCCTGATAATTCCACGATCGAATCACGTTGCCCGCATTAGGGAACTGGTAGCCGCTGTAGTTAGAAAGTAGAACTCGATCTCTCGGCCGACTGTCGTGGGAGAAACTGATACAGAAAGTGGATGTACTGCAAAAAAAGTACGTAAGCTGTAAAGAGACTCTCGCTTCTCACGACAAGATTTTCCGTGCGTCTCTTGACCTGTTCGTTAGTGTTTTAAAAACTTTTTCTCATTTTTTGAAACTTATAAAATATCTATAAAATAAGAGTAGTGAAAAAATATATATAAAATGATTACGGTAAAATGATTATATATGCTTTTATGTGCTTTCAGTAAAATATTTCTTTCTTTGAACTATAGTGAAGAATATCAAGAACTAAGTTAAAATTGAACGCAACTACGACAAACTATGTTAAATTGAAGGTGTGATGCCTATGTAGGGTAAATGCCTATTTTAGATCAGATCTTAATTCGGATCAGGGAATTTGAAATGTCTCTCTATAAACCGACTGTACCTATCATATGTGGATTTTTTTCACTATTATCTACAGCTATATTGTTATAAGGATTAGAATAAAATTGATAAATATAGTGGCATATGATAGGTACAGTCGGCTAGAGAGGCATTTCAAATTTTCTGATTTGAATTAGGATCTGATCCGAAATAGACACTTCACCCTAATAATTATGGTTGTCTTAAAAGACGATGTGGAAATAATTTTGGATAAATCTTTATATGGAAAATGTATTTATTTTATGATCTCAAAAATATGCAAGTACATTTGATTTATAAATGTTTTGATATTTTGATATTCTCTGAAGCAAGAATTGATAATTAAATTTTAATTAAGTTAAAAATCACGAACTATTGATTTTTATTTAAATCTAATTTTTAATCCATTTTTAGATTGTGAATAATTTACTCAATATTAATTTAAGATACATGAATCTTTATTTTGGTATAATTCTAGTAGATATGCGATGACATTTATTTATAAATTTAGTACAACGACCGTAATAAATTACAGGTCAATACTCGCGGCTTTTCGCTACTTCTGACCTCAATGTAGGATTTATAACTTTTGTAGGAAACGGAGTACGCGCGTCACACTTAGACATTTTTTATTCCATTTATCTTGCACCTTAAAAAAAGCGCTAGTGGTCACAAACGATTTACCGTGCTTAATGCTTATATACGTGCGGAAATTCTGAAATCTTCGGACCGTTACGAGCAGCTGTTACCGCGCGCGCGACTTAAGCGATCGATCATCGTGGTCGAAGGAAATAAAAAAAGTCGGTCCGCTTCGGTGGCCATCATCGGCAATGTTTAAACTTCTCTAGCGAATGCCGGAAGCTGGATGTTTGGCAGTTACGAGGAAGGGAGTCAGGAGGAAGTCATCGCACGTCGGAGAATAATCCTCTTTCCTTGACCGCGCTCGTCTTCCTGGTGATGGGATTTGCTTGCTGGAACGTGTCGGTGGTATGAGGAACCTTGTTAAATCGATTTGCTATGAATCCGATACGGGGAATAGTATGGGATTGACAATCATTGATCTCTATAAAACGAAAGAAGTCTCGGTTTTTACGAAATCGTCGATGATGGAATGAATGCATCGATAAACGTGCCTGAAAGTAATTTTGCTTTATACTGTTTTTTTTTCAACTTTTTGCCCGAGACAAATTTGAGCGAAATGTAGGATAAATTGGAGTAAATGTGGCAATGAATATAGGATACGTAGCCCGATAGCCGCATGCATAATAGATGAATTATAAAATAGTGAAACCGATATAAAATCTTGATTAGAACTTGAATTTGAGATAGTCGTCACTAAATAATAAAAAAATTGTTTATACACACTAAAACTATCAGTTTTATTATTGGAAAGTTTTGCTCTAGTACACGTGCATTGATTTATCATGTTTATCGTATCATGTTTGCTTTACTGGAATATGATCATACACCGTAATAATCGTAATACGTAGTTTATACAAAGGGCATAATATATAGTTAATAATATGTTCATAATATTACATAGAGTTAATAATTCGTTAATAGAATAATATCTCGATACACATAGATCACGATAAGCGAGTAACTTATAATAGTTAAATACCTTTTATCTTCGGATTTTTGTTTCATAAAAAATTTATTTAATTTCGAGAACGTACTTCTTAAAATTTTTAAAGAGAGGAAACTATAAAACGTAAATATGGATTTATATGAATATAAGATTAATTCGAGAGGTGATTTTAGTTCACTGGTTGGAAATGATTGTTCTAAGTTACGGTGGCGATAGAGATATTCGGGAATGGAGTTTGTCGAGTGCAATAACCTCGCCTGCCAGCCTTTTTCTTTCCCTCGTTAGACAGAGCACACCACTCGTTTCGCAAGAAAACTCGCGGTTCTACTCTGTAATCGCTGTGATTACGTAAACCAGCATTATTACACCTTTACATTGTAAAGCGGTCGCAATTCTCGCGTGCATTTGCACTTGCAACGAGACGTTGTACGTCCGAAATGAGCTGCAGTTTCCGTAGAAAATTCGCCGTGAGAACATATACCCTGTTTATCTTCTGTCACTCGAAATATCTCGATCTGATCTTTCTTGGATTCTGTTTGAGCGCGTAATTAGCTTAGAGGAACTAATGTCCTGCCGCGAGCAACTGCTCTATACGCAAACAATCTACTAATTGAATGACTTAATTAAGCAGTGTACTAGCTTAATATATTGATCGCTACTAATTATAGTAATACACAGCAATAACGATGATTTTCATAGAATGTGTGGTATAAAGCAAAACATAAGAATTGAAATATTGTTTAGAGATTCTCCTTGAAGCATTTTTGCTCTAATCATATCGGACAATTTGCAATTTTAATTTTTGAAATGTTTGACGAATCAAATCTTCAATATCTAAAACTGGAACGTTAAATATGTATAAACAACCTTAAAAAAAACAGTAGTACAGACAAATGTGCAGCGTATTTGTGAAATACAGAAATAAATAAAAAGCATTATGGAAGTTTCGCAATATTTTCCCACGATTTTAAACTATTTTAAATTTAAATTGACGTGATGTTTTTAATTTCTATAAGGAGCGCATTGTAATGTAATTATGCGACGCATAATTTCATAACGATGTAGTGAGAGAGTATCTCACTACATCGATGTAGTGAGAGAGTACAATGTGACTTCAAGTTGTTCCAAGTTATTACAATTCAGTTGCAAACGTATTTTCGTCGACTTTCGCCAAGTAAATTAACGCTTTCATGAATTCGCGCAGATTCGCGTATCGATAATTTACGAGCGGAACGAGCTCGAGGCTCTCGAGAGTTCGTTCTTTTTACGAGTAGTCCTCTTGTCGCAGTGTCAACGTTGAGAGATTTTCATTGTCCCGCGTCGATTCGTCCTGACCTCCTTACTCACTGGCGGGAAAGACTTTCTCGGCCGAATTTGCCATCGCGGTTGCCCCGAGGAGACGATACGCGATCGATACTCGATCGCCGAGGAAATCTGCGCGTGCCCGACGATCGTCGTTAAAATGCGGACTCAGGTGCATTCCTGTTAACTTTTGCACTCGTATACATCGCGTATCTAAACTGCGTGGATCTTTTCTATTATCTGTTCTCGTAAAGTGTATTTCTCCATTAGAATTCGCAACATTCATATAGCTTAACAAAGATAAAGAAATCTGCAATCCTAAATTTTTTAATAAGAGTAACGTAATTTTTTTTATTTGGCTTTTGACATTAAATAATTTTCCAATATTATAAGGGAGGAAAATACGGTTTGTTCATGGTATGTGATTTTATGAAATATACATTTTATTTAACTATTATGATAGTAGTATATCGTGAATATTGGTGGACTTTACTCAATATTGATGACCTCGCTATTATCGCAAAATTACGTTTCGACATACCAATGCTGCTCGAAAGCACCGCGAGTTAGAATGCTCTACCTCGTATTCAATCATCTAATTGCCTGCATAGCCAAGCTAACCGTAAATCCCAATCGTATACAAAATGGGGCAACATTGACTAACGATTTATTAGTCAGACAGACGTGTAACCACTTCATTATGGAACGGAACTGATCGGGGCATAGGCAGTGGGTTCGGTGGGGAGGGGGGGGGGGGGGGGGAAGAGGCGGTCAAAATTTCGAGCTCGTGATTGTTTGAGTTCTCCGCAGGTGGGTGGTTGAATTTAATTTATGTGACTGGTCGCTAACACGCTGGATTCATGATATGCAAACAAACAGCGGATTGTGTAATAACGACTGTACGGTAGGGCTCGTTGATAGCGTTAATGCACGCACTGTGTCGTGGATAATACAATGTTTTTCGTTATCGAATGACTATACAACTATTAAATCGCGTTACATGAAGGGAAACTGAGAGTCATCTTGCGTGAGCATAAACACGAAACACAAGTAATTTCGTACAGTCATGCGAAATATCGTTGTTTCCTACAGCGAATCTCTCATTTTAATTCTTGTACGTGATAAAGAAATGACATAGATTTGATCCGATTTATTATCAAAACGTGATGAAAGATACCGTCGACTATATATAATATATTATTACACTTTAATAAATAGATGATAATAATTTACATTTTAATAAATAAATAATAATTGAATTGTAACAACTACTTGTAACAATTTTATTTTTATGATATATGTATTCGCGCGGAAGCTAATGTTTCCTGTTTAAGGCAATATTAGAAGAATTAATTATAATTATTTAGAGATCGAATAATCAGCGAATTATATTATAAATAAATAAGTATTAATACTAGATATTATTTAAGTAACGTCCCATTTAAGTAATTTGAACAAATTTCTCGATTTTGCGTCGAAATGTCAGAACCTTTTATTATATAAGAAATACTGCATTTATTAAAAATAATAATAAGATTTATATAGGTATCTGTGAGATTATCACACATCAATAATCTATTTTATGAACAATGATTTTTCTTTTAGTAGTAGATAAAAGTGGCAAATATAAACAAGAACTGTACAATTCAAAATTAAGTTTTGAGGAGTAAAATGAACGAGAATATATATAAAATTATCGATTAATTTTGAAGTTCTATTTCCTAAATGTCCCATCATGCGTGCGTTGAGCACCACTGAGTTTGCTGTCGGCAACAGGAGCGGCCGCGGGCAGCATTAATGAGCGGCAGTGTTCGTACGCGTAATTTCTCCGTGCGGTATCGATAGATTGAGTTATTCTCTCATCGTTGAACGACCAAGAGGAGGTCCTCTCTCGTCGTTGTTGATGGTCGTCCGGTCGGTCGGTTCTCAGTTTGCGATATTGTAGCGCGGACACAGCCAACGTATTGAATTTCGTACTGCTCGCGGGGAATGATTGTATAACGATGAACAATGGGACCTGGGACTCTAGCGGGAGGGCATTATGGCAGAGCGGATGTTGTATAACGGTTAGCCAGCGAAGAGGAACGAGACGGGAGCAGCAAACCGTAAACGCCACGAGCGTTCAACCTCTCTCTTCGTGTTCGTCTCTCTTTCTCTAGCTCTAGGTTTCTCTCTCTCTCTCTCTCTCTCTCTCTCTCTCTCTCTCTCTCTCTCTCTCTCTCTCTCTCTCTCTCTCTCTCGTTCTTGTTCTCGCGCAACGACGTTATTCGAAATAATATCAAACCCGTGGAAAGCACGGGCCGCGTTTCGCACCTGTCAGATGCGTGCATGACGGCATAGAATGGAATGACATTCGTGTTTCTTTCACGAGCAAAGTAAAGCATACAGTTATTGGTCGTAATACTTATTTGTCGTTTTGTAAAGCGACTTTTGGAACCTTTTATTAGAAATACTGTGTTTATATTAGAAATAATTATAAGATTTATATCTGCGAGATTATCACATCAATAATCTATCTTATGAAAAATAATTTTTGTCTTTTAGTATGAGGATGTGGCAAATATAAACAAGAACTTTACAATTCATTAAAATTAGATTTTGAGGAGTAAAACGAACGAGAATATATAAAGTTATCGATTAATTTTGAAACTCTATGTCCTAAATTTATTTTTGATTTCTCTTATAAACGTAGAAAATTTTTCATCACTCAGAAATAGAAAATCGATACACGCAAGCAGAACCCTGATGAACAAGAAGTCATAAATCGAAGTCGAAATAACTGTACAACTTATTTAAGAGACTCGCAAAGTAATGAACGTCAAACAAAATATCATAAAGGCAAGATATTTACATAATAGTAACTCGTATAAATCTTAATGACATTTTATGGCGCCAAAATTATTTATTTATAGGCTACGTAAAACCTAGCTGGCTTTATCGTTGTAATTTTTTATGATTTTGTAAAGAGAAAATCTAAAGTTTTAAATAGTATGTTAAAATAATTATATACGAAAGTCATGTTAATAATTATGCATATCAGTAAAATTTTAACATATATTATGCGCATATATATTAAAATTTTATATTTATTTCGACTTACACACTCATGCAAAACGCACGTCGCTTATAGTTTTGCAACACGGATCAAATTGCAAAGCGAGTTAGAATATTTATTCATCAATTATTGATGAGTCCGCCATCAGTTGGAGCGTTTCTGTAAATACGCGTGTAATTCGATATTACGCGAATGGACGTGTGCATTCTGTCGCTCGGGAACGCGCGGAAGTGCATTTTTTTTAATGAGTAATGATATCGCGCGTGTTGCGCGTTTAAACAGGCGCGTTCGCTTTTTATTTAATACCGGCAGTTTAGTACATGTAAATACTAAGTAACGACACGAGTGGTTCCACTTGACTGCAACACTTATGCAGTATGAAGAAAAATCCTTTATACAACAGCAAGATGCACCCATGAATTAACGTTGTCCTTTGTTGCAAGTGCGTCGATGCAATCTCTCGTGACGTTAGAATTTCCTATTCTTACGCGTAATTGTATAGCTTGTGAATACGCAAGGTTCTGTCGTACTGACGTAACGGTCGGAGACAAGCGGAGAATATAATGTTGACTAAATGTAAAGATCAATATTTTTTTTTTTTTCATTCAAAAATGAGTCGCGTGAAAATAGTGTTGAAGTGAAACACCGCTTGAGAATTATGTCTGTCTGAATGCGGCAAACGGTACGGTTTAATCTAAAATAATGTCTTCTCCGTATAATTTAAAGTAATATTATATCTCTCTTGGCATATAGATATAGCAGTCACCGCCGAATATATCCGCCGCGGATACCGCGGTCGGGCCGCGGCAACGATTTCGCGGCGCGCGCGGATTGCAAGCCTGCGATGAATAATTGTCGCAACTGACATATCTCTCTTTCTCTATCTCGCTGCGCCGGCCAATAGACACCTTCTATGAATAGAGTTCGAAACAGTGTGAAACTTACCCGCCGCGCCGGTGGAATTTATTTTGCTTGCCGATGGCGATTTCGAAATGTGTTTGCCAACAAGCCGACTAATATCAATGGTTTGTCACTTTGCGCTCGGAATGGTGTTCGGTGCATGGATCATCTTGCACCTGTCCAGGAGGTTTGAATACATTTTGCTAGTTTTCGGCGGACAGCTGTCAGCAATAATTCGCACGTGAAAGCGCCGGTAGGATCTCTTGATCGCGTTATAAATGCACCTTTCATATCTATAGTACCCTTCAATCGTTTTTAGTTCTGATCTTCTAATCGACCTGTTATAATTATATGTCGTGTCTTTCATTCGATTACTATCAGAAAATTCTTCGCAATTATTAATTTTTAAATAATTTAAAAAAACGTATTAATGAAAATTATTAGATGTTTAATTATATATAGTCGAAGAAAAATCAGAGTTATAAGGTGATGATTTTACAAGGTTTCCTTAATAAAGTTCGCTTCAATTGTTTTTCCAACAACGGCAACACTATCGTTCTTCATAATGCAAAAGTGCCAATAAAAGAATCAAATGTCGCGATCCCAGGTGGGCTATTGAATATATATTATACTATGTATTATACTATGTAAGGATAGAATGGTGTGTCCGTATGCGCTCAAGTCACGATTCATCTCTTGGGACGATCCTCTCTACGGTTATAACATAGTAAACCGAGCCGATATCCACGGCAGTAGTATTTTCATTTTCTGCGGACGAATTTATTGCTGCAGGAGACATCTCGCATTTACGACGACAAGAACTTTTACGCGGGCGCGACACGGTCTTGTGTCACCAAAATTGTGTAAGAGTTGTGTAGGAACACGATTTCCACGGATTTCCACGTTAATTTCGATTTTCCTGCATTGATTTTTAGGAATTTGATCATATATAGATTGAATTGATGTAGATTTGAATTTTGAAATCTTTTGGTGTCTAACATTTTGGACTTTTAATTTTTTAACCTATAAAATTTTTAGTCCCTGAAACTTGAAACTTTAAAACTATAAAGCTTCGGACGTTTGTTGAATCTTTGAACTTTGAAACTTTTATATTCTTAGATATTTGATCGCTAAGTCTTATATTTCTTCGGAGTTCTAAACTTTTATGCTTTCAAATTTTTGTGTCCATGAAACTTTGATCTTTTCGAAGTCCAAACAATTCCTCACTACTATGACCTGATAAATTGAGAACCACTGACAAAGCGATATCTTACCTGCGAGCGTGTGTGATAACTTTAATTAGCTGATAGGCTGATGGGTCTATTCTTTCGTTTTTTTATGCGGGTATTAAGTCAATGTGGTGTATTTGTAAGCAGGATGATAGGCAAGTATTTTCCTGTAGATATGTGTGAGATTTGTTACATGATAATGATTTTATAATATGAACAGCTGATTGATCAGTCGTAATGATGAGCACTATCAACTCGTTTAGCGTCAATCAGAATAATAAATCTGTAATTTTATTTTATTTAATATAAAAAATATGAGTTTTATATATGTAGTGTTTGATTGAGAAGTAATTTTTATGTTACATAAATGTTATGACGGTTGGGTGACGGATAGACAATGGCGATGTATTTCTCAAACCATTTTATGCTATGTATATCTATGCTTATGTAAGCAATATGACAAATAAGCAAATAATTTTTGTTTTTGTCACGATTTTTTTCTTTATTGTTCATAAAGTTAATAAAAAAATGTTTGTTGCATCTTAATTTGTAATTATACAATATTTGTAATTTACATTAGATATTTAGTTTTAATTTATAATGGAAATTAACAAATTAAAGTTATAGACGTTTTAAAATTAGAATAAATGCAATAACATTCGGGTGTAGAATTTTTTTAATGGTGTTAATTTTTTCTTTGAATCACTAAATCTCAAATATTTTTGTGAAATATTTTGTGAAGTATTTGCAGTAAAAAATTATAAACCAAGAGAATATGTTCGTTTCGTTCTCTCCAGTTGTTTCGTAACTTTTCCGTTAACTTTTGCAAATCGTTATTTTTCCTAGCTATCTATGCAATTCTAAACAAGCCATTGCTGAAAATAGAAAAACATTTTTTTCTATAATCAAAAAAAATAAATAATTTTACGGAAAAAGTAAAAGCTATATATATATGCAAAAATACAACATAAATTTCAGATTTATTCACAATTTTGCGTCTAAGAGATTAACTAAATGCGTTTCTCGCGGTTTTTGCAATTTTTATTTTATGCCGTCTGCCTTCTGAACAAGCCGCACAAGGTTCAGATCACATAGGTGCGAGCATTTCTCGTAACCGCGATGAAGAGAGTGTTCACATGATAATGGCAGGCGGTGACTTATTGCCTCGTTCGTAAATGCGCGTTTACGGTTGCCGACATTCGAAGTGGCTGCGTTAAACGCGTAGCTGAATTTCCCGTAATTAAAGAGCCTACACTCTCTCGCCAGAAAACTCAATTAAAGAGACAATTAAATCTGACCGACGGCAAAATGCAATTTGATGCGCGTCGTCGACTACGCCGAGTATTACACGACGAATTTTCACGCTTATACGTCCTTGTGTGCGACGTAATATGACGTCACATTTTGCAATCGATATTTCCGATAATCACATATTTAATTATTATTTTCTACAAACATGACTTGAAAGTTTTCAATCGACCGGTCTAAACGGCTAATTACTGTTCAGCTCATTTCCTCCAATTTTATAGTATCTACATTATATATAGTATACGCATTATAGAGAAAGTTTCGACTGTCAGAAATAAGCCAAATTGAGATAAACACGTTACGTGTATGTGCATGACGTTCAACGATTTCGTAATTACGCATATGCATTATGCGATAAATTTCGATTTCTATGAGTAAATACAAACGACGTTTCTGGTATGGTCCAATCACTGATTGCGTGCTCTAGTTTTACGTTATGAAACGATAACGCCGGTCTGCATCGTACTACGCTTTGCAACGGTTAAATCAGACTCGCGCGTAACACGCGTCTAATTTCTTAAAAGAGAAAATAGGAAGAGAACGGGAGCGGATTCCAGCAAATAAATTAGCAGCAAACTAGGAGCGATTCTCGACTTTCAGCGAAGTTAACTTTTCGTAATTACCCTTCCATTTTCCGACTTTTGCGGTGAAACGCACGATAAGTGGTTGTAAAACTCTAATATTCGTTTAAACAGATTATACTCATAGTATCCTCAACAGTGTTTTCCATTTTTCCTCTTTTCTTCATCAGGCTACGCAATTTCGCCAACCCGTTGTTACATTTACAGTGCAATTGATATGTTGACAGTGTAATTATCTTACATATTTACGAAAAAGAGAAATTGAGCTGAAATTATATATTTTCAAATAATGTATAACAATGCTTCTTTTTATCCTGGAGATTGGCGCAATTTACGAGCGTGTGCTAAATTACTATAACACGCGCGTTCTTTTTTTATTTTATAAAAAATTAATTACCCTAGAAAGCGAACTTTATATGGCATTTTATTAGGTCAATGCAAAAATTAAACTGTCGCAGCACTGACGCAACGAAAGCTGAAATTTTCCAATTACGAATTAACTGCACAAACCGAGCGATCTTTCATAATGTTGTTAATTCACGTTTAAAAATTTATTAAGGACGCGCGAAGCTCCGCAGGTTTTCGTAAAATCTCTGATGGCTCCAAATAAAACGCAAATATCGCGAGAATCTTTTTCCTTCCTATGTCCCACCATTACCCGTGACATTTACAGGTCGTGCGTCATTGCTAGAGATGAGTACATTCGGATATAACAGTCACACTCGTCAATGGTCGTTGATCGATCTAGCCCGATTCTTACCCTCGGTGCAAAAGTGCTCAAAATCGGTTAGAACTTGACAGGTTGGGACCACTTTTTATAAATTAATGACAATTCAAAAATTGACAATCGTTTTTGATTGTCAATGATTGAATAACAAAATCCAGAAGGATTTTAAATAGATTTTTACTTTAAAGTAAAAAAAAGATGCGTTTGAAATAACACAAGCTAATTCTTGTGAAAAAAATTTGTTACATTTATACTTGTGTTTTTTTATGTGTAACTTTAATAATCTAAAAAGTAAATTGTCATTTTATTTTTTGGCAATGTAATATTAATATATAATATTAATTTGGTATGTAATATTAATATAATATTTTATTTGTATGTATATATAATGATAAAGAACTGATAAATTGATATATAAAAAATATATAATTATACTTATTACTTTGTGTAGACAATATATAGAAATATGCATATTCAGTATAGTGAGATTTAGTCATTTACGATAGATTATTTAATTATGCATCTCTCTACTTTAACACAGATGATAGTAAATTAAAATTAGACAACTTGAATCGCTTTCGCGTGCGATGCGGAAGCATTTGCCTTCAAACAAAGCCTTATCTTTTATACGAATAATCCTATTTCTCGGAAAGCGAAACATTTCATAAATGCTTCTTTTTAAAAAGAAGAAATCAGTAGATTTTCTGAGACTCGACCCGACGAATTTGTCGTATAATTGCACTACTCTTGGAAACCCGGCAGTTAAAACGTCGTTGATCTTTCTGGAGCACGTCGTTTTTCCAGAAACCGGATTTATCCTAACGATTCCCTTTGTGCAATTAAAATCCCTATTATAATCCAGGCAACCTTTGAGAAGGACGCGGTGTGGTACGGGACAATGAGAGAATCAGAGACGAAAAGCTTGTCGCGGCAGTCCGATTAATTATCGTGCACTGTCGACCTGTTAGGGTCATCTCGTGATACCGCTTGTTCCCAGTAGTATCTTATCTGTGAAGTATCTTTTGTGTGTGTGTGTGTTGTTATGATATATAAATATATTCCAGTGTTATATATCTTATGTTAGATGTGATATAATCACTAATATCATCTGTAGGTACATATATTATACTAATTAATGTACAGGAATGTATTGTGTAATAAGGTTTTTGCCACGATTAATTTGATTAGCATTTTATTCTATCAATATTGTTATTGTAACGCGTAATAAAAACTAATAGACGGACTTTTTGCATCTCTTTTGAGTTATGAGAAAGATTTTTTGCAGCTTTTTAACGTAAAGAAAATATTTTTGCGATATATTAAAGTATAAGGTAATTAAATGTTAATTTCCTACTATATTGTCTATAACGACTGCGACGCTATGACTGGTAACTAACTAATAACTAACTTAATTGCGTCCTATATTTTTGTCGAAAATGAGTTACAAGGTGGATAATTTGTTAAAAATGCAAATCAAACGTTATCGGGAAGAAAAAGCATAATTGCACATACACAATTACGGACATGAACTGCAGAGAAACTTGTAAGTAAACTAAATTATACTGTTTCTCTCGCAGCTATTGTGTGTCCTCGTTTGCGTAGGTGTAATTTACGAGATTTGCTTTGATTCACGAAGTCTCCAATAATTTCTCGCGTTACTAAATAAAGAAAGCGGGGAAAAGGAAAAATGTTAAATAAACGATATAAATAATATCTGACATGTGACAAATTAACTGATCAATACTGATAAAATTTCAAGATAAAATCTTTTTTAAAATGTTTTATAAAAAAGTAATCTTTTAAACAAATTTATTGAAATAGTGCACATGTAGGTATATACACGATTAAATATAGAATTGATGTAAAAAAATACACAAGAGAATTTTGTTAAGATTTACTATATAAATAATATTTTATAGTATAGTCATAAATATGCCATAATGTTTAACGATATGATTTTTTTTGAAAAAAAACTTACTGAAAACAAGATAAATTCTGGAATGTTATAAAAGAAATGTTCTGATATTAACTACACACAAACGTGTGTAAACACGTTTTTTAAATAATATCTAAAGATGTATCTAATATGTATTTCTTATTTATTACTTCACCATGAGGACCAGCCTTACGTCATATTGTGTCAACAGCGCATGAATATGCGTATGTAATTTAACTTCCAACTTAGTGGAATATTCTTGTCACATGTAACTATATGCGACACATAAAGCCACATGTATGCCGAAACGCATACGCTTTGTGTTTCGCGTTGAGACAGTATTATTACGAACAAGCATTAACACAGAAGTGTCATTACGGTCCTTTAATTTATCCACCTCGCTGCATTATTCGCGCATTGACTTTAACGCCGACGTTTACGCGCGTTTTTACGGCGGCACATCGGAATCGACATGAGAATACCGCGTCACAACACCGATAATTACGTCGGATTTTACGATCGACGTGCAATAATGCGACCGGTAAATGCACCAGCTGATCAATGGCACGCGTTGCACGAGTACAAGTCGAATAAAATATTCGTACGGACATTTCTACAACAACCGCGTCGTCGGATGTATCATTGCGCATGTCGAATTTGATCGACGGTCACGTTTATCGACTTTCAGAATGACGAGGTTGTTGATGATAATTTCTTCCGCTTAATTTCAATTGACTGCATTACATTGTGGATTCACAAATGCATATTTTTTTTCTGGGAACATAAAAGAATTGGAAATTAATTGTAATTAGAAAATTAATAGGTTACTACAGAAAATCATAGAGAACATAAGAATATTTTATATTTGGAAGAAGAGACACGCACATATTAATTTTTTTTTATTTCAAGAAAATGTCTGACTTGTTAGTATGAAAAACTCGATAATCTGTGCTGAGAAGGTATGATTATTAATTCGTTATATAATATGGATACGTTTATATAAATCTATATTTGGTCGAAGAAAAATGAATAAATGGAGATAAATATAAAGCTGCAAATCTAACAAAGAAATTAATAAATGATAGGCAACATTATTATAACTAAAAAATAATTTGTTTTTTTTTCACGTATTTGAAAAATAATAATAAATAACGGAGAAAAACAAAATAAGAAAATAAAAAAAATCAAATACAAAGAGAGTAGAGAAATAACGTAAAAGAGAAAATAGCAATACGAAAATGTAACAAGAATGATGAAAGTAAGTGTATCGGAAATCCGTCGTGAATCAATTACAAATGATGGAAAGATGTCAATCAAATCAAATATAATGATTACAGCGCCAGCGGAGGGAAAAATATATGAGACAAAAAATACAATAGATAAATGTGAGAATCAAATTGTATCCTCAGATGGGAAAATTCAACCACTTGCGAAGCCTTTTTTACAACCGCGGAGATTCCCTTCAAACATGAGACATGCTTTCACGCCCAGCTGTTTGTTCGGAAATCAATAGGCGGTCTAACGGTATCTTGTAATTTGAGGGCGAGATGCAACGGTGAAAATTCCGGTCTCGATATCGATATCGATCTGCGAGAGTCTACAATGCAGCGACGGTAAAATTCGTCCATAAAATGCTCCACCATCACGGTGAACTGTCTGTCACTAAATTGCTAGAACGTGCACGAAACGGCGCGTGAGCAAACACCCGCGAACACGCGGGCTCTTCCAGGGTATTTAAATTTTATTCCATCAACGTACGCGCGGTGTTGCTTTAAAAATACCGGGACACGCTTGCGGTTTTCCCCTATGGTGCTCTGGCATAACTTTTCTGTCCTGCGGGATATTTTGTGAGGATAAATTTAATAAAGCGGTGTGCGTTAATTTTAATGTTTGCATATGAATTAGTACATACAATTATAACGGTTGTTAGTTTGAGAAACAATAAATAAACGAATAAGAATGCAATTAATTTAATAAAACAATAAAAAATTGAGGCTAATTTATTTCTACAAATAATATAATCAGAATATAGGATACCTGTAAGAATTTTTTTACGTTTTATTTTTGCAATCTTTTGCTATTTCTTCGTGGAGAAATGTGCTCGACGATTATCGAGGCGGTTGACGCCGAGGAGGATTAACAAGTATCGGAAATTCGCGCGAGGAAACGAGAATCCGACAAGACTCAGCCAATGACTTCCGCAATATAGCGTCCCCGATAGGTGATTAATCACCCACTGCGTCGGTAATTATGCTTTTGATGCCGAGGTTACGCCGAACAATAAAGCTGCTATGAATTCTGTAATTCGCGCAACGGGTTAAGCGAGTTTACTCGCTCGCTAATATAATATCTAATCAGATATTTGTGTCTGCGAACAATTATGCCATTCAGAGTCTCTCACACTCTTCGCCCGCGCCGGCGTTTACAAGCTGTACAAACGGAACGCGCATTGAGAGACACCATCGTGAAAGCCTCGCATAAAATCGACAAGCATGCCCTTAATCGCAGACGCTAAACTGGAATCGTAAATTGCATTGCGTTAAATATAGGTATATGAGATTACTCGTGTTCACAATTGTAAAACATAATAGGATTGAATTGTGTTTGATTGAATTGTGTTTATTAATGCAATTATGCAAAAAAGATTTATTATATATCATATATTCAAAGCATACATGTTAACTTAAAGTACTTAAACGTATTCTATTATTTTTAAATCTTATGTTTTTAATATTTTTAATTTGCTTATTTGGATGATGTTAAATAAATTCTGCGATTTTACTCACCATATATGTATTTACGCTATTATAACGTCATAACTCTTTCACATGAGGGGAATGATTAATTACAAATTTTATTGTCAGGTACATGATACAATACACGCCAATTTTCTGTAGATAATCATTCATGCATCTTTAATCGCATTAAGAAAGTACCTTTTCAACACATTGTTATTTTATGATTTGAGGGGGTAGCCTGTTGGCCATAAATCTCTTAAACCCTCTCCCGGCTGTATATTAAAACCTCGTTTGGGCAAGTTAAGAGCCTTTAAGCGCGCGTAAATTAAACGATTCAGGATAAATTTATTGATGCCGGTCTCGAATGAGATCTGAACGGGACGAAAAGTTTTCGTGAAAATATGAACTCCGTGTACTCGCGTAGGCTAACGTATTGCGGTAACGCGGTAACGTTATAAATAGCGAGGGTTTTGAATTAAAATGTGCAATACCCACTCCGGATTAAAAGCGCATGAATGAAGTACGAGTGTAAGTATGTGTCAGTGATATGAGCACATGTATGAGCGCGGATTGTTAACAACTGCTCGGATACAGGCACGCCCGTTTTCAAGTATAACTGCTGCTAAATTCCGAGAGAAACTCCCACGGGACGATGTTATTCGGAACAATGTTCCGTGAGATATTACGCCAGATATATGAGTCATGTGGTTGTTACAAGAAAAGAAAAAAAAAATTAGAAGATTGGATGAGACTGAAAGATTCATAGAACCCGAATTTTTTATGTACGCAAACTGTCAATATAATTTATCTTAAATATAGAAAAGTCAATGTTAATTTTGATGATAACACGGTGAATTGACATTTATCATGACTGTAAAATTAAAATTGAACACAGAATAAACCAAATCGTTGGTTAAAATATTAATATTTTAGTATTATATATTAATTTATAAATTATAATATTATAATTTCTGTGGCTTATTGAATCAACGTAAGAGTTTATGTTGGAAAGTACCAGTAGACATTTAACAGATATTAAGTATTAATGATAATATCTCATATAATACCTTTGTAATTGTTAAATTTCATGTACATTGCTCTTATTTCAGATAAATATGATATTTGTAATAAAATATTTTCTTTTACATTTTGAAGAAGTTAAAGCAATAAATATTGGCTTTTTTATAGTTACGAAATATGAATATGAAATCAGATTTCAAGGAATTTTGCTGCGATATAAACGGTGCTAAACAGCTGATAGCGATTCATCTTTGCGGAAAATATGCGTCTGAGCGATTCGCGAATTAAGTTCCGAGAATGTAAACACCTCTCTTGTGCTTGTCTTCACGACTCGCCCTTAATTAACTCGCGTTTCTGCTTTGTCGGAGATTTCCTCGAACGATGCACTGCAAATTAATGAAAAAAGTTAGGGCAGCTTCGCGCGCGTGCCATAACGTCAAGAAGCACTTTCTCAAGCGTGATACTTAAATACGAACTCTCATATTCTGCGTCGTGGCTAAATGAATATATGTACACTCTAACGGTTTTACTTTAATCCTATTATGTGTTTCTTCTATATTTTAAGCTACAATTTTCAAACCTAACGATAAATCTATGGATTCGAAGATTTTATCTTCAAGTTTATAAATCCAAGTATAATTTTTCTCGGATTAAAGTATCTACAAATTAAAATATTCCCAAAATTTTTTAGTTTATATCTTCTAATTTCTCATTAAAATAATTTTTTGTTTTATACACACACACAACACATACACACACATGCAAGTATATTGAAAATTACATTAATAAGGTGAAATTTTTTGCTATTATTTGCTTAAATTAAAGACATCAGAACGAGAAGATTTAAAAATATGTTGGATCTTAAAATCTTATTTTTACATGTTCTTTTAAATGTATAATTTGAATCTGCTCTCATTCTTTGATTAAGTTAGATCTGCTAGGGATGTCTGTTCCAAAATTGTGACAAGAATAACAACCTTTATCTTACTTTTTCGTGAAAAACTAGAAAAGCATTGATATTTAATGCTGAAGTCTTCAATCGATCTACAATTTCGCGTAGCCCAGAATCCGTGTGTCCGGAAGTGCCGTCGGGAAATACCTGCACCTCGCTCGTGGGCCTCGCTTCATGTAATATCGGTCGCGCGAATCTCGGTCGGTGAAAGGCAGGCGGCGCGTCGCGGCCCGCCGCAAGGATGGTAGACTGACGTTTTAATTCAAAGCCGTGTGTAACTGCGACTCTCGCACCACACCGCACCGGCCGGTTACAAGGCTGGAATCATTTCGGAGCGCATGAATAAGTGATCGGCTCGTTGCGCCGGCTTCCCTCGTTTCTGAGCGTCGAGACAGACACGGCGTCGCCAGCTCGACCTCACTTCTGCCCCTCGGCCTCTCTGCCCTCGTCACCCTCGCGAACCCACCCGGCTCGCCCCTTCGCCGCTCGCACGTGTATGTACAGGGTGTCCGAATCAATTTCTTACAAAGAACTTTTTTACACTTGCGGTTTCTTTAAGTAAATTACGAAGTTAACTTTTGTTCGAAGAGACTTGTCAAGATATCAACATTCTTTTTAACTAGATAATAATTGTGATAAGGTAATTCAGTCATCAAGTGAATTTATTTTTAAAATTTTATTCTTTACTTAATTTTAAAGTTAGTATACAAATTCTATAAAGTTTTAATTTGAATCTTACTTATTGAGATAGTTAATGATAAAAATTGAGAAATTGCATAAAAAATATCTTATCAATTTTTGTTAATAAGAAATTGATTTAAAATAGATAATGATTTATAGATGAAATTTGTCATATACATTCTCGGATACCCGGTATGCCCTTTGCTTTTCTTCCTGGTCTTCCTTCTTCTTCTACTCCTCTCCTCTCTCTCTTTCTCTCTTTCTCTCTCTCTCCCTCTTTCTTTCTTTCTTTCTTTCTGTAGGTGCGTGTGTATGTGTTTGTAAGTTCAATCATTTTCCACTTCTCTCGATTCTATCCTTCTCTCGCTGCTTCCTTTGCAACTCTGTCATCTCTCCACGCGACCCTTCTGTCCCTTCTCTTCACAGAATACAGGGATTCTTCCCTTCCCTCTTTCTTTCACTCCATTGCACTCCTTTCCGCGGCGTTGCCCTTTTCCTCCTTAAGCCCTTTTCCATATTCTCTTTTTCTCCTTTTCTATTCCTCTCTCTTTGTCTGCTTATGCTGTACCGTTGTCTTCCACTTGCAGCATCCTCTTTGTTCGACTCTTCTTTCTCCTTTCGCTCAATCATTCAATACACACTATCTTCTTTTCTTTTTCCTGTGTCGCAGTTTATCCTGTCTTCCTCTTGCTGCTTCTATCTCTCCTTTTCTCACTCTCCCTTTGACCCTGTTTCTCTCACGCTCTCGTACACTTTTTCTTTTCTTATCTCCTTCCTTCCTCATTCTTCTACGTAGATCTTTCTTCGTCTCACGCAACTCTTTTCTTTTTTCATTAATACTCCTTTTCTCTTTTCCTCTACCACTTTCTCTTCTCTCACTCTTCTCTATAAACTTATCTTTCTCACATAGACGTTTCCTTTCTCTCTGTCTCTTTTCGTTTCATTATTTATTCCTTCCTCTTTTCTCAAGCGTTTTCTTTCTCTTTTTAATACGTTCTCCTCTCCCTCTCTCTCTCTCTTTATTTACCTCTCCTTATTCCTTGCTTCGACTATACACTCATAGTGGCTTCAGGCCAAGCCTGAGCTATGTATACTTTTCCATGCTCGTGCCTTCCCTTAGAATTTCTTACATCAGCGAAACGTTCACCGCGAACTTTTCTCTCTTCACTCGACACGGTGGGAGAACTTTCTTTCAGTCGGCCGGCCGTGTCGTTAATAATGAACAGTGCTATTACGACGAACGCACGCGTCTCTGCGCAAACGTGTGTAAATTCAATAAAATTTTTTCTCTCAAGACTAAAGTCAATGATATATTAAATTGATCCAATCAAATTCGTATACATTATTGAAAACTGTTGAAGTAAGATAGATAAAATATTATTTTTATATATGTTTTTAAACAATTTATTGCAAAATCTCACACAGCAATATGTCTATATCTCATCTGTGTTAGAAAATAATCGTGTCAAATATATCTGTAAGTAAATATGCATATAAATTCTGACTTAATTTCTCATTTTATCGATACGCAGAATTAATTGACATTTATGGTTCTCTTTATCTATTTATAGATTCTTCAATTAATATAATTATTTAAAAATTGAGTTTTTTTTAAGGAAAAAATTCATCAAACATTATCTCTCCGTTTGCATCGTTTTAATTTTTAACATAAACTATTTTTAAAAGTAGAACACAATTGAAATTATTGAAAGAACCTTTTGACTTTAAAGAAGAAAGAAACCGTGTTATCTATTCCTGAGTCTGAGATAACCAATTTATTAAACGAATTCTTGTTTATTTTTAATCACTTATAATTGAAAAAGCTATTTCGTAATTTTGGTAAAAAATTGCATTTAATTAAAACATTATATTCAATTTGTTTAAATTCGTATATATGTAGGTATATAGAATGTGGAATGTAAAGAGAAACACACATAAAATCGAAAAACAAAGATTGATGAACTTTAGATATATCTATAAACAATTTATCTGCATTGAATCGATCACGTATATCAACACTTCGCATATCCATTAACGTGACGTACTAAATGCAAGAGTAATAGCCATCATTATTGGGAGAAAAATATCGGTGAAAATCAATATAGTACGTTGAAAGAGCATGTGAAAGGTTGTATTTACATGCTACCAGGCAATAGAAATACCATTATTGTGATCATTCTCAATCTTTCATTTGATTGTAATTACATTGATCATTAAAATCGCGTTAACTCAACGGTTATTTTTATTTCATGATTTAGCTGCAGATCGCGAAATTTGGTCAATGAAGAGAGAGTAGGTCAAACACAAGCCCATTTCGACAAATCGAGCCCGGAGAATCGTTTTTAAAATATCGCATAATCATCTTACGTGTCTTTCTCACCTTTCATAGGAAGTTCTTTTACTCCGGTCTGCGGTATGTCGAGGGATTACATCCCCTTCGGTCACACTATTGTGCGGAATCGTACGTCAATAAAGTAAGAGTGGGCGTTTACTCCAGTTACGTTTTGACTTATAACCCCATAGACGTGATTTATACCACCATTACCCATGTGTCATTCGTCCGGTAGTTGTAACAAATTAATCAGTCGCACGATCAGTCACTTCAAAAACGTATGCTAGTTTAAACGTCCGTTCATCCATGATATGTGAGAAGTTAATTGAAAAAGATTAACATGATCCTACGAATGTTCTGTAATATTTTTATTCTCTGAAAAAAAAACGCGACATATCAAGAATAATGTTTTTCAAAGGGATTATTGAAATATATATATAGTGATAAAAGAAAATTGTTTTTAGAGATTTCGCTAAAATTACAAAATAAGTGCTGAATGGTCCGTCGATGAAGAAATGCGGGATTTAAAAATTTTACAAACTGTATTCTCTATAGAAAACTCGTAAACGTCCGGTAGCGACATTGGCGTTTTACAGTGGCTTTTGTGACAGCTTCAGATACTTCTCGGTCGTATAAAAACCAGCGAGCGATCTGCATTTTGCAAGGTTGAGAAACGTTTGTTCACGCGACCGTCGACCACTTTGCCACAATTTCCTGCGTTTCGTAGAAATCGCAGGGGAAACGTTTCACAAAAGGTAGGAGGATTGTTTCCACGGCGGCTACCGCGCGATATAGCGTCTCCTGTCACAGTGCAGCAAAGAACACAGCGCGCTACGACATCAATAATGAAAGCGTGCGAGGTCAAACCAATTGTAACGTGCGCCATGTGCGCGATCCTCACATTCATTTCGCTAGACTGCTGCGACCATAGCACTGGCTGGTGATCACTACTCTTACTTTCCACGCTGCTATTGCGGGATATATTAATGCAACCCCGCGTTGCTTCCGGCATTCGCACTCGCACCGCCGCGGCCGCGCCGGGAACTCGAGTCGCTTGAATATACATGGTGTCTCGGACGGATCGAGCACTTTCTTTTGATCGCAGATGCATAGTCAGATAGATAAAGCGTTTATGACTGTAAGACGAGTTTTTTAATGGTAGAAACATATTGCGAGAAGACAGAGAAATCAGCCTTAAATATTAATAGATAGAAATGCATGCATTTTCTCATGAAAGCGGAAGAATATATAAATTTATATAGGTACACATATATAATTATATAATTTATAGGTAGGTATAATGTAAAAGATAAAATAGAATGAAGATATTATTTGTAAATCTAATGACTCAAGATTTTCGTACGAATAGAGAAAGCGAGTTACGTGTGAAAAAAGAGGAAGAAAAGAACAGAGCATTAATGCCACATCGTGGAAGAATATGCTCCTGATAAGAGGAGCAAGAACAGAAGCATTGAACATTACGATCGGAAGCTCAGTTCATTTACAATGTACGGGAGCGTCTTTGTGTGCAAAACCAAGTACAGGGAACTCAAGAGAAGGCACTTACGGCAGTTGTTAGTGGAAAACGATTGAAGTAGATTGTATCCAGACGTGATGCTCATTCAAATAAATGTCAAGGGTAAACTGAATACGGAATCTTGTAAGATATCATAATTAAAATATAGAATTACGAGAAATACTGTTTGTTTTAATTAGAAAGTATTAATGATTTGTAAATTTTCTGCGACTGGAAGTCTAAATTGACGATTTTAATAAATTTTTGGAGATGAGATAATATAAAATATTTTTTCTGTTATCAAATTTAATTTCAATGGACTTTAGTTTAATATAATTTTGATTTGGTGCTTATAGTTATGAAATTCTGTATTGAGAATTAAAAAGTTTATGTCTCTGACGAAAATTGATTGTAAGGAAAATAATTCTTCTTATGAGACGAATGAGAAATTGCAAGCATTATTTCCTTATAAATTGTTGCAAATTAGTAGTGTCATGAATTGACAAAGCGTAGTTTTATCTGACTCATTTGTCATAGTTAATGTTGCTTTGTAGACACGATAGATGTCTTAATTATGATCAATTACATGCATATAAAAATATATATACGAGAGAACGCAACGTGTTAAATCCAGACTCTTCTAAAATACCTTTGATGCAGTAGACCAGAAAGATATCGATAATACAACCATGTCAGATTTATTAAAAACTTCATGAAAGAGATAATAATATATAAATTCAATATGTAAGCGAATTTATTATGAGTCGCATTAAATTGTTTGTTCCAATATTGCTCAACGTGCGGATAAAATAACCCCGACATATGGTCGAATTGGTATGAGATAACCTGTCACGCTTTTAGTTTCACGGAGATGTTTACTTCGTTAAATGATTTTCGTTTAAGAGGAGGTCACTTCCGACAGACGAGGGACGTCTTACAAAACGATATTCTACTCGTCGCACGCAGGTGTGATCTTGCGGCTTACCGAAACTGTGATTCAGCACAGCAACGAGTTGGCACGTAACTCACCGCAACGAAAGATTCAACACGTGCGTGCCCGAGATTTCGCGATTAATTTCGCTCTTTTGTTATGGACACTTGTACGCTCCCGTGACACTCAAATCCGAGGGGATATGATGAGTGCGAGACGCTCTCTTGGCTCACGAAGGAGCGAACGCCGGCGGGCTTTTCTTTCGCGCGGTACGTTCAATATCGGCGACGAAAGCCCAGCGTCGTTATATCCGAGGGAACGTAAAAATAGCACGTCGCCTAGCGATCCTATTATTAATTATGTCTTACCACTTACACGGCTTCGAGTTTCTTCTTTGGAAGGATAATGGCCGTATAGCATCGCATAAAGAAGGATAATTAATAACGCGTTATTATCCTTACAGCAGTATCATCTCACGCAATTTAACAACCGGCATTATGCGATCTGCGTAACGGCGATACCTCACATTCGTCCTGCGCGTGATTATCGATTTTCTCTGATATTTTTATCCCCGATGATAAGCTCCGCGTTTAAATGTGCCGAGCGCATAAAATAGGGTCAATTTTTACTGCATTTGATAGATTTGGCACAAGCGGATTTTCATACGATCCATTCCAGATTTCTGATAATTTAGAAATTTTTGAAATAACGATACAAAATTTATACTAAAGTTAATTATTTTCTTTTTTAATAGTATACATTCTTTATAATAAATATATTAACTATATATATTTTGTAGGATTAACAAATTTGGAACACATCTATAAAGTTTTTTAATTTTTTAATTTTTTAATTTTTAAACATTATTTTCTCTAGTATACTTTATCTTACTAATTTTCTTGACAGATAAGTCTCAAATTAAATTCTCGTAAAAATAGAAATGGTTCGAAATTGAATTAAAAATCGAATTTTTGAAAGTAAGTAACTTTGCAATTAAATCCTCCGTGGAATGTATATCGTTAAAAGAACATCTGGTGGCTCTGCGACATTTCATGCGACACGATTACTATCGCTGGATATTACTTAACAGAGTTGCATCGCTGCAGCCGGCGATGCACTTCTGTGCGAGACTATATTTAAAGGCTCGAAGATATAGTTCGCCTTCTGGATGATCTATTATTAATTATACCTCACACCACGAAAATTCTGGCAAGAATAAAGATAGGCGAAGAAAAATGGCGGTGCGACGCTTCCAGCGTCTTGATCCAGTGCACCTTTTTGTCATATATGGAACGTTTATTATATGTTCTATAATAGTAGTTTATTCTCGAACATCATAAAGACTTGATATATTAAAGAGTTAATTAATTATTAAGATACATTTCTATAACGGCTGGGACTCACGTTTCAGAATCTAAAAATTTTATTTACACTCTTTATTATTTAAAATAGAAATAATAAATATATACAATACAATCCAGAGAGAAGCAAGGTCACAAAACAATCTAAGTCTTAAACTAAAATAGATTTTTTAAGTGCTGTTAAATGTTACAGGTAACTATACGGTATTATAAATTCCATGTTTTTTAAATATAATGAAGTATAATGAATATAATAAGGTTACTCTATCTGGCATATTTAAAATTTTATTGATGCTCGGCTATAAAAAAAATAATTTTTAAGTTCTCTATATTTTACAAATTTGGCACTGTAATATTTCTTACAATTCACGGTGTCCGAGCATAGATAAGAATGTCAGAAAATTTACGAGATGCGAGCTCGTTCTGCACGACGCACGCGGTCACTGTAAAATCTGATATGCTCGTAAGGAGATGATGCGAATTATGTTTGTCGTGCGCGAACCTGTGTGTGCGTGCATCTGTAGAGAACGTATACGCTGAAAACGAGCCTGTGCCCATCGAACCCCAGCTCCGGTATTTTATTTCGTCCCGGCGTTAACGGAAGCACGCTCCTTGCTCCTCGGCGCGCCTTGCTCGGATCAGCGCTCGAAAATTCCACCCGCTGTAATTACGAGAAGATTAGATCGAAAAGTGTGAATCTGCCAGCTGACGCGTCACGTGAATATTCACGAATGTGTGTGTAATCGCGATCACAAGGACGATTTAATTACCGAGAGTTACGATGACTGTTGATTTTTGATTCGTCTTTACGGAGCTGTTTCAATCGCTCGTACAATCTTTCTCGTGTGTGTGTTACTTTCAAATGTAGTTCAGCAATATTTTCTATATACGCATATCTGTAGTGTACATTTTTCTCCAGCCATCTAAAATATCCCGAGATAAAATATTTGAAGCGGAGAAAATTGTTCAAAGTGTCGCAAAGAGATAACTAGAGATAATAAAATTGGGAAGTGTTAAAGTGGGTCGCGCGGGTTTTGATGTGGGCTTCTTTGCAGAGACACCTCTTAATAAGGTGTTGCACAATCTAGATTGATCCCTTACTCATTAGAAATCGGCTTGCACTATTTTCATCGCAATTGTAATTTTTTGTTCTGTTTGTCGCGGCTAAAATCAACGCTCTAGCTGCGGTCGAGATAACCGTTAAAAATTAAGGAGACACGCTGTTGTGCGCGGCGCAGAACCGTTCAATTGTCACGCAGCCAGATTCTGAGAGCACGTCGCGGAAATCCGCGTGCGCGTAGCCGGAAAAATCGGCCGCAAACTTTGTTTTCTCACGTTCTGGGTGTCACCGCGGCCGGCTTGCCGACCGAGACGTGAAATTGCTCAGATGCGCTCTAAATACGGCATTCGTGTAGGTACTATCTACGTGAAGCTGTACAGCACGCATTTTCCACAATTCGTATGCAGTTTGATACGATCTTGTCGTATCTTCGCGTTAATTCCTTTTGTAAAACGCAGCGAAATGGATAAGAAAACAGAAGGTACATTTCTCATTACCGTTTCTGGACTACTTATTTGTGTTTAATTTAAATATATTTCTCTGTGCTAAGTAACTATTACATAAAATTAACATAATAAGAGAAACGTTAAATGCGTTATTAATAAATAATGTATCTAACAATAAGAGAAGTTTTAGAGAGTGTTTTAAATTTAAATTATAAATTTCAACTTTATACTTAATATTTGGTTGTGTACACACATGATAAGGCAACGAAGGTAATTTGTCTAGATTTCTCAAATATAAATTTATTAACGTGACCTAAACTTCAAGACTCTTCTAACTAAACGTATGTGGTGTTAATTATTAGGATTTGCGAGACGGGACGGAAAAGATAACTCGCGCGACTACGATAATATATTACAGCTTTTATTCGTATATGTACAATGGTCTTGTGTTGTCGTTTCGGCGACCGGCGATCGACCGCCTCGTCTCGCGCTTCGACGGTTGCTCGACATGTCCTTAACACGCTATAGTATAGTAGGTAAAACATACGTATAGTAGGTAAAACAAATCTTAAATTTATATATTGTTTATAAATTAATAGACGCTAAGTAGTAGGGTATTAATTTAAAAAAAAATAATAATGCCAAAAACTAGTAAAACTATGATATTAATAATAATTTGACGATAATATTAATAAAAATTGTTATCTACTTTTTACAAGATATATAATAATATTTTTTTTTCTATTATACCTTCAAAAATGTCTGCTCTTGAATGAGTCAAAAAACATTTCCTATTCGCCAACATTACTTTGATTCAGCATTCTTGTATTCTCGATCGCTACCAGCAGTACACACACCGGCAGGAATGCCTGGACATTTGATGCAGAACGTCAGATGTCAAATGTCCGGGCATTTCTGCCGGTGACCTTACATTGAATATTTTTACTAGTGAATTGTCTGTTGTTTTCAACAAGACACGTTCACGTTAATTACGTTATGAAAGAGTAAAATAATTTGTGTTGGAGAGAAAATTGTGCTGTCTTTTATTTTATCACTATTTTTCAAGCAGTCTTTTATCACTGCTTTTCCCGTATTCGCGAGTGTTTACGTTCATATTCGAACGTGCACTGGCTGCGTTAATACATCCAAGCGCGATCGTGATTGTATTGATATACGCGTACATACACACGTTCGAACGAAAGCTTCATTGGATTGAATAAATCTCACACGGCTTTGCTCCGTCTGCCTGTAAAGAGATATGTTTGTAACCGCGCATTTCCATTTGGAATCCGGCGAGGCGTGTATTTTACAAATTGTTCCTCTTGGCATGCTCTTGAATTACCTGTAAATTCTGATTCAAGATTAATCGAATCCGCGGTAGCCGTTGCGTTTGACCGACCCTGCCAACACGTTACTATGAAGCAATGAGCTTTGAGCCAGACAGTGGCCTCCCGCCTGTATTGTTGCACTGGATAATAATATACATATACAGTGCAAATATTCTCGGTTTACGTTATCGAATCGATAACGTAAGTCTACATTCCAGCAGAATTAAAACGGGCAACCTTCGATGTAGATACAGTATGAGTTATATTCGAGTAGTATCAACTGGATAAAGAAAACAAGGATTGCGAATATGAAAGAAAATAAAATGAGATGACGAGAATTTTGAATATACCTATATAAAACTTAGTCTTTAACTTCTCTCTTTCTCTCTCTCTCTCTCTCTCTCTCTCTCTCTCTCTCTCTCTCTCTTTTTCTCTCTCTGATTAAAAATTTATTAAAAATTCACAAGCTTGAAATTTAAAAAAATAATATTAATAATTTTAAAATAGAGGTAATGTATTTTAAAATTTTTTGTGATGTGTGTAAATTATTGTTGCAATCTTGATTTGTACATATGTCTATAACATAGTTTGCGAAAAGTTTTTGTATTTCGATATGTTTTACGATATTAGATAATGCTGAGTGCGATATATTGCAGTGATATTTATTGAAACAAAATATAATCTTTGATCGCGCGTATAAGATTTAAGTATCTAACAAAAGATTATTTACAATACAAACTGTCTTTAAAAAATATTTAATTACTGAAGAATTATTTTGATGTGATAGAATTATAGTTGCCTGAAGCAAATCAATTCAGGATAGATATTTTTCTTGCATGCTCGTGCTGCTTTTCTGTCCTCGATGCTTCCTGCCGGAAATTAACGAGGGGACGGTAACGAATCGCTGCCTTCCTTCTGTCAATCGTGCAATCTTGAAATAAGCCAGGAATATGCGATTAATATTTTCCTATTTAAATTATTTTTATCACCGGGAATTAATTTACATCTAAATAGTTTCTTAGCTATGAATTATTAAGAAATTTTATTGATCAGTTTTTATACATATAGATGGATAAACGCTATATTTTAGTTTAATTAATCTGCTATGTTAAAGTTTTAATATTACTTGGACGTAATTACGTTTTGATTACGAAGATATTTAAAAATTAAAGTGTCATGAAGAAAGTTGCATTTAATAAATCTTGCCAGGCAGGAATATACATACTTAAAATTTATTTACTTAATATATGGTTATATAAAAAATCGGTAAATATTAATCGAAGAACGAGACCACCTCATATTTATCACACGCGCTCGACGATATACAAAATTATCTCTAAATAACAGGGATTGCTAAAAGGGGAACGCATATATGGGACGAGGAGTGTCGACAGCGGATGTGCAAGTGGTGACGCGACATAGTTTTGAAGATGAAACAATGAGAACTATAGCGACATGGTCAGTTGCAAGCTGGGAGCGGACTCGCTCGTCCATGATCAATTATTGTCATTTAGAAACTACGCCTGACAAAACTCATCTTAGATTGCAAACGTGGTTGAAATTCATAACATGGAAAAAAAGCGAAGAAGAAGCAGAGTAGGAAACTTACAATCTTCCGGATAAAGATCTGATGCGTGCTGTGTTTAATTAGCGTAACGGACGAGTAATATTCGTAAGCAGAATAACACGATTTCGCTACGTTGTTAAATAGAAGAAATGCATAATTACGTAAGGCGCTTCAATTTTCTGTTGAAAATATGGCGTCGACGATAAAGGAACGGGAGGTGTACTTTGTATTTAAAATAATCGTATTACCGCGTATCAAGATTAGGATTACGCTGATTAACTTGTTTGCAAATCAGAATAGTAGGAATAATTTGAAATTCTTCGAACGTTAAACTCTTTGAATGGTTTGATCTTGCAGAAATTCTGAAACGAAATGGACTAGGTTCTTAAATAATCGAATTTCCCAATTTTCGTTTCTTTTTGTCTTTTTTTCCGGAGGATGGCAATCTAATACAACATGAAAATTAAAAATCAGACTTTTGCAAAGCATTGAACAATTACATCCTTCTGAGAAATTTCAGTACACGATTTAAGAGTTGCCTTTTTCCCTGAACTGCCTTCAGCTTCGCACAAGTAGGCGGAGATCTATTCTGCGATCTAATCGGATAATTGCTAAGAAGGATAATTTGCGTTCCTTCCTTCTCGATCGACGTGGTTTACCAAGCTTGATATCAACGTGCAAGTGTAGCAAAGTCTTGATAGCTATCGAGGTTCCGTATAGTTCTAAACAATTTAAAGAAAATTATTAATAGTTTTTTAACACAAAATAAATAAATTTTCTGCTTCTTCCTGAGAGATCTTATATCTAAATTATGCGATGTAAATACACATGCGAAGATAAACACGTTTGAAATTCAAGAACCATTATTTATCACCTTTACACGTATACAGTCTCTGTTATTTTTCACATTTTTCTCATATAATCAGTCTTCTTTTCGATAGTCTGTATTAGTCTTGGTCTTATTTAATCTTGATTTTATTCGAACTGTTGAGACTGTGTCGAGACATTTGATGGTCAATAGTAAAGCAGAGACAAATTTTTTACAAAGATTAATTACGTGAGCAGCGGAGCGAGAGAGAAAGACTCTGTTATTAGATTCGCACGTGTGCATTATACTTTTACAACCGCCGCGATGTTTATTAACTTTATTAATTGCTGCAACCTCATTGTGGCAATTTGATGCTTCGCTGTAGAGATCATTATAAGTTTAGACGGCGCGAGCGCGAGCGCGAAACAGCCTCGGTGTCGCACTTACCTGCGCACCTACGCCCGCGATGCACCGCATGTGCGGGTGTGTGTACATAGCCGCAGCAATTACTTAAGGCCCAGTCGGTGTAAGACGCTCATGTAACTTGGTCGGCGAAACTTTACCGGTTACTCTCTTAGTCTCATCCATTAGTAGACGGCCCGCCCTGCGACACGGTTGCGGTTACGTGTCTCGCTTTAGCGCTTTAGCGTTTACACGCGGCCGAGTTTTTATCAACGTTGTATATAAGTTTAGGTGACAAGAAACACTGTAAACTGGCTATTAATTCGTGAATAGTTCAAGGAAGTTGACTAAGTAGATACTATACCGAGAAGAACAATTTCTGTGTAAAACAATTTCTTTTTGTCTGAACATTTTTTCGATATCAAATATCTTTTAGAGTTATTTTCGTGGGAATTGCTTAATATAAAATGCTTCTTATTAATAATTTTGTATAAATCTTTATACAAATCAATTACCTTTAATTTAAATATATATAATTAGAGTATTTTAAATGTAAATTAAATTGTTACAAAAATTTATTTTTATAATATGTATAATAAAAAAAGTTACGCGTAATAAACAAATACTAACATTCTTATTGAATCGAGGACACTTAATTAACAATTATCTGCGTACCAACCGCGTTTAACAAACGTCTGCTAGCGAAAGCTGCCTCGAATCAGCATCAGCCTTTCTTTCTTACCGCATTGTTCCCAATACAATGACGGCATTCAATACGAAAAGCCGATTTGCATTCTCCGCTGAAAGTGAAATAATATCGCATTAATTCAGCCACAGTGACGAGCGACTCCGGAAAAGATTATCGTAATCACGAGGAGGGAAGAAATATCTTTAAGAATCACACACACACACACTTCCAAACATCTTTAGGGGTTGCGCCACAATTAATTGGGATCGCCCCCGTAAATTGCCAAATTAATCGCGAAATTAAAAAGGATGATGAATGAGGGGGCTGACTTCTTCCTGTCTCGGGGCATCTTACATTGATTCTGCAATTAGCTATCGACTCGTCTGGCAGGACGAGGGCAGGAGTCAAATCGAGAAAGTCGGTTTCCCCTGTCTCCGAGTCTGAATATACGCCTCCTTGCTCGTGTTCTCTCTCTCTTTCTCTGTTTGTCTTTCTCTTTGTCTCTGTATTTCGCGACTGCTGTTCTTTCCCTCTATATATACACCAGCCAATTAGGTTAATTAACTCAATTATCGTTCTCTTTCTCTCCTGTTTCAGGTGCGCACCTTGTTCGTGAGCGGCTTGCCGATGGACACCAAGCCGAGGGAGCTCTATCTGCTTTTCAGAGCATACGAGGTGAATCTCTCTCAGAGAATTTCTCTCTATTCGCTTTATTTTATATATAGATGTGCATTCGCGATGTCGAGATCAAAGGGAATGGGGAGAATTCAAGATTTGAGAAGTCAAATATTCCGACGGCAATGCGGGAGGACCTATCGCGTTCGCGAATGTGAACGATGTGATATTGGAGGACCTAAAGTTCTGATAACATTAATATTCTATCATGGAACATAATCGTAAAACGAAAACGGAACAAGTTTAAAGATCCAAGAGCTTGCATGCGGAATTGAAAAACGTGGAATGTTTAAATTATAATTTTTGGAGTAATACGTTTAGAAGATTTGATACTTCGAAATTTTTTATATTTCGACATTTTAGGATCTGCATTCTCGAATGTTCACTAGAATGACATTCAAAATATAATTTTACATTAATTTCGTAATTAAGTTATTTAATTATAATTGTGCATTAGTAATTAATTTTGTAGCACAAATTCAAATTTTTAAATATCCGTATGCAAAAATTACGAAATATAAAAACAGACTGGTATTCTCAAATTGATCTCGCACATCGCTGTATATTTATTTATATTTTTCTGATGGTTTTTTGCGTAATTTCTTTCTGTCTTCGTTATCGCGTCAATTACCTCTTCGTTTCCCGTCTGACTCTTCGCCGCCACGTTTAAACTCGTCGTTCAATAAGTTCACCTACGGTCTACGGTTCTCGTGGTATCATGCGAAACGCAACATTATGACTGAAGCGTTCGAACTGTATTCACAAGGGGAATATTCCCCTTATGAATCATACCCGTCTACGCCGACCATCCGCCACGGGAGAGACGGTTCCTCTATAACGTCATATTTGCCCCGACTCGGGATCCTAGTTTAGTTTGTCTAGTCTAGGGGGTTAATTATGTCGGTGCCAATTACGAGCTTGCATTTCAAGCTCCGACACCAGCGGAGACGAAAAATCGATAGCCATGGGATTTGATGCTCTTCGTATCCTGTATAATTCAGCATGTGTACAAAAACTCTCATTATTTTCAGTTTTTGCATTTATACTTTGACTATTCAAAACGCAAGTTAATATAAATAGATGAAATTTTACAAACCAAAAGAATTTTACAAACCAAATAGCAAACTGAGAAAATAACATTTTTTTAATGAAAAAGAAATATATCTATTTTTAAGTTAAATAAGCAAATCTAATTACATTTCTAAATTAATGCTTTCTCTTTCAATACCGATGTGATCTAATTAACGACGAATCTGGCAAAATTAGTCAAAAACTATGCTTGTGAGAGTTAAGTACGTTTCCTATACGTCCGGCACGAAATTCAATCGCGATTTAGATCGATAGCGGCCGGAGTGGAGAGAGACCGCGGTTATTTGTTGCCGGGAAAGAAAGAGGACAGGTGGAAAAACGGCGAAATTGTTCTCGCTCCATTTGGAAATCTCCCTTGAAAGTTAAATCCGGGAGGTTCTCTCGAGCGTGTCGTTATTCGATGGCGAAAAAGGCGGCGCGGCGCGACACGGCTTTTTTTACTCCTTGCTTCGAGCCTTGTTTTGTATATTCATGAAATCATTGTGAGCAGCTCGCTCAAAGGGATTAGGATTAGTCGCGTGGGTGTGCTGGGAATTACATTTCCGTCCGTACCGCGGGCGCTGCCCGTGAGCGAAGTATACCTACATAGAGACATCCGAAGAGCATCTCTTCTTTACGTAACGGTCCCGCGGCACTTTAAATAATGATTTTACGCGACGAAATATAATAGAGTATTTTCTGATTGGTTTACGGTCTAATAGAAGAGAAAGGATATACTCGATGAACTCATAGATTGCGTTTATGCAATCTTGAAAGGCGTTATGTCAAATTGGCGTTATCTTATTGTAAGTGCGCTATAATTATGTACGACGATTTAATATATTAATAACGCTGCAAGATAATCGCAATAATGTAAAACGTGAATTGAAAAGACTTAATGACATAATTATTAACATATAAATGTGCATAGTGTAATGTGATAAAATTCTTTGTATGAATCGATTATGCAAATCGATTTTATTTAACATTATTGCAATTTAAATGGATTTTTGTTGATTTTTTGATTTTCTAAATTTTCCTATAATTTTTAAAAATAATTTTTTTACTATAAATTTTAATTTTCTTTAATACTTTCTAAAATTAAAAAATTTAATTATCTTTGTTAAAAGTTTTTATTAAAGTCAACTTTTTTTAAAACTGAATAAAAAGTGAAATATTTTTGTCTACACGTATTCCAGAAATTGGTCGATGAATCAAATTGTTTTTGGTCGATTTCTACACACTATTCGGTTTCTATTATGACCCAGGTAAAATTTTGGAAGCGATATCTGATACGTTTTATATGTGATGCAGCAAGAAATAATAACTTGCCTATGCATAAACCTTTATGTGACCGTGATTCTTTTCACACATTTGTTTCATTCGTATAATACGAATTAAATTTTTTATTTCGCAAACAAATAGAAGATTATTGTACGACACTGTCAAATAAAAAATTGAACTTATTGTTACAATTGTCTCGAAGCATGTTATGTTATTGAAGAGTTGAAAATCGGCTCACGATAGAAACTGCAATCGTCGCGAGCGTGAAAACGTGCGCGTTTTCCCGTATAATACAATGTATGTACACCGATAGCGATGTGAGAGTGATGTATATTGACGGCGATCGTCTTATACTCACGCGAATTGCTGCGACTCTTCGTATCAAGAGAGAATGCGATTTCTTGGCATCGATACGATATAACTGGCGACAATAAACCTTGAGTGGCACCACCGCGCGTTATTTTCGCCCGCAAATCTCTTGGTGCACACGCGAAGAATCCCGTCGAGCGAATCCGGTTATTAATCGTCTTTGAGATATCGTAACGTTATACGTTGCGCATAATCCGCGCGACCCGTTTTCCGTGGATTTACGACGAGTTTTCAGCGCGCCGGAAGAAGAGTCGGGCGGATCAGTTGCTCGCCGACGTCTCGTACCATCGCGAAACTTTCGCAGAAGTGCAGAAACTATTTGCACATCGTATACGAGCACAACATATGCGATGGCGAAAACTCGATTATGCTCCCCCGAGATGTCGGCCTTTTAACGACTGCGATATAAGTTAATTAATAATGTGCGAGACCAAACTGTGAGCGCCAAGAATGTTGAAACGGATACTTTGAAAATGTCACGTACTGATATATCTAAGACGATTGACGCATATTTCTTGGATTGACAGAATGAAAATTTCATATTGAAATTGATATGCATATGCATTAATCATATTTTTTATGCGAAAAATTAGAGAAAAACGATTAATATAAATGTAATAATTTTTGTTAGATACAAGTATCAATTTCGCCTTTCTGTAATTATTAGTTTTGTTGTAAAATTAAATTTTAGATTTTAGATTTAAGAATTCTTATTTTAATTGATATCAACAACTATGCAGTATAATATTTCATGGTTAGGACAGACTGATTAATGATGCGAGATTAAGAAGCTCACGAGTGCCAAGAATGTTGTAACAGATACTTGGGAAATTTCGCACATCGATCCATGCATCTAAAGTGAGACATTTAGGTGAAATTCAAATTTATCATTAAATTTCCTAATTTATTTAAATAATAACGTGTACATTTATGTCTGAATTGTTAATAGAAAATTGTATCAAGAGAGAATAATTAATAGAAATAATTAAAGTATAATTATTTAAAGTATTTAAATAATTATTTAAAGTTCTCAACTTTATATATCACACTTTCATATATATGTTATCCTTACGAAACTGTAAATTAAAATATAAGATTTTATCTCATTAGATTTTAAACTTTATTTTCATTATATATATCTATATATATTATTTTTAAATAATTATTATAATTGCAACTACAGTTAATTGATAGGTTATCGATATTTACATAAATCTCGGAAAATGGTACGGAACATTTTTGCGATGTGCTCGCGTATGCAAGTTTGAACTCGAAAAACGTGGCACATCGGATAAACGTTCCGAGACTTACCGCGCTCTCTAATTGCGGCTTCGTTAATTAGCACTTCCATCGCGATCGCGCAATTATTAACAGTTTGGTACTCTGGTAATGAACACTACTTACAGCGTTCGCATGTAACCGAGTGCTCATCTCGCGCGTTCTACTTGCGGCTCTATTATAAAAATTAAGGAAACGTTACCTCACCTGTGAGGATTCCTTTATCTTTAGCGGTAGCACGAAATAAGATTCTCGATAGCGCAATAACGAAGTGTTACACATTAAGCTCGCAGCAAATTAAAAACTCTTTTATACGGCTAATAATCGGCTTTTCTCATATCAGGAAACGGAATAGAGAGTTAGCAGTTAGATAATTCAAGCGATAGCTGCTAAGAAAGTAACGGATACTTTAGCATTCGTGTTAGATATTTAATGTAGATATTTAATAAAATATATATATGTCCTGTCTCACTTTTTACCCGGTGGTTCTTACTATTCTGAATCGTCTCTATAAATCCTGTGGTTAAAAAACCCGCGGCAAACATATTTTGGCTAAAAGTCACGCAACGATATATGTATATACGTCATGTGTGCACTATATTTTTAAAATAGTTTCTCAGAATAGAAATTATATTTCTATATTAGTCATTTAAACGTGTTAGTTATATGTATATACTTTGTTATAAGTTTTTAAATATTTAATTAAACATTGTGATATTTGTTTCTTATTTTAGAAACTTGCTCTAAAAAATCAAAGAATTTCTTCTAAATAGATGGCTGTGTGTCTAAATTATTTTCACCAAATTTTCAAAAACATAAAAACAGTTGTTTTTATGTTATACTTTACTACTTAAAAATGAAAAGCAGACTTGTATACGTCTATTTTTCAACTTTTATTCTACACTATACAGGATGGCCCACTGAAAACGAAACAAGCTTAGGTTAAATGCCACACTAAGGTCATATGATAAAAGACACGTTTGTTTCGTTTTCGGTGGGCCTTCCTGTATATACGAGCCATCATAAAACCATCAGAAATCTTTGTTTGTTTTTTTAAGCAAAATCCACAGATATCAAATTCGTATAAAGTTAGTAAATTTTTTGTTTAACTATATCGGTAACAAACAATATTTTGATATGATAGAATAACGCAATATTTTTTCTGTTCCAGGGGTACGAGGGGTCGCTGTTAAAAGTCACGAGTAAAAATGGGAAAACAGCGTCGGTAAGTTGCTATTGCTTAATTGACGATTAGCCGACGTTACGTTTTCAACATCGCGTTTTTTAACATTCGTTCCGAAAAAAAAGCGCATCGAGCTTTTAACACAGATAAATTTGCCCTAGATTCGCGCGCGTGGTAGCTCGATACTGTCGATATACGTCGTTTCTTCACTGCACTTGAGAAGACGAAGAGATAAAATTGGATCTCGGGTTTTCTTGAGCACATTTCTAGAAAACGTACATTTCGAGAAAACTCCGAATCAATTACGCGGGGAGTAGTGAAAATAGTGAAAACTCTCTTTCTCTCTTCCTTTCTCTCTTTTTTCCCTACATGACTATTCTCAAGGGGGAAAAAAACGAATGGAAAGAGTTGGTTGGTCAAACCGTTTACGTGATTTCATGCATTCTCTTATACACACTTGTCGATTCTTTACCGACGCATTTTTATTAACAAAACTGTGTAATACATTGAATGTCACATATTACGTATTTGCATAAATTTTTTATTACTAACAATAAGTAAAATAAATTGTTCTACAAGTTATAAAAAATATAATAGGTATATTTTCTATTTTAAATCTGTTTTTAAAGGTAACAACTTGCAGAATTTTAGAGATAAATTAAAAGTTAATTTTTTTTCTATATATAAAAGAATGAAGTTTGTGACGTCTTATTTCTCCATTACGTAAGCTTGGAACTCGCGAGTATAAAAATTTCAGTTTCAAAATGAAAAATTGAAAACGGCAGCTGCTTATGCTAAAAGCTTTTTTTATTTATTCAAAGCGCACTCGTTGATTACGTGAGTCACGAAGCCTTAAAAATATCTAATCAGCCGACAGAGAGAAATACATCAAATTTCATCATGCGGCAATGCCATCGCGCGCTACACAGTATAATCCCCCGAGATAACATTAATTTATGCGGCGACGCTAGAACAGTACACGCGAGAGCATACTGACGCTGTAAAGTCCTTAATCCATAAAGCATTTTAACATTTTTTATTCTGATATCTATTTTTTTTAATTCCGTAGCCTTTACCTGCATCTCGCGCGCGATAGATGTTACGACTTTCTAAAATAAAACTGTGACGATTGTATTGACCGTTAAATAATCTCATTTACCGAAGAACGTCGAGTATAAGCGAATGCTTAAAAAATTACAATAAATCTGGGTATAACAAATCTTTCTGACCTACTGTTCTTTATGTACAGTAAGAAATAATGGGAATTATAGAGCCTTTGGATATGACGACAAACCCGAATTTATTTTGAATTCGTAGTTTAGTCACACCTAGAATTTGTGAGTTGCAAGATAAGATGGATTTTGAAATCTTGTGAGTTCTCCGAGTTATAGATTCTTGAAGCTATCAATTTTAGAGATTACAGATCTTTCAGTCAATGTAAAACTTTGGATTTGTTTATCTGTGAATTTATGAAATCTATCAATTTGATTTTATGATTTTATTTTTGCACATGCACATTTCTCTCTCTCAATTTCCGGTTCAGTATATTCTCGGATATATCAATCAATTTCCTGTTGTGTGAATTCTCGGACGTATAAAATTTAATATTTCAACCTAATGTTGATTCCTTAAATTTATAGAAACTAAATATTAAAAACTCAAAATATTATTTCTTTATCGTTAATGAATTTTGAAGCTTTGTCTTATAACATTTGCGAAATGTTCAAATAGGGAATCCTTGCTTCGTCTATCTTCGTAAATTCCATCTATGTTCGACATTGATTATTAGGATAATCCGCGAATATACCACGCAGAATGAAGTTAATAACATGTTTTCGTTCCTCCATGAGGTTTGACCTCGTTATAACCAGCGCGGAACGCAAGCGGCGACTCATAATGGCCTCGGTGATGTAATTGGATATAATACGAGCAGAATGCGAATAAAACGGACGCGAGAGGAGGCACAGCCGGACAGGCACGGTTCCCGTGTGAACGGTGCTTAAACCTCCTTGGCCACTGCACTGGCACGGTTGGGTACGACCAACTGTGCGAATCGATAGCGGGTCGGACGAACCTTTCTGCCATTTGTTTCCTTCGGTCATCGTTGCGCCGGGAACGGAAAAGCAGTAGCCGACGAGCAACTTTCTCAAAAATGGCGACGCGTTGAAAAGATTTTCAAATGTTGTTAGAAGCTTTTGTTGTCTTGCATTCTTCCGTTATCTAGTGCGATGTGCCATTGCGGAGTTTGTACAAAGCCCCTTTGTGATCTCGGTGATGATGATTTATCTCCGCGTTGGAGTTGCCGTTGGAAATCTCCTACAAGCGAGAATTTATCTCCCCTTGATCCAATTGAGATTGCAGTTCTTTCGGTTTCTTTTACGGATTAAACTCGATTCGATTTCAGTTTAGTAAGATTAAATCGATCGTGTAATAATATAGGGTTACCAGTTCCCTCGATAAAAACTTCTCTCGTACCCGCTATTGATTAACTCGAAAAAATTTCAGTCGTAAAGCGTAGCTAATTACTCTCCGAGCTCGGAGTTTATTTGATTTTATAACGACCAAGTAAATAATATTGCAACATTTATTTGTTTGTTTTTAAAGAAACCTTTTATCTCTTTCGTTATTATTACATTGAGATTATCGGATAAATGCGGCAATGTAATAATTCTCTCGAGTGATGAAACTTATGATTATTATTTCTTAACGGTTTTCTGTAGTAATTTTATAATAAGTTATAACCATTATGTTTATCATCGAAAATCTATTTTGTTATATAACAGAAGTTAATCAAGAGAGTCTCAATTACTCCGCTGTATTTTGTTCT
Organism: Leptothorax acervorum; assembly: GCA_035220615.1. Taxonomy (NCBI): domain Eukaryota; kingdom Metazoa; phylum Arthropoda; class Insecta; order Hymenoptera; family Formicidae; genus Leptothorax; species Leptothorax acervorum. The sequence goes on from JASTWQ010000086.1 coordinate 2,519,633, forward strand.
CGCGTTGTTACATTTGAATCTATATTTATTAACTCTTTTCTATACGAGAGGAGAAAAATATTTTTCGAATTATCGAAAAAATATTTTTCTCTCCTCGCAGAAAGCTACTTCGCAAAAGCAGAAGCGTATTAAATTTCGGGGCACTCAAACTCGGCAATCTTCTGAACAACGAGTGTCGTAAAAAAAAAAAATCCGCGGCGTAGGCGTTATCATAATTCTCCCAGGCCCTTCGATTATACATGACCGCGTTGCACCCCTATGCGAAGTGGCGGCTTTACCTGCTTCTATCTGAGGTTACATGCATAATTGCATGCGCATTTACATTGGCCATGGTATGCATATGGGCGCGGGTTGTCGCCGCGGCGGCACAAAGAACGTCGATGCCCGGAATAAAAGCCGATACGCGAGCGTCGCGGTTCGTATACATATATCAGGAGCACGGTGTGCAACAGCAATAACAAAAAAAAAAAAAAAGAAGAAAAACAGGCGAAAGAAGGAAATCGATCGTCTCCGTGGTCGCTGCACGCATGACCATTAACCTACATCGCATCACGATGCACGTATATCGATAAAAAACCGCTTGACGGCAAAACGACGATATTACATTTGGGTGTTCCGTGTCCCGATAAGAATTGTTCCACGAATTCGCGCGATGCACGCTAAGGAAGCACGTGGCCCGCGTGCGCCCGACGCGCGGCGTGATTATATCTGATTATTCGGATCGAGATGGAAACAGATTGGCACCCGCCGCGGAAATAAAAACGGGCACGGATCGGCGGGGTACGCCGCGTTCAGTTGCGAGAGCTGAATGCCCGTTACATGCGCCGGGTGAAAGTGCGGCACGTCCGCTTTTTTTCCGTTTGTACTTTTAAACCGCGATTAGTTCAAGATCTATGACTGCGAGTAATATTACTAATATTTAGAATTATTGTTACAATTATAATTATTGATTGGTTATAGGATATTGATTTTAGAGAAAATTACTGCGAAATATTTTACAATTTTTACAGCTAAATATCATTTGCATTTTAACTTTTCCATTCTCAAGGCGCCTGTGTTTCGAGATTGCGCGCACTCGATCGAGGGGGATCCAATTTTATTCTTTCGGATGTATGAATATTCGAGGGACCGTGGCGCGGAAGTAAACGGCAGCGAGTAACGAATTCCCGCGCGTTAACGATCGGGTATTTCTATCTCATCGCATCGATAGAATCGACACCTTCGATTGCAGCTGGTGTAATCACGCGATGCATTATGAAGCGCAGTAGGTTCGCCTTGACGGGGGCGATCGTTAGCGCGGATTGATCCGCGCGTTTTCGCGTCGCGATGCCCCATCGTCCTCGTTGCTCCGTTAATTCCGTATAAACCGATGGAATCGATGCCGTCTACCGAATAAATTAGCGGATGCGCGCGCGCGCGCAGATAAAAGGGCGAGTGTATATTGAGAGGTGCAACGTGCGATGCAAGCACGAGCAGGAGAGAAAGAGAGTGCGACAATGACTCCGATAATCTTGGTCAGTAAGGTGTTTCCTATAATAACTGCAGTAATGCTATCGATGGCAGAATACCTTTTTGCATCGCAAATCAAGTTGTCATGGACAAATAAAATAATTTATTTTTTTAAAATAATATTATTGATTTGCATATATAATTACTGACATTTTATAAGAAAGGGACGGGTTATTGAGTGATATTGTTATTTTTACATTTTTTTTAAGATAAAATGATTAAATGGTAACATTAGCAATAGTAGATTCAAAATTTTATTTGAATAATGAAGTTATATACCCTATTCTCTTTTTATTTAAAAGAGGATAAATCAAATGTTTTTTAATGTATTTGTGTCATTGTTTCTGGAAAGATTTTATATTATTAATTATATGAAATATCTATAATACAATGATAATTCGCAATTAATTGAATTAATGTATGATTAATTTCCTTGTTTAGAAAAGACAAAAATTTGAAAAAAAAAGCAAATAGGTTGCTTGCGAATTAAGTTTTACAGGAGTGCACATTGCATAGATAACACAAAAAACTTCTTTATGTAATTTTTAGATTCCAAGAGAATCTTATTTCAACTGATTTTTACAATCTTATATCGCAAATTAAAAATAAATGATATTTATCTGTAGGTCTATCCACAAAGATTTTTTGCCTTAGAATTAAACGAGGAACCTGTTTTTAATGTTTTATGCTGATTACTTTGCACAGCGATTGTTTATCTCACTGTATACTTATTATGAACGACAAGCGTTCCCAAATGAGAACAATGATACAAATGGCAGAAACGCGTTGGCGATTCTAAGCTCGTTCGCCGGCAAACTAATGGCGGCGATGAGGTGCTCGCGTAATGAATGCCCGTCAAGGGGGAGAGAGAGATGGTAATATCGTGGATGCGACGAACGAAACGCTTCTTGTATTCTTCTTTCTCATTTCAGCCGGTGGGATTCGTGACTTTTCACACAAGGGCAGGCGCGGAGGCGGCGAAGCAGGATCTGCAGGTAATAGCCCTTTCCTCGCAGGCGTCGCGAGGCAAGAAAAAGTCGCGGAGAAGGTGGTAGACTCTCTCAAGGGTCTCAGGGTTGACGTGCGGTTGATCTAGTATACATACACAGTGACACTCACTCGTACAGATATATGCTCGGTAGTATTTTTTTTCCTTTACAACTCCACCCTGCCTTAGATTCTCCAGCTGGCACGGGTTAATGCTACCTCTCTAGCTCTTACCTCCATTAATTACTACATCCACGAGACCTCTCTATCTGACTACTCATTTCTCTCTCTCCACCGTAGCTTTTTCTCTCTATCTTTCTCTCTTTCTCTCATTGGGACCAAACGTAGTACTACCTTTTGTCTACCTGTATACCTACCAAGGCGTATTGTAATAACGCTGCACCGTGTGGCATTATCGATATATCTATATATGGTGTTGTTTGCCTTCCGACAAGTATCATCCCGTTGCATATACATATATTAAAAAATATCGTCGAAGCTACGAAAGGAATTGTAAACTGTAGTGGAGTTTGGCAAGAAAAGAAGTAGAGATACGAATTTATACATCATATGATTAAATGATAACTTTCTTTAGAATTTGAAAAAAGAACATTATAAATTTAGAATGTTATAATATATTTGTAATATCTTAGACTTTAAATTTCTGGGTCAAATTTTTAGATCTTTGCGCATCTCGCATTTTCTCCAGTTTTAAAATTCTAAAACTTTAAAATTTCCGACACTTTTACAGGCAACATTGCATTTAACCGTATCAAGCTAAGAAATAATCTTAATTTTCTTTTGTGCACGATAATTGTGAATAAATTGATTATTGATTATTTAAAATATGAATATATTTATATGTAACGCGTATACATATATGTATCTGTAAATACATATATCTGCGGGGTGATCAACGTTGATTTAGAAACTTTTTTGTAACGTCACGCGACATACTTTGGCATATATCTAGATATATATAATTCGGGCGCGGAATAGCTTTACAGCTTTCATTGCACGACAGCAATCAGATCGAGTTTTCTGGTTAAGTTGGTCACCCCGTATAGCTCTACCATACCGTTGCAACTGACCTCACGCAATCTGCAATGTTATATAACCCAAGTACGGCAACGGTATACTACTACGTACGTACGTACGTACCGCGTAGAGAAACATCCTTTTGTCGGATGGACACGTTCGCTATGGAAACACCCTAGAACGAACTAACGAGCCCACCTTATGAATACACGTACAAGGAGAGAAACACACACATACGTACATACATGAATACATGTCTACACGCCCTTGTGCTAATTTCCCTTCTACCTGGCGTAATCCTATGTTATTATTATACCTACATCACTTTCGTCGCTAGCCACCTGTGATTCGATCGGCCCTTACAGTTTGATTTCGCAATTCGCACGCGCAAAACATACGCCATAGTTTGAATAGAGTTTGAACGCTGGATTCAGCGTAGCTTTCAAGTCTTTTGATTTTTTATTCTTTAAAAATTAGTGAGGAAACTTTTTATATATACGAAAAAATCTATCGCGCAATTCTTAGATTCTTTTAAAAGACAAAATATCTCTATAATTATGTTTTTTAATAATTTATGGTAAAAGAAAGTTTATGCAGAACAAAGATATCTATGACGATATTTCTATAAGTTAAGATATACAACCTGTGTGAATTATTTTGAATATTCGTGTAGATTTGTGAAACGTTATCGGTATATTTTTTTATATTTATATGCAAGAAGTTAACAAGTAATTAAATATATAACTAACGTAATGTTTTACATTGTTCTATTATATGATTATATTGAGAAAGTAATATTTAATAGCGTCTTTCACTGGGAAAACTGGTACAACATTGGTGCACACTGAGTGCAATTTTATTATTTCCATGTGTAAATTAGTTCACATATTTTCAGTGTTTAATGTTCTATTTTGTTAAATTTAACAAATTTTTGTAGAATATTAAACACTGAAAATATATAGGTATATGAACTGATTTTCAAATTGAAACAATAAAATTACATTCAGTATGCACCAGTTTTCCTAGTAGAAAACGCTATAAATGTTCCTACAATTTTACACTGTCAGTTTTCAAAACAAATAGAAGCGAATCATTTTGACTAAATATCCGGATAACAACGATTTATGGAATATCGATTCTTTAACGTTCGTATTTTCGTAAACATCATTCTGACTTACTTTCCTGTTAAATTTACGATACAAAATGAGCGATGTCAGTGAAGTATATTGAAGGAAAATAACTCACTGTAGAAACGTGATCGATGTCATTAAAATGGATAACGTGATCCGCCAATATTTCTATGGACATTATTATTGTGTTAATAATAATAAAATCACAGGAATTTTCATGAAAAATATTATTACATTTGCCGAAAAAAATATTTTTTGCATATGTTAAATAAATATATATTAATAAAATATATATGTTTAATCAAATATAAATGTGTATAGTACATAAAATGGCAAATATTTTTTATGCCATGAATATGTTAATTTTTATTAAAAGACTGCATAGGTATATCTATATAATACACATGAAACTCTCTTTTATCTTTAAAAGATAATTTACAACTCTTTGCCTTTCAACCAAAGAATCACTTTTAAGAAGTTGTGAAAAGAAACACAATATATCTATAGAAAAACATGCAAGATCCTCTAAAAGCGTAATTATATTTTTGATAGAAGATTAACCCGACACGCTAGTGACGAAAGAAGGGCTCTCCACTATCGCTCTCTTCTCTCATTTTTTTTTCTTTCTCTCATCTTTGCCTTACTACACTACCACCATCCATCCACGTGTGCTCCCGATTTACTAATTTAGGGAATCTATTTGCAGCAGGGGGTTAGATTCGATCCTGATATGCCACAAACCATACGTTTGGAATTTGCAAAAAGTAACACAAAGGTTAGCAAACCCAAGCAACCAGCCGCTGCAGCAGCCACCTCGCACCCCGCTCTGATGCACCCTTTAACGGGACGTAAGTATGCACCGCCACTCGTTCACTTGCTGGATACGTCTCACTTACTATTTCTCACCCACTGCACCGACTACAAAGTGTCCCACTTCCTGTTGTCACTCGGCTGTTTTTTTTTTCAAAAGGATTTTTTTTTACATACGTACCCTCCCCCGCCCCGCCCCCCTTCACCAGCCCCCGCAACGGGATCTGAGGATCTCGTCATCGAGAATCGTACGACAACCGATCGAAGTACGAAGGGGTTTCTCGCGGCAAACCTTCGCGATTAATATCATTTTGCGACGTAAGGTGTGTACATCGAGTATATATACAGGTAATGTACACGCGGTATGCGGTTACAATGGCGCTTACGTTGCGCAAATTATCGTGCTTATTACGGCGCAGATCGGCGATAATAATATCTGTGTCGAGTATAGATAATCTCCGATTTCCGTGGTGACTTATATACTGCGAATCCGAAAGCTGTCTAAAGTCAACGCGCTGTTATTTTCTCAGACAACATTAGACCGGTCTTTTGTTCTCATGATGTGTTATTCCAACTTAGATTTGTTTATTTATCTGCTTATCTATCTTCATTTGTACTTACTTAAGTTTTAAATTCTTAAATCTCTCTTTGAAAAGTCTAGATTTTTTACATTTTATATTTTATACAAATTTTATGTTTATACACAGTTTTAAAAATTATTTAATGTTTTATTGTTTTATTATATTTATTATATATTTATAAGATATTTTCTAAATGTCTGCATTTACTACATATATCTATATTGTAAAACGCGCATTTAATAAGAAATATTTTATTTTGTTTAAATCTTTGTTAAAAATTTTGACCAATTCGAATAAAATTGATTTATTTTTAACATTATTTGATTTGACTAAAATAAAGTAAGCAATTTTTTAGTTATCAGATGCATTTATTTTGGTCTGTACAAAATCAATTTTAATAAATAATGTTTAATTTTAAAAAAATTAGCATGCCGGCGTACTTTTATTGTTGTTGGACGGTTGTGCCTAATGCGTGTGGGCATGTGTTCTTTTAAGGTATCCTGGGTATAAATCTTGTCGCATATTTTCATGTGCGCGTTATTGACATCAAAAACTATAATTAAGAACATTTGTAAGAAGTGCTAGTCATCCGTCCATGTGCATTGCGCGGTGCAGATGGGTGGAGAATATGAGAAATGTTTATTATAATAACGAATGGCACAAGTTATTTATTAGAATATGAATTGGAATTATGCAAATCTTTCATACTCCTTCTTTTATATTTTTAGGATATTTTATATATTAAAAATATATCTCTTAAATAATATCTGATAAAATTTATTTAGTAATAATTATTATTTATAATTAAATATTATAAGCAAGTAAAATTCGTGGTCGAAGGACAAAAAATTGTTAGAAAAATTAAAAAATTATAATTGTATAATAATTGCGACATAATTGACGCTACGTAATTGATTCGTGTACACGTGGGATTATTCCGAGCGATTAAAACAGCTTAATGGCAAATGCAATAACGTGATCTTGCTAATGCAAGTGTGGAAAATCTGTAGGTAGGTATATGTTTTGTATAAAAATGGACAGAAGAAAGGCGATTACGAATGGTCAAGCTAGGCGGTATACATATATCTCGCGGATCGATCACGAGTAATGGAACGAGAGGGGCAGAATAAAGTTGAATAAATCTCGAAGGTCTGCACGTTTACGGGCTACGTGCGCGTTTTGCGCACGCAATAAATATGTATTTATGTCACATTGCGGAAACAGACTTGCCGGACGGACGTAAAACGCATCAGTTTCCGAAGAAACAGCGACTGTGATAAATTTTGCTGTTGCGGGCGCTGTCTGATTTTTGTATAGAATATAAGATCGTCTTTATTTCCATAATATCCGAACGCATCATCCGCCAAGCGGTGATTTATTACCCGTGTCAGTGACGAATGAACTCGAGCCACCGTTATAATGGTCTTTGTGATATAATAAGGTAGAGGGATTTTAGCATTAGTAGATTGCTTTAAATATAAAATGAGACAATTATTTTTAAAAAATATTATAATAAGTCCCTATTGTGTCACTAATTTATCAATCATGTTGCATTGCATTGGTGAAATAATTTATAGCCTTTCTTAATTCTTTTTAAAATATGCTCTTTCCATGTTATATAAGTTGATTATCAAATCTTTTAAGCCTTAATGAAAGATTACAGGAAAAAGTTATAGATATATATTATTATAGGATTATTTGGATAATGTCTTTTAAACAGTTTTCTAATTTGGGGAATTTGACAAACGTTTTGCGGTATACTTAGGAAGGCGAATCGATTATTTAATTGTCTAAACATTAGTAGGTAGATACCAACGGTACTATCCTCCTCGATTGGAACCAGCCGTTAATGGCGTTCTTAATATCGCGCAAATAGACCGAATCCAGCGTCGGGAAATTTCGCGGAATAATTTCGTTTTAGGTGGTAGCAATTTCGTACGATGACCCAATTTTGCCGCACGCCAAGCCACGTCAATAAGACATGATCGAATTGCCAAACGTAGCTTCGACGGGATTATCTTTGTAGGTAGATACTGAAGAAATCGGAGAAATAAAATTATTCAAATAATTAATGAATGTTCGCTATGTTTAATAATTTGTAGTTCACGTAAAATTATATTATCTACAGCACTATTGATAATTTTTAATAGACAATTTTAACTAAATTACAAATTAAAAGATGTTTGTTAATTTGTGAGATAATTATTTTTAATTTTTTTAATTATCTGACATGTTAGAAATAGAGTTAATATATATTTTACCATGGAACTGACAATTTTTCCGACAAATATGGATTCGATTTTTCTTTAATGCAGATTCGATAAGAATTATAATTGTGAAGACATTTAACATTAAAAATGAGAAGGAATATTGATCTTTGCTGTGTATAGAGACACAATATATATATATATTTTTAAGAATATAAAAGTTATATATACTTTCTGGGTTGATAGATTTTGGAATTTGTTGCCAACATTTTCCAAACTCTCGGAGTTATATTCGACGAAACTTCTCTCTTCTATGTTTCGGGAAATAAGGCCTTGGCTTTGAGTTTATCCGAAGTAATTCGTTGCTTTTTTACATACTTATATATATATATATATATATATATAGTATCATACCGGTGAATTAATCTTCAACGTGAAGAATACGATTTTGAAAACAATAATACAAGTTACGGCAAAAATATAATTCTAACATCTGCAGATTTCATGCAGTTATACATGACATAAGAAAATTTTGGATCCTTTTTTTTTTACGTCCTCCACAAACTGAAACAGAGAAAGTAAAAAGCGTTTTATATTACCATATTCATAATTTTATTTCTTAGAATATATGGAGATATGTTTAGATCTCAACGGTACAACGGTAACCTGGCACAGATTTCGTAACGGCTTTGGTTACCATTCACTTTGCGCGGAATGCTCGTATCGATGATAAAATGTGACTCATACGGGAAGTTTCTGCACTTTGATCATGCAAAAGTGACGAGCGAGAAAAATTTTACAAACGCATGCTAGTTTTTTGCGGCGATTCTCAACTCTATTTGCATAAGCGTCTTCTAACTGTGATTTTAGAGCGATTATCATTGCAAATACATATTATATTTCACTTATAGAATTATTTTGCGTGTATATTTAGTCGTATATGTACGCACTGTTATATGATTTTTTGCTCTTATAGTCTTAAAGAGAACATGTTACATATTTACTTAAATTAGAAAATATATTGCAAGTACATATATAATTAATTAAAACTAAATTTTATTTTAATAAAATTTTTATTTAAACCTTATTTTTAATTAAAGACGTACAATGCTCAGGTTTATGACGTTATGATTATAAACAATGTTCACTTTCAATACTTTTGTCGAGAAAAAATCGATAAAAATTCGAAGAATTTGTTATTAAAGTATAATGCGATAGAGGTATATTATAGGAAACTTTGTTCTTCAGGGACACTGTTTACCGCCGAAGTTTAGACCAATTTTCGGTTGAGAGACACTGGCTTCTTGCATATCAAAAGTTACGTGAGATGAGACTCTTGCGGGCTCAATAAAATTTATGATCGCCACCTAAACTGTTTTCTGCAGTGAATTATAGAGGAGAATAGTCGTAAGGAATAATCAGGTTAAATTGTATCTACACGACCGTTGGTGGTCGTTAATATCCAACGTTTTGTTGAATATACTAGCCGCACGAACACGAACGTCTTTCGTATTTTTCTACGTAAAGTGTAATTAACGGCCAAATTACAGAGCATCCTAAAAATACCAATACACTTTTTAATGACAATTTCATTAGATGTAGAGTAATCACGTTTTTGTCTTTTTTTTTTATTTCTCTTTTTTTTTTGGAGAAATTATTAATATGTTTTACAATTGCAAAGTTTTAATATTGTTTTAATTTTAGTAATGTTCGTTGGAGAGATTACGATCGCGCAGTATAAAATACTATATCAACGAAATTAACACAATAAATTGCCGTACGTTGTATTAAGACTCAAGATTTGTGCGGCGAGAAGACGCGCACGTTGATTGTACGCTCCGAAATTCATAGTCCATTTAACCGAGTCTTCCACGTTTGACCGTGCGTGCTCAGACATATTATGCATTATCTACGCGCGGAGGAATGCAACCTGCATTTTCCCAGCTGGAAAATGGTATGCTCGGTTGGCTTTTCGCACGCTGCCGGCGCGGCGCCCCCGCGCAATGCCGACGCGATGTCGGTGTGGAGCTGCACCGCGATAGCGTAAGGGTATAACCACACAAATTTGCATAGCGCATAAACATAAGCATAAGAAAGTTGATTGGTCCATATAAATGTGCATAAGTCCATATACGAGTGCCGGACCAATCCATTTCCTTATGCATATGTTTATGCGCCTATGCAAGTTTGTCTGGGATGCGTTAACATAGAGATCCGCATATGTGCGTTATATTGAGTTCGGGACGCGACGCCAAGAAGGTGTTGCAAGGTATAGGTTCGTGCGAAAGGCCACGTGCGTTGTTCGCGTAGTTGCGAGGGTTGCGTGTGTTACAAATGACGGCCTAGAATCGATATAGAAACTGCGCGTCCTTTTAAAAATGACTGCTCTTTCGTAGAATTTTTTCCCATCGGATACATACCTCATTTCTTATTCGCATATGAATGCGGCACGTGCTCGAGAATAATTGTCGACCTCCGTAAGTCCTACGTTTTCTGTGGTCGACGACAATAAACAATGTAGCAATTGCATCTAGTCGCGCCGGGAATTCTCATAATTGTATATCAGTTATATACGTTAATGCTCTTTTTTAAATGGGTATAAATGTAGTTCTGAGAATCGTGCTACATGGAAAATGAGTTTATTTATATCGAATAATTCACTAAAGTAATTTATTTTTCGGAATATATTGGTTTATGTCGCTATTAGCATTACGAAGTTAATAATAAATATTGAAACATGTTATTTATAGACTGATGTAAAATCTTATTTGCGTTTCCATTTATATTGTGCATTGAGTTTGCTAATTTCTTATTGTAAACATAGCATTAACCTCGATATATTAATTTGAATAATGAAATACAAAAGAAAAACAGATCATATGATATAATCAGCGATACAGCTGATGTCATTGAGCAATAAATAACAAGAGAGACATATATAATACTTTCAATATGAAACACATAAATGTGAACGCGCTAATCCAGTGTGAGTAATATATTTATAAATCATAACACACATTTAATATTTTCATTTATAATTTCTCTCTTATCGCTGTTATGTTACAGCAATTAAAATTTTTGTTTTTATTTGCAGATAGAAATATTAATGTTGCCAATTATTAATGATAAAATTTACGAACATGATAGAAGAGAAAAGAATTGCCAATTTATTATTGCAATTATTAATTGGATGAGTAAACACAATTCACATAAATTCTAAAAACTGAAAGATACACGTTAACTGCAAGTAACAAATAAAATATTTGCATAATGTGAAAACGGTGTAATGAGCTTTGTAAAATATATTTCTAAGATTCGGATTAATCACTCGGTTATAACGCCTCGTGAACAAGGAACGCATTGTGCAAATAAATCTCCACTGTGCAATGATACGAGGTCACTCTATGAACGCGTGAGAGGTGTTAAATGAAATGTTTCGCCGTAACTTTCATCAACAAGTGCAGAGAATTGGATCATTTTGAAGGAAGACTGGGGAGAACGCAAAATTATAAATCTATCATAATCGTTGTGTGATACAAGCTGTACAAGCTATTTTTACAATTGTATGTTCAAATCGCATTATTATGAGAGAGCTGACCAAAATTCAAATAATCGATTATTTTATTGAATTAATTAAAAATATGTTATGCGGTTTATGTATGTAAATGTTTAACTAATTGTAAGTTTTTTAAACAATCAATTTGCTTCTTATTCCATATATATGTCTTTGTTATTGTCAATTTCATGGAGTTAAATTTAGGAATGAATGCGGGATATAATTTTTCATGAATATGTTTAATTGCGTAATAAAGTCTTTATGGTTAAATAAGTTGGAAGGCAACGTGTTGTTTTCCAATTTATTGGATTCACTCGTCGTATGCGAAATAAATGGAAAGAAAATAAAAAAGTCGGATCGTCGACAACGGTGAAAGCTTTCTCCCTACCTAGACGGTACGCGTTTACTCGAGCCTGTGTGCTTCACCATGCGAATCGGAGGTCAGCCTAGAATCAATAAAGTGCACAGTCCTGGCAGGGACTAAAACACACCACCGAATGGCAGACATATAACACGTAAGGGCTTATGCAGTGGCTTCTGTTGGCGAACGGTCACATTTTAATGAAAATAAAGCTTCTTCGCTCGAGGGAAGGGGAAGGGGGGTACAAATCTCAGGAGATTTCATGAGATTTACAATAGTTGCTCAACTTTTGGAAAATTAAATTGCTGCATTTCTCTTGTTACATAAAAATGTCGGCTTGCAGATGGAAACAGTACGATTTTTGTTGCGGATACAAATTAGTTTCCATGTATATACGGAATAGTAACATCTTTTAACATAACTTGGAAATTAACTTATAACAAAGAAGTACAGAAAGAGAAAGACAGAGGAAGGAAAGAATTTTGATTCATTGGAACGTTTGGTAAAAAATATTTTATGACCCAATTATGCGGCTTTTCACAATTAAAGTTCTAATTATTTATTTTTTATTTCCGTTTGTGCTTTAAAATTTTTCACGAATAAATCGTTGATTAACCGATGACTAATTTAATCGGGATTTATATATTGTAATTATATTAATAATATCAAAAGTAATAATTTACAATTTAATTTTTATTACCTAATTATAATTCAGGTTAACGTAATTACAAGTGATAACGAGGAAATATTGAAAAACGCTCTTAAAAATGATTTAGGTCAAATTCAATTATGGAATTAAATTATAACAATTACACGAATAGAGAGCTTTTGAATTATGTATTGTTATACACTTTTATTTATTGTACGGATCATTGAAATACGTTATTTCAATGATAAATCTCAGCATAGTTGCAAATCCATTGATATCACAAAAAAGATACTTTTAATCTTACGTTAAGATCTATGCAAGATTGTAGCTGGCTTGTCATCGAAAGAAATAGATTGGATACATATATTAGATACTTATATTGCCTAGTTGATCGCACATCAGACATATGCGAGCGAGTGATGTAAGATTTTCGCGATGTTCGATCGCGATGTGTGGCCGTATGAAAGAGCGTTTTGTTATACATTTGCCTCTGTGGATCCGACAATTCATATAAGTAAAGAAGGAAAATGCGGAGTAATTGCGCGTTCGTGACGGATCGTGACGGAAAAGGCGCGGCTTCACGTAGACGACGTAAACTTTGTGTTGACTTGTGTCGATCTTTTCGCTACTGTTTCTTGTGATTTCACATTCGCAATAGCAATCGCGTATGCGAGCGCCAACAGAAAGAGGGGAGCAAATGGGCAAAAAGAATATTCTGCAAGGATTCGCTAGTATTTTTATCGTTTGATAACGGAGAATAGTCGTATATATAGGTAGCGCCATTAAGCTGACAACAAAAGTCGCTCGGAAATTAGAATTAAATAAAAAGAAACTGAAACGTTTCGAGGAAGACAAACAATGTAAATATTATGAATTGCGTAACAAGATCAGTGTCGCAAACGAAGTCGCAATTAAATGAAGATTCGCCGACGAATCGCTGAGAAGACGCTCGGTTTACCATTGTCACTGGCTCGTAACGCCTAATCATAAGTCCCTTTCCAGCGATTTACCGGCTTCCAAGAAGACCATTTTTTTCATGTCGTGCCGTCGGCGATTACGCTCGATGGCGCACTATACTCTGCCATTACACCGCGAATAATTTGTGTCGTGGTGCTCCTTGGAGTGGCAATATTTGCAACATGAAGTTTCTAAATTTTATTTAAACGATAAATGAATTTCTACTAGTTATTTATAAATAAGTTTATAAATGAAAAATAAGTAAAAACAAAGCATTAAGGATGGAATGGACTTAAGTTACAAGAAGAAATACATGTTTTTACGTAGCAAAATAAATATTTGAAATCATTCGTAATTTAAATAGCTCTGCTACATTAATTTATTTATTTTAAACAAAAAATATAAAAATGTATTGTATTTATAAAGAATATATTTCACGTAATCGTTAAAGGATAAGAAATAATTATTTTTCTAGCTTATTATATCGACATTAATTTAATATATAAAATTATGGTATTTATTAACAGATTAACTACATAATATCTATCTCGATGTATAATAATTTATATATAGTCTTTTATAATTATTATTTTATTGCGATGTATAGTACATAAATCGAGATAATCTTTAATACGTCTGAGCTCTCATCAATCTTTTTTTAATCTCATTGTCCAACTTTCGAAAATCCCCGAGTACCATAATTATCGTTTCCATCTTTGTACGCCTCGTAACTAAAGAAAAGAAAAAAAAAAAATTATGAATTGGACATTATTGATTGCGTAATCGCTAATCTTTTCTAATCTAGTAAAATGTCGATTGAATTGCGTCCACTTTTCTTCGACCACGAGCAAACATTTATTACGTGAATTGTGTTGTTTGTCGTTTTTTGCGTTAGATACACATTTAATCTCGATCGCGAACAGGACAAAATAATTTTGCGTATTCTGCATTAGAAAAAGTACGTTGAGTATCTCGACGATAACAATGCTAATAATCTGCGCAGCAAATTGCCGCGACCTTTCGGGCCGCGTCGGAAAGTGCGTTTCACCTCGAACCCGATACATTTTATGCGATATTTAAATAACTTGTTTTGACCGCGAGTAATACGGTTCTGTGACCTGTTAATAATGAATATCATTAGTTTTGCTATAGCAACGACTAATATAGGCAGCTTTTACGTAAAAAGCAGTGTATGCTGGGTAAATAAAGAAATAGATAAATTTGAAAAAAAAATTTTTATAAGAAGGAATGTAATAATATTTTATGTATAAAAATATATAATGTTTCGCAAAACTTTACATGAAAGCTGCTCAAAAATATTAAAAGACTAATATAAATAATTATATTCAACAGGATATCTACTGTATGTATAAGCAAAATTTTTATCATTCTGACATATACTTTTATCTTTAATAAAGTTTGTAAGAGTTTTATTTTTCATTTTTATTTGAAATTCTTTAAATACAATAAATTAAATATAATTTTATCAGTTTTGTTAAAAGATACGTGCAAATATAGTCAACAATTAATAAATCTTTTTCTGCTAATATTTCATGTTGGGAAAATGTCAGTGTATTAAATTCAAATATATTTATGATATATCCGATATATGAAGATAAAAATTTATCTCTGGCATTTCCAGTATTAGTAGATATCCTGGCGAGCAAGAACGCGCGTGAAACGCGGTTCGCAACCGCGCATTTAATTACTCAGGGGAGCGACTCTATCTAATCCTGTGCTCTATTGCAGACCTAGGGAGTCCGTTCTTCCCCGGTGGTCCTGAATTGTGGCATCATCCATTGGCGTATTCTACAGCCGGCGAATTACCGGGCACGCTGCAACATGCGACGCTGGTGCACCCGGCGTTACATCCTCAGGTCCCCGTACGTTCCTATCTTTGACTATCTGCAGACAAAGCTCTGGAGCCGCCGACGAGCGCCCCGATGCACGTTAGTGATACATGATCGTTATACTCGATTACTCTTACATGGTAGCAAGGAGATTCATGAGGGTTCAAGGACTGAAAATGCTTTCGATCATGGCTACCTTGAGCCCTCGACTCCTGGATTTTTTAGATTCTTGGATGTTGAATTTTTTAGCGTTTTAATCCTTCGGTCTGTTATTGGACGCTTTAAATCTTCGAATTTTTTTAGACTTTCGCGTAGACCTTTAGGCTTATAAACTTTAGATTTTTAGATTTTTGGAGGAAAAATATTTAATAAATATTTTGATTATTGCTTTAAAGGTCTTTATGCGAATTATATATATAGGATGCTATATCATTATCGCATCTTGAATAATCAGGTTGAATAATTAGTTTGATTTTTCGATGAATTTGGAGTCGAGTTTTCAATCTTTAATCTTTGTAATACATTTTTAAATTATAAAATTGTCAAAATATAAATTTAAATAAAGATAAAATTCTGGTTTTTGCATATCTAAAATTTTATTTCCCAACGTTATTTATTATTAATAGCCTACAATTTGAAACCTATATGTATTTGTTGAGAAAATATCGGTTGCAATTGGAGCAGGAAGCTCATCGTTAAAAATGATGCGGTGATGATACCAAACCCTGTATAAACATTACATAAAACCAAAATAGCATAACCGTAATGAATAATACTATGCGCGGATTATTATAAATAACATCCCCCTTTTCTATATACGCGTGCAATGTCAGTCAGCATATTCGAATATTATGCTTTATATCGTCACAAAATCGATAGCGCAACTTGTCGTCGCACTGCGTGTCCTCACGTATTATGCAGAAACATGTAGTCGTGTGGGTATATGTCACGCTAGCTTCGAATCGCGGAGTTTCGAAGTTATTGCGACGTCTCCGTAGTTTGTCGCGACATGGATTAATTATGGTCGCCGTAGACGTTAATAAATCCGTGGCTTACTTTTTCTCTAGTCTAGCCGCATCGTATGTACCTTCCGCCGTTTTAATTTTACGAGCTGAGAAGAGTATTTAAAACTTGTGGACATTATACGTTGATGATATCTACAGTTCGGGGTTATTTCATAGTTATTAATGAAGATAGATGAAGAGTAAGGTACAACCATAAATAACTCTGATAAGCCACATGTTAGAGGTAATTAGCAACATCTAATCTAAGGGTATATGGAAAGTTAAATGAAGAGATATGTGAAGATATAGAAATAGGGGTACATACATTTTCCTTATTAGTTATTCTTGGAATTCATCTTTTGTTCAAATTTTATATCAAAGTCTGATGTAAGATTGAAAAGAGAGATTTTTCTTCTATCTTAATACATTTTTAGATGCGACTACAAATTTGTATCTATTAGTCTTATCTAGAAATAAATATTTAAGAGAAAAGATTAATATTTAATCATTCGAAGCTTGAAGAATCGGAAAAATTGTTTATTGTCAATTTATTGAGTATACCTTTAATTTTCTTTAAGATATATTGGCGATGCCAATCCGGTGGTACCAATCCACCAAATCACACGACTTTATTGATTTTTAATATCGCATAAGCCTGTGCCAGGTTCACATGAGTACCTGTCACGCATTAATGCTGAACCGTAACTTGCTCGTGAAACATACCTACCGATTTCTATGAGGACAAATAGCGCGACGATATACTATAGTCACGAATGTGGACGAACGTGATACAATCTCTACTTTATCGATCGCATTGCGTACGATATTATGTGTTGCTTTTTATTGTAATAACGGATCAATATTATTTCGTTACGTGCCACAGCAAATTATGGATAAATTGAGAATGCGAGGATAAAGAATCGCGATACAATGTTTTTCTGTGAATATATCTCAATACTCAGTGCTGAAAATTTTAGGAGACATAAGTAGCTGAATTTTTTAATACTATTGTGTGTGTGTGTGATCCCGACACTTCTGGATTTTATAAGTAAATAGCATTGCTAAAAATCATATTTGTTTGGATTTTGTGATTTTTTTGGATTTTAAACTTTTATTTTTGGGAAAGATAAGTTGATAATTTTATATTTAAATAATTGAATACTTTAAGGGGCATTTTATTATTGGATTATATTCTTGGGAGTTATCGTTTCATTTTAAATTCTTAAATCTATAAATCATTCCTGCATCGTTCAATCTTAAAGTTTCTAATACTTAAAATTCTATAAGTTTGTGATTCTTTTTTCTTGTTTAATGCTGATGCCGTTACAGAAAAAAACATCGAAAAAATCGTAAAAGTATACTGTTTTGTTTTGTAAAACATAAATTAAATTCTTAAAAATAGTTTTTCATAAGAAAAATCAGATATATGAAATTGTTATTTTATGGCAGGATATCGATTTAGTAAAAGGATTATGTTGAGAAAGTTTTTGAAAGTGATTGAAGTTTTGTAAATCAAATTTTTACAGCTCACACACACGCGAAATCTCAAACACAAAATATCTTTATTACTAAAATTGAGAGCATTGCCGATATTCTTCGACTTTATCCGCACGAGAGAGAAAATCTGTTGCATTAAACGTTTGATAAATCGAAAGCTCTCGAGCCTGGACTGCCGCGCTATTATTTCCTTTTTCTCCGTACGCATCTTGCCTTTAATAGAAGTAAAAAGGAAGCGAATCTCGAGATATCCACTTGAGGAATAACGAACCGAGAACCTGGTAGCAATAACGTCGGAACTTATTAAGTTGAATATCTTCTGCAATCCAACTTGATTAAATGCGTTCTCGACTTGACGAAACCGAGAATGTCGTTGGCGAGATTTATCATCGCTTTGATAAATTAATAACGATATTCAATGCAAATGATTCAGAATCATTCCTTTCATGTTATGATGATATCTTTTACAGACATACTTGTATGTATAGTTAGATGAGAAATATGCTGTGTTTCCTTGCGTTATATAATTTATTTCGATGCGATTGATTAGTTATATCAATCATTATTTTAGATTTACCAATAAAAAGTATCGTGCCGGTTGGAATAATTTCGCTCCTAAGAGATTAAAAAGAAAAGAAAAAAAATTGTACTTTGATCTGTGATTAAAAATAGTATGAATCGACTATTTTACATAGCAATTTGCAACATACAATTTAAGACTATTATTACAAAAAATATTTACCGCGTAATGTTGGCCTATTAACGCGAATATATTCAAGCAAGAAAAATGTCTAGAAGACATATTTAAATTCCAAAAGTTAGAACATACACAGTTAAAATTTCCCTTAGATTCTGATTCTTTGGACACCTGTTTGTTTTTCGCAATATTTTCGCTAATGTATACGCACTGATGCTTCCTTCGATCGAGGAAGTACGTTTCCTATGTTGGGACGACCTTTAGACTTCAATTTTTGTTGTCTAAAGTACAATTTTTTGTTGAAGAGACAAATGTAGTGCTGGGAGAGACAGGGCGGACTGACGCAAATGCGTCGATCTGTGCGAGCAAACCGACTACTCATGGCCGAGCGGAGCGAGCTGAGTTTATGACGGAAGTATATTTATATTTTCCAGGCGCCTATGTCCCTGCCGCATCCTACGACGTTGACGTCGATACACGCGTCGCTGCCTCATTTTTTACCGTCGCCGGCACTGGCGTCACCGGTCGGATCACCCTCATCACAGCCGAACATAGCCGTCAGCAATGCGCAGTGCTCCACCCTCTTCGTGGCGAACCTGGGCCAGTTCGTGTCCGAGCATGAGCTAAAGGACATCTTCAGCAGGTCAGACATCTTACCCGGTTGCTTCTTATTTTTTTAATCCGTATGCGAGCGAATCGACGAATATGCTCGCTTATCGCTTGCGCTCGTTTATCGATTTATTATATTTATATATTCTATGACCCACACATGTGTGTGATTATCGAGATCCTAAGGACAGTTTTTAAAATGCATCAAGGTGCATTATCGCCGTGTGGCAAAGGTGTAGGCGTCGCGAGATAAATTTACAAAAATAGTGCATCAGACAAAAGTTAAAACGTTCTGACAGAAAAATTCTTTTGCTTCTAGTGAAATATCTCAATTATACACATTGTGAAGAAATTAAATGTTTTTTATTATTATATACATATATTGAGACTTTTAGCGAGATCTCAATTTACAAGCTGCAATATTGATGCATAAAATGTTATTTAAAGGCCGCGTTTATTATAAAATGGATACATAGATAATGAATTTTATTTTAAATGTTAGACGAATATTAATCATAATAACAATGATAACAAAGATAATAGATTGCTAAAAAAACGAAGTCATGTTTATGTGATATGCACATGCTGGTGATAAATGCGCGCCAATTGCGATACGGGTACCGATACACGTGAGTCTTATCAGTGCACCACGTGGTGGCGATATCACGATGTCGTGATGTATTCGAAACATTTGCTATTCTCGATGAGCAACAAGAATATGGTGGCAAAAGCATTTCTGATATCTATGAATAAATTTTAGAATTATTATACTTTTTTGTTTTTGATTTCTGGATAAAAAATTTTTAGATTTTCGAATATTTTGTCTCTTCGACCTTATTTTATCTAGTGGGAATCATTAATGGGAAGATTAAAAGATCTCTTGATTCTTGGATCTTCGACTTACATGAATTCTAGACTCATTAAAACTGTAATGAATCTGACAATTGGATTTGTTACTATGTGTGCTTAAATAAAAAAATTCCGTAATTATCATATATTATAACAATTTTTAAATTAAAACCAAACTCACATGAATAAATACCAGATGAGCCGAAGATCGGAAGTTTTGTGTTTAAAGAAGTAGCTTGTTGTGTGCAATGTGCGCATTGTTAATGATTTACGCCGTCATATAGTTATATAACTTTAGCAAGGATGTATACGTCCAAGGATTTCTTGCGTTGGACAAAAAAACGCCGTTAAAAAGTAGAAATCGCGAGCATGGCGTCAGTAGCGTGTAATATATGCAATCCTTATCGTTCCTGAGGCCTGCAAAATTTGCAATATACTTATTATTAATTATCACATTATCGTACTTCACACAGTTCTGATTGGCATATAATATATATCATAAACGGGAACCTTCGGGTCATAGAGAATGCAAAACGCAAAATCGTAATTAAATATGGTGACCCGCTAATTGCGGACGGAGATATTCGCAATTATCGTAGACTGCTCGCTTAAGTGTCAGCTATCCAACAAGCGGTAAAGTTAAAATATGTTATCCGGCTGGGCACAGTTGCGCTCGCGTAATAAATTATTTTCACGTGCCCCGCCATGCGGAACCTTCCCACGATCCTGAGTACGCCTCCGGTACGTCGTGAATCATTGAGTCGAGAATTGCGGACTCTTTCGATATGTCTACGTTAAACCGCGGCTAATAACCGCCGCGCTGTTTCGTATATACATAAGTTTCTATGATAGGACAAACTGAAGATCCGGTAAAAAGTCGTTTATTTCTATCTTTGATTAATGCCGCGAACCTCGATCACGTATTTGCAGTCGCGGGATTATAATAATTGCCGGTAAGAAGAGAAAGTTACGTGAATTAATTTTTGTTACGTTGCACTGCGAAATTATCGGAAACTGCTAGAATACTTGGATACTTTTTGTTTATTAATATTGGGAGTAGTTGTTTTGATATTTCTGATATCGATTACTATATGGCTACTAGAAAAAAAGCAGAAAGAGAGACGAAGTTTAAGTTGCATTGGAAGACATTATGAATTAACAAAGAGATATGTGTGATATATCTCATATTTTTATACAGTTTACGACTTGCACATTAAAAACTCAGAAATTCAAGGATCTATTAACAGTGTAAAAATATATTTACCCAAATTTCTAAAAATATATAATTATAGAAAGAAAAGATATATTGTATATATATATATATATAATTTTATAGAGATTTAAGCACAAATAAACGTTGAATTGAGAGAAGAATAAAAATTTAAAAATAAAATAGTTTTTTTCGATAATTATTCAATAAAAAGCGTTTAAATAAAAACTAAAATATGCTTTATTTAGTTTAAGGTAATTTAATAGCACAAATCTAGAAGAAAATGTTTTGATTTTTTTTCGCAAATGGAATACATACCTATATTGTACATATATTAACACATTAGCTATTATGGCTGCGGTCCACTTGATGCTACAAATACTTCGAAGCATTCCTCTTCTCCTTTCTTTCAATGAAGAAAGAAAGAGAAGAAGAACACTTCAAAGCATTTGTAGCGTCAAGTGGACCGCAGCCTATGTCTATTAAATATATTAATTGGATTTTGTTTCTTGTCAACGAGAGCATATATTGTATAAAGTAAATTTATCAAATTTCTATTATTATTTTTGATAACTCACGATTTGCAGTATCTAAATTTCTTTTTATTTTTCCTGTATGTTTGAAATCATACTGTTTATTTATTTAAATACTATTTATTCTTGTTATTTACCTTTTAAATATTAGTTACAGAATCTGCAGTTAATCGATATTCGAAATAGAAAATTCTCACAAGATATTAAGAGTCGTTAGTAACAATTTCTTTGATACACAGTGTACGAATAGCGATCCAGAAGACGCGATCTACTCTTTCGAGTTTCGCCGTTGACGGAAGTCTGCGTGCGACTGTCTCGCAAGTTCCGCCGTCAATAGAGAAGCTCTTCCTCCCCTCGTATAATTAGCCCGCGAAATCTCATTATCCCGCAAACCCCAGAGTTCTGCAGTATGAATTCGTAAGTGAGTGCCTGAGTTAATTACACGCGTTTGCACGTGCGAGAGGCGCGCTGCGCATTCTGCAATTTTCGGTAGTTCGCGAGAGTATTCGACGGAATTTCGTCGTCGACGACGTGAATACATTGTGCTCGTCGCATGTAACTCATCTGTTGTTCTTGCACGGGTAATTATTTCGCGTTAATACACTTGAAGAAAAGCACATTTGTCGAAAAAAAATTTTGCGATTTCGCGAAAATATTTTGGATTATAGAATGTGTGTCATAGGACATTATTTAAAAATAGAAATAAACGCCTTGCAAGTAATAATGTGTGAAAATTATGTATTAAATATTGATTAATTAAAAAAAAATTATAAAAATAATATCAAAAAGTAATTTTATTATAATTTTATATCTGTATGTCCTAACGTCACTTTTGAATTTGATAAATAAGAAATATTTGTTATACGAATTGTTTAGAATTTTATCAAACAATTTTGAAAATTGACAGCTTATAATAGAAAATAAATGGAAATCGATATTGGAGTTTTTCTCTTCTTTTTTCTCTATCTAACAATAAAATTTAATTTCTATTTTTATAAAATATGAAATTTGTCTAGTATGTCGCAGAAAGCCTAGTCTTAATTAATCGATATATATATTTACTGAGATATTTATTAATTTTAAATCTTGAAAAATCCCAGGAAGTAAACACCTTTCTCTGATTTTTTCTTAAAAATAGGTTTTAAATTAATTAAAGAATATATCGTAGATATCAAATAGGAGATATTTAATATTGACTCTAGAATTATACAAGTCTCTGGATCCATGAATTTGTGAGCTTATATGTACCTTCCCGTAGATTTGTGTGCATCAATCAGTTTGTGGATCTTTAAATTTATTATTTCTGGTTCATGTTTATTCTGGTTGGGATTTGTAAATATAAACTAAACAAGCGAATTAAATCAATGACCATAGTAAATAAAAGATAACAAGCAAACGACAGAACATCAAGTACCTGCACCTAAATTTAATCGTCGCGCCGAGGGCGCGATAACAGTCGAAATTGTGCAAGTCCGTCGTGAACGCCAAAAGCTTTGTACTAACAGCACCGCCTCCAAACATCACTGACATCCGCTAATCATTTGCCACCGTCGTAGATTGTAGGCATATAGGACGCACCTGTACTAGTACCCGTACCAATACCATGCGACCAGTGCCGTTTACTAATTGTCGGTGTGCTGAACGGGTTTGCACGGAGGGTAATGTCCCTATATCGCGAACTATCGGCTAATCGCGGATTTGTGAATGCACTGTGAACCTAATGCGAAAGAATTAAAATGGAAGGAACAATATGGGGTGTAAAATAGAAATATAAAAATTCTATTAACAATCTCATTGTTTGTTATAAAATGAACAGTATAACAATGAGTGATAATCACGAGAATCTCTTATATGTATATAGATATACTTCTGTTTATAATTTTTCAAATATTTAATCACATTTAAAAAAATAATTTCAATTATTTGTGCGATATTTTATATTTAAGAAAGATCTTGCAAAATAATAATTGTACAGATTAATTTATTATTTAATTTTAATAATTTTCTCTTTTTTTACATACAATTATATATATGTGTATGTATTGTATGTATGTAATTATCTCTGTAGTTATTCTCCCAAAATAATTTGCACACATACATGCCAAAAGTGAAATAATTCACAGCTGTTAACGATCTAAATTCGATCCTGAGTTTGTGTCGCATCCCCTCCGTGTAATCACCCCATGTCGGCACCGCCTGACACAATCGACACCATTAATGGCAACCAAGCAGTAACCAAGACCCCCGCCAAACCCTTCTAAACTTCCCCTTTACCAAAGTACTGTCTTTACGACTAACTAGAGCACGTATTGTACGCTTCTCTTATTTGTGCACAGTTTTCCTGGTTTCTCCCGGCTTCGTATGCACACGAAGGGAGGCTCGCCAGTGGCCTTTGTCGAATATCAAGACGTTCGCTACGCGGCCCAGGCGATGGCCACTCTCCAAGGATCCTTTCTCCTCTCCTCCGACCGGGGAGCGATACGAATCGAATATGCAAAGTCAAAAATGGCCGAGGTGGGCTTTACAAATCTCTGGATCGAAGTAGGTTTCACTTTATGCTACGATAGACCGCTGCAATGGACGCGGAGGGGGGCGGCTCTATTTGAAATAGGCGAGGTTTCGTACAATGTATTTCGCGAGCTTGAAACCCTCGGTGTGTTTATTCTCATGGTATTCATAAGGCGAAGACGATGGTTCCGAGAAAGATCTTAGCGCGCGCGAGCATTTTAGCGAGGGCGTTTCTCGCGCGCTTTACACAAGCTGAGAGCCTCGATGAGAGTATTTGTTGCGGTCAAGCGTGGTGCTTGCGTACCTTCGAATACCCAGCGGTCTCGCTTATGCGCCCAAGTCCTTAACACAAGTGTTTACTGTGATCTAGCATGAGACTTTTGCACATATACGAGGCTCTGGGTTGCCCGCCCCCTACAGTAGAGCCGCCTCCGCGAAAATGCGATCAACGGCGAATACGTAGGGCTGTGCTTTCATCGACATTTTATATTCTCTTATTTTTTATTTGGAGTGCTAATAATATATAGTTATTATTCTCTAACATTCCAAATCACTTTACCAGAGAAAGATGTTTTATAATAGTTTAGTTATACATATATTGGAAAATACGAATATTATTCTGATATTCTACTCATTGTCAGTGAATATTTTAGTGAGACGTGAAGACAATATGAAATAAAGTTTTAACAATTCTCCTTCAAAAGGAAACTGCAATTCATGGTCTTTGTAACATAATTAAATTAGAAATTTATAAAGAAAGAATTAATTTAATTTGAAAACATATGTATATAATATTACAAATAAAATATAATTAAAAACACAAATATAAAATTTAAATAACAATTAAATCATTAAAAATAAAAATTATTGCAACTCCGAGTACAGCTGTGCGTTTTCGTCTAGGGATCGAAACTGATATAATTTCGCTGAATTTACGTATATTGATGCTATATAGATATAAAAATATGACTGTAATATATATAAAATTGCGGAAACGGCACATTTTTCTATATCCATAGCATCGAAGCTGACGTCACCGAAATGATATCGATTTCGAATCTTTACTTTTGTCGCCGACACCGAAATGCATTGGGCCCAGTGGATCCTGGATCCAATTATTCGGTCATTATTTGATCTAACTCACGCGGTTTTGCCCTCGAAAGCGTTTGTGCCTCGAGGCGTCAGACAGGCCGTCACTTTGAAGGCCAATTAAATCTGGTCGAAAGACCGACGACGGCTGTCCCGTCGAGGACTCGGATCCGAACAGTAGATGCACTCTCGTGCGCTGGTGCCAATTGTCAATTATCCGTCGTTAATCTCCTACCGATCATGTGAAAGCCGGCGAATCTGCCCGTCTTTCTTTCTTTTTTTTTTGTTGTTCTCTTTATCTCTCTATTGCTCGATTGAGATATACATATGTACCCGTTTCTGCGATCGGAACGTATAATTTTTTATCTGTTTTGTATTATTTTTTCCTTTTTGATGATTTTCCCTTTCTCAAATTTTTGCACGATTTTAAACAGAGACCAAATTATAATTTCGAAGAGTTCATATTTTTCAATGTTATGAACAGACAAAAGTGATCTCGATATCTATTTCTGATTTTGGATGGGAATACGATACTTGGTAGCAAGGTTTTTATCGTAGCATTGAAAATTGAACTCATCCAAATTATATGATTTTAAGTCTAGATTCCAAGTTCTCTCTTTTTCCTGTTATATTCCCTTCGTGTTCCTTCTTTATTGATGCCTGTTTGTCGATTTGCTCGTTTTTACGGTGTAATTTCCTTCATACGAAAAATTCTTTCTCTTCCTGTGTATGTTTATTTCCGCTGTATAAAATCTATCTTTGTTTTACTGTACCATATAGATATGACAAGCACTATGCACCATCCTGTAGCAACGTAATACTAATCGGCTGTAGTAATGCTTGGGGAAAGATTGGCTGTATAAAATTTTAGAATCAATTTTAGTGATTGAAATTATTTTTTATTATCGATTAGACTGTGATAATAAAATATTTTTAATTTTGTTGTTATATATTGGATGTGATAAATTTCGTACATATTTTAAGGTTTCATCGAAATGCAATTGTTTCCTATTCTTACATCGTTAGGATAAATGTGTATTTTTTAAAAATGTTTGTACAAAAATATTTAATATGTATGAAAACAAAAAAGAGGATTTGAGAAGTTGACGTTTATTTTATTTTTCGATTTAACTTCGATCAATTTAAACAATAAATTTCAAGAATTACGGTAACAGTTCATATATAAAGTAAAAAAGAGGAAAGTCAGACAAAACGATGATTCTGAGGTTCCGCTTTTAATCAAGACCGTATTTCCGCCGATGAAGGAAGATTTGTCGGACATTTAAGGATCGATCCCACTTACGTAATTTAAGGGCTGAACTAAGTTTAACTCACAGGTTATCCAACCGCTAAAAGGATTGAACTAATTAATTAGCTAAGTAATTAAGCTGCGTTAAATGAGGCTGGCGGAGTTGTTCGCTTGGTCGAAATATGGTAGTGATATTTCGGCAAAGCTTATAACAGTCATAATATTATTTGCGTGTGATATTCGATGTGTAACTGACACGTCAAGAAAAAGTTTGCATCATTTTTTAGTTAAATAGAGGATAATAACCGTGCATGTGAAAGACAGAAGAATATACCTAAGAATCTAAGCAAGGATGCGAGTTCTTGTCGCAAAATTTATGTAACTAAGATCCAATTTGAAAACCAATTAGATAAGCTTATTTTCACGATTTTCTGCCTTTTCCTTATCTTTTTTTACCTTTTGTCGAAAAGAGACAATGAACTAATCGATAAACTAAAGATTTAACTGCGTACGCAATATTAGAACAATTGATTCTTCTACAGATTTAAAGAATCAGAACAGATCTAGAAGAAATTAAAGATATAATGTATTAAAGATACTGCATTTTCGAAACGTCCGAAAATGGAATCGCGTCGGGATAAAAGTGTGTCACCAAAAATTGATCAGATGCTATAAAAGAACGCTTCGGATCGCTCGACCTTACCCTTTAAAATCGGTGGATCGATATCGTTCCCTTGCCGTTGCAATTGTGTAGCAACTTGTTTATTTATACGTGACGCCGAAAAGTTGCGATTGGTCACGCTATAATAAACGAAGCTGCGGCTACGGATCGACCTCCCCATTTTCGAATTAAACGATCGATACGGTCCGCTTGGGGCTGGGCACGACCGAACACGTCATCGTTAATTCACGTCGTTTTATAAAGACGTCTGGCACCGCAACATTCACCTCGTGGGATATTCGATGAATTAAAACTCTTGCCCTTTTCGCAAACATTTCCTATGAATATTTCCTTTTCCTCTGTCTTTACTGCACGCGTATGTCAGAAAATCTTCCGTATTTAATAGATGAAGGAGAACCTTTTTATAGGATTGTTGAGAGAGAAACAGCAGAGACCTAAGAGAAGACTTGAATTGTTGAATAGATGAGTTTTTAATTTTTCGCTTCTATAGGAGAAAAGTACCTGGGTTTTTATGTTTTCGAAATTTGTTTGCGTTGATTTGTTTTACAGAATTTCCAAGACTTTTTCACTCTCTGAATTTTTAAATCCTCTAATTTCTGTTCATGTAAATACTGAAAAATTTAAATTTCTTTATTTGTTTTTTTTTTAATTTTTCTTTGGTAGAGAGAGATTGTATTTATTAATATAAATTTACATATACTGTGTTTTTCTCTTTTAGTATAATATATGTATACACTGTATTGTTTTTTATATTATATTATGTATATTATAAAATAATTCTTTACGTTGAATATATTATTTTTATTCAAAATACTTAATACTCGATATTATACAACTCAATATTAATACTCGATATATAATGTTTTTATATTTAAGAATTTTTACAGTACTAATACGCCTGAAGAAATATTGTCATAAGATTTACGTTGTTTTATTTTTTTATTCACATCGCTCTGTCTTGAATATAACGTCAGTATGTAAATAGGTTTTATTCATAAAATCTCTGTTTCTGCGGGATTTCTTTCTCAAGACATAACAAAATTCAATCTATCTGTCTATATCCCTATATCTTCTGCTTTCCTTATTATATCCTCCTTTTCTTGGCCATATATGTGTCCCTTCGTCGACCGAGAGCTTTGAGCAAACCGTGAAAGAGCGCTTTTCAGCACAGTCACGTCCTAATGAGGTACGCAAATTACTCAATGGCAATGTCGTCTCTTCAGCTTCACGCGGACACTCTTTATGTGGTAACGAGACGAATGTAGGTTGTCCTTTCATCCTCGTTCGGACCCTCGACCGAGTCTTTTTTCAAACTGTCACTACGTGTGACTTTGAGAACCGGTATTAAAAATTTGTTATGAATGACCATCGACTCTTTCGGGTCTTTAATGTTCGCGATAATCGCGTCTTTGAATATTTAGAACTCGATTTCAGCAATTTTCCATTCTTAGGAACTTGAATTTTCTACGATATTTTCGAACATATTTGAGTAATAATATTAATAATTATAACTTAAAAATGATGCAATTTTCTTGTGTGTATATTATTAAGAATATCTGTTATACATAGTGGTGAGAAAATTAAAGAATTATTGTGCTCGAGAAAGACGCAATTTATTCTCTTTGAGATGGTCTTGCGTATTAGTGACATGCGATTTAATTATGAAAACGTCGTCTCGTTGCAATCGTGACCTCTTGCGTTTCGCGTTTCGAGCGTTTTTACCACACCACATATCATGAATCGTCCTAATCGCGTGCATCGATTTTTCAGGGATCAAAGAGACAAGAAAACGGCCAACCTTAAGATCGACATCAACGGCATGTAAAAAGGCAGATTATCGGGTGGCCCGAGAAGACGACAGGACGTGCTCTCGTAGAACAGGATATCCACCGGAAAACAAGACACAAGGAAGAACCATACAAGAAATCGCACACTATTGAGCGGTTGAAGATTCGTCGACGAGAGATCGCGGGGAGCAAAATGTAGGGTGCGGGAGCAGTAAACACACACACACACACATACATACACATTATACGAAAAAGAAAGGAAGAGGAGAGACGCAAAAATTGCGAGCGTGGGTGGAAGGGTAAGATTTCGGTCGCTCTTCCGCCCGGAAGGGACACAGCGAACACATCGGTAGGCAAATTCTTGTAAATTCATCGTTGCAGAGCGGAGGCGTGTTGGTTCGCGCGACTCTAGCGGGGGGCCCAATATAATCACATAATAATTCCTAGGTATATATATTTTTTAACGAACTTAACTTATCTCGATTCGCGTACCTACCTTTACCTACTATTTATTTTCACCGTGTCTTTGATCGCGATCGACGACGACGAAGCGAGAGACAGGGGCGGGGGTGATAAAGAGATAGGGCAGATGGATCATCGAAGAGGAGGCAGCAGAAGAACGAAGGAAGCGAGGAAGCGGATTTCATTTCTTGTATGTGTACAATACACATATGTAAAGAAAAATGGCACTCTTCGCAGTCACACGCGCACGTTATATCGCGATATTTGTTTACACGTACACGTATACATACACAAACAAATACATTTACGCGCGACAGTCGCGAAGATTTTTTCAGACATATCATGCCACCCAGGGATGCATCCGATATATTATGAAAATTTTATTCAACGATAATCTATTGGGTGTTTTGGAAAAAAAAGAAACTTCTAAAAAATTCTAAATAAGTCATTACATCGAGCTCGAGCTTTTCAAATTGTTTGTATCGTTGGAAAAGTAATGTCGTAAGAATCGAGTCTGGCAAAAATGAAGCTCACTAACGCGTGATTAAATCGCACTGATAGGTACGATGCGAATCCTGGTGGCGACTCTAACGCGAAATTGCGTATTCCACACACTGAAACGAAACAAGTGAGGCGAAGATGAGTACATCAAGCTTAATACCAAAGGTGCCCTAAGAAGCGTGTATTTATGTTTTATCATCGGCGCGTCGCGCGAAGCACGAGCGCGCGTACATTTAACTATTGTATCTTGTTAAGAAGAGTAGTATCCTATGTGAGAATGAAGAAAGTGAGAGAAGGAAAATGAGAAGGAGGAGAGAGAGAGAGAGAGAGAGAGAGAGAGAGAGAGAGAGAGAGAGAGAAAGTGAGTGAGTGTGAGTGTGTGTGTGTGTCGACGTGAGAAAAAGAAAGAAAGAAGAAGGATATTCCAGCAGAAATGATAGGCGAGAATGGAATTGCGAATGTCAGAGAACATGCACGACGACAGGAAAAGAGAAAAAAGAAGAGAATCAACCAGATCGAGAGAATGATAAGTAAAAGATGTTAGGTGAGAGATTGATTGCAAGTAATAATCTTATACATATTATATACATAACGAACGCGAACATATCATAGGGTTAAGCTGTAAATGAGAATTAAAGTGTGGCGAGAGGGGAATTTGAACGACCGTCCGTTTCTCCGTGAAGCAAAAAAAAAAATTGCGAGAAAGAGAGAGCGGACGGAAGAAAAGAGAATGGTAGTGAAGGTGATGTGCCCCGTGTGTTAGAAACGGCGGCCAACTCGGCACGTAATTTGCCCAAGTGCCTTTCTGTTGGTCGAGTCACAAGCTGTAATCGGTAGTGCGTTACACACATAGATCTTGTCCCGATTTTTCGAACTCCCAAAGAGAGAACTCCCGGCGCTTCTCTAAACGTGCAACCATACCTGAAATACGTCCCAATCGCCTCTCTTTTTTCCCTATCGCACTCCCCTTTCCCTCCCGCCTTCTCCTTGTACTTTCTCGATGGCGGAAAGCTGCAATGAGGGCGCATTGAAGATCGCGTAATGATTCGAGGATCAAAAGCGAGTTATTGAGCGAAACACATTTTCCGAAATGGCTCAATAAATTCACAAAAATTTGTAATAGTTATCTTAGTAATTTCTCTTTAGCATGATTGAAGATTTTCTTCAACTCCGTTTTTATTCGTGCGGAATACTTTTAAAATTCTTGTGTCTCACGTAATTATACGTAAGCGTATTTTAAACAATTATAATAATATTTGCATATAATTCTGTATTTGATGCAGGATTTTAATAAGTTTACATTTTTAAAAAACATGACGATTGTGTTTGCGTTAATTATGACATGAGATTATAAATAGATCTTAACGAATAGCCGTAACGAAGATTGTTAGAACAGCTTTTAGTAATCTTATGCAGCTTCCGCCGATGAATCCTCGAGAGTTTCACGACCAACTTTCGTATCCCCCGTTGTATCACTGGGCATTTATTACATGCATCCGCAATTAACGAAAGTGGAAGTTACTTAAGAAACAAAAAGAAAAGCCGCCGATTAGACAGTGGATTATATCGGTAATGGCGATCATCCATCGGCGCACTCGGGCGAACCGATCGATTGATCCATCATTGATCGCTCGTCGTCATCGTCGTCATCGATCGTCAAGTCATGATCGCGCCAGTATGTTCTTTATTTTTCTACGGAAAGCGACTGGAGAGCACTACGTTAGAAATATCACTCCGCGATATTGGGACTTGACGAACACACGATACATCCGAGTACACGCGTGCGAATGAAAAGAAGAGATAAAATAGAAGGATATTATTGTCAGGCAAAATGTTCGAACTTTAACCCTTTGCACTCTTACGCTTGAGTCCTACTTTACATATCAACGTAGATTATCGGATGAAAGAGAATCAGAAATTGATATTTTGTAATGCTACAAATTTTGGATTTAACGCTACAACTAACTGACAAGCCACTGCGATAAAATGTAATTTACGAAACTTTAGGAAGTATAATCTAAGTTGTAATCGAATCGAGGCCTTACAATTCGAGGAGCAGTGAAATGGACTGAGATCTAGATCTGTCCTTATCTCAGATATTTAAAAACAAATGATTCCGTTAACGGGTAATTAAATAATAAAGAAAGGGACTTGATTAGCGTATCATTGCGGATAGCTTTCATGCGCTTGGAACCAGACTTACACACAGTTGGCCTTCTTCTTTAAAAACGTACCATAATATTCTCAATGCGTATCTTTTGCAATTAAGACAAATAGTATAAATTACATCTGAGTGCAAAGGGTTAATGGAATTCGTATCAAGGATAAAAAATTTGAAGAATTTTAAATCCACCGGGGATGGTTCTCGAATACATCAAGATAAATATCTAGCAAAAAATGAAGAGGTAAAGGAAAATATTTAGCGAGGAGAGGGTAATGAGAAGTACAGCAGACAAGTTTGGGTAACGCGACCGTGATCGCTCGAGTATCGCGATCGGGAGGGATGATCGTCGATCTTAGAAAAATGCGAGAATGCGTCGCGGCAAACGCATTATTCGGTGTATTCAATAGCTCGTTATTTTGTAATTAGCCATTAAGAGGCGGATTCGTCGTTATTCACGGTCGGAATCGATGAATTGTTAGATTGAATTTTAAAGTGCTTTACAAGTGAACTAACACATATCAGTAGGCAGTACGCTATTATTACATTAACATAGAGTGGTATTCGCGTAAGGATATATTAGAAGTTAATATAAAATATGAAGAAGTATATATATATACATATATCTACAGATAGATATATATATGAAGAAAAAAAATATATATAAACCGCGCGACTTTTAAAGTACAGGGGCGAGAAGTACATGTCAATCAGATATTTTGTACCGTCTCTAGGAAATTACTCTAGCGAGTCCGTTTTATTTCTTTTTTATATACGTATATTATATATATACACACGTGTATAGGCATATACATATGGCATCGTGCGCAACGCACTGCGAAACAAATCATGCGAAACGCGAGGGTAACCGGGACTTTATAGCGCTCTTTTATTCTGGATGAAAAGTAGTGAAAAGTATCACTTATTGAGCGGACAACTCGAGAGAAAGGCGTACATTCAACGAATAAAGTATAAATGAAAAAAATCACTTTTTAAAATTATTAATTAATAAAGATACGGGGGATTGAAAATAAATATATATAAATATGCTTGAATCTCTGTTTTACATTTATGAATTTGTGGATCAATGAAAACAAATGTGTATAAAAAATAATCGGGAAATTGGTAGATATTTCGAAAATTAAAAAATAAGTAGCATTCTGCAGAATTAAGCCGATTTAATCGATTGTACGATTTCCTTCGAGGAAACACGCTCTCGCTCTAACAATATTGAACAATTGGTTCGCATGATTAATCCACTGTACACTTCGGCAAATTACAACTCGAATGGTTTGCATACTGAAAATATCTTATAAAATTTGGTCTACAATAGGAACTTTGCGTTTGCGTGGAGTTCACTGAAAGGTGGGGGGAAGAAAGATTCAAGGTCGAAGAATGCAAAATCACCAAAGATGGCAATGTGTCGATCCAAAGACTACCAATAGACCTCACAAAGACTATATCACGCTGTGAAAAGAACGTTAATATGCACCACCCGATGCTAGATCGCACCAATTTACCGTAATGATAGCGCGAAGAAAAATCAAGGCAGGCGTGCGAATCGCGCGGAAGTATAATTTGCCTTTTTGAGTTTCGTAGATCCCAATTCCGTCCTCGTAGGAAAATCCTGCGGCAGGATCGATCCTCGAGATTCTGAAACCTCTGCACCATCATAAATACGAAAACCATAATCGAGAAGCTAATTTGGGACTTTACATTTGATTAATATCGGAATGAATATCGCGTAATCACTTTTTCCAATAAATGACGGATAAATAGAGAAAGATTGCATTGGCACTCTGGTAGTCAGAGATCGCTCGTAAAACTTACAATCGATTGCGTCGAATTGTCATTAGGCTTTTTGATGGGAAAAGATGGTTTTAAAGACAAATCAGGCAAAAAATAATATAATTTGCAATTGAATTATATATCTTTTGTTTACAACTGATTATGAAAATCGCGTCTCAAATTTGTCAGAGACAGAGGGCTTACATACCTTATTGTATTATACATATTATACATTATACGAGCATATAGGGCAACCAGGATTAATAGAGCTCTTTGAGCCTGACCACACTTCGAAAGTAATGACCATAGTAGTATTGTCAAGACACCAAAAATGAAAGTAAAAGTGAGAGGGAACGATGAGAGATGAATAAACAAAATACATATCAATTTTCTAAAGTGCGCGAAATGCGAAGTGGATTTGCCGCGGCGATAAATATCGCGTTACAGGCAGTGCTTCGCACCGATACCAGTGATAAGTGACGAGGAAGGGAGTTTATACATTCCGGACGAATGATCTATGAGGAGGAGGGGGAAGAATAAGGGGGAGAAGGAGGAGTGAAGTACGATAGTCTAAAAACAGCTTTCCTATTATTTGACTACGATTCTGTTAATTGACTTAAGCGACCGTGAGAACTCGGTTCTGACGGCGGATTATAATACGTCATGATGTTTTTCGGAATTTTATAAGATTGCGAGTAGGTAGTTAAGTAATCGTAGACTGTTCTACATAGCTGTTAATCGTAGTATCACACGCGCTTTCTGTGGTATTTAGTTGATTCTGTCATTGATGTTACATCCGTCTGACGACGCGCGACGTAAGTAAAGACGAAGCTAGACGAATATATATATATGTATGTACCGTGGACTTCGATATCTTAGAGAACAACTGCGATCAGACATCTGTATTCTTTCATTTTCCTTTGAAAGTACTCGATACGTTGCAATTTTGCTAATTAAAAAACAGATATTGTTTACGTGGAAACCATTACCTACTGTTATCACGATATTTTTTACTAATAAATGGATTTACATTGAGAATATCTATAAATAGATGTGCGGCAAAAAAACGCGATGTCTGCTCGAAGCCATCGAAGATCGAAGTAATCCGTGGTATTTTATCTGAAAGTAATTGAAATAATTAAGCGACTCGGTGACGCACGTACGTGTGGAATCGAGAGAATTAGTCAATTTGTATATTGCAACTGTCGCAGCCTGATGGCGAGTTTGATTCGTGTTATTTAGCAAAAAATTAAAGGCGGCTCGCGAATTCTTATTAAAGCCGGTCGTGCTCAGGCAATCCACGTATATAATTATTAATACGATTATGTCGCGCGTGTCGAGTAATCGATTAACGTGGGTATCCTTTGCTCGGACACATTGGTATCGCTTATGCGAAATATCGACACCATTTCTGAACGACGCGCGTTGGAATGGTTATAAAAAAAATATTAACAATTGGAACTCTAAAATTGAAATATAAAATTAAAATCTGGAGTTAAACGCGAGTGTGGTATGAATAAACATGCTTTTTAAAACTGCGTAAAGAAAACTGTGAGTTAATGAGATATTGAAAGAGCTATAAGTATTTAACAAAATTTATCATAAATGAAGTCAAGAAAGTAATATAATCTTAATTAATTAATTTTTTAATAGGGGCATTCATTGATTTTTTGTATTATGATTGTTATCGCGTTTAATTGATGAGATTGTTGAAGAGGAATCGATATTATTATTATATAGCTTTGTAATTTTTGCCTTAAACCGAGCTTTGGTGTAAATTCGAATGATTTTTTCTAAAGACTTTCGAATTTTCCCGAACAGGTTGGAGAATAATCTCGCGCGATCGTTCGGCATCCTCACCTTGATCTTATAAATTCAATTCATCAACGCAGTATTTCGATGCATTCCCTCGAGACGAATATTCTTTGAGGTGTAGGTACCTGAGACTATTCGACAGCTATTTATTATTTATTTACGCGACTCATACAAGTAATCCCAAAGAGTTAAAAATGCTACTTTGCGCCTTCGTACGAAAGTATTCTCGCAAATCCCACGTAATTATCGTAATTATCGTCCAAGAGAGTCGAGAATCGGCGATCAGTTGGCTCATTATTGCCAATTATTGCCAATTACAAATCTTTTTTCTCTCGTGTATCCCGCCACACGAATAGTAGCGATCATTGCATGAGACCAGGATCTATATATACCTACATCGTTATAATATTTATCAGCATGAATTAAGCTGGGCTTTAAATCCCATAAGCTAATTATCAATTAAAGGAGATTATTTATTATACAAATTTAAACATCGATCCTCGAAAAGAGAATTTACGTAATTTTGTGTCGCAGAATGTATTTTGATATATATTGCCGTAGAAAAATTGCTAAATTTATTAGTGCAATTAATGATATACGCGTATCCGATATGCGCTACGCACTTTCTACTAATACTGATATTCTGACATAAAATTTAAAAGGCAATGATTGGATGATTGTCACAGTGAACTATAATTATTATTATTTAACTCCATTATGTATATACATATTATCATTGTTAACATTTCTGTTTGATATCTTTCTTTAGGAATAAATTTGCTAAATTAATATTCCTCGCAAATTTCATAGCATAATACAATAAAATATTATTTATTTTCTTATTATTTAAAAGAATTCAATTTTTGCGGGTTTTATTCACTATGACGTAATCCTATTCAATCATCGACGGCAGCCTTTATACCCGTCCAAGCCACGATCGCAAGATCGATTCACAACGACGACTACGTATTGAGATCATAAATTCGGGAGGGAAGTTCTGCACACGTGAGCGAGTAAGGAGGGCGCCTAGAAAAGAGACTTTTCAATATTCGGATATCGAAGTATGTACTTATCTAGAGGATCGTTCGAGATGAGAAGAGTCGGGACTTATAGTTGCTTAATTAATTATTTGCGCGTCTGTGTATATGTACGTATGTATGCCTGTATACATGTACGTGTGTGTTTTGGTGGGTATGTGTGGGCAATTAACCCGTTCACGAGATGGAAATATTTGTAGACGGTGATATGGACGGATGTCTACACGACGAACTGTGGTAGTTTGTACCAAACGTTCACAATTTCCGGCCGCAAAACCGGATTATCCTTGACAAAATGATTAGACGAACGAAATATATGGGAAGAGCTTTTCACCTTTATCCCGATCTTGGAGGAATAATGTGATAAGTAATACCCATTAAGCCTGCGTCGTAAGGTCAAAGTAAAGAGTATGAGGGACTCTTCTTATGAATTCTTATGGGTCGATGAATTAATTTATCCATCTGTCAACGAAAATTATACTAATATTCTTGATGATTCTATAAATTGAGAAACGGATGAATTTATACGAGGCATGCGAGAATTCTTAGGATTATAAGCTTATTCTAGCGTGTTCATAGTGTGTTCCGTGGAAGTCTCATGCTGTTATAGACCTCGCCGCTTTCTGAATACGTGAGTTTGCCGATTTATATATGTGTCCATGGATTAGTACGAAATTGTGAATATCAGTGTATCCGGATCTTTGAAGACACGAATTTATAATATTCTCGCTCTACGGATCCGTAAGTCTGGGAACTTTTTCTCATTTTACAGATACGTTCGTTGATTCGTGAATATTCGATCGTATGAATTTTTAGAATGTATGGATTTATGGATCTGTAGACACAGAATTCAGCTTCATAGATCTGAGCTCAGGTGGATACTGCGCACACATTGTGTCGCGTCCGGTATACGTCGGCCACGCGTGATTGAAATCTGCGTTTTCGCAGACGCTTAAGAAGCGTGTTGTGGATGTGTCAGTTAGGGTCGTGTAACTAGCAATTCTTTGACAGGGTCAATGTAAATTGGAGTATCGAGCTATCACAATTCGCATTCGAGTAAAATAACAAAATTCACATTCGAACGATACATATCTGGCAATGGCCGATTTTGTGTTTCAACATACATTCTACTCAGCCGAGGGAATAGAATCAATTGGCCGCTAAATAAACGTTGCGAATATTGAGGAGTTTAATTTGTATAAGGTTTTGCGAATATGTCGAAGGCGAATCCGCGTAGTCAATGCTGCGACATGCGTAATCTCAGTTAAAAAAAAAAAAAAAGACAGAATATGACAATCACACGTGTCACGAGATCAAACAGTAACTCGAGATACTAGGATCGTTCGGCATCGCTCAATTTGCAATGAGAATTTCCGAGGGAAAACACGTAACTGCTTTTGATACTTATACATTGTACAGTAACGTACGATATTTTGAAAGTGATAAAAAACACGCCCTTACATTCTTAACATATCAGAAACAGCGAAATCGATCGATCATTCATAATATATGCTGGGCCGGTCTTGATCACAAAAGAAACATGCTAGAGTACCTAATCTTGTTTTATTATTTATGTTATTGTTTATCTCAGGGTATTTCAAAGAATTATATCTATGAGTGAAAGATGAGGAAGATAATACAAATCGATCTAGTCCAAAAGAATTACGTTTTCAGCAGTGGATACAATACGGGCTGTGTTCCGATATTCACTGCCAGTACTGAATATCTATAGTATACGTGACGTAAACTATTGATTTTCATTACTGGCAGTGAATATCGGAACGCAGCCACGGTGTGTTAGCGTTTATTGATTGAGAAAAGAAGTTCTTTAAGTTGTACGACTTATATAACTCACAATATATGCACTGCATTTAATTTTTTCTCACGTTGTAAATCATATATTTAGTAATATATTAGGTAGCTTAAATTAGTTTCTCATAGGAAAATAGATTTATTTAAATCGAATGCAATAAATGAGAATGATCTTTTCATAATACGGAGCTATGTTTCAATAATGTCAGCAAGACGTCCTGTAATTTTCATTCAGATAGATAGATAATGTCCGGCATGGTAAATGATCGAGCGTTTCGCCGAACTAATCGCTATAATTAAGGGCACGCATTGGACCACATTCGTCGTTCGTAGACAACCGCGAGCGTTCTGTGGCGTTTATTAATCGATAGATACACCCGTGTCTTACATTTGTATCCGTCTGTATGTATGTAAGGACGTGTCTCTTTGTGTAGCTACGTTGTCCGTGTATTTATTTGCGTGTTGTTTCTAGATTCACAACGCGCGCGTATTGCATGCGTGAACGCGTGTATGCACGCGACTTCGGTTTGCGCTTGGTGTCTGGGTGGAAGATAGGCGGGAGATATCGATAGAGAGGGATATGTAGTTGGAAATGATGCAAAAAACGTCGATGTCCCGTAGAAGCGTTTGAGGAAAATGGGAATATTCCCTATCACGTGAATCTCGTATGCGTGTATATATGCACGTATAATATGTGCATTTAAATTATGTAATAGTCTATATTGATCTGCATTGTAGAAATTTATTAGGGTCAGTTCCAATGCATCGTGAAGACTCTTTGCCTTAACATATATTCGTATTTAAATTGTACATTTTTTTAATGTTTCGAGATTTTATATTCTTGAAAATAAATAGGTGTTTTTAGAATTTAGATCTTTAGTAGAACTATTATAAAAAATTTCAAAATTGTTTAGACGTTAGAAAGGAAAAGAGCAAGTTTCTTTTTATCCTTTCAGAAATTCGTTTTACATTCTTAGATATATATAAATGTGTTGATTGTGTAAAATTTCTGGGTTTCACGATGCATATAGGTATATAAACGACATTTTGGGGCAAACCACATGAAATTGAATCGCGATTCAATTTCAGAAAATGAAATTTGTGAGTTACGATAATGTGTATATAAAAACAAATTTGCGAGTCGATTTCTACACACGAGAGAAATTTTATCTAATTGCGCTGAGATAGACGGCGCGTTTCTTCGACGATCTTTTTGGCGTCAGAGTTCTATGCTGGGCTCTGCATCAGCCGTTACTTGTTCTTTACACTTGGTTATCGTACACTCGTTAGCCGCACAGATGAATGATCGTCAGAAACGCGCCTGCATATTTTGCGAATCATTACAGAGATCAGGGAGCGTAAACGATTAATAATAATGTAATAATCGCTTTCGCTCTCATGATCGGAATCGGTTTATATGGGAATTCTACGATCACTTTGGATCGCCCACTCGAACGCGGAACGGTGTGATTTTTCTCTGTTAGATGTGTATGACAGTCGTAGCAGTTTCCTTCACGCAACAAGGGATCTGTGTGTAAACACCCCTATATGTTTACATAGAGACGATTTATTCGTAAACATTATCCGCATTGCGAAGATTGTCCATGGAACAGCGGTTATCGCAAGAGAGAGAGAGATTAGCGAAGTGTTGCGGAAATATGGATTTTCGACACACTTGAGCGATCAGTCGACAGATTTGACGCTCGAGTGAATTTAACACTTTGCGGATTGAAGTGTGTGAATCGACGTCCTATATACTTGGTCCGCTTTGGAAGAATACAGTGCGACAAATACAAATGTTATTTTTGCGACTGAGTACGAGACCACATGCTCGCTTAGGTATAATCACCATTTTTGAGATTATAATTTTGTATTTAATCTTTGATGTATATCACGTGCATACAGCTGCAGAAGAACTAGTCCGTCCCCTGCGCACGCCACAGTACAGCACGATCAGTCCGCAAAGTGTTGAAAATTTGAATCTACATATTTATAACTGTGGTAATAATAGTGAACCCCATGATTTTATAGATCATTATCTTATTGCAGATTTTACAATTTGAAAAATTGTCGATTTTTCTTTCTTTACAAACGCGGCGAAAAAGTCGCCAATAATCCTGGCTAAACAAAAATCTTGGCTAATAATTGATATTTAGAAAAAACCAAGCTAAGTCGCTTTGAGTTGTTCCTCGATCGAAATAACTTTTTCCACATAATTCTCTATTTTTTTAATAAACTTGCAATGGCATGTCAACAGAGTTTCAAATTGGCAAAAGCAGGAGGCAAATGCCATGAGGCGTGGTCACCACTATTTCCACCGTCTGATTTCAGTATTTTTATTGGATTTTTATTGGAGATTTTCTAAAGCAATTTGCATGGTCCACAAGTCATCGAAATTTGCTCGAGCCAAAGCATGTTGCAACATATCAATATTAGTTGTTTTTATATGGACATAACAATCTGGGCTCTTCTGACAGAGGAAGAGCTTCTGGCTCTTCTGGAGGGTTTACAGGAAATAAAACTTCATTTTCCACTAACTTTGAATTTCTTTCTGCAGCTATATAAGCTGCGGCTGTTGCTTTTGTCTTTTCTAAAGGTGACAATCTAAATAGTATATGACTGCGTTGTTTTTACGCAAAGGTTGCGGTAGAGACCGTTGAGGTACTCGGGAGATTTTCATTAAATGTGGCTGCTTCCACAACATTTACACTCGATATCATAAGTGTTTTCCAATTTGTTAAAATATCGTTGTAATTTTTCATGCAATGGATATTCAAATACTATATCCATGGAATCGTTAAAGATGTTTTTTTAGTAATGTTGTATTTCTGGTTAAAGTCATACCACAATCTATAAAAGTGCAAATAGCTGAGTCATTTCCTGAGGGATCAAAATAATCCCATATTTCTTGGCGTTGTCTTGCCATTTAAAATTTGTTAAATTTCAGAATTTAATCAGCGTCTTTTTGGAAGATTCATGAAATACATAAATGACTATGCAGCTTTATAAGTTTTACATATCAAATCATATAATTATAATAATCTGCAGAGAACATTATATTTGAAATTCGAATATTTTAATAATTTTGATACACAGGTATGTGACAACTGTTTAAAATGCTTGTCATATGATTCACGAACAGTATCTCGATCGGATGTTTTTTTCGTGTTATTTAGTTAATTCGGGGTTTACTATATATCACCATGTATCCGGATACAAGCTGGCGGTCATGTAATTAACAATTCTATGTTAACATTGTTCAATAATAATTGAGCAGGCGGGGAATTTGCGTACACAATGTACAATTTGCTATCGACAATGTACAATTTTTGTTCATCAATTACACATACGAGAGTAATCACACATGCTAACCATCGAAAGTGGCCCAGTACACAGGCAGCAAAATCGAGTTCACGCAAGCGTGCGTCGCTTGGCACGACGACGATTACCCTAAAGATTGTGCGTGCATAATAATAACAGCAACACTAAATAAAGATAGTAATAATAATAACGGTAATACTTTCGTATTCGTTACAAAAAGAGGGGGATACAATACATCTGACATATTTATGAGATAAAGTTCGCGCGTAAATTCGTAGATAATAACAATAATACCGATACCGATAGTAATAATAATGGATAATGATGAATAGTAATAATAATAATAATGATAAAATTAGCTGCAGCTTTCTGTGTAAGGTTATTGTGATATTTAAAGAATAATAACTTTACCGTAGCGACATTGAA
Organism: Leptothorax acervorum; assembly: GCA_035220615.1. Lineage (NCBI taxonomy): Eukaryota > Metazoa > Arthropoda > Insecta > Hymenoptera > Formicidae > Leptothorax > Leptothorax acervorum. Next base: position 2,562,305 of record JASTWQ010000086.1, read on the forward strand.
CTATGTTCAGAGATAAGAATATGATATTTAGTGAGCGAATAATAATATTAATAATAATAGTAATAATGTATTAGTAATAATACTAATAATTAATCAGTATGTCGACGGGGCTTGAGTGGACATACCTCTCCGATAATTGATCTACGGCGAGGTACAAAAACGGAGCCGTGGGCGATAATATCGCGACTCTCTCTCGTTTCTATCTTCTTCTTCATTTTCTTCTGTGTTTTTCTTCAGTATTGTATGTATATCTATATAAACATTTTTCTTGTTTTTGATCATCATCACGGACGAGGTTTGAAACGACAATCTGAGGCCTCGTCAAATACTGCTGGATGCGTGACGGACATTCCGAAAGTCGAGCGGAATATAATAAAGTGTATATCGAGAGGTATAAAAAATACTGATTATCTGCCACCGAGAACTGTCAATGAATATAGTGGAGTGGTGATCGTTCGACAATTCGGAACGTCCATGACGTAATCTGGATCAATCCGTCCATAACATGTCTCACGCCGGAGACATTTGCACAAACGCGTGCATATTAATCATTGGGACTACAAAAACATATCATCATATATGTAATAATACTATATATATATATTATATATATATATTAACAAGAAAATATTAAGCAATAAGAATTTATTTATATGCCCGTAAGAAAAAGTGAAATAGGACGAATGAAACAAGAAAGAAAAAACAAGTAACACATTAAACATTGCATATCAATTCGTGTGTCTGGGCAAGGATTAGCTTATATATATATAAATATAAATATATATATATCTATAATCTTTACTTCGTCGTTGTCAGGCGTTAATGTTAAACTTAATTATCATTAATTAATTATTAGATTGTGAAAGAATTTCTTCAGGTTCTAAGCAAGATTTGGAAATAATAAAACGAGCAAAATACATAAGCTGGATATTAATCTACCTGTCAAAATCCAGTTCCAAGTCCAGTTCCAGTGTCCTTTATCCAAGGTAAGATATATTTTTTTATTCTTAAGATTTTAATTTTTTATTTATTATTTTAAAATTATTTGAAAAATATTTCATGCATATTTAAAATATTTAAGAAATATAAAGATTTTTATATATTACATTATAATATATTGATTATTCATATACAAATGTGTGCAGAGGACTAACAATCATTGTGATGTTGGTGTTAAGAAATAATACATTATATATATAATGTGCTTATTTTATTTAATATATTAAGTTGGAGTCTAATAATTTACAATAATCAAAATATTGATCTAACAAATTTAGTTGATTTTTCCAAAATTATAAAAAGTTCTCATTTTCTCATAGTCTTAAATTATTATTTAAAGCAAAGAAGAGAAAATTATTTTTTAAGAGTAAATTAAATAACATCTTTAACTTCTCGAACATTTATAACGTACCAGTTTTTATTCGAAATACAATAGTAAAGTGTCTTAAAACAATTTAATACTTTATTATTGCTAGTTGGTGCTCTCTCATCTTATTGTTAGTAATCGCGCAGTATAATGTATTACGACAAAAGATCAAATGAAATAAGCAACTGTCGGATAAACTAGACGAGTGTGTACGGCTTCACGTTTATTTATGCATTAACTCCTATCTTTGTATATTGGCCTTTGCGTACATGCACTTAAGACAGTTTACGCAGCCCACGTCAACATTACATACCACTTATGTTTCTAATGCGCGTGATAGTGCTTCTCTGTATGTCAACGTTATCAATAGCTCTCGTGGAACTGCATTCTAGATGCGACATCAGGTATATCCGTTTACCTTGCAATCGAATGCTCCAACCCTCCATTATGCGTTCGTCAGGCTAAAGCACAAGACGCATTTTATAATAAATTCAGGTATGTTGTTAAATTAAACAGATAATCTATTATTTAAAAAATGTTCTTTATTTATCTTAAAATTTATATTTAAAAATTCTAAGGAAATGAGATATTTAAAGTTCTATCATTCTATTCTTAGACAAGATAAGAAAATATCGAAAAATTTGTTACGATAGATATTTATAAATAATTAATGCATTTATAAAAGTTTAATCTTACAAGTGTAAATTTACAAGTTGTTATAAATTTGGTATATCCCATATAGATTTGATAGATCTGTAAGCCCATGTCGACTTTCGATTTTCAGATTCACGGAATTATCGTTTCGCGTTGATAGACGATAAATCTCGAATGTTTTACTTCGCGTTTTAGTATGATTATAATAAAATTTCGCTTCGGAAAAGATACACGGTATTTTCCACTGATATGAGCTAGGTGCGTTTATTGATTGACAGACCTGTAATTTTGCGAGAGTTATTCGACACGAAGCGTCGGACTATGGCAATGATAAATGAGATTTCTGACACAGCAATACCTTCGACTTTACCGGAACGTGTCGCTTTTTTAACGGGAAAATAAATAGTACTTCTATCGTGCGAATAATAATCATGGCAATAAACGGGAAACCAACGATAAATTTAATTCGGTTGATCGACCTTTTGCGGCGGCGCTTAAAATTCATTACCAAGTTTTAATTAAAAATTAACTTTTATTTTTGTGCGCGATAGAAAATATCATCATCGATAAACGAAGAAATTCAACACCGCTTTGGCGCGTATGAATATTCGGTTCGCTACTTTCGTTCATCGATCGTTTTAATTGGATTGATAACAAGGCGTATCTTACAATTAATAGAGAATCGTGTATGCCACCGCAGATTCACGGATCTGGTAAACTAATGAGGAAGCAAACAATTTTCTCTACTCCCTCTCTGATGTCTCTCTCGCTCTATCTCACTCCCAAAGTGACCATCCGCAACGGATGGTATTTGCAATTAGGACCTACCTAATTTCGAATGTGGTGCACCACGATTGGATTGTGCGTGTTGAATCATCACATAGGGCATAGATTATACCGCTGACCCGTAAGAAATTATTGTTTATTTTGAACAAACCACACTCTCTTTGTACACATGCTTTAGTAATATCTACGCGATTATGTTAAACATGGATTTGAAATGTGAAACAATATAAAAATTCTACAAAAGTAACTTTCAAATAATATAAAGGGTAAATTATAAGGAGCAGAGAGAAAATTAATTACAAATAGTTTAAAGAATTTATTAATAAACTTAAAGGATTTATTAGAGAATAGAAATATATTCTGCAACAGTTTACATAAATCAGATTTGATTATTGAGTAAATGAGAACTGTAAATTCAACTGCAAACTCACAATCAGTTAAACTCTCCTCTTTTCGCGCAACAAAGGAGAATTGCAATGAACATTGAGAAGTTTTGCCGTGAATCACGTTGAATACATTTTGCTGAATGCAATTGCAGTTACGCAAGCGAGGAACTGTCCAAAATTTATTATCTTATTTAACTGCGTCAGTTTAATCATGTACTGAACAACAAACAGCTGTTTCTTTTTGACGTTCCTTCCAGTAACTTGCGCGCGAATTTATTCGGCTTTCATGAGTTATTTAGATAATTTGCATAAATGCGATCTTTTCGTTCTTTAACATTTTAAAGTGTGTGTGTGTGTGTATATATTTCTACGATTTGTTGATATCCTTGAGAGAAAAAGTGTTTCCAGGGACAGAAAAGGGAAGATGCCAAGGACCACAAAGAGGCCAGCAGAGAAAGTGGGAGCGAAGAATCGTATTGGTGCAGAAGGTTGATTCGGTTTCGTCTTTAAATAGCTTTAGACCACCACAAGTCAAAAATATACCATGCGGCGTTGAGTCTAATGCTGGGCGGATGGAGCAAAACGGGATAAAGAGAAGAATGCAATGCCGATGAATAATACGAGTTAGGAACAAATTTTACAGGTGATTATAACGAAATTGTGTGGGACAACTTTTATGTTACGCGAATATTTTTCCAAGAGGAAGGATAATAGCACTCTACGAGTAGCTATTATCCTTTCCTCATGGTATCGACTATCGATACCGATTGACAAAGATCTGGGTTTAAGGAGATTTAGTGTTTCGAATTGATTTTATGGCACTAAAATGTGTTCTGTTCACAAATCGAGAAACCCACAAATCATAAGCATTATCGGATTTATGATACATAGACTCAGTCTTATCTGAAAGTATAGAGAAAATTTAACATTATAATAAGTAATTGTTTAAAAATTGAAAATGTTATTATATACTCTTTGTTATGTAATAATAATACTTTTTTAAACGCTTCGTTAGTAATTATATTTTGTTATAATTTAATGTAAAAATTTATAACAGTTTTAAAAAATAGATTTCCTGATTTTTATTTAATAGTTTGTAATAAAATTAATCTGATCATTCTAATGCACACGTAAAAATTTAGTGAGTTAAAAAATTCGGGATTGCTATATTTGTAAATATATTAAAACAAAATCTAGGAATTAGTATTAAAACAAAATCTATGAATATTACAAATAAAACATTTTTGTGTTAAATTGACAAAATATATTTTTGATAGAAAGTTGCGAAATTGCTTTCACGCGAAACTGAAGATTGTTATCTCTACAGCTTAAATGGTTTATGACGGAAATCCTCATTTCTTGAACTGATAACCAACGTGACCAACGTCATAGTTCAGAATTCTATTCTTGTTTGCATATACTGAAAACCTTCTTGGAATTTTCTTGTTATGACACATGGACGCATTGTGAAACCATACGAGCGCCGAAACAAAGCATATAACTACTTTGTGTTAATTTTTTAGGAGTACGTTCTGTCTCTTTTGCGCTATTTTATATTAATTAGTTATAAAATCGTGAAATTATCAATTCATCAGATAATATATGATTAAATAAAAAGAACTTAAATAATAGCCGATCTTCTCTCACTATCTTTCTCTTGAAAAAGTTGTTTCTATTTTATTGAGATACTGACTCATTTCATTGAAACAGTGACGCAGTACTTTTCGTAATTAAGCACGCTGACTATGTAAAATAAACCATGAATAAGATTTAAGCAAGTAATTTGTTTATTGTGTGTAAGGAAAGTGGATAGATTTCTTCGGGGACAAGGTATACAATGCCAATGTACGGTGATGGTGCCAGAATGACGATTTTCCTGAAACGATTTAAAATTGTAGTACTTCGCAGTAGTCTTCTTGCGAACAGACATGAGCCACCTTTCGCAGATCTCGTCATCTATCGCTAGAATTTAAACAGGTTGCTGTTTAGAACGAACACGTCACGACACGTCATCCGGACCGGTTTATAGATACTGACACAGCAAATCCAGTAATCGTATTATTTGCGAAATTTTGAGAAATTTTTTAAAATTATAAATATGCAAATAAAATTATTTTACATATATGCAACAGTATTCAGCAATACGATTGATATATGTTATTGAGGTAATAATGAAAATTTGTATTCTGATAAGATAAAAATTTAAAATCATACACCATAAAATTTATTTAGTAGAGAAGAGAGAGAGAGAGAGAGAGAGAGAGAAATAAGATATTCTTTAATTTATACATTCTTTCGTTAAAAATTTGTAATTGACTACTAATTTGAGAACTTTATTTAGTTTGCGAAAATTGTGCGCGGAGTATGAATGATACATTTAGTGATCTATTTGACTGCATCGGTAAATTACATTACATCAATACATTAATCGATGTTAATAACTATTTGTTAATTACAATTCCCTTCGAAAATGTACTGTGCATTTATTCCATTTTACTCCAACTCGAAGAGAAAATTTAGCATTTTATTTCTAAGTGGATAATTAGCAGATATAATTTTAGGTATATTTTCTAAAGTCCAAGAGGCAAAGAAGTTCTATGACGAAGTAGAATGACTTTTCTTGCTGAGATACCGTAAGTCACGCCAAGTTAGTGTTGCCGATCTAATGAAGATAAAGTTTTCATCAAGTTACATATCACTCAAGCGTAAAACTTTCTTACAATTAGACTGACAATCAAACATTTCCCCTTCCGGAAACATTCATTTCTCATACGCGTGATATTGCACTTGTCTGTTTTAATTGGATTAAAATAATTAATGTACCGGCAAGGATTATCAACACAGTTCTTTGTTGGATGCCAATTTCCGTACGTGGTTTCTGGTGATTCCCCGCGAAGCATCTCGCGCGCATTCGGCGAATCGCTGAAGAGCCAGAGCGTGCGGAATTGGATGCGCACCAACTTCGCCGTCGCTTTCTCGTCGTGATCTTCATCGAGGTCTTCGTTGTTGATCGGTGACGAGGGCGTGCAAGAGAGCCGACGCCGACGCCCGGCGTCGGTTCTCGAGCCCTAGCGCTAGCGGCCGCCGCGACGCCGAGTTGCCGTCAGTGTGCCGCGCATCGTCGGACGTGCATCGTGTCGGTCGAGTCGCGCTCGTGTGCGAGCAATCGAGACATGTGATTCGAGAAATCCGTCGTGATCGCGGAAAAGGATGAAGTAGAAAATGACCAGGAGATATATCCCACGGTCGTGGACGGCCTAAAGTGGTAAGGATCGATCGTCGCGCGCGGCATATATCGATCCGGAGAGATCGCGATTTCGGGAGAGGCGAGAGTAGGCATCGGTGATGTCTTGGAGTGATATCTCGAGACGGAGAGGCGCGAATATCATCTCTCTCGATATAATTACGGTTAAAGGGCAGAGGTTGTCGAGTTTATCGAAAAAGGGGGATAATTACGGCCGTGGCGGAGCTCTTGAAGCAGTGGAACACGGAGATGAACATATGGGGGGGACAGATCGGCGGAGATGTTTATGCATCTCCCAAGAAGATTTATGCGAAACACTATCTATAATTAGTTGTCGGAAAAAATAAGTCGACGAGGAGAGCGGAGTGATTATCACGCGGGAGAAAAACCGATGTTCCGCACTCAGAGAGAAAAACGGTCGTTACAACTATAAACTGTGGACAAATACCACCTTAACTATTTTTTTTTAGTTATAGAAATCAAAATATATAGTGAATTGAAATACAGGAATATTGTCAGACTTATTAAATTAATTAAATAATATGATTAATACAACTATATAATATGTTTTAAGTAAATTATAATTCAGTAAACTACATTGTTAAAATTCATAAAACTATATTTCTTTAGTTAATACATGATTTACATAGTTATTTTAGAATTTGTACACAAATATGTATTCATGGAATTAAAATTATGTAGTCCATGTTATTCCTATTATTTATTAGTTATCTTAACCAGTAAATTTAGTTGCAATAACTACAAAATAGGTTATTTAACTATGTACAATAATTCTATGAATACAACTTGTATAGTTGTCACCTATATAATTGCCATCACTATATGAGTTTTTCTCTGAGTGCGACTTTGAAATTGTCGAAGGGCGGTCTCTCTCTCTCTCTCTCTCTTTTCTCTCTCTCTGTTTTGCCCTTAACCCTTTCGTGGTGAGTTAAGTGATACTGAATAATTGAATGAAAAAGTACTTCTGTATTCTAACGGGTAAATAATTATTGTAATATAGCTTCTGTTATAATAAAATGTATATTTTAGATGTTTGATATGAGGATTGTAAATTAAGATTACATTATTATGCAGAAAAGTTAAAAATATTTTAAATATTTATTGAGAATGTTAACAATATATTTAATTACTAATTTATTTCAATTATTACAGCGGTAATTAACGTAATATATTAATATATATGGAAATATTTTACATATGTTATATTTAATTTGTCCAATGCAAGCAAATTTAATTTTAAATTTTGTTTCAATGAATATTAAGAGAAATAATGTTACTTATTTTAAACATATATAGTTCTTTTAAAGTGTCGCTTAGATGAATATGTTACATTTTGTATTTTAGTCAAGTTGGTAATGTTTCAAAAGTGGATTTACTTTATCTTTCTTCCTCTATATAACTTTAAAATAAGATTTATTTATTCTTCAGAAATAAGATATTTGATATTCGGCAAGAGATGGACAAAAGTACTTTATATGCAGATGAAAAAGCAATTTAGAACTTAACACGGAAGTGTTAGTAGGAAATAGGTCACTAATTAAATTTCAATATATTTTGAGTATTTGTAACATTATTTAAGTGTACGATTCATTCTGATTCTCGTATACAGATTTGAGATTAGATTCTGAATGTCCGATAATTGAAGAAATTGTAGAGTTGAATAGAGGCTGTTAAAAATATTGACGGATACAATTAATATCTCACGTTGTGTGCACAAGAAAAGTATGATTAAATAATAAAAAAGTGATTACGATTGCACGTGTAGAAAAGCCGCGATTAAATTATTTAAATTATATTTATATGTAAGAGAGGCGACCTAATACAAGTAAGTCTTATTATCTTTTTAGAGTGTCTATGTCATAAACTTTAAAGCTTCTTTTATAACAATAGTATAGCAGTAAAAGTAATAAGACATGAAGAGACGGTATCGATGTTTTACAAAGGTGGCGTATAATTTTTACGATAACTCGCAACTTCGATCATAATGTGAAGTTATGAAGTTGCGAACATAAAGCACTTATGCAGACTATCGATTTTAACGCATAACGTCAATGAGGAGCTTGTAAGACCTTTTCTCACTCCTGTCAGAGCAAAGCTTCAGTTCCTCTACTTAATCCTGCTAGTCTATCTATGGTAAACGCGCCCTCGCGTGATATATTATTTCACAAAGGGAGACACCTTACGAGATAAGTGCTTTAAATAAAGTCCGTTGCAACATCGCATTCGTTAAAGATATTTCCTTGTCATTATTATTTTGTGCTCTTTTTATAGACGAGAACTCGCGATACTTGCATTGTGATAATAGCAGATATAAAATAGTTCTTTATGTGGATCATCTTATTTTCTTTTTATAATACGCAAAAGAGGGTAGTTTAATAAATTAAAGCAAAATAATAAGATGTAATATTATTATTAATTATACGTATTAACTTTTTTTCGAAAAATGGTTTTTTATTCAGATCTTAAGAATATTTAAATATATCAAATACTTTGATTAGAAGAAAATTAGATAAAAAGTGAAGAAAAATGTGTATTTAGATAATTAAAAAAACAAGTTATAATATGTATATCAGTAAAATTACTTGAATATAGAGAGGTATATCATCAGCAACAAGTTATTTAATTTCCTCGGCACTTTCTTATAGTCCAAAGTAAAATACATGACAGGCATAAACTCCATCGAAGAGAATATATTGATAAGGTATCGCAAGTTGTATTGAACGGTGTGAGCTTTACCTTTGTCGATACTCGATTATATAGTTGCCGGAACGTCTTCACGCGCAACGATATCTTCCCGATGTATCGCGTTCACCGTAACTTCGACAGTTTCGACAGTCCACAGAGATGTCTTTCAACTATGCCGAGTTCCGCCTGAAACTTCGGATATGCTGCCAACTACGTTCTTAATATTGTCACTGATCTTTATCCTATTTAATTAGAGCTATGTAAGACACATTTCCAATCGCTTAAACTTTACAAATGGACTTGATTAAGTTAAATATTGCTCGAGTCAACTTTGTGAATTCATATTTGAAATGAAATGTTAAGTACAATATTCTAATTATTTAGCATTTTTAAGATTTCGTTTTTCTTAAGTTTTTGTAGTTTTCAAAAGTTCTTTACATCTACACTTTAATTCTTCTTCTTTAAATTAATTATCTTTGATTTCTACTTTTCTATTCAATTGCTCTCATTACACTATTTACTCACAAATGTATGTCTAGGTTTAATGCGAGGTTTAATGTGTAGATGCATATAAGTATTCGCAATGTATTGAGCTCCGTCGATTCACTAAGCTTGAACGATTGTGCTAATCAATCATCCTTGCGGGAGATTTAATTTTTAATAAAATCTACTTGATTAATGTAAATTTATTTTTAAATTAAAAACTGTATTTATAGGAAGTATAAAATTGCAATTATTTGCATTTTAAACATTCTTAATTTCTGAACTACTAAAAATAAATTTTTTGCAAAGTAAGCTTCGAGGTTGCTGTTAGATAACAAAATTTTTAAAAATACATTTTTATTTTTATTAAATTCAGGTTTAAATAAATATTAGTTTTCTAAAATCTTAATAAATTTACAATCAAAGTATAAACATATTGTTTCGAAATAATTTATCTAATAATTAATATTTATCTATTTTTTAATACTTCATATTCTTTTATTTTTTAAGAAATAAGTATATATCCACAATTCAAGAAAATATTGTACGATATTTCTGTTCTCTACGATATTTATACACGTTTTCAAAGCTTTCACGATCGCATATGGAATAATCAAGGTAGTAATTGACGGGGTGGATCTAATTAACATGCGAGCTCGCATCCGGCAGACAGAATAACAGGGGAGATGCGAAGAGGGGAAGATACAGAAAGGGAGAGAAAAAAAGAAATATAGATGCCAGTTATTTTACTGAGAGTTTAGGAGAGGCGCAATTTGCCACGGTCGTAATTATCTCCGACCGTATTATTCGCGTGTACGTGGCCAGAAAGAGATCAAACTTCCCATGTTTTATTTGTAGAGTCAAGAAGAACACGCGGGGTTCTCTTTGGAACGGAAGCAAGATCTGTCGATATAACGCCGGATCCATGACATCCTCACCTGGATATCCTGTAGAATTTTTTCCGAATTGATACTTTTTCCGATAATCGAATCCCACGAATGGAAGGTTCGCGACATCCGAAGAGATATTTCGGAAATCAGACGCGGCGCGACGTTTCCCGCGACGGACATCGAGTTGGAAGAAGATTGTGCAAAAATTTTTATGAATTCGTTCAAGTTTAAGTGTAGAAGAATTATTATAAAAACAGTGCTTGACACAGTCGAGACATAATACAAATCGTCATAATTTGTGATCGATAAGTGAAGGATCAGGATTTTACGAAGTTACAGCGAGATTTGATAGTAATTCGTAAAGAAAGACGCAATCATCAAGAAATTCAGAGAAGATAATTATTAGGTAATATATAAGGCGAAAGAGATCCGGCGGTGATCAGTGGCTTTAGGAAGAGAGAAACAGCTGTGCTGCGGTAACTTAAAAGAATGGCGGAAGACTCTTTTCGCCGGAAAACCAGATCGGCTTCGATTTGTGCCCCAGGATTTTCCAGCATGGAACAAATGTTGGAGGCTATGCCACCCTCGGGAGTTCGTGACAGGGAAAGAGGGGAGCGGGAAAGAGATAGCGGCAGTGGGACGCCGGATGGCAGTACACCTACGAGAAGACGAAAACCGGCTACAAGATCCCAGAGCGCCCGTGTTTCCGGCGGAAATAAAAGCATCCGACGTCGTGCCGCCGCTCAAGGTAACGATAATAACGGTAGAAATGGGGGATAAAGAAGTAATAATTTATTCGTTGCGTGGTGGATATTGCGATTAAAATTTATTATGCAACCTGATTAAGATTTATAATCCCCAGAAGCATTTCAAAGACTCAAGAATTCAAAGATTTATAAAAGTACTTATATAAAAGTATTAAAAGAGTAATCTGTCAATCACTTTGAATTCGGTAATTTCGCTAATTTCTCGTTCGATAAGTTTTAAGAAATTTTAAGATTTGTCGATTCTGTTTTCCAAAAGCACATCTTTCGTCTTTTAAACATTTTAATTCGAGGATTTGTAACTATATACATATATTAGGAGAACTTAAATTGTCAAATGACCGTTTTGCGTGTCCAGCTCTTTCCCAATAATAAAGATAATAGATATGAATATTGGCTCAGATCAGATCTCGAGATACGTAAAAGTCTATTTTGCGCGACAAGATTACGTGATGCGGACGTAACTTTCGATAGTGTCCGATAAACTCGTAGAAACGTCATCGGTGACGTACGATCTCTCTTGAGGAAAGAGCAAAGTGTATCGATATTGCACCGGCACTCTAGACACGTCGCTCTAGAGCCTGGTGAGAGTTCTTGAAATTATTGGCGGCCGCTATTCTTGGACATGGATTTGGCTAGTAGGTCACTGACAGCCCAAACACGTCTCATCGTATGCTACCGCGTCTCATCGCAATTCTAGAAATTAGTTTCGTCGCTAAGCATAGGTATTATAGTTCTCTCTCCGTTTTATGCGCACCCTGAAACACGAAGATGTATTAATGTGAAACGGGGATAATTAGAGCGGTAATTCCTGTTGTTTGTACGCAGATGTAACACGAGCAAGACTGTCAAGTCTTAATTAAAGGATAAAGAGCTAAAGTTTCGGTATAATGTGTCAAGAAGCGGTAGAAATTGGCAAACATTACTCGCTTAATAGATCGTAATCTTGTTTTGACTTCTATTAAAATAATCTCATTTTTTTTAAATCTTGATATTTTAAGAAAAAATATCTGCATAATATTTGTCGATACATATTTTGCATGAAATTATTAAAAATTACCAAAAATTTCACTGTCAATGTAATAACATTCTGTGTGGATTACAAATATAAATTAGACATTATTTACTTACAATTAGTGACGGGATATTACAGAATTAATTGTTAGATTAAATAGCTTTAATCAATCGTTTTAATATTACAGACACGGAAGAATTAGTTTTTATTTCAAAACTTGTATTCCTCTTTCAAAACTTTAATCGCAGTAACATTGAAACGAGAAATCTTATTTTCTTGAAATTTGTAAAATGGAAAAATTTGTCTGCCTGATAAACTTCGCGATTAAGTGAAGCAGATATTCATAAACGCGGTTCTGATCTCGCTCTTCCTCTTTCTTTCGGCGTTCGTTTAATTTTATTTCCCGGCCCTCTCCAGGTTGTACTAAACCACTTGATTTTCCACGCGTCGACTTTGCGATGTAATAGGTGTAGTGCCTTTGAAAAATACGTTGTTCTTTGCTTTACTCTCGAGCGCTTCGCTGATGAAAAGCCCGATCGACATGCAGTCAAAAAGGAACTTTTTCGTTCTGCCCTATTCATTGCCAAAGGGGTTTTTTTTAAATAGTATTATTACTCATTGAAATACGTTCATACTTTTCCTGTTACAAAATCTATTGTTGCAACATTACAATGTAAAGTATCGAAAATGTATTTCTGTAAAAATTAAATTCTTTTAGAGACAGAAACCAACGCTCTCGTCACGAATATAGGTATTTCGCGTTTTTGTATAAAATGCAAAAATAAAATTTGGACATAGAGAGACAGCTTTTAAATGGTGGATAAAATTATTGAAATTCTTTTTATATTTATTTATTCATTAAACGACACAGTAAATTTTTACAATTTATTTTAAGCGTTTTTTGCTAGTAATCATATTTTAACATCTGTTATGCTGCGATATAACAATTTATCATTTTTTGTTAAAATCGTAATTGAATAGCTCGACCAATCACGATTGATATCGACATGCATTAATAATATAAAACATCCATACGCCATATATGGATGTATACAATACATGGCATACGGTAATACGGTATATAACACGATTATTGAAATCTGCTAAATATGTTACATAGTTTTGACAAAATCTGTATGTCTATATCCGATATTGAATATGCATTTGGTACCTATCTATAATCTTGTCGCTTTCAGCCGCCGCTCATCATCATCATCATCATGAGCCGAGCATGAAGTCGGCCCACTGCAGCAGTGAGCCCAGATTGACCGAGAATGACGTCAGTCCGGGAATCAGAAGACGAGGGAGCCGAAGGGGGCAGAGCATGCACCATACGCATCAGAGGAAGAGCAACGCCTTCCTGGATGTGCCTGACGTCTCGTCTCAGATACCACCGCGGGAGGAAGGCGAGGACGAGGATAGTTACAGACTCCGTAGCTTCAGTCTCACCAGCAAAGGTCAGAAATAGCTCTCTTCCACCTGTTGTAAGTGTAAACAACCATAGAAAATGATTTTGCTCCTTACGCGAAAACGTCGAAGGGAAAGCTTTGGTGTCGACCAGGGTTTGCGCGCACGATAGAATAGATAGGAAGTGCAGATACGCTGGATAAATATGAAGTGAGAGAGAGAATAGATCATCTGTTATAAGCTTAAAAGATAAGATGACATTCGACATAAGATGCAATAAAATACATAGTTAAAATAATCGCATAAATACTAACGTAATAATAATAAGTAATAAATTTCTAATAATACAATCAATAATTTAGAAATCTTGTGTATTTAATTTAATAGTTTTCACAAAATTATGATGCAATAATTCTTGTTACGGGTAACTTGGTATATTGTCCTATTTTTAATGATGCTACGTGATTCTACTATCTAGAAAAGATTTAAAATCTCGAAAGGATCTTGAAGGAGTTCCTTTATAGAATAAACGATGAATTCAGATAATTAAATTTTTATATTTTCCAGGAGATTTTTTAAGTACCTCTCAAGAGATATACTTTAGAATTTCTAATCTTTGACTATGTGGATTTGACGATCAGTGGAATCTTAAGTAATATGCATGCAGAAGTAAAAAACATCTTTGGGGAATATACATATTTTAGATTGCAATATATATTTAATACCTCGAATACTTTTAGGATCTATAATATTAAATTTTTTACATCCTTAAATATTTTCTAATTTCTTTATTATCGTGTGGTTTCCCAAAACATTTCATAAACCATCGACGTTCACTTAACAGCAAAAGCGACGTGAAACTTTTTCAGTGTGTGTGTGTACCTCGCTATTTTGCGACGCAAATTATTGACAGCTTCCAGTATTGTACAAACATTCTCGATTTACCACGAAAGTATCGGTAACTATGTGGGCAAAGCAACTGTTGAATTTTTCGATAGTTTCGTAACGATGCGTGGTTTCGGGCGAATCGATTATCGATTGAACTGTTTTACAGTATTACATCAATGTAATAAAATACCGTTTACAACGGATTAGTGATTACATGGTATTTATTTGAAATTACAATTGCTTAATGAAACTTGTGCTTTGTGTCACTGAAGCAATGCTATACATATATTGCAGTACTACTACTTTACACTCAAAGGAGCCATTTATTTGAACACTTAATATAAATTCATTGCTAACTAGGGTGTCTCAGAGATTGCGTATTCTTTCAAACTTTAGACTTCAAAACTTTTTTCATAGTTCAAGAGATTAAAGTACCTACCATTTTTTCCTGTAGTTCTTAAATATCTAATTTAATTAACCTTCTTTAAGCATACGCTTTATTTTTTAATTCAAATAGAAAAAAAGTTGTTTAAAATAAATAAAAAAAAAATAATTTTTTTGTTGATACGAAAAGTCGAAAACTATTAATACATTAAATCGAAACGGTTGCTGTTTCCCGTTTAACTTATTTATTTTCTTACGTCCAGACAAAATTCTGTGGAGTTTCAAATA
Organism: Leptothorax acervorum; assembly: GCA_035220615.1. Classification (NCBI taxonomy): domain Eukaryota; kingdom Metazoa; phylum Arthropoda; class Insecta; order Hymenoptera; family Formicidae; genus Leptothorax; species Leptothorax acervorum. The sequence goes on from JASTWQ010000086.1 coordinate 2,577,566, forward strand.
CATAATAGCGTTGTAGAGTTCGTATTTGGACAGTATTCTCTTTATTGCGACGCTATTATCTTTCATGGAATTACAGACAATTTACATGGGAAAGGAACGAAAATGAAAATAAATTTAATTCGAAATATTTCAAACTATGTTGCTTCTGCCCCACGTGTGTACTTCGCGAGAAGCCGTGCCAGAAATACACGAGTGCGAGAGAGATTCAGCAGGGGAGAAAAGAGCAGTGGAGTCGAGATAAGCGAAAATAGAGCAGCTATAGTTATGACGTAGACGTGGGTCTATCACTCGAGTTCGACAAACCATGTGAATGCGCATAGAAGTCATTTACACTCATCCATCCAAAGTCGCGTTATAATAATGCTTGCTTATATGCGGATAGAAATGAGTATGCTTAGGTGACTTTAGTGGTAATTAGGTAATTGATTCAATATCTGGTAGAAGTAGTCGTCTCGATCGACATTATTAAACTAACTCGACGATGCCATAATGACACCAAGGATATTATTAAATTCTCCTTACTTGCCGTAAGGAGAATTTAATAATCCTTGGTGTCAATATGGCATCGTCGAGTTAGTTTAATTCCTAGGTAATATCGATTAAGCCTCGATTAACCGTGGACGATTACGACATTAAGAAAATGTTATTATTATATTGATGGGAGAGCTGGTATAGTAGAACAGCGTCGCGAGATAATTTTTCTCAATAGGCTCTTACGATCTTGTTGACATTTGTTGTGTCGGCGTAGTGCCGTTAGCAAATATGTTAGCGTGACATTGACGCTCGAAATATTGCTTGTCACACATCTGTCTCTATTTTTAATATATATTATTTACTTGATATCTATTATTATTATTATTATTTACGGAATATAAAGCTGATATTTCAGTAATAATAATCTCTTAAAATTAAATACCTGGAAATATAGAAACATTTGCTAATTATACACAAGTTTAAGTAATCCTGAAAATATGTTACAAGACTCTTTTCTTTTCACTTCATTTTAAGATGGTAATTAAACAACTCCTAATTGTATATATATATATATGTATTAATCTTTGTTAAAATTTCTTAAGCAAGCTTTGGAAAGCAAGCTCATTACATACATACGTGTTAAAAATTAAATGTTAAAACGTTGTAACTTCTTATTAGTCTTTTTCTGTGTAGAAAAGATTCCCATTTCGTCGATGAATTTATCATCGAAATTTAATACTACCAGAGTACAGCACTATGTGTATATAAACATTTTCAGTATCCTACACTTGATATTCTACCCGATCGCTTTTGCATCGTGTTCGTGCAATTCTATCCGAATTGCTTTTTGTCTTTCTCTCTCTTGCTCTTTCCCTCCCCCCTCTCTCTTTCTCTTTCTCTTTCCCTCTCTCCCTTTCTCTCTCTTCCTCTCTTTATATCTATCTCTATCTCTCCGATCGTTCTCGAAGCGGAACTGAAGCGCAGTGCAGTAACAAAGTTAGAGCTTGAATTTACGTTAAAGTGACATGAAGCCCCTCGTTTCTCGCCCAGATCAAATCGTTTGCTTGCTTGCTTGTTAATCATTCCCGGAAAGTTACTGTTTAAGAGCAAACGTGCCTTCCGGGAGAAGTTGGTGGTTTAGGTCAGTGGATACATCAGCAGATCGTCAAGATCGTCTTAACTGACGGGGCTAAACGGCCCTTCGAAATTCATGCTATATCAGTCTATCACCATTTCACTCGATACAGACAGTTTGATAGCGATGCAAGCTATAATCTGATGCAATCAGTTTGCGTTAGCAACTCTTTCCGTTTGTTGACAGCAAAAAATGAAAGCAATTGAAAGAAAAATTTTATTAAACTACGTTAGTATGCAAAATTCGATCCGTATATAATTCTATCCTTCGTGTTTATAGATTAAAATTTAACTTTTAATTAACAGTGATATTTTTTCAATACTGAGATATTTTACGTAGTGTGAGTCAACTGCAGCTGATTCGTTTGGTTGACATTATTAATCGAGCTTTCTAATTGAGTTTCCAACTTGGCAAAGTAAATTCTATTTTATCGGGAACTAACCGTAAGTAAGAGAAAATATAAATGGAACGGCGAATATAAGTGGAACGGACGCACTATTTCTGTTCAAGCAACTTTCCGAATGATCGAATCCATTTCCCATTCTCCACGTCTTTCATAGACTCGTTTGTCTTTGTCTAACCAAAACTGTTGCGATTCCTGGTTTAAGTTGGTTCATCATAAATCGAACTCGACCACCTGTTACATTCGTAAACACTGATTTCTTGCCAGTTTTCATAGCGAGTTTGGGGGATAACAGGATAGTCCCAAACTGGAAGGAAACTTTTAAAATATAATAATTACTTACTTATTTTAAACACTTATTGTAGCAAAGCCGCATAAATTATTTAAACTTACTTATTTTAAAGGAAAATAGTAACTTAAATATTTTTTCTACATTTCCAGAAATTATTAAAAAATTGATAACCGGTTTTGATATTTTTTAAAATCGTACTATTTGATTCTATACCAAAATTATACCAACTACATAAATATACCAAAATTGTACATTTTGTATAAAACTTTATTACCTATATATAGGTAAGGGCCTATAAGACAATCAAAAATTTTTATTGTTATTTTGTATATTAAAATTACTTTTTAATTAATTTATTATTAAAACAATGAAAATGATAAAACTAATTGTTGCACAAATCAAAGGAGGATAGTTCTCCACGTTATGATAAAAACAAAAGTTAAATCAAGAATTTTTCTATTTTTTAAAGAACGGGCATGTTAAGGTAAACTATAGTTGCACAAGAAAAGAAAGTAGGTACATGAATGCATATATAATTATAAGAATTAAAAGATAAAGCATTATACGAACAAAGGTAGATATTGGCTTTGAAACGGCGTATTAGAATCAGGGATACAAAAGACGATAAAAAGGAAGCCTTCAGAAAATAAGCAAAATGTTTCGTTGATACGTAAACCCGAGATCGAGAGGTAACGTAATCTGGCAAGCGCTTCTTCGACCTGTTACATTCTCGCCTGAGAGCTGTCGCTTCCATTTTCACGAGAGCTTCCGTGAACGGTGTGTTTCTCAGAAGGTTATTTGAGATCTTATTGTTGTTTTGAAAGAGCAACTCGCTCAACGATAGTACAAGACGATTCGCGATAATTCCACGAGCAAAAACTTCCACGAGCAAGATATTCCCTGTTAACCGTCTAAAAAAATACTTTTAGAAAGAGATGAGGAACTTTGTTTGGAAGTGACCCAAGTGATTTTCATATACAAGATATACATATGTGTATATTTGGTACAGTGTGCATTTCAATATGGGAAATATATTGCATATGTGCGGATTTCGACAATCCGATGTGCTCGATAAATTCATGGATCAGTGGTCTCGTATGTGCGGATTCGAGGATTTTCTTTACCCGTGAAAGTACGAGTGCATCAGGAAATTGAAAGCAGGAGACAGATTTGTGGTTTCAGATATCTAGAGGGGATGCGGATTCATTTGGCCGTGTGATTCCATGCACCTGTTGCCTTGAGCCTTCCTGTAGAGAATTAGCTAATTTCAGAATTTCTATATGCACCCAATTTAACTCTTCATTACACGGTGGATTTTAATGCATATTGATTTCAAACGTTGTAGTTGAGTGCACTTTTAGACGAGAGGTTGAATCGCACATAACAATCGAGATACAAATCTGGTATTACAGATGCTTTCTTTCTTGTACGTATAGTGCAACAGGCATACGTGCTCGTGCGATGCAACCAGGTCAAGGAAGCTGTAAATTTCGCGAAACTGGAATATTCTGTTTCAATTAAAAAATTTGTAATTATACGTATATTATTTTCTGTATAATGGAAAGTTAATTGAAATGAAACCTGAATATTCATATACTTGTCAGCATCTTTATATATTCCAGAGGAAAATTTTTTCCTCCTGCTTACGTACATGTTCCCAGTGATGCACGTGTATCGATTAATCTTCTCTCACCACGTTTTTTATTTGTATTTGTTATTATGCTCCATTTTTCTTTATGTATATTTCTAGGATAGAGATAAATCCGCTTATGATGGATTTATATTTCTCGAATTTCAAATCGATATCTTCGTAGCACATCTATCTTTTTTGGTAATCTGCGTTGTTATCCTTGTCAACAGCGCGCACCTTTCCATGACAGAATAACGATTACGCGAGCGTGAGGCGTTACGGATGTAACGCGATCTGACTTTGCGCGAGGAACAGACACGTAAGCCGTGTTTTAGATTGTCCGCTGATAAACCGCAGGTGCATTAGCATTGCCGTCAATATAAATTAAGCCGACTCATTATTCTTGCTTATCTCATCCTTCTTTCCTAAGTCTTCTTACTTCTTGTTATACATCAACTTCACCGGATAAGGGAAGTTGATGAGCGTTGGAGGGAGGAAAATATCAGCGAGAAAACTAGCAGACGTATGAATATATCAAGTCGTAGTATAATGTGGGGGTTGAAGTCTAAGGTCATAGAGGGGTTGTGCACTTATGCGCCCTAATAATTCGTTCTTTGTTCTAAGATGTGGGAAGAATTCAAATATTTAATTCTATTCCTCTTATTGAAATAAAGAAAGGAGTTCCTGTAGACATGCATTTAGAGAAAAAAATATCTCTTTCACACTATATATGTATCAAAAAATTTCTGTGAATAATAGGTATTGTGCAGATCACGTTTGATACACATACATATTTTTGTTTATTTCTATAATGTTGTTTCTAAATCTCAAAGTAGTTAAAAAAAGGTATAAGTAAGAGAAATAAATCTCATTTATTAACTTTGTAAAAAATATTTCAGAATGTTTGCGAAGATGTTTGCTGTAAAGATTTTAAATTGCTAGCCTCATTGAGTACCTTATATTCCATTCTTTTACAGTTTATTGTCAATAGGGAAGCATCTTTCGTAAAAGAAACGGTGCTGAATCATGAAAGTAATAAAGATCGACGTTGGCTACGATGAGTGCTCGACATAAAATTACCTACTCTTTCTTTCTCACGCTGCCCATCAACTTTTTGTTAAACCTTTCTATCGAATCTGACCCTCGACATTTCGGCAGCATCAATGACCTCAGTCGTAATTTTATCCGAAGATGTTCTTCCCGCGATCTTACTCGCCTACTTGCAAGTTAGGTTTAGATATACAGTTTCTTGCAAACTCATTACAGTATTTTACGCGGAAATGTTAACGTAAAATCTTAAAATATTTATAAAGGTACGCGCTTAAAGTAAGTGCGTGAAGTTGTTTAAATTTTCTGTTCTTACTTAATTTTAATAAAATTATAATTGCAGTATATATACTATATATATATGTACTTACATATATAGTATATATGAAAATTTGTATTAAAACGTTGTAAAAATAAGTTCATCAGTCGATTCTTGATATTCTACAGAGATGTGTTAGCGTCTCCGCAAACATCTCTTAAAAACAAAAGTCGTTTTTATTCGATCCAACTGGCGAAAATGATATATTTAATCTCACGACGTTTCGACCGTAATTTCGGTCCTTTTCAAGTGAGAAGAGTAATTACTCAATCAATCCGCATAATCCGCATACAAAACATCCATTACGTCGCTGACATCGTGCCCTAACTACATCATGCAAACGCAAAGCTAATGAAAGTGGTTCAAAAAATAATCTCTTAAAAATTCTTTTTGATAATATAACTAATAATTAAACAAGATATATTAACGTTATTTTATCTAAATTGTAAAATAAAAAAGAATTATGTTTTATTTTACATTATTTTAATTAAATATATAAAAATAATAATAATTTTTATTCCAAAATGTATGAATACTCTAATCTGTATGTAATAATAGTAATAATGTACAATATTGTGTGTAACACTGTATAGTGGTTATTATTTAGACTTAAAGTTATTATTACGCAAGGTGTGTGCAATTATAGCATTATGAAATTCTTTAGCATAATCTTTTTTTATAAAGAATCTTGCAAAGAGTAATTTCGACTATTCTGAGTTAATAGTGGTAAGCTTACAAAGGGCGAGCCGGTTGCCTTGCGATAAACACATCGGCGGTACAGCTGCTGCGACTTATTTATAAGCGCCTCGGATACTGCTTTCGCTACTATAAATAATCCTATCGGCGTTCCACCTTTCCGCGATATTAGGCGCGTCGTATCTCGCCTCGCTGAAGGGGGAAAGGTTTGTTGTGCTCTTGTTGCAGACCTTAACCCTCTGTGCTAACAATTTTCTCTGTCATTCGTCGAGCCGTAATTGCCTTTTTTCAATAATGAATTTGTGCCTATTTTTCTATTGAGTTCGTATTCAAGGCATAAGTGAACAATTAGTTTGTATAAACACAGCTAGTTATATTAATTTTTACAAGTTACGTCTTCACAATCGGGACTATTCTTTTAGACAGTCTAATCTCTAAACAAAATCCAAAATATATTGTAATATTTAATTTATTCATCATCCAATCAAGATCATTTTTACAAATTTATCTTATCAAATCTTTTCCTTTTATACATATGTACATATTATGTACGAATACCTATGTATATCCATTTTTTTGTCACAATTATGGCATTGTATTGCGTGTTAGACCAGTGAAGGTAATTTCTGTAAGTTTTCGAAAAGTCCGGAAGGCAAGAGCACAGTTTACTATTACCTTTTCTCTGAAATAAAACAAACTTTTTTCCTTTGTTCTCTCGATCTTCATAATGGGTATTAAAAAATGTTAACTTGTCAAGAGTTTATAATGAGAAGGAAAGCAATCGACGCGGCATATTTCATTGGAGGATTTCGATATGTCATCCTGATTATTAAAGAATAAATCTCGACCGATAAAATAAAATATTGCACACTGCTCTTTATATGACGTCACTATATATATCGATCACTTTCGGTAATTTTTACACTGCGCCCACTTTTACCCACGTCATTACGTCAACTTTGCCCTACGTCCGGTTTAACATTATGATATCACACTCTGTACACTTTATTACCATCTCATTTGTATCGTACGTAATAAAAACGTCACTGTTACTGCCTTTATGTATAGGTACATCGAGTAATGACATCATTTTTATCATCGCGCTCAACGAGTCAAAGTACTGAAACCGATTTCGTAATGTCAGATAACATGAGAGCGCATAAACGGGCAATTTTGTATCAAGAAAAATGTCGTTTATTTTAAGATATTTTCTTCTTGAGGAAACTTCTTGGGGAAGTTCATTCTTTAAAGGAATATTCATACATCGTAACAACGAGGAGCGGATAGCGGCAACAATCTCCGACACGGAAAGTTATTAATTACAAGCTTGGTCGAACGTGCGCGAGATCCAATGAAAATTTCTTTCAAGGTTCAACAAGCATTTTGCGCGACGGACGGTGCCTCGATGCGTGGGCGTTTCCGCGCATATGCACGCATGAAAACTGCGTTGTGTCTCCACTCTCCATTTTCCATTGTCCCTCTGTCTCTCTTTCATCAAATTAAATGTTCGGTTTGCTTAGAGATATAATACGTGGTAGTATTATGATATTCCTAATAACTGTCGTTTGTAATAATAATAACTACTATTTACAATCGGTCGTAATTAAAATTAATATCTACGAGTTGACGTAGAAGCCTAAGTATCACTGACGAGAATTTAATTTGCAATGTCGATCGTAAATATTTTCACTGCCATTTACAATTTAGCTTTATTTTCATCGTCGCTCGTCCCCTTACACGCTTGGCTAACATTTAAAAAATTCAATGCTCCATATATCGACCATCGGATAACAGGGAGCGAGTATTATCGAGGGTTTGCCTTCTGAGGGCTGGCTGCTATTCAATTTCGCCATACTTCTACTACTTCTGTTTTGTCAAGGACCGCGTGTATCCTCGCAGTAGATATAGGCAACGTTGGGTCAGACACCCCCATTGTGCTGCTTCATCGATGCACATGCTCATACCACTTGCTTGATGAATTTGCGAAAGGACGGTATAATTAGAAGTAAAAGATCGCGCAAATAAAAGCTTCAATTTCCATGTCTTTCTTCGTGTGAAATAATCTTTCAGTGAAACAATTTTTGAGAAAGATATAATCAATGCGTTTGTTTATTCCCATTGGGAGCTATTGGGAAAACAAAACATTTTATACACGTAACGTGTAGTATTATAGATTTAATTTTCCCAATATAGCTCCCAATGGGATTAAACGAACGCAGGCGATCTGTTGATTAATATGAATAAATGTAGTTAGAAGCACGCAAAAGTATCTCACTGTTTTAGATGTTTAATGCTCCAAAAAGGAAAGCATTATAAGATTTCTGTGCTTGAAAATTTAAGAATTTATGGATTTTCCAAGTATATTAGAAGAATATATGTATTATAAGATTAAACATTTCAGATTTTTTCAGATTAAACATTTTTTTAGATATAGAAAATATGACATACATTATCAAGAATCTAAAAAGAAACTGAGTGATCTTGAGTATTTTAGAATTTGTAGGTTTAACTGTTCATATATTCAAAGCTATTTAGAAGTAATCGTTACTTAGAAAATAGCTTATCGAATAGCTCGGTGAGAAATACAGCAATGACTTGTGAAATGACTTACCAGCGCAAACCTTGCGCAAACACGGTTTGTGAAATCGAGGGACACGTTCTCCCTGATCGTTTGACGGACTCGTTTCAAAAATCGATTTTGTTTTTCCCGGGTGCTCATAAAACGACCCTCGCTCGTGGGAACCAGTGCTACAACGGCGGCGACGACGGCTCGTAACGTTTTACGATTTCCCGCCTCGTCTCGCTTATAGGTGCGCGAAACGCGCGTCCGCCTTTGCCGCGCGCAATTTTGCATAAATACATATCAATCTTTTGTGTGACGAGCTTCACGGCTGATGCGCACCGGCGAGCTAGTCAATCTACGTCGGAATTTACGGTCGACTTGATCCTTCGTCTTCGATGTAATCCGCTTTCCGAAGCGGATATTTAGCAGCCCGGCTATTATTCGCTGCGGGATTGCAATTTCTTCGAGCCAATGTAACTCGTGCAACCATTTACCGCTATCTAGGGAAGCACTATTTATGTCCCACAACTTTTTTAAATTTTTATCTAATATAATCAAGTTTATAAAAAGAAAAGAATACAGAAAAGAGAGAAAGTGCAACGATGTATTTATTATATACCTATACTCTATGTATATGTTATAGCAGTTATTCTTTACTTTGAAGCATGCCCACATTACATATGTGCTTTTAATATTTACGAGCTTAATAATTATTTTTAATAACATAATTTTTAATATTGTCATATTATAATTAAGAATTGTTTTTTAATTTTATTTTTACAAGTAAAAATTTATAAGCAATCATTGATAATAACGAAATTTGCTTTAAGATACATCACACATATAAGTTCTTTTAAAAATTCTTTTAAAGATGTATTTTATGTCTTCACACATATTATGCAGTTAAGACAGCATTTTTTTAAATTTCAGAAAATGTACGTGCTTATTTAGTATTAAAAATGTTGACACTAAAAACTCTTGGGTAGTCGTTCCAAGAAGCGAGTTTGCGCATAACTATGGTAAAATTTGTGAGAGTCGTGTCGCGGAAACGAGGCACGTTAACATGAATCTCGCGCTGAATGCCGTAATTAGCGTCATTTTTTAGCGTCTCCTTTCTCGCCGCGAAACAACGGGCGGTTGATTGGCGCTAAGCTGGCCGTATCGCGACAAGAATTAAGTCGTCAACTTCGGCTATATTCCGATATTCTGTCAGCAACTGTCAGTGCTGAAAATCTATAGTATACGTTACGTAAAATATAGAAATATATTGATTTTCAGTACTGACAGTAAATATCGGAATGCAGCCTTCGTTGTCGGAACAAATGACAAGTCAACTTGTAGAAAGAGGGAACTTTAATTTATATTTCGGTCACATCGACTTACAATTAGGCAAATCCACGCCGTACAAATAAGTCGCCGTCCCCGTCGCGCTGACACGATGGCGATAAATTAGTCATATATATGTATATATATATATATATATTTGCCTGTTAGAAGCGCCACTTTATTTCAAGCGGGGGGATGGGACCGGTTTGCGGCGCGTGATACCATTGCAGAGGAGCAATGCACGCAACCGATATTGAAATATTAAACGGACGTATTAACGGAGTTAGCGGCCGCGCTAGCTGGTCCGCTGTTTACGGCTGGCAACCGCTACGTTACCTCGGAATGATTTGATTGCGCACATTGATCGATATGCAGACGTTCCGTGTTACTACTAGTATAACGCGTGCGGCAAGGTCTAACTCTAGTGCCTTCAGCTCTCTCTCTCTCTCTCATCTATGCATATATGATTCCGCATAGCCGGCGCGCCGCGGGCAAATCTGCGTCGGGTCGTATGTGCATCGGTGTTGCACGCCCGCGTGCCACATATGCATGCACATGTGTGCCCGCAATATATCTACACGCAGCCACGCTTTCATATACCTAACGACAACCGTGCGCGGCTGATAGACGGCAGATTGGTCCCTATAGAGCGACGCTGTGGCTATATCACTGCCGGGGCCTTTCAAATGTGCTTCCCCCGGTTGCTTAATGGAGTTTAACCGCGACGACGTCGACAGAAATTTCAACATCGTGCCAGCGCGCGATGCCGGGGGCGGCGACTTTGTACGGCGTGGGATTTGCCTTAAGTCGATGTGACCGACATATAAATTAAAGTTCCCTCTTTCTACAAGTTGACTTGTCATTTGTTCCGACAACGAAGTTGACGATTTAATTTGAAGTTACATTATTTACGTTTATGTTAAAGCACGATAATATTTCGCGCGTCTTTTCCTTCTTTTACAATGAGATGTAAGAAAGAATGAAAGCACTTCGCCGGGGACGCAAGCTCAGAGTGCCTGGAAAGCTTTTAGGCTTATGGGAAACGGAGTCAATCCCGCAGAACAAGATCTTAGGATTATTCGAGTGCAGGGTTAGTGTGTGCATTGCAGAATCTCGTTACTGAAAACTGCTTACGATGAAATATTTTTATATCAGTGGCAAACTGCCATTAGACCGTCTGAAATATTCAGGTGTATATGATTCACATAGTCTCTAACATTTTTATTATTTTAAAAATTATTAAAAATTGCAGTTTGTATTTAAATGTTAAAACGACTGTTGTTTTAAATTTTATTTACTGGCGAAGGAAGTTACTTGTTTTGTTTTTAAATGTTAAATATATCTCATGTATTGGACTGAATCCTTTGTCTATCTCTCCTTGGCAGCGTGTGTGTGTGTGTGTCGCATAAAGAATATCAATATTCTGTCTTCTACTATTATTTCATATTTCACTGCGCGATGTTTCATATGTCGTACAGTCTTATTGCTGCGCCAAAATATTGAATACGCCATAGACTAAATACAATACATCAAAATAAATATGTGCACAGATGCACCCGTTATTAGTTTCTGAAAAAGATGGAATATTCTGAAAGTACTCTAAGCGTATTCTGAGTACTGCGAAATATTGGTATTTCGTGCTTTAAGTGAACAATATTCATCCAAGACCAGATGGGCGACCGATGTTTTTGTCTGATTGCGGATGATATAACCGTCTTCTCTATCATCCAATTTTCCCAATGGCAGACGTCGGAGATAAATGAAGCAAGTAGTTTTCCGTCAAACGAGATTAGAGAAAGAAAATTGGGTGTCCTATTTCTTATATATTGTTTCGACACTTTTATCGTGTTTTTCATTGGCTTCTACAATTAGCTATACATGGGATTGTAGAAATTTTTTATCTAAATTTCCCTGCATTTTTTATCATGCATTATGTTAGAGTACACTTGAGAAAACAATTTCAATGTTTTTATCATTAATTAGTAATTTATATAGACAGCAATAATTATTTAAATATTTAATATAAAAGCTATTTAATTTTAATTCCCGTTTAAATTAATAATGCAATAATTTAATATAACCTACGGTCTCATTGAACATTTTACGTGAAGTAAAAACATTCTCTCTGTGCTTTTTTATTTTGATCTTTTGGCTGTGGTGTCTAAATTAAAAATAGCGATATGTGTTATAAAAAAAAGGCGAACAGTATCTTCGTTCTTTCTTTCTATTGACTTTGCTGCATATCGATCGGAATGTAATTCGATTTTGTGATCACGGGAGTGTGTAAAGGTACAACGGTGCGCTTTCCATAACACGCTTCACTTGCCGTGAAACTGACTTTCAGGCTCTCCAGGCCGATAACCCATCGGCGGATAGCCGACATCGGAGGAAAAATGAGTAGGCGACAGCAGAGATGACGACAGTGAGATGATCAGCGTCTCGATTACCGTCTCTGATGACTGCCAAATATGCGTCATCAGAAATTTTTGGAACGTGTCACACGGAATTGAAATATGCAGCTGAGACATAAAAGCGATATAGCTTTTATATAGTTACAACTGTACGATATGTTAGGATCATTTCATCATTTCAGATTTTATCATTTGCTTTATTTGCGATACCATTCTTGAATCTCTAAGAAATGTCTCTCGCAAAGTTTTGTCGCTGCGCTAGAATATATTTGACTCAAGACGCTGATCTCTTGAGGTATTAAAAAAGAATCTAAATGGAAGCAGAAACCGAAAGCTTTAAAGATATAGAGGAAGTGTTGTTTATATGTATCGAGAATCCTATTTCAGATTTAAAAGCGTCAAGTCTAAAAATTGCCTAACGCTTTTAAACTATGAAGCTATTTTAAACCTATATATGTACATTACGAGCTAATAAATACAGCATTATTGACTAGTATATAGATATTCTATTTCCAAAATCTGATAAAGAGTTTTCTACTTAATTTCTCTTGAAATTATTCAATATAAACAACATCAAAGTCTAAGAGACGCCTCCAAGTCGCCTTTACACATCTTGGATCAATGAACGTATAACGGTTCAAAAGCAACAGGGTTGCAGACACACACCGCGCGCACACATACGTACCTTCACATACACGCACATTCACATCCACATAAACACTTAACTATATGTTATAACAACATCAAACGACGGTGATATCAAAAGATGGTGAATTTAATCGCGTCGTGAAATCTTCTCGCGAATCATTCTCAACGCGGAAATATCGCGTTTAGACGATCTAAGTACGCGGAAAAACAATTTGGCAGCCGTCGTTCGATCGTACATCGAACGTTTAAACTTTTATTAATAGAATCCACTTCACCTATTCGATGGTCAAATCGGTGCACCTGTACCACGTTGTCGTGCCAGCTATTCGCTCGTCAGAAACCGGCCGGCGCGGCGCGAACGAACGCACAGCTAAAGGAGGGACGCTTCCCCATTTTTTCGCTGTGAAATAACTTACTTTCGCAAAAGCGTGAAAAAGCTTGCACCAATGCATCGCGGCAGTTCAGTCGAGCGCCGCATGATATTTTTATCAAAAGCACGTGGAAAATGACGGTCCCGCAGCGGCCCGCAGCTCGTTCCTGTCAGCTGACATTACCTTGTAGTAATCAATGGTGTACACTGCAATCGACACCTATTTTCCATTCGATTATATATATCGTATAAATAACGATATGCATTTATCAAAGCTACGTGTGTGCGGTAAAATAATTCATACGTTTCTATAATTGAGACTGCCGAAAATCATGTTACAATAAATAAATGGCATTTAAGTCGCACGTTATACTTTTTAAATCCCTTCGGATAACATTTCGTGATAAATAACATCAAAACTTTTATTATCGTTGAAATAAGAAAATATCTAGGAAACAAGAATATTTTTTCAAAGTTGCCATTTGTTTGAAACATTTGGAATATTTTGTTATTATTTTCAGTCTTGTTGCATTATTCTGTATTCGATTATAACCGCGTCTAATATCGTTTAACATAGCATGTCGTTTATCATGTGCCACGTGCTGTGTTATTTGTCAAACTTTCATCCGAAATCCGAATCGCACAATTGTCGCCGTCGTATCGACAAAAATAGTTGATGACGATGATAGGAAAAGGCCGATGTTGTCTCATCTATAAACGTTCGTCTGACTATCGTTCGAATGTGATACGAAATTCTTCCGGATTTAACGAAGCCGGAGCGGAAATCGGATTGTCCCCGCGAGTTGGCCCCGCTGTCCAATTTTCTCTTTGTCTCTTGCCTCTCTCTCTCTCTAGCGCGCGCGCGCGCGCGTGATCGACTTCCCGCTTTCATTCATTCATACGTACAAGTGCGTGCGCACAAGTAGCACACATGTCGGACTAAACTTCGCGCTAACAAAGGCGCGAGACAAAGGGAAAGAACGGACAGACGAACGGACGGGATGTCGGTATTCTGAGTCGCTGAACAGGACGCGCGTTGTTCTGCCATACGGTTGACAGCCGCACGTTGACATCGGCGTATACACCTGTATGTGTACGCGGATGCGGGCAAATGTTATCAAACGCCAGCTTCACACGTATGCGCTACGTATTTATAATAAATGCCTGTGAACTTTTTGGCAGAATCGATTCGGATATCTAAATTTACTTCTTAACGATTGAAGGTACAATGGCAAAATTAATTCTTATTGGTGTTTACCAGATTTTCAATAAAGCAGGTTTAATACAGAAGATAGTATTTGTTTGCTGAGGAACATCTGCAAAAATATTAAATTTTGTTATATTGTAAAGATTGAGAGATAGAGAGCAAAAGAGAGAAAAAGCGTAGGTTTTTTAATTAAAACGAACGATTGTGTTGCTCTAATAATTGAGCTTAATAACTAATACGTCAGTATTGTGAAATCAATAATAGGATAATATAATAGTATAGGAAAAAGAAAGTTTTTATAACAATCAATTCTCATCTAGATAAAATTATACATGTGTGGAAATAAAATTAAATTAACAGTAAATTTAATTAAACATAAAACATAACGAGATAAATTAAAATGATTTTGACATGGAAATAGCAGTCGAAATTTCAGAATATTTCGCTTCAATCGACACGTAATTTCGTGAGGCGCGAGACTTGAATTTGAGTCATCTCGCGCATATGATACAAAACTGATGTATGAATCACCTCACAGATAAAATGGATTCATGAATCATCTCAGGTCTATGAACTTCTGAATATGCCTAAGATTTTCGTATCAAATCTGTTATTTTATTCGGAAATTTTTTATTTTTGACAAAAATTAAGTGCTTGTAAAATCTAATACAACTAGATGCAGTAAAAATTAATAACTTTTTATACTATTTTGCGTAAATAAGTGCTTCCATTTATTATCCTCTTTATCTTTTTTATATTTTTAATGTTTAATTGTTTGAATGTAATTCTTAAGAGAAAAGTAGCATTTTACTTATTGTTAGAGTAATTCAGTTCTTTACACGTGCACGTTCATGTTTAATGCATTGAAAACTACCACGCCGTACATAGGTGTGCAACTTTCACCTTGTTAGCTGATTCGATTTGACGTGCAATTACTAATGCAACGCAAATGCATTAACACGGAAGCAGAAGCGTGTTTGACATTCGAAGTTTACTTTTGCAGTGTCTAAGTTGTCTAAGGATTATTTACAAGTTTGGCTACACATCGATTCAATGTTTGTATTAAATTACGTTTATCAGCAATGGCATCGAGAGCGATTGTGTGATCGAATCCATTGCTCTAACAGCATCTCCATGCATTTCCACGCAAATGTACGAATCTAGTAACAGTCGGTCTTTGTGTCAATCCAGAATGCTTTTGTTGATTACATTAAGTTGCTAAATGTATTCAACTATCAAAACATAGTTGATAAATTTAGTTTTCCAAGGAAACTAATTTCCAGATAATATATAAATAATCAATAGATTTGTTCTATTCTTTAATTAAACAGCAAACAATCTTTTCCTCTTATAAAAATTTTAGTATATTAATTTTTCTTTGTTACATCGATATTTATACCTGTTAAAATTTAAGTGTTTTAAGATAGATTTTAATAAATGCGTAAACGTATCTGTTTTTAACAATAGACATATATCATATTAAGTGTGCTACATAGTAATATACTCTATAAATATGCTCTAAATTATTAATAGAAAACAAATCATAATTTTTTATTTTTATTCGTTTCTTGTAATTTTCGGTTACGTTTAAAAATACATATTCCAATAAGAGCTAAATTATGTATGAATAGTCCTTTTGAAAACTGTGAAATCTATTTCATATTTCGCGAGAGGATTGCGTTATTAAGAGATGAAATTCTCTGTTGAGAATTCCGACCGTTCCATCTCAGCTCTCATCTCTTCCACCAATTCCAAGCACATATTAAAATGATGCCCACGCAAGATATGATATTAGTGATGATATTAACCGGAGTTAACGCGCTGCAAAGGGCGCGATGGTGTTTAGAATATACAATGTGTTTTGAATACAAGAAACGTGAATATGCAGGGATACGTATATTCGATCAATGCACAAGCGAACCGAGTGTGAATATAAATATTAAAGCCACACACACGCGAATTACGAAATATAAAAGAAGAAACACGAAGACTGAAGAGTCAGGATTTATGTTAAAAGAGATGTTAATGATTTATAATAGCTACATGACTTTAATAATGATAAAATAAATCTAAAAAATTGTTATTGTTGTTTATCGTTTATCGGGCCATTATTTTTACAACATTATCGATTAATCTTTAGACAAATATTTGTATTAAATTATTACGTTTGTGTATTTTTTATTTATATGATGTTTTGACGATTGTTGTATGTTCGGTAGGTGTCGTCAACAGAGGAGATTCATTTAGGAGAAGAAGATCGAGATCGAATTCTTTGGCGCCTGCCGATCAGGAGAACGAGGAACGACGATCGCCGCCCAAGGAAGTAGCTTCACATACCGTCGCTATGTTAGGTACAAGGGGAGTTGGAAAAACCGCCCTTATCAGTCAGTTTATGACCAGCGAGTGTATAAACGCCTACGATAGACAGAGAGGTGAGTCTTACAATTGTAACGCTACAGTATAATGTTTTACAGTACGATATATTGTGAAAGTCGTGAAGAAGACGCGATTTTAAATCTATATAAGGAAAAAGTCGCTTCTTTATTATTATATTATCTTTTCATTGTTAATACTCTAAAAAAATAATAGATGTTATCTTCAACAATTTATAAAAATAAAAAACACAACGTTACAATCACGTTCAATGAAAAGATTTTAATAATAGTGACGCGCACCTTATAAATATTCTAGTCTTAAAATAGATTTTTTCTTAATGAAAAAGCCTATAAGCAATTTATTAAAAGCAAATTTACAGACTTTTGTGAAAGATGTGTGTTTCTTGATTGTTAATGGATAACAAAGTCTTATTTATCATTCAATATTAAGTACATTTTATTTTTATTGAATATACCAAATATTAGTTACTGGAATACTTAAAACTAAGTAAGCGTTAAAAAGATATGAAGAAATGCCTTATATTCTTTTCCAACAAAATCTTTGATAAGGAAAAAATAATCTCGAGCCGCAAATAAAAAAAATTATAAAAACCTTATGTGTGGCATATTATGTTTTCGGAAAAAATTACGAGTGATTCCTTTAATAAATGAAAGCACAATGCGACAAGAAGTATGTAAATATAATCTTGTTCGGAAGCACCCAGAATTAAGTATCTTAACAGAATTTTTTATTGCCACGTCGTGTAAACGTGACTATCACGTGGAAACGATCACAGGGAGGTAATTGATGGACATTTTTTGATCGATTCTATGGCAAATAATCTTTATGGCGACTTTCAACGGTTTATACTTCGCACCCGGCACGATCGTCCCGTAATATCGCGCGAGTTTACGCGATGATCTCCTGTATGTATTTCGATTGCGCGCCCGGTGAAAGATGGCATCAGGCTCCGCCTGAGAAAGGCGTAGTTTCCGGCTTCCTATAAGCTCTTGAGATATGTGCTATTCTCTCTGAATGAGTAGGGTTTGAGCGGTACTTAAGTTGATATCTTGAAACGAGATCAAATAGTGTTGACCTACTGCTTGATGAAAAAAGAGACGAATATTTCATGTCTGACCATATAACATTTTCTTCTTCTTCTTGTTTCTATTTCATAGAATAATATTAATTTTTCTTATTCAAGATTATGAGATATAGGAGTAGCGAATACATATAAACCGAATAGTACAGTTAAATATGGAGCAGGAAAAGTAGGAAATTACTGAAATTATAATATATGCAAAGACTATAAAATATAAAAGTAACAGAATGTACAACGTATTTAAATACAAAAATATTTGCCTTTTTATTGTTAAATAAAATAATCTTTATTATTCTGTTATTTAAAAATTAAACTATTGCGACAAGTAAAACGCATGCAAATTGGACGTAAATATATAAAAAGCAATATATTAAAATTTCTTAATATATAGTACAAACTTGCAGTGATGTAATTTGCTATCAAAGGCAACTTCTAAAATGTCTTAAATCTAATATACGGGGCACTATTGAATTGCTTGGTAAATACTTTGCAGACGAATTCTTTGAACAAATTAAAATAAATATTTCTTTAGCAAACATTTCATGGCGCTGCTTCATTTTTCGCGTCCCTCTTAATCTTTAATATCAGATATTTTAATAACTCAGCCATAAAGTAAAGTTCCGTTAAAGTAACATTGACAAAGGATTTACCTCAATTTAAATGGAAAGTTTTATAACTGTACCTCGTTTATGAAAAATCTTGCATTATTAATCACTTCAACTTTACAATTTTTTTTAAACGCAGGGTTTTTTACCGCGTAAAAGACCCAAATCACGAGTATCGTTTTATATACATATATGTATAATGTATATATATAAAAACCGCTCGTCATCTGGTATCGATTACTAAAGTGTCAGTGATATCTCGCGTATAATATAAAAATTTGCATGTATATCTAGGTCGAGGACCGTATGCCATCTCGACGACGATGTGAATTATCGTCACCATTCTGCCAACCGTCTATCCTTGCGATGCCCACCTGTTAAAACAGACGCGACTTTCTCATCGTTCACGTGTCATTCTTAATTATCATATTTTTCCATTAATTTTATTCATACAATGTGACTGTATTTCGATCTTTATTAAATAACGTTGGTTAATATGAATTTTGTTTATTAAAATGTATAAACATATATTATCTTTTACATCATGTCTTACATCAAGTAACTGAGTAAGACAAGTGTAATTAAGTACATAATATTATCTAAATCAACTTTTGAGCTTATCTTTTTCACGAAAAAATGTTTCCTTTTTGAAAATTTTATTTACATTTAATGTTTGCTTTATAAATCGTAATTAATCATGCAAAATTTCTCGAGCTGCTGTTTTCCCTCGTAGCTTCTGCTTCCTCTCATTGAAAAACTTCCTCACGGCTCTTTCATTGGTGCTAAAGTATGATAAGCGAGACGGGCGAGGCTTTGTTTCAGTTGGACACATTCAATCCGCGTTCGGCGACGTCACCCAGCGCTATTACGATCGATATTCGTGCGAGCTATCAAACAATGGTGCATGCTCGCGTGGTAGAAAAAATCTGTGCCCTGTATTCCCTCTCTTTCTCTCCCCCTCTCTCTCTCTCTTCCTCACTCGTGCTTTTTTTATATCCCAATGTAATGGAATTTTCTATTTATGTCTAGTGCGCGCAGGCAA
This sequence comes from Leptothorax acervorum, assembly GCA_035220615.1. Taxonomy (NCBI): domain Eukaryota; kingdom Metazoa; phylum Arthropoda; class Insecta; order Hymenoptera; family Formicidae; genus Leptothorax; species Leptothorax acervorum. Next base: position 2,597,212 of record JASTWQ010000086.1, read on the forward strand.
GCGGCTTTCGCGGAGATAATGGTTTCGTAACGGTAGCGAGAGCCCCGGTGTAACCCTTGCAACACTTCCTGCGCGAAACTTTTTTGCACACCGTCGCCAAACGTATAAAGCTAGAATATAAAACATACTCTATTAAACATGAAGATACTCTATTACAGCGGTAATAAAGCTTCTATAATTTATCGTTAAACAAGAGATGGAATTTTTGATGTTAATTAAATCACGTGAAATCCTGTTTGCGAACTAACGAAACGTAAAAGTAGACGCAAACACGATATTTCTCTCCGTCGCGTCCGCGTCGTGAAGAATATAAGTTCGAGAGCAAAATACAGTAACTCGTGCCAAATCCTGTGGGATTATCAAGGAATAAATATTGCTTCTGCTGGCGTGCTCCAATTTATGAAAACGTTAACAACTTTAACTCACTTTCTTGCATATTTTTGTTGCTTATGTGACGCGGTGATTTTATCTATTGTATATATATATATAGTTATATATTTTGCATTTTCCTCGTTCTCTGATCTTTTTGCATGCCATTATAAATTTTTCTCTCGTTTCTTCGTGATTGATGTCAATCGAAAGCCCTTAGATCTTATTTTCTTTGCAATCTTTTTTCGTGTGGACTATCAATAAGATTGCTCTAAAAGAAATAAATAAAAACTAGTATAATTCGATCTTATGTTAGCTTTTGCAAGTAGTCGTCGCATAATGTATAATTATAAGCGTAACAATGTGAATAAATTATGATCTTTAAGAGAAGTAAATCAATCGCAAGTCGACGGATTGAATTTTTGGCTGTGTTTTTCACGAGAAAAAAGCCTCTTTAATTCTTGATTGTTTCCTGTTAGAACCTTTCTTTTTAGAATAATTATTCAGTTTTTCATTTAAATCCAATCTCTCTCTCTCTCTATCTCTCTCTTACACACACACTCTCACTTACACACACACTCTCTTTTTCTCAGTAAAAGAAAATAAATTTTTTAAAATAAAATACATTGCCTCAAGAAAACAATTTGTCTACCTATTATTAATTATATTTAATACATTTCACCAACATTCTTTAATTGATTTTCCTTATTAATGACGCCTCTGTAATTTGTTTAATAATTTAATCATGACTCTCACACACAGTTATCTCTATATGCTGGTGTACATTTATTGAATTTTGTTATTGCTAGCACGTTGATGTAGGTACCTATTTTCGCTTATTAACTTTATAACCATCGCTCTTTTAATGTTCGATATAAATTATCCAATGAGAATATGATTTTAATAAGGGAACATATTTTGCGCGACATGCGCTCCGAGTTCATCTTGTATTCTAAAGTGCATTAGCGAGTACATTTTAATCACCGGGATTATAATTGTGTTTAGAGCGACAAACCATGCATGCATACGGATTACGTTCACATTATAGTGCAGATACATAATGGTGTCATAATAGGTCTGCTTTCTATTGCTGCACTGCTGAACTAGTGCACACTGGTGCAATAAGTTAGAGTGGGATAAGTATATTTTGTTTCACTCTAACTTATTGCACCAGTATGCACTAGTTCAGCAGTGCAGCAATATAAAACAGACCTTATAACTTAATGAGCCCATCAGTTGCGCGTACAGTTGTGTGATATTCTGCAATTTATCTCAAAATCTTAGACACATTAGTATTCATTACATTATCTCTGTTTCGCAATTAACTACCTGAAATTTATAAAAATGTATTTCATATTTATCTCAATTATGTATTAATTGATAACGTAATTATATAACAAATAATAAATAATTAATTATATTAATACGTCAACACGTAATTATGCTAACACATTAATACGTCAGGATTGTACGTTTCGAATTACGTCTTAATTTGATTTAAATATTATTTATAGTGTCGGGATTGTGCAACGTAAATTGTAGATTTTAGGATTAAGTGACTAATAATTGTAGACCGCTGCTGATACATTTTTATTACTATTAGGTATATTCCAGAAAAAAGATAAAATTTTTTATTTACAATCTATTTGTTTTGTAAGCAATATTTATAATATTTACAAAAGTTTTCCGATGTCATATGTTTACTTTTGTAAACATAGTCAAGGATTTGCGTAAAACATCATGGTTTGCGAAAGTGAGTTCGAGCAAAATGGGACGGAAATCAGTGCCACGATCAATTACGCAAAAAGCTTCACGGCGAAGCTTTTGCGGAAGATTCACGAACGACGAAAAGGTCAATTAAACCGTTATGCGAGATGATTAATGATTGCTATAAATTGTGTTCAGACCATTTGATAATAAAATGGAAAAGGAAATTGTACCTTTGATGGAACAAACTTCTCAAACTTTAAAAAAGAAATAAAACTGATATTTAAAGTGACAGTGATTTAAAAATTTATGATCTTTCTTAAAATATGACATAACTTTAAGAATGTCGAATGCATTGAATTATGAAGACTAAATTTTTCAATTTGTATTAAATAATTGGGGTTTATGCAAAATCGTACTTTTTATTCAGTTTACTTATCATTTTTTATTGAGTTTACTTATCAACTTATATGCCTGGGTAAATCTGTATATTTTTTCTGTGTAATTTTTTTTACTTATCAAAATATGAAAATTGATAAAACAAATTAAATGCAAAATAACAAAATTTTTTAATTTCTTGGAAAAATACGTTTGGAATGTATGTAAATAAATGGTTCAAATACCATTACATGAAGTTATATTTCTGAACAAAACAAGCAAATTTTATATTAATAAAAATGTCCTAACGCTTGAAGGAAACTTATTTTTGGTATAGATACTATCAACTAGAATTTCCACGAGAATTTGAGTATTCTCTTGTCAGATGATTTCACAAACGACAAAATTATTTATTAATACGATGCAGTCTTTCCAAATGAATTACAGTATAATCTTATATGACAGAGTAGGTTTTCAAATGTATAATATGCCTGACATTTTTATCGAAACAGTTGGACGTAGGGAAAGTCCGCATTTTTCCAAAATAAAATGAGCAAAAGGGAGTGGTATAATTAAAACGACAAGGCAGGGAAAATAGAGGCAAAAATAGTCTTAGTCCGTCTACAGTCAGGCTCAAAATTTCTGTATACGCGATTCTATTCCAGTCACACTTCATATCGTTGCGTTTCGTGTGAATTAAGATTAGCCACGATCGAAAGTGAATCGAAAGCCCACCGGCCGCTGACGTGAGCAAAAAGAATTTAGGCTGATGTCAAGTTTCGCGCGATAATTTTGCTGCAAATTGAGATCGAGGCCAAGAGGCGACTCGCTGCGCGAAGAAAAAAAGAAGAGAACGAGTATTGTATTTTTTATTAAATATTTCTGTTCTGTACTTAATTATTTATAAAAATTGATATATAATTACAACAAAACTAAAAATAAATGTATATGATAATAAGTAGATATGTAAATCACGCCCATTAGAACAAGATATTATCATGACTTTTATTTACTTCATCATGCATCTTTTATTGATGCTTACAGTCATTCAAATTTTAATAAAAAAATTACAAAAATCTAGTAAATCTTTTTTTTTAATAATAAAATATCAAAAATGATATATATTGATCTTGAATTAAATCTCGTCTCGTTTTCTCCGCTGTTTGTTCCTTGTGCGATTTATTTTTGTGTAACATGATTTCGTTTGTTTCTAGTAATTTTCTTAAGAAGGACACAAAATTAGTGTCAAAACGTTGAAATAAACACGATATTAAACGTCAGTTTGGTCAAATAATTTGTCTTGTTAATCATTACTGACGAAGAAAAGAATTTTATATTAAATCAATATATATCGCAAAAGAAGCTTACGTCATGCATGTTTATACAAAGCAGTTTTCTGCTTCCTACTTTAATTATTTTCATAATCACTGTAAAGCAGTGTAGAAACAATTTAAGTGTACATTATTGCAATTAAAATATCGCGTTATTTTCTCAAAGAATTTCTAAAGTTGATTTGGTATATTTTCTTTATGCAAAATTGTCAATTTTCTAAGTTTCTATAATTTACATTTTCGTCACAGCTTCTTTCACAGTTTTATGGTTCTACTATATCATTCGAATATATATTTTACTTTATGTGCGCAAAGCATTTTGTACAGTCAGAGCTGCTATAATCGCGACGTACTCCGTGACTTCGCGCGGAAAAGGGAGCAACGACGCTCGCGTCGAATGTGTGCGAGTCGATGGAATACGTCCGCCTCGAAAAGCAAACGAAACGATTTCCACGAAGGTATAAAAAAGAAAAGTACAGGAACAAGCCGCTCGGAAATAGCCACGGTTAATTTTGCGTCCGCTCCGTGCTATAAGCGTACATCATAGAGAGTTCGCGTCTGTTCATCGTCTTTTTTCCTTCTCGCTCTTCGTTGAGTCTCTCTTCTTCCCTTTTCTTCTCCCTTTCTTTTTTTTTTTTAGTTTACAATTTCTTCAAAAATACACTGCTGTGTTTCCGGTGAACTACGGCGGAAATTGCAACTGTTGCAATATTGATAGATCCGGCGAGTGTGTTGATGATAGGTACTTGTGATACTCCGAATTCCCTATAATAAACTTTGCATATACATATATATTAATACATGAAATTCCTACATTCGTATAATTAAATTTGTAAATTAATTGTCTATAATAGAGTTGTAATAATTATTGTTTAGTAATAATTACGCCAGATATTCTATTAGGTTCTACATAAATAGGCAGCACGAATTGATATTTTCAAACTCAAAAAAAATAGTTAAATGGTTTAAGTCGTTTAAAAAATAGTTAAAAAATATTTTAAATAAAGTAACAAGACAGATAATTGAGATTGAAATACTATTGCAGTAAATTAAATTACTTGCCTCGTGCAACATGATATTTATTGATAAAATTTGTTGTCGAAGTTAACAGATTTAAAAACGTAAAAATTTGTTATAAATAAAGTTTGATTACTTTTCGGAGAAAAGTATTGTTTTTATTCAATTTCATGTAAATGAAACGTGATCGCATATTCCAAACAATTATTTATCTGTAAAAACTGCGGGTAGAGAATTTTTCATTGATCAAACGAACGAGTTTTTTTATTCGGTTAAAATTAAAAACGTGAATGTAAATTCTTTTGAGCGTTTGCAAGATCAATAATTTGTACACAGGGGAACGAAAATTGCGGCATGCGCTTGCGCTGACGAGTTCGTTTCACCAATTTCCGCGATATTCGCATTTCAGCGATCTTGCAACGCCAAAATGTCAGTCCCCTTTTGAATTCGTGATATTCCTGTCATTGGTTATCAATCGAGCTTGTTCCTGAGCGTTAATCATGTTATGTCCCGCGCTCGTGCGGTTTTATTGAGATAATTATCTCGTGAAAAATATGTCTTTATTCGAAAGCGAGAGAAGCAGCGTTTAAATCACGACTATTATGTATCTCGGAAAAGTACTACGTTCATTATAATATCAGTACTGCATTTTCACGTCAAATATTCCGTATAGAAATCGTCGCAGTATCGTGTTATTATTCGAAAATTTTCAATCTTTCTCGCGATGTGATGTTGGAATTATCAACGAGTTTGTAAATGTCAGTTTGCTTTCGTAGTATTTTAATTTTAGTAAATCTGTAACAATGTTTTTTTCGTTTTTCTGCTTTCTATAATTGGATAAGATATAGAAGAAGCAACTAGTGTGTTGTAGATGTCGTCTTCCACGTTCACTGACTCACGTTAGTGTGCCTTTGTGTTCGAACGATCGAAAAATGAATTTCTCCAATTTCTCTCTCTTTCTTTCTCTCGTGTTTTCGCGAAACTCTGTGCACATCCGTCAACTCTACGTGTCTGACCGTTAACCTCCATTTTCTGGCAACAGTCAAGCATGCGAAACGCAACGTTGTAAATTTACGGCTACATTTCAAAGAATATCTCGCGGCTCCGAAAATTTATCGCGGAATGTTGCGAAAACAGTGTTGCAAGACAAAGCTGTACCAGCATTCGAAGAACATGGAAAGAGAATCACGTGTTCCTTAATAGTAGATAATTATTTTAGAAAAAATTTTATTTAAATATCATTATTTGAGTATATATATTTTCCTTCATCAATTTTGTTTCTCTCGCCTTTATATCTTTCTCTGTATTTCTTTTTTGCATTTGACTAAAAAATCGATATTTATTAATTATAAATGAATGGAATATTCTCTCTGTTCATCTGCATATACGCTGACTGCAGAAAAATTGCAAATTTAAAAGTTCTTTATTTATTAAATGTTATTGGAATGATTTTGTTTTATTGAACAAAATAATAAAATATTGTTGCTTCGAATGAAACATACAACAAGTTTGAAATAAAGAAGGAAAGAGAATAAAATGCTGAAAACGTTGCAAAGTGGATATCTCACATAGCACAAGCTGATGTGAGTTAGATATTCGTTAAGTTTGATCTAATTAAAGTTTTCTCCTCTCTTTGTTTGAATACTACCTTTATCACCATACACCAATGTGCGATGCTATAATAACATATTTCAGTTTATGCAATAAAAACTAAATAATTCAATGTTCTCTTAATTCTTGATTAATAATATATACGCTATCTACATTTTAATATATGCATATACTGTTCGTATGTATATTGCGCATAAGTTGGTGCTTGAAATAGGAAAGAAAACGAAGTGGAATGATTAGATGAAGAAAAAACAATAGATTACATATTTTGTATAAAATGTATAAATGATTGTTAAAACTTAAAAAATAGTTTGAGATCTACAAGAATAATTTTTGTGTAATAAAATTATTTGCTTGTTGTAATTATTTTACAATAACCCTTAAAAAAGAGCATGTATTTTTATATAACATATCAAACTTTTTCTAATTATCTATTATATAGAATATATTTTAATATAAATAAAAGACGATATGCACTAATTTTTATAATCCTATATAAATATAATTATAATGATAATTTCTATATCCGATACAAATTCTTATAGAATCCGATTATTTATAAATAACTTCATTTTAATTGAAATTTAGATTTCAAAATTTTTTAAACAAGAAGATGAAATATAAGTTTAAAGATTTATGCGATTGTAGTATTTACTGTCCCTTGCTCTATGCTTCTGGCGCCCCATGCTGGCAACGTTATTTATGACACCCGGCAGCAGTTGCGGAACTGCATCTCTAGAGAAGCGAGAGCCGTTCAGCCGAAAAAAATTGGTTAGGACAACGACACCCGAACGATTCTCTGACGTCGAGTCACGGACGATATTTCGTTAGCAGGCTAAAATCAATCGGCAATGCTCTAGACACTCTAGACAGGCGGTCAGTTGATCCGCATTTAGAGCCATAAGATTACGTCGGCTCTCTCTCGCGTCATTTGCGAGAACGTTTCCTTGGTCTAATAGTTTCTCGCTCGCGCGCGAAATAGATTTATTTGTGGCGTTGATTGTTTTTTCATCATCACATTTATTTCAAATAAAAAAAACCGAAAGAGATAGATGAGTTGACGAATCGTTAGATAGTTCTGTCTTTCTTTTTTTACCTCTTGTATCTGTATGATTGAAAAGAAAGTGTGAAGATGCAGAACATAAAGAGAGTATTTATTCTAATATTACTATATTATAACACACAAGGCAATAAAATCAAAATTAATTTTATTATTTATTTGAAAATCTAATAGAAAGGAAGAGGATTTATATTACTAAATTATTTGTTGGAAAAGAAAAAAGGATATTGTTTAAAGCTCTTTTCTTGGAAATATATTGTAGAGAGAAAACCTACAGTTTTAAAGGGACATTTTTTATGGCGATATTATGCTCTATATGTATGTCTTTATCTTTGCTAAGACATTCTAGAATGTTAAATCCACCATAAAAATATTCTTTCAGAAAGATACTCAAAGGTCTTTACCTTTTATTTTTTTATTCTTATTGCAGACGTGCCGAGTGAGCAGTCTGTTTTTGTGATGCTGAATGGTGAAGAAAGTGAGCTTAAATTTTTAAACATCACTAATCTCAAGGTAAGGGAAAAGTTTGTTCTTTTATATATTATATGTATAATGCTATAAAGCGCATTATCAAATAAACTTTCGTTTATCTATCTTATGTTACATTAAAATAAGCGAATAAGATTTTAATTTTTTTCAAAGTTAATAAATTTGACGCAGACCGAATTGGAAAAAATGCCATTGCCAGACGCTTTCGTCGTAATGTATTCAGTGATCGACAAGGCGTCCTTTCAAAGGGCTGAGGAATATCTCGCTCGGCTTCACGATCAAGATCTTCTTCGTGGTAGACCGGCTATTCTGGTCGGGAACAAGGTCGATTTGGTTCGTTCCAGAGTGGTTTCGCCCCAGGGTAAGAGAGAGGCGGAACATCTTTCTTTTTTACACACACATTTTTTCATGGCGGTTTTGTGACACTTTATAAAACTGAACGTTCAGTTAACATGATATGGTACATCAGGCAAATTCTAAAATAAAAATAAGATTACCGTATCTATGTGTATGTGTGTGTGCATGTGTATCGCTTATTTCAGACAATTAATCATTATATAAATACAAAATTTGCATAAATGTTATGTTGTAAAAGAAAATTTTATATTATTATTAAAAAATGACGTTCTATATTCAAGAAGGTATATTTATAAGATCTCATCTCTTAACTTTTGTCTATTTCGAAAAACAAGGATTTTTTTAAGTTTTTTTTATTATTGTATTTCTAATATTAAAAATAATAGATGACTTAAACAATAATATATTAAATACTTCTCTGTTTCAATTTGTAATTCTTTATCCCGAATTTTCGGACTGTGCATTGTAGATGGAAAGTGCTTGGCATGTACCTACCGCGCGAAGTTTGTTGAAGTGTCGGTGGGCATCAATCACAACGTCGACGAGCTTCTGGTTGGCATACTCAACCAGATCCGTTTAAAGGTGGTCCAGGGCAACCAGGAGCACCGAAACAGCGGTGGCAGCGAGGGTAGCGCTCATTGGTACAAATCCAGAGGCGTCGTGCGCGCCAGCATGAAAGCCAGGCAGATGCTGACTTGGCTTTTCGGCAAAGAAGATAGCAAATTCAAGAATTGCGAGAACCTCCATGTACTTTAAGTCACTGCGATAAAAGAAATCGTAGTCGGGCTGCCCGACTACTGTTTTATTAGTACGTAAGTACGACTCCAAGGAACTTCTTTCCCGACGAAAAAACTTTAGAATTCAAGATTTTTGAGAGAATTTCCGCGCGTCGGGAAAGGTTTGCGAGAATGTAGTCTGAATGTGCGAAATTGGATGCATCTTTGAGTTAACAATGTGTACGTAGCTTAAAGTTTAGAATCAAACGTCAAGTCTTCGCTATAACTGATAGTGTTTACGAGAGTATTTCGTAATCCTATGGGAAAGGCGAATTGGTCCGTGGACCAAAATGGATACAATTAGCATCGGGTTAACAAAGTGCCAATTAGCGAAAATTAACGCGCACGGTATCTGGGGAAGGGAAAATGTCGCTCGATTCCACGCTCGTTTAACTAGAATTACCTCGTGAGAAATGCGAGTGATTAACCCTTTCAGTCTCAGGTGTGACTGAGCGTTGCTTTTCCAGTAATTTTCTCATAAACTTTGTTCTCCTTTCTTTTGAAAGATTAAGTAATATTATTACTCATTAATGTCTTTACTCAAGCAATGCTGGATATTCAGATCACTCGTGACAATTTATATGTAATTTTATATAAAAAAATAATTTGGGATTAAAGAATTATTGTTCTGACAAATTCCGTTACACATTTCTTATTAGTCTACATGTTTCTTATTTTTCTTTTCAAATTTTACTTTTTGTTACTATTCTACACTTGTTAAAGAGGAAGCTCTAGCAAAACAGGCATTATTATACGTCGCGCATTTTCAGTTTTATATGTAATTATGAGTGATGCTGAATCTGGCGGCCCTTAATAATGCAATCAAAAGTTCAAATCAATCATGACGATAAGAAAGGAATTCAAACTGGACCATGGCGCGAATTAATCGCCCTTAAGTTTACGATCTTACTGTATGATAAAATCAATTAATCTTTTGATTTAATACATGTATATACGAAACTAACGTATGAACGTACCTACACTCGTGCAAGCATGTTCTATATAAACATATCCAACGTATACATCCCTATTCCCTCCATTGACGAGTGTCGATTCTACTACATGACGGCGTTGCAAACAAAATACCGCCGCTATTCTCGCATCGCTAAATTGGCTAGTGCCATTAATTTCTCGCGTTTCAATGGGCTTTCCGCGGTCCGTTATTGGTATAAGGCCAACTTGATGCAATATACGCTAATGTTACTTGACATTAAGTTGTACATAAAAGTCATGAGGTTACTTTGCTATCTAACGTGTTTGTTACGGTTAGAAAACATATAGTGTAAAGCTGCCTATATATGTTGCTAAAATGTTTCCTACGCTATTGAGCGAATCTATATGTCGCGCGCGCGTGCATAATTTTTATCATCTATATTTCAAGATAGATAATTACATCGATTACGTATTTTAATTCCAGATACGTTAAACGTTATTATACAACCGCGTAATTAAGAAACTTTTAATTAGCGGTTTGTGGTCTGACTCTATAAATTCCTTAATCGAATATTCTATTAATTATTTTGTAATCCGTTATTTTGTACCGATATGTGTGATACCAATATTGATATAGTACATAATTTATGCGGCATTTTGTGTGCAATATTCTGCCGCGATGGAAATAAGAACTATCGTATTGTGTGTTTTCCTCGCACACGCCGTGAAGGAATAATGGGTACTGCGTATGTACCAAAAACTTATAGTCTTCTGAAGAGAGATATCCTTTTCGAATCTTTAAGGAGAGTGTCTATAAAAGCTGTCTATTTTCTGCGATCTCTATGCCTGTATATCTCCGAATTATACGAATGTAGCGTAAAATCTGAGTGCATAGAATCCTCTGTACACCTACATGACGGGAACAATGCGCGAATGACGTGCAAACTTGCCCTTCTCGTGTGAACGTTTCATTGTCCCTAGACTATGTATACAAGAAATTACAGTAGTAAATTATGGACTTCCTTTTTTTGTTGCATGAATATATCTCGAAAAGTATTTTGACTCTTGACGATCCAAATAAAACTCAACAAGTTTCTTCCGGCGGCATTCTACGTTATCGTCATTATCATAATCGTGCAATTAATTCGATCGTAGCGTCAAATGCGAGTTGTGACGAACACGCTGTGTGAATTTTGAGTTTAAGGATTCATCCCGAAATGTTTCTCTTAGCCAAGGAACCGAAGATTTTTACCAAGTGCCTTTGCGTATTTTTGTAATTTAAGCTAACTCAGTGTAAGCCCCATGAGTATCGCACTGTATAATCTATTATTATACATATATTATCGATATATTTATTTGTTGTTAATTCATTATGTTACCTGCGAGATTGCCGCATTGTATACGCTCTCGGTGGCATAACTTTTCTTCTAAAAAATATAGGAATTATCAGGCTTTTGTCTTAAAACTCATTAAAACGCCAAAGTGATAAGTTTACTTTTATCTAATTAAAGATCTTATATTTAAAGTTATGCCACCGAGATGAATATCCTTGTTTATTCGTTCCATATTAGTATCTCCCGAAAGCTATGAATGTAATTTAGTTATTGAAGTGTCATTGTGTCTGCTCGCTGTAATACGTGACGTGACAATACTGCCAGTCCTTTTGATTAATAAAATGCTGAGAAAAATTTTTGCTTTAGTGTTATACATTATAATATATTATAGGCACGAGTTTTTTCTGTTTGCCTGATTACGACATGTACAAAAGTTTTCTCGTGATGCATGAATCAATCACATATTCAACAACGCATGTAATTGTCAATATATACATATATGTAGGTATGTATATGTATATGAATGTAAAGTTTAGATTAATAAACATGGATTGTATATAGGAATATAGGTATATACAAGTTTATTAATCAAAACTTTAAACTTATGAACTAAATTACTAAGATATTTAATATTATAGAATATTATTTTAGAGAAATTAAGACAAATAATAGTTTATTTCGATCTATTTAGAATTAGAAGAAGAAGTAACAGCAAAGCTGTTTACGAATTTGTGGTAACATTAACCCTTAATGGTCACACCTCCGGAAAATCCCGTAATGGTCACACGGGGTGAAATAGACCCCAGCGTGTTTGCATGTGTATAAAAAATTGTAGGTGACCTTTAAAAAAAAAAAAAAAAATATCCTGTTGTACTTTAAGTCTTCCTTAAAAAGACTGTATAGGTTTGATTTCCAAAAAATTAATTTAACATATGTAAAAAAATAGCCCATTTCTATTGGTTTACTGGGTCGTTTTCGAAGTCAAGAAAACGCTGGGGTGTATTTTACCCAGTGTGACCATTAAGGGTTAATATCGATACTCCATTTTCCAATTTTTGCAATTGTAGATTTGATTATAAATGATTTTAAAAAAATCTAATAATCTGTAGATCCAGCAACGTGCAAGCTGCTTTCATTGTTCTCACAATAGTTATTAACATTGCTTCTTCAAACACGCGTATAGGAATCAACGCGCGTCATCGCTTGTCGATCGCACGCCTGGCGTGTGTTTTTTCGGGTCCTATTTGTTTCTTTTCCAAGCCAATATCTATCATAAATCATTAGCATTGAGACACTTGGTTAACAAATACTCGCACGAGACGCATGCGCTTTATGCATCGATTATTTTGCTTGGTGCCAGATATTGCAAACCTCTGGCCATGGCAGATTGCCACGCAACCAAGGAAAACAAGTAGTACCAAGTACTCGGTTCTTGTAACCTTCAGATGCACGTGTACGTGACAGTGTCGGGACACGGGATGCTACCTGGATGCCGTGGCACTTAAAGGATCGGCGATTAAGAACCCAAAGTGTTGGATCGACTGATCGACTGATTTTTTATGCATAATGCTTCAGTTATATATATATTAATGAAAATAAAAAAATGGGAAATTAAACGTTCATATTGTCGCATTCTTGATAATTCTTGATACTACATACAAGGTAGTTATGTATATTTATACGCAGGAGATAAAATAATACATTAGCGCACATTATATAGAATAGCTGCACATGTCTTCGAGCTCTCTTTGACGATTAAATGTAGTTTTTTATTTGTTCGTGATTTGCCAATGCATACAAATACATTGTCTTTAGTAAATTGCTTAATGATATATTTAATTTTGCTAATTGATTTGATAAAACGTTGATAATAGAATTCCGAAGAAATTAAGTTCAGATATTAAAACTGTATTTCCAGCGTTAATTTTACTATTAGCGCAGCTAGTTATTGTTACGATGCTTTTTTGGTCATGACGTAATTATAACTAATAAAATATTTGGCCGCGCTATTAATTATGTTTTTGCTGCATTTATACATTTAACGCGTATCATACATTTTATAATATTATTTATATTAAAATATTAGCACTACAAAATGTGTTTGCATATGTGTATGTGTTGTTCGATATTTTATAATACTTAAAATGAATATAATAACTAAAAAATGTTAGATTTTTTGGAAATCTTTATCGATGTTGTGAAGATATATTATTACGATCCATTCATGGCATCTGCAAAACCAACTACATGCAAAGAAGCTATACGGCGATGGGAGGAATTGAATCAACAAAACGCAGCTACGGCGATGGAAGTAATCTTAAACTTTCAGTGGCCGCCAATAGAGAAGATGGACAATGCGCTAGCAGGTTTGGCGAATTGTGAAAAGCTCTCCCTATCGACAAATATGATTGAAAAGATTGCAGGTAAAGATTTAATGTATTACAAAATTGTGAAAAAATTCTAAGTGTCAGGATGATTTACCGCGGAATAAGTGTCGCATGAAATTAAACGACACAATACAATACGATTTTCTTGTTGAAATAATTATTGCTATATATTGCTTCTAATAAATAATTATGTAATATTGACTAATGCATCTATAAAAAGCGATATACATTATATATTTTTGATGGATTTCATAAGCATGAGCATATATGTATTTACAAAGACAAAGAATTTTTGGAATTATTTCTTTTTATATTCCTCTGCTGTTACCTTGCATCGATTAATCAGCGATTATTCATGAATCAATCGATTTATGTAAATCACGATTTCAGATGCCGCATCAGAACTGATGCATATTCGGACGATCGTGACGTTCATCAAATGCATACTAATGCATATTCAAGCAAGCGTGTCTCGCGACATATCACGATGTAAATATGATTATAAATTTCACGTCATTGCGCGTTAATGTCTTCATTTGTTGTTATTAATTTGCTTGTGATAATAAACAATGCTGTCCATTATAATTTCATGCGACAATTAGGGCTATAATACACAAAATGCATAACATAGCATAAACATAGCATAAGACCGCTGGACCAATGAACATCTAGCATAAAGTCGCCATATTAATTTACATAAGATGTTCATTGATCCATCGGTCTTATGCTATGCTTATGTTATGTTATGCATTTTGTGTATTATAGCCCTTATTCAATCGTTTAAGACATTACATTTAACAAATAATTATCGAAATATATTAAAATTAATCTACTGTATTCTTGTTACTTACATAATATACCTATTCTTTACAATTCTTTATTGATAATTGTTACGATATAACACGCGCGATATTTAATATTGATAATAAATTGTAGTAATTCTAGCGATAGCAAAATTATGATGCAATAGAAATATTATCTATGTTGCGTGCAAATATAAATTAACTTTTTAAATATGTTTTGTTCTTTTTGTAGGCATTGGAACTCTGAAAAATTTAAAGATCCTGTCATTAGGTCGAAATTTAATCAAAGGCTTCGCCGGTCTTGAACCTTTAGGCGACACTCTCGAGGAGCTTTGGATTTCCTACAATTGCATTGAGAAGATGAAGGGCATCCAGGCGATGAGAAATCTTCGGGTACTTTATATGTCTAATAACTTGGTGCGAGAATGGAACGAATTCGCAAGGCTACAAGAACTTACAAATCTTCGAGATTTAGTTTACGTTGGTAATCCGTTGTATGAAAGTCTCGAGGTATCTATCATATCAATGTATTTTGTAAATATTGTAAAACGTAAAATTTTTCTTTTTGTACATATAACGTTTTAAAGAAAGAAACTTACTTTTCAAAATATTTTAAAACATATTATACACTAGAGACATATTTATATACAATACAATAATAACATGGATCATACAATTAGATGTATATATTTTGTAATAAATCTAAATATATTTAAATATTATTAAAGATATTATTATTGAAATTTTCTAAATGTACAAAATTTGAAGTGTTTTATTATTTTTATATACTTATATTTTGTAGGTAGAGCAATGGAGACTCGAGGTTGCACGACGTTTGTCAAATTTGGAGAAACTCGATGGTGACCCCATAATTCGAACAGAAGAAAATCAAATTCAATTAATCAAAACTGATAATCCGTCAAATGATTTGCTTGATCAAGAACCTAGCTAATATTTTAATTATTTTAATAACAAAAATATAAAATTTGATTGTCTATTTTTAAATTATTTCTACAAATTAGAGATGAGATTTCTTTAATCCAGTAGATATTTTCAAACCAGATTGATAGAGACAATTCAAATTTTAAACTAAAAATATTTACATTCTTTAATATCTAGCTTATTAAATCTGTAAATAAAATAAATAATTATTATTTTTGCATTAAATAAAAAAGCAATCTTTCGTGTATGAAAAATTTAGCTATGTGAGTAACAAATACAGAATTATGACAAAATATTATTAATAAAGCAATAAGTTAAACATTTTTGGCTGTTATATCTATAACAATAAGTATTATAATATACCTAATATTGAAGTTTCCTAGGTATGGTCATGTGGTCAATCAGAGAAGATTATTAATCACTCAAACAAACATTTATATTAATTTATTTGTCTCACGATACAAGATAGATCGTACATACCTTTTGGGTAGTTGAAAAAAGTTGGAAAAGCAAATAGTCAGAGTTTGATTGAATTCGATGCACGAAATATATTGAGAATCAAACAGACGAATCTTGCTCTTCGTAATCGTTTTCTTTTCTCTTTTGTCGTTCTCATTTATTATACAAGGCGTGCAAAATATTAAGGTGTAACACGCGGAGCGCTCGTTTGTATAATTATCGTATTTTCTTTTTGTATAATTACGTAACAAAGTGATACGTGCATATTAGAAAAATTGACATATGTGCGTTTGAATTCTTTCCCCTTTACTTCTGTCCCTTCTTACTCTTCGGTTTTTGCACGTTTAATTTGTCTGCAATCAAATTTTGTTGGATATACCAATAATTATATAACATAAATCCGCGACTACTTTTATATTGACATATACATTATCTGCTTATATATTCTAAATTATTCATGCAAATTACTAGAAACGCAAATATTATAAATTTTTTTGGCATATTTAGTAAAGTAAGCGCATTGTTCTACACAATTTGTTTCGCTCTCTAAATGAGATTAAAAGATTCAAACAAGTTAAAGAAGATTGCACTTGTTCAATCATGTGAACAAAAGAAAAATTAATATTAATTTTGCTTTTAAATAGCATTCAATTTTTTATCCAATTATTACGAGTACTTTAACATATGTTTTAATGTTAATCACGAAGAATTCGTCAGCGTCGCATCGGAAAGTTAGAAAGACTACATAGAATTACATGTTGTGTACTAGCAAAATAAATTTAATAGAAAAATCTAGTAGGGCGACACAGAGAATGTTTTTCAAGCGAAACGTACATTCAGTTTTTAATAATAGTTATGTCTGAAAGTCAAATTCATGCCTCTGATACATTCTCAAATTTTATTTTCTTCCGATGCTGAAGAAATCACAGAGTAGAGCGTTCTCGTAAAAGCGTCTCTGTTTTCGTCGCATAAACGGCTCCAGCGAGAAAAGCTGCGTTGATAATTTAGTCATTCGGGAGATTAGATAGTGAAAAGATAGAAAGACGCTTTAGCCAATGACGAGTAAGAAAAATATCGTATATCGACCTTCTCGGCTTGATTCGCGCCGTCGAAGCGACGCTGAAGCGGCGCGGCTGCTCTTCGGGGAGGAAAAGCATTTTACTTGGATTATTAGAAATGTATTAGAACAATTTGATTTTAACTTGATTGAAAAATATGCAGTTAAAAATAATTTTTTAGAAAAAACGGTATTAATACTCGACTATGCTTTTAATTTTATGTATAGATACATTAATGATATATTTTATTTCCGTTCAACAATTGATTAGTGTAATCGATATCTAAGTTATTAATATTATAATTCGTTGTGTGTTGCATTGCCCGAAGGAAGGAGAAATTTGTACAACTTAACCATTTTACATGATTTTTATAAAAAGTGGTAATTTAAAAAAATAGACTAAAGAGATTTGTATTTTCCTCCCAATTTTGTCGTGAATCAATTCTGCGCAATCGAGGCGGAAGTTTCCATGAGCAGCCTCGATGACTTCCTCTTTTATGGAAGCTGTGAAAATAATTCGATTTAAAGAAAGTCATCATGTGTCGCATATATTTATATACTCTTATCATGGAAACCCCGATTTCTATTCACAAATTGATACTCGACAGACGAAAACCAGGTCGCGCGACCGCGAAGAGGGAAGTCTCGTCTTTTCAGTTTATCCGAAAACGTGAACACTAGTGTTTTTTTTTTTCTGGGAAAATTCTTAAACTCACGCGCACGAGGATTTAAATATTTAGACCTCCCTGTATAAAAAATGTAAGATAAAGAACTTTATGGTCGCTCCGGTGTCGCTTCGAGCCTGTCGAGACGGCTTTTAAACATTTATCCTTAGCTATGTCACACCAATGTGCTTTACTGTTTCCTGTGTGCTGCGTCGTTCTGCTCTACACATCTTTTCTTCGACACAAAAATAGTTTTGATATATTTCTCTCGATCCTCTTTCACCGCGCCTTTCCTTTTTTTCTCTTTCTTCACTTTTTTTTATCCAACACCGATTATATTCAACACGATTTACACTGAAATAGATCTGACGAATCTTTGGGATAAAGGCTGGTAGAAAGATAGGCAGAAAGGTAGAGTGCGTGAGAGAGAGAGAAAGTGAGAATCGACGATATATCGCAGGGATGGACTTTCTCCTCTTCCAATCTCCTCAGTTTTTCTTCATTGACTTTTAAGATTAGTGTACAAGTCTTGATAGCGACTGCGATGCAGTCACCAAGGTTTTCCTCTTTTCTTTTCTCAGTACATAATGCGCTTATGTCGTGGCGAATCGTTGTTTCTGCTTTTTCACAAAGTCGAGAGCCATCTTGTCGCCGACTCGGGTTTCCAGTATTTGGAGAATCGGATGATCTAGAACAAAAGGCATATGTTTAATTTGCAAGAGGAATAATTAAGCATCGATGTAGAAGAATATGAAAATTATTTATATAAAGAAGAAATTGGTGATATTGTAATATTAAATACATTTATAAATGTATTCAATTTCTGGTTACGTAAAAGACTTAAAATAGAATATCTTATTGTTAAAATAAAATAAATTTGTGATTTATATAAAATATTCTCTTTAATTATATAATTTCCTATTATAGATCTATACGCAGAGTCACAAAAATCTCGAATTTTTAGATTCTTAGATTTATAAATTTAGTAACACGTCATTTCTGTTCTGAAATTTGAAGTAGACTTTAGAAATTCATGCATGTAAATCGTAATTTTGTAAATTTTACAATTTGTGAAATTTGATTAATTTACTCACGCCGATTTTTTTGGTGCATAAGCGGTAGTTCCTGATGCTTGAGGCCGTGAAAATTGTCTATGCTGGTGTTTGTGTCAGCGACGCCGGGAATAGTGCTGAGTCCTAGGAAAGCTTCGCCTGCGAAATCGTTCGCCGTGAGAACGTCGTGATCCATTACCGTAAAAAGAACCATCGCATTAGGATCACGACACTGTTCCACACTCACCGAACTGGAAAAAAGTATATATGTAATATGTACCTATATTTGCTAAATATCTTTTCAATTGTTGCCTGATATTTAAACCAAGATAATGTTTTATAACATAAATTTAATAGAAATCAAGACTTATTACATTATATGATTATATAAAACAAATGTCAAATTAAATAATAAATTTCTTGAAGATATTACTTTTGTATATGTATGAATATTGTTCTATTATAGAATTAAATATTGTTACAGTTTGAAATGTAACAAACTCACAATTCAAAACACTCGTCAAACATGGGATTTAGAGTTCTCTTTTTGACATTAGTTTGTTGCTCGGCGCAATGCTCGAACATTCGTCGTGGTAACAATTCGATTATTACGAAGGGATCGCTGAATCCATTCGGGTCTAATGGTATGACATCTCTGGCATTTATTACCTCGACGCAAAGAGAATCGTGATTCAAATAAGCTCGTATCGTTAGAACTCCATATTCGTAGCTAGTTGTGTTAAGTTGGTCCTAAAAATTAACATTGTAATTAGAGATATAATGCATTTAGCAATTAAACATTGTACCATGTATAAACATATTATGCAACATGTTTGCATAGCAAAATAATATTAAAGAAAAGGAGTATTTTTAAAGATAAGAGTATTTTTAAACATATTTGTACAAAATATTGTTATTTGCTATTAAAAATAAAAGAAATAATTATACTTAGTTTGCTAATTAAATCTGGATATCGCATATATTATATACCAGAAGACGTTGTTGATAATATCGATCGATCAAGAAAGTCGTATCCATTCTGTGATACTGGAGGCGCTCTTCCGCGTTCATGAAACTCTGACGACGTAATACTTCCAGAGGCAAACCCTTATCGTCAGCGTTGAAAAATCTCACTAATAAGTCCAGCGCTTCATGCAATCTCTCATAAAACATCACTGGTTTATCCTGCAAGTAGTAATATTTTTAGTTATTATTTTGTCGTTTGTGTAATTTAGATTATTTACAAATATATTGAATTAAAAATGTGTCACAATACATACAAAAATCGCCGAAATAATTTTATCTCATATAAGGGATAATAATTTTATCAGAGGAAAGATTAATATTTATGTAATTATAACAAGGGCATAATTACCTCGGCATTTCCATCCATTTGACTGGCTAATTCACTAAGGAGGACCTCCCAAATTTCCTGTAGAACACGATTGAAATTTGCGGCTAACAGAGCCGAGTTAAGTGCTAGTAGATGAACATCCAGGTATTCCACTAGAGGTGCAATTGCTTCTGTAGTTGGTAAACTGTCAGGAGACCAAGCTAAGTGAAACATCGCCTTTTTCAGAGGTGGCCTCATCTATATAAAACAGATGAAATAAGATTATTGTTATATAATTGCAAACAAATGCATTACCCAGGTAGCAAAGCTTATTTGTCATCATTTTTACGTCAAAATGTCATAAAAAACATTATTTTGACGTCAAAATAAGGGCAAATAATTTCAGCTTGCTACCTGGTGGGTAGTTACTTTGAACTTCTCATTATAGATATATTTTCGTCGCGTGTAGTATACTGTAGTATGACTAGGATGAAAGTTATAGTTTTTCAATACGCGTTTGTTAACATAGCTACCGATAGTTACAGCGATATCATCGCGGCAGTAATTATGCTCGCAAACTAATAAGCGCGCGCCAGCGGCGTTTTAAAACTGGGATGTAAATTACGTTGCGCTGACGCTGACTTGGTGACCTTTCGGAAAGAGCAGCGAGATACTCATCTAGAGATTGCGATAGTAAAGAAATTATGTACAGAATATATAACACAGGGTTGTAAATTATAAAACGAGTTGCATTACTTGAGAAATCTAATTTAAAACTTAAGCAAGCAATCTTGATTTTTTAAAATTTATATTAATATTTTATCTGAAAGTACCTTTGCTCCGATTCTCGAAACTATTTGATTTATGAAGAGTAACATTTGCCCAGGGGTTTGTTCCAGCGGTGTTATCATAGTGTTTCGCCATTGTATTCGAACGGATTCGCCTGCTTGATTCTCCAAAGCCGTTAGAATCTGTTCCACGCGAAGTTCCTCGCCCAGGTCCAATAACCATCTTCTCACATATTCGAGACCATTTACAGCTACGCACATCTGAAAGCAGGATAAATAAATTAATTGTCGAGCTTCGAATTAATAATTACCAGTGTCCTCATATTTCCCTCACCCTACGCAGAAGGGCATTTCAATCGCCATAGGTTTTGCAGTATTATCGAAGATGAAAAGAAAGTACCAAGACTTAATAATAAATTTAGAATTATTTCTTAACATATATATATATCCTAATTATTTTATAATTTACGAATCAAATCACAATCACGACAAAATATTTAACAATGTCTTAGAAATAACTTTTTATTTATAAAAGCTTTGATTATTTCCTTATATTTATAATATTCTCGTATATTTTATTATGCTTTGATTGTAAGATATCCATACTACCAAGCGCTGGAAGTTTACCTTACCTATACATATATATGTACTGATTTATTATATGTATATAAAAGTTATATTTTTAATCCATATTATATATCTGTTTATAAAATATTATACATTCGTCTATTTGCTTTTTACATAAATCAATGCATTAGTAGAAGTTGCATTACATATCGCATCATGCTCCGCTTGTCGTGCAAAGTTGTAATCGCATCTCATATTCTCATAGTTTAGCGAAACTACTTTGCGAAGCAGAAAGTGTACTACTGTTTGTGTACTAAAGCGAAGCAATCTCTACCTGAGCGATTACCTCATCTGTGGTCTTATATGGTGTTTGCTCTTCATAATATCCGCTATCCGCCAGTTTCTGATGTGTTATCTCTGCGTAGTAAGCCGCGGAGCTGCATATCGCCTACAGCAAATATATTTTGACATCACGTTATTGCAGTGACATTATAGCATAGGTATTTTTAAAATATATAATTAATAATTA
Source organism: Leptothorax acervorum (assembly GCA_035220615.1). Classification (NCBI taxonomy): domain Eukaryota; kingdom Metazoa; phylum Arthropoda; class Insecta; order Hymenoptera; family Formicidae; genus Leptothorax; species Leptothorax acervorum. The sequence goes on from JASTWQ010000086.1 coordinate 2,619,156, forward strand.
TACACTTTATCTTTTTAATTATTATCTAGTATATTTTTATATTAAGGGAACCATCGAATGAGGAGTTTCACAAATTATCGAAATATTTCCGTGGTTTAAAGCATTGAAAATTTTATTTACACTAATTTTTTGTTAGGGAAGCATATATTCTAAATCTAAAAATTCTTAAAAAAACAATTATGTGATCACTTACATCGATAACTTTCAACACGAAGTTATAAGATCCAGCTAGATCTGGCCATGCTAGTTTTTTCCAAAATTCTTTAATCTATCATAAAAATATATATATTTATTAATACTTTTTATAACAAAATTGTGACTATTGCAATGATTATTTCATAATGCGTATATAAATCAGGACAGTAAAAAAATTTGATGAAAGTACCTGATAAAAGCATGCAGTGGCGTCAATTGCTGATGTGCAATGTTTGACGTAATATTCTCCAGTGCAGATCCGATCGAGTTCTGCGGCTCTTCGTACTCTTTGAACTGCCTTAAGTTTTGCCAGATCCAGCCATTTGTCGATAGCTGGTCTAAACCATTCGTAATACTTGCAAATTGCCAGACTTTTATGGTCCGATTGTGGTAAATTGTCCTTCATGCTAAAAAGAACAAATTTTATGTACAACTACAATGTTTATACATATTATATTTCTCACTTCTTCTTAATATAAAATAAATGCAGTGCAAATACAAGAAATAATTTGCTTATATAATGTTGCTCTTTACTTATATAAAAATGTGTAAATTTAAAATAATATTAAAAAACATTTTTTAAAATATTATATATATATATTTTATTATAATAATTTTTTTCATGATAAAACCATTATTCTCTTTATGTGTTAACGTTATAAAAATGAGACATTGAACGTCATGAAAATTATATTTTTAAAAAAATGCTAAACATCTATTTCAAAAGGCGGTCTTATCGATATAAAAATTAGCAAGTATAACAGATATTTACTTTACAAAGTCTTGGAGTGCCAGGTAAAGCTCGAATATCGGCGTTCCTATCTCAGCACCAGGTGGTAGAACATATTCTTCATCTCTGTTTTGACCGTGCAATTGTAGACAGGCGGTGGTGACCCTTGCACCAAGCTCGTTATGCATCTGTAAAAATGATCATTTCAATTAAGTGTGATCTGTTCGACTGTGTAGCCAGACGCGCAAGCGGAGAAAATATTACTTTTAATAATTACTTTATTGAAGCTTTTATACTATTATACAATGCTACTGTACTTTGTGGCGCAATATTCCTTGAACTATTGTGTCGAAGTTGGCCAAATTTTTTAAATTCTCAACTAACTAATTAAATAGCCATTACAACTAATCTTTTTTACTAAAAAAGTGAAATAAAGTCCTGTTAAAAAGTTTAATACATGCCTTTTTTGTGAGATATATTATGTACATAATTGCTCGTAAAATAACTAATACACGATCCAACATTTTGTCTATAAATGTCAGTTACAAAGAAACAAATTTACAGAATAATATTTTTGTTTGTTATAAATATTTTATTGTAAATTTATATTAATTTTTATTTTATATTTTTATGTGTAATTATATTTAATAAGCAATAAGACGGACTGTAATATTTTCCTACTAAATATTCACATTCTAATAACATTTTATTTTGTTATTATTTAATATCTTTATGCTTTTTATATCATATTTTTTAATTATTGGATAAGTATATTAATAGATATTAATTCAAGATAATAGCGAGTAATTACAATATCATTTTACACAGATCGCATCTCTTCTCTTTTTTACCGAAAAATGTTTAACCTGATGTATTGCATAGAAAATGCGTTTAAAATTAAATTTTGTTGAGACTGATTTTATGCGCGGCTACCACGCATCATATACTTTACACTGCGCAACAATTTGTTGGATTATATATGCATCGTTCAGACACCGCAAGCCCTAGCGGATTTGCATTCTTGGCGAAATTTGTATGTAAAGTTATTAAACTTCAATTTCGCGTGTTTGTGGTAAAATCGTGCTACACGGTAACGCGCAATCCTCTGCGACTTAATCAAAAGTGGTCTCGAGAGAGATGCCGGATGTCAGTGCGGCGATGTAGTTAACAGAGATAAACGGGAGTTGTGTTTGTACACGCAGCAGACGGTCAGCATTACAAAACTTCTCGAGCGCCTTTATGGTAAACTGCTTGGAGAACTAGCTAAAGATAGCTTTATGTTCGTGAAGTTTCAGGGGTATTTCCTTCATCCTTGCGATATACATTTGTACACGATTTGTCCGGGAGGGTATTTATAATCAATTTCCAGGTATAATTAGCATGTTATCCGGTGAAATAAATGTACAAGCGGAAAGACACGATTCTATTAAGAATTTGTAAAAGTACGATTAAGTAAATTCGCTTTAACTCAGTGTAATCGAATTTCTTAACGATGTAAAGAAATGCGGTCGGATGTCGGATTGATAAGGAATCGATGAGGAATCGCGTCTTGTGATCGAGATTTCTGCTTAAAATATTTCGCGGTAGAACTCGACTCGAAGTTTACACCAGTAGTTGCAAAACTTTTGCGAGGAACTGAAGTTTTATGGCAGATGCCCGGAAGAAATTTAATCAGGACTCGCGAGACGTCGGATGTCGAAATCGAGGATGCGCGAGAGCATTCCTGAAAGTGCAAAGAAGATAAATTACGTGTCTTTTATATTCTTGTTCGTCTTGCAAAAAATAAATTACTTTAAGAAAAATTTTAAAGTTATAAATTCTTAATTATTTCTCTTCACGTTCTATTCCATTTAAATTAACTTTTTTGCAAGAAATAATTTAAAAAATAAATCCTATTTATTAGAATATATCAAAGTGAGTATTTGAGTATTCTAGATTTGATTGTTCTGAATTTATTAAGTATCCTAAATTTGGGAATATATGTAAAATTGTACTGCTAAGTAATATTAATATAATTAATAGATATAACAAATGATAAAAAAAACCTAATCATCTTTTAAATAGTACTTTATTTCGAAAAATACGTATGCAGTTTCCTAGAAACGTCTTTTTGCAATTTATTTTAGTTTATTCATTTTTTGCTGAACAGTGAGCAGCAAGTACAAATGTATTCCTCGTGATATTAAACATATTAAAATATGTGATAAACTAATTGATACGTGAAGACCTGTCTAGTAATAAATTTCAATTAAGATACGCAATATTTGAGCAATACCATAAAGAATAATACTATAAAATTAAAAAATCTATTCGTTTCTAGCAAATTTATTTTATTGTTAAGATCAAATTAATTTGTGTTTTAATACTTTAAACTTTGCAAATGCTAAAATAATCTATGCACAAATTTGAGTGATTTCGGAGAACTATAGTTTTAAGGAACAACAATTACTATTAAACGTACTTTCCGGAATGATATGTGTTACGCGTTGATTTATGTTATTTTCATCGAGCGTAACTAGGCAATCGTGTGTAACGAGAAATATATCTGTACGCGGCTAAAAATAAGTGCACAGAGGCAAATGAGTGGTGCGTCATTTGCTGAATTGGCGAGCGCATGCAATCGGTACGCGTCAAGTGCAGCTGTGTTTTGCTAACGATCCGGATGAGCGCATGCAATATGCGATGGTTTTTACTCACGAGGACTACGCGATTCGAGGGTGTTATGAGGAATATGCACTATATAATGTTGGGAAGTAAAAAACTGACAAATGCTAAATAGCATAAGGCAGCAGGGTGCGTCATAGTTTTTCCTTACCATAATATCAAGAGAGCTTATATTTTTACGAAGCTAACTTGCGTAAAAAAAGAAGACAGAGAAAAATCCAATTGTATCGCTGCAGATTATAACGCGCGTATTTGTCATATAATCGGTATGTTAAAATTAATGAGATAGATTTTTGAAATAATATTAGGACATTACAAAATATAATTTTCAAATTCGTAGTATAGTATAGTAACAAGGTAACAACAATTGGAATTATTTTAGTCGGTACACTACTGCCCATTTTGTGCATTTTGCGAGTATTCTTTTTGTATTAGTGTGTGTAAAAGTTGAAAATGTGTGCTGTCCTCGTGTTAAAGAAACTATATGGAATTTCAAATACTATAAAGTCGCGAGCTTCAATTGCCAATCAAAACAGAGATTAATCGCCTCAAAACTAATGTATACATAATTTAATTATAGTATATACATACAATAAAATATATTTAGTAATTACTGAGTTGATAACGTCTATTTTTTTAACTGCATACTTATCTATATAATCTCATTTACATTTTATTATTTATTTTTTACATTTCTATTATTTATTTTACACGTATTGTAATGTAGTTTTATATAATACAGCTATATACTATCCACAGTAATTAATTCTATAATGCTTTTTGTCATTATTATTAATGTAGTAATTAATTTACATATATGTTTAATGGCTATGCAGATAAAAATGCGACGATTTCAACAGTTTTACATTATGCAGGAAATTCAAAGTAATAGAAAGAAAGAGAGAGAAAGAGAACTAGAGACAAGAGAAAGAGAAAGAAAGTTTAATATTTTGTGGTGGCGATGAAAAAAGTACCTCGGAAGTGTTCTCCATGTGTTTCGCCACGTGTTCCGCCAGCTATGGACAAACATCTCGTGTACAGTAAAATCGCGTTGACCTGATGGACATTTATAATTCATCGTCACGCTTTTCACCCAACCTGGCCCCTTCAGGTCACTGCGACTTGTTTATTTACAGCGTGTCCGATGCGACCTTACCATATTTGTAATTGTTTTACAACTTACTTTCATTTCAATTGTGCTCGTTATTTTGTACAATATAATACATACTTAGTCTTTAATCGCCATTCATATCTCCGTAAAGCAATGTATCATAAATTTTGGACACTCTATATATAAACAATAATATGTATTGTCATCTCAATGCAAAAACGTCGACCGAATTTATTTCTAAATAATTTTGATATTTTTTTCAATTAAATACAGTAGCTTAAAACAAGAAATTCAATTAAGAATTTCTCTTCAACACATTATAATCAGTGTTTTCGTTCTTAAATTTGAGTACAGCTTGGAAAAGAATAATTAAAATCTTCTTTTCTCCATGATCTTTTTATAATCGCAAGCACGATCGACGTCTCGAATAAAGCGTTTAAGCCAAACATAGCACACTCAGCTTGACGACACAGTGAATAAAAAATAATGATGTGTTATGTAACAGTGTGTCTTTGACGCGATATTGTTGCAAAATCACAAGTAAAAATCTATTTATATAAGTATTTTTTATGGTTTATTCACGAGGAACGTTTCTATCATTTGCATCCTTACCAGCTTTTCCAGTTGCTTGTAAACTGCTGAGAAATATGGCACACCATTTGTGCTGAAACATAAGATGTTACGATTAGACAGATTTTTTGTTATATCAAGATAATAAATTTCCTAAGCACTGCGATCTCTAAACTCATGAGAAAACACTGTTAGTTACAAAACATTGCTAAAGATATTACTAAAGATATAAGTGTTAGCATGGAAAAAATGATTAAGCGATTTAGTACTTTTGTATTAACTAATAGAGAAAATTCTTTGTATTGATTATTTTTATATATCTTCCTCTTACATATATCATTATACTACCTTCTAAAGCAGATTTCAGAAAGACTTACTTTTCAAAAAGACTATTGTAATATAAAAGCCCCTGTTCCAGATCGACTAGTAATGCAGTTACTAAGTTCGTAAAATCTTGTAAAACTCGATCGATATCTTGATCAGGTTCTTGATCATAACACATTGTCTGTTGTCTGGTATCCTCGTACCTACAAAATTAAAATTAAGCTTGAATAAAAGTTGCATTACGTTTCTGTATTGATTGGCTTCATATTGCTTTCGAGTTTTATTTTTTTATAGCTCTGTTATTATTTTTTTTGCCACGATTATTTTAATATACATAATTAATTTACAAATAAAAACGTTTGCAAAAGAAATAAAATAAATTTTATTTGGAAAGATATTTTGTTAGTTTATTACGAAAGATCTCTGCTTACCACTCATGAGTTCCTTTTCTAAGAGCGGTAATGATCTCACCACGAATTTCCTTATTAAAAGGGCAGCAAGTTCGGAAAGCCTTCATGTTTGAGAGAAGCCCCAAACATCTGCAGTAACAATAATGGTTATCGTATAATTTTATATGTTTAATTACATTTTAAAGTTATACAAAACTTTCATATTTGTACAACTAATTTATCGTGATTATAAAGTTAATTTTTATTGTTTACAATTGTAAAGTACGTTTGATTTTAATATAAATACCTGAGCAGATAATCCAGCTTCGATATAGTCGGCCTATACAAAGGTGGATACAGTACCCGATGTTGCCTAACTTTTTTCAAAGACACTTCCAAGAAATCATTGAAGGAATCCGCTAGACACTGTTCTGCGTCGCGCGACAGGGTTTCAGTATGCCATCGACTGTCAAGTTCCTAAGTTTGAAATAGTTTAAGTTTATAATTGTTATTTAATAATTTCGTTAGTGTAATATTGTTGTATGTAAGATGGCAAAATGTAAGTTGCTCCGATGACTAAAGTTACCTGCAGAAGACGATGAAGCATCCGTGGATCGACAGCGGGCTGCCGGGAACTTGCCACCCACCTTATCAAAGCCTGCTGCAACTCGGTAACATCACCTTGCACCGCGTGTTGATGCAAGATTGTCAGCGCGGTTTGCGGCAGTTCCCCAATGAAGTCTTCCTGAAAACCGCAAGTGCGTATAAAGATACATGCCTGATTATAGTGATTTCTAGAGAGATAATCAATAATACATTTGAAAACGCTTCATAATTTTTATGCACGCGTAAGTATAATTTAACATTTTGACAACATTGAGAGGAAATATAAAATTCGCAAACTTATTCATTTATCTATCTTTTCTTGTTTTTTTTTTTGTTCTTTTTTTGAAAAACATTTTATGACGGCAGTTTAAAATTATATGACATGTATCATGTAACATGCAACACACAATTTTGTGTTATATATATCTAATAAATGTGTAAATGCACGATATTATACTATGGGCAAATTTACGTTGCTGTAGTATTCAATATATGATGTAATATATTTCGAGTCTAACATGGGTTTCATTAAATGTTATGCATACCCCTTGTTTGTTCATTTCATGATTAAGGAAAATTGTATACAGTCTTTCCTGTTGCCTCAACTCGCCCCAATTATCCTCCTCGGATGTCCCGCGGTCTTCCCTTGTCGATAGCCATAATTTTAGTCTGATTCTACCTTGGATGTTACTCCTTTGTGTCCGTGCTTCAAGTTTGTACCACTGATCCACTCCAGTGCTAGGAATATCCTATAGAAAGATAATATGTTATTAAACAATATTCTAGAATTTTATTTTCAATGAATTCTTGTGTCACAAAATAATAATAATTATATTATTCAGATAATGATTAAAATATATAACTCAAAACAGATTCTATACAATTATTTAAAACAAATAAATGTTGGCTCAAAACCATTAAGATCTTTTCAAGATAATTGCCAGTTTTTATAAATTTTAAATATTATTTTTTCAAACTAATAAACATACAAAAGATTTCTATTGCATTTACAGAGTATTAAGCTGGTTCAATAATAATATTCAATAATAAATCCATTATGAATTAAACAATTACCACTAGAGGGATGTTTACACAACCTAGGAAGTCATCCTGACTACCGGATCTAGCACTTTGCGCGATTTGCTTGAAAAATCGCCCGAGCCCTTTGACACCTCGTACTTCATTGAGTTTGATAACCGCGTCAAACACCGAGGACTCGTCATCGTGGTCCCTGGAATCATCAGTGTAAGTCTTGCAAAGCTTGGTTCAATTTTGCAAAACTTCACATATTTGCATAGAAATTTTTGTATAGTGCAAACTCACCATATGTCCAAATGCAGAATGTCCGTGTTGATGTCATCAATGTCGCTGAAACAGGAATTGATGTACGGTTATACATGAATACACGGATTTGCAGTAGTTAAACTAATAAAGGATCGCCATTGCGAGAGCCAATTACGAGGGGGTTAGGCCCCAAAGTTTTCGCTTACAAACGGAACTTCTCGTTCCAACGCGGGCTCAACGTATGCGGCTTCACCGAAGTAGCTCGTATAAACTTCGCGGGTAGAGCACCGCTCAAGGACTCGCGGTGTTCCCGCCTGCTGTGCTCCTTGCGCTTAAATGAAAGCCTGAAACTGATTTTGAATGAACAATTTAATAACCCGTTGTCACCAACATTCCAACAATTCGTTTTAACATCCAATTGTTTAATGATCCCCGATCATTAAATTTTGTTGTTTCACTTTTTCAGCAAACTTACCTCTTCCGTCTTTAGAGACCTAGTACTCTATATAATCAACAGTAGTAAATTAAAAAAAAAAAAAACTTAAACGAGATGAATAATAAAGTACAACCTTATAATCTAATATCTGCATCTTTAAAGTTTATATCCTAAGCGAATTTATGGCGCAATTTCTTTCGAAAATATAGCTTCGCACTTTTTATAAATCTCTTTTTCTTATAAAATAAACTTTAAACTGCATTAGAATTATTTCACAGTTGTCTTGTATCAATTTAGAGCACACGAATCCATTTTATCCGCATCCGCATTGCAACGCAATAATCTTGGAAATTGGAATTTTGATACTAATTGGCAAATTGTGTTGTAGAAGATAGAGTCTCAAGTTTTCCTCACAAGGCTTCCAGATCTTCTATGCCAATGTGCAGCATTACATCCGCTCTCGCAGAATCCGGATGGAATTTCACGCGGTTAACGAAGGGCATACATAGCACGTACGACACCTCGTAGACGTCGCGCGTCTCGTTGCAGCTGGTGACGCACTGTTCGCTCTCGTTGCCGCTGCATTAATCACTTTACTTATACCACCAGGTGGCGAACGGAACAATATGGGAAGATACACAGCAAAATGGGCTTGCTCTCTCAATGCTCTTGCCCGTTTCTCCATCCGGAGAACGATGCTCGCCCGCTCACAGAACTTGCTGTATCCGGCGTGTGTCCATTGTACATCGCGTGGTATTGTCGCAAATGTCGTCGGAGTTAGCGTACAGTTAATGCACGTGTCATCGCGGATTCGTAATATTCTAGATTGGCATGTCCTGATTTCTTATAGCCATAATCTTCTGTTATTCCAAAAATATAGTAATGATTACACTATACTGTATACGTTTCTTTAATTAGAAGATGGATAAAAGAATCTAGAACACCGCTCGTTGATACTGTTAATCTATGTTAAGATTCATATGTATTTATGCATAAATTTATAACGGTACCAACACATAGCGTATCTACAAGTAAATCCATATGTTTGCACAGATATAATTTGCAAACTCACAGGTTCTTTTTTAAAAGTTAAAGACTGAATAAAACCGTTTCAAGCATAATCTCTTAAGTATAAAAATATCCTTACATAGACGCAACAATCTATTTTCTAATAATAAATATTTAAGAAAAATTGATAAAAATTCATATACTCTTAGATTCATAAATGTAAAAAGAGAATTTAAGGTTTTATTTACGGAATTATAAGAAATCATAAAATAATATTTCTTAATTTCCTTAATGTAAGTGCGATTAATCCTTTCAGTTGTGTATTACTTTTTATGATATTAATTTATATTTTCGAGTGTGTGCATTTATCTTCAGTAACATGCCGTCAATTTATCATACCGGTGATAACGATAAATATGGTGCAATTTTTTTTTATAATAAACGACATTTTCGAGAAAGCACATCGCATCATTAATATCAATCATCGATATCGACCAATAATAAATAATGGTTCCTCGGGGTGGAATACAATTCGAATCAAAGGGGAAAGTTCAATTCTACGTCTACAGTATTGACATACTTCCTACAAGAAATAAAAAATAGAACTTCCATAGCCGTGAGCAGTAGTTTTATTTAGAACGATTAACACACAATATCTGTCACCAGACTAGACTAAATATCTCTTGGATAATCCTAAACTAGATGACTGACTCACATCATCTAGTATTTCTAATTGTAATAATTGATTGCCAAACAAAAACTGCAGAAATTATAACAGCATTTTTACAAAACGTTTACGTATTCTCGTACTATATGGCACGAGAATTTGATTAATCATATCTTCCGCGTCCTTTCACACGTCAACTTACCTGTGATGTTTTCGAAGTTTCTCATGATGGGAGTTCTCGATCTCACCGCCGTCAGAAAGGGCGCGAATTGCTTGTCTCGGGGATGCTGGGGGCGTATGCGGCGAATGCGCCGTTAAATTCGTTTGTGGGCTTAATGGTGCACCTGCGTTGCCGGGTAGTATTCCCAGCATGCAGTAAGGATCGCTGAATCCTAAAAAGCATGACAATACTCTTTCAGGATAAAGAGCTTTGTGTCATGCAGTCTGTACGTGATTTATTCTGCCTATTATATTCCGATATTTTCTGACTAATATTTTAATCGTAAATTTTTTCAAGCGTTTATAAATGGGAATTTTCTCGTAATAACAATACCGAGTAAAGACAATGTTCACTGCAGCGTTAAAATTTTTTCGTATAATTAAATTTTAACTGAGTTAAAATTTTGTTAAGGTAAAGTTCTAACGTCTTTAAGCTAACCATGGAATATGGTTTCGTTTTGCTTAGCTTTGTTCGCTGCCGGGGAGTTTAGTTTCGAGAGGAAAGTCAGTATTTTCACTCGCTTGTAACTCGAAAGATAATCGCAGCTCGGAATGCAACAAAATTGACTGAACCTACCGTTGACGTCCTTTGCCTCGAGTCCATCGGCTTCGATCACCACCACGCTTAGCACGACAATAGGTGGCTGTAATAGTAATTAAGTTTCATTTCATTTAGTTTTACTGCTGCACAATTAAATAATGGTACTTCGATGACACATTCTTGTAGAAGAGCAGTTGCAATATTGTAATGTTTGAGAGGAAAGTTAATAAACCTTAAAGGTATACCTTTTCTTCTGAGGCAATATTGAGATATCGCCGATGCTGATCCTGCGGGACTCCAAAGGCTTCTTGGGCGTATCGAAACAAATCCTCCTTGTAATGCGCGTATTGTCCTGTACTGGCGCCTACAGTGTTTGCAATCGTGTAAAGAACTTCTATGTACAATTGCTCCATCTAGAAAATACATCCCAATTTTTTAATAATATTTTTCAGGTACTAAACTGCTTTGTTATTTTATTGCACAATTACTATTATTAGAAGCAATTTATCCAGCAAAATTATGAAAAACATTAATGTTAAACAATATCAAAATGCAATTAGTTCTTTCAAAAATAATATATGAGAAATTCTGTTTAAAGACGATTAAGTTAAAGATTTCCTTTGTCTAACTAAACGATCGTATTTCTCTGCTCCTTTTTGCAGGAATTCAAAGCAATACGATATTCATTATACGAAGAAGAATACAAACTCATTTTACAAGAGATAGGATATAAATCCAAGAGGCGCTGAGCTCTCGTAACTTGGCCAATATCGTGCCGTTTCAGTCGAGAAAGCATGAAAATGCACACTTCGTTAAAATAACAAAAAATTATTAAGGTTAAGAAAATCTTAATAAATCGATTTATAAAAAAATTTTGGAAAACATGTTTGTCAGTAAAAATATTACATTTTATATGTTTATTCTATATTAATATTTTTACATTAATTAATATTTAGAGAAGCAAAAGATATAGTTATGAATAATTCTTGCAAAAGATGCCCAATAGGTAATATTGACGGAGCAGACTTTCTGTTCCATGTCATTTCTTGATGTCACGAGGAATATTCCCTCTCCTCTCATTAACAAAGCGACAACATCGGCTTTTCGCCAATTAATCTCTTTTGAAGTATACATAGCAACCTTTATGCAACATCGAAGACGGGACGGATAGTGAACATGAAGATTAAAAAGAGTCGGGAACCGCATCAGGAATATTGTTCTCCAAGGAGAGCGGAAGAGAAGGGTGTGTTAAAATGATGAGCGGAGCTTGACACGAATGACATGAGAACTTCGTTGAAAACTCGAGTTCTCATGGAAACGCTATTTACTTAAAAGTGCTTTTCCGCTTGGATATTTATTTTACGAGAGTCGAGAGCTTGCAAGACGAAAGTGTGAAAAATTGTGCGCAGATATCTAGCAAACCACAGCGAGAGAAATACATATATTTCACCGAAAATAACGGATACATAAGTTTACGACGGCTGGATTCGTAACCCATCACAAATCCGGAGAAATATAGATCTATAAATTCATAAGGATTCATAGATCCGTACATTTACAAATATATATAATATTCAGAATTTATTAGAATTCATATATCTCTTTTCAGAGAACGCGGTAAAGAGAAGTTTTCGTGTAACTTTCAAATAATTTTTATTAACAGCGGAAAACTGTTCATATTTAACATTGCGCTTAATATTACGTCTCCATATACATTTAAATTAATAATTATATCTCTCTGCAAAGATATAATTAATAATTATATCTTTATGCGAGAATCTCTATGCAAATTGAAATTTGTCTGGATAACGTAATTTCATTGAATAGGTAGTTACGCGAACTAGTAAGTAACGATTAAGGAATTACAGAACGCTTGGATTAATTTAAAATCGAAGTTTCGAGATTTGAAATTGGAACATCGAGTTGGAAATAGCCGGGCTTTATTCATCCGCGCATTACAATCGGTAAATCGAAATGACGACGACGTACTCTCTCATTACGGGTTTTCTACCTGTTAGTTCGATCGGCGAACGAGCGCGCCCGTCTGACCCGCGCGACTCGACAGACTTTATCTACTTAGAATAATACTTCAAACGGAACCGACGTAACTACTCGTCCACATGCAAAACCCGTTGCAACCGGAATGACGTGTGTTAAATGTAATGGCGTAGGTCGCACGCGATTCAGTCGTAGCGCGAAAATGTGAAAAATTGGTCGTCACTTGTTTAATAACGACGTTAAAAATTTTGTCACAATTTTATAAAATAGTGAAAAGTAGCAAACAAAAAATTTGCAGAAATTGTATACGTACCTTTTTTGTAGAGCGTAAAATTATCTACAATAATGATCTGAACAACATTTATCGTCAAGTCAGTCGTTTAGCTTGCACGCGCCGTCAAAGTCCGAGACTCGAATCTCGAAAACCCTCGATTTCATCGTTTTTTTGATGTTGCGTCGGTGATTTTTTTCAGTCATTTAAAATGGAATTAAAAATTCCCAAAAAATCACACATTATCTGAGAACTACAAAGAATACTTTTCAGGGTGTAACCGATTTTTTAGACCCTTTTTCTTTAGTTTGTAGCTATGTAAGCAAAAAATTTTGATTTTTTGGACTACTCTTAGTTTTTCGCTGTTTTCAGGCCTTAGAATTTATTTGAGACGAATTTTATCGTATGCATCTTGTTGTGGACGAAATTTGCAACAAAAAAGGACCCTTGTATTTTTTTCGTACGACAAACGCTGATTTTTTTATTGACGCGCAAAGTTATCCAATATTGCGTACAGGTCGGATAACGCTTGTTTTACACTAAAATAATTATTTTTTATTAAAATTTACGTAATTTTTCGCATTATTATTGAACCATATTGCAAAGCCGTAAATAAGTAAACATGAGAGAATGTGTTGAAAACGGCTTTGCAATATGGTTCAATAATAATGCGAAAAATTACGTAAATTTTAATAAAAAATAATTATTTTAGTGTAAAACAAGCGTTATCCGACCTATGCGCAATATTAGATAACTTTGCGCGTCAATAAAAAAATCAGCGTTCGTCGTACGAAAAAAATACAAGGGTCCTTTTTTGTTGCAAATTTCGTCCACAACAAGATGCATACGATAAAATTCGTCTCAAATAAATTCTAAGGCCTGAAAACAGCGAAAAACTAAGAGTAGTCCAAAAAATCAAAATTTTTTGCTTATATAGCTACAAACTAAAGAAAAAGGGTCTAAAAAATCGGTTACACCCTGAAAAGTATTCTTTGTAGTTCTCAGATGATGTGTGATTTTTTGGGAATTTTTAATTCATGAGAAACGGTTTGAAAAGTTACGTAAAATTTTTACGGTAAAATAAATCAAATTTGTGTATGTACTATGTAGAAAATAAGTAAAAATTGTTGCATGATAAAACAATTTCTTTTACCTCTTTTTTGCTAAGCCGATACGGCTGCGAAGTCGAACTCGAATCTCTGGACGGCGGTGGCGGTTCTTTTGCTCTTGCTTCCACTTCCTGAAGAACAACGAGTCTCCGATTCTCCTGTTTCCAAGATAACGCGGTGAAACTTTCAAAGAAGGATCCATCTGTTTCTTGAACACTATAATTAATAGAAGATTCAATCAAGCAAACCAATAATTTGTTTTTATTTTGCGTTGCAATATAAAAATGGTTTAGTTCTTTATAACAAATAGAGAAGTTGTGTAATAGGTACATAATAAATGCTCAATCATGTAATAAATATAATACTATGTAATAAAACTACATATTGTAATTAATAACTTGTACATGTTTCCAAATTTATTACCTGTCACAAGATGCTTTATATTTAAGCAAACATTTTAATAATAAATAAACACAAATATCAACTTTATGTTAATAATAACAAATATTAGTAGATGTTAATAAAGCAAACGCATGTATCCGCGCTTGTAGTATTTATCAAAAACGTGGAAACTTTTTTCTAAGCGGATTCAGATTTCTATTTGTTATTAATTGGTTAGTTTAATATATATTTATATAAAGAATATTTCTAAATAAGCAGATATTTTTACGAATAATTAGAGTAACAGAGTGAGTTATTAATTAACATTACTTTGTATCATTGCATACGCATTTGTGATAGCTGAATGTATGTATGTTTTGTTCTGAAATATTAGTAGTGCAAGCAAATCGAGAGAAAAAAGTTTCGTAATATATCAATGCATATTGCGCAATTTGCATTCGTAAATAAAACTGTATTTCCGTATAATACTTCGTGCACCAGCTTATTAGCCTGGCGATTTTTTCACTGTCGCGTGTACACCCAGTTTCGCAATCTCGCGAAACTATCGATCGCTATCGATGCGCTCTCTCTCTCTCTCTCTCTCTCTCTCCCTCTTTCTTTATGCATTGGAATTTTAACACGACGTGTGCACGTTCGAGTGCAAAATAACAAATAAGCATATAGGCTTTTTTCTAATACTAAGTTTAATATCATATATAAATATTCATTCATTCACCGATTATATTTGATTATCTGTTGTAAGTAATATTTATTACTTTTGACGTCATTTTGGCTACTAGCGAGTCATGTCTTTCGCTTTAGCCGAGAAATAACTTTTTTCCGTTAACGCGAGCTCGATTATTGGAATCAGGATGGGTAGCCACGAAAACACGACACTATAACGGAGAGAGGTTGTTAAGCAACGTGATGGCGCAAACCTATAATTGTTCCGAGATGATAGGGATCTTGGTTGCCTCGATAGGTATCGCAGGTCGCAGGAACATTCTATGCACGGTCGCTCGAATTAAACTTGCAGCACACGGAGTGCGCTTTGCTACTGACTTCCTCGCACGCTGTCTTGCAAGATGTAGAGCAGAGACTAAACAGGCTTTCCGCACAAATTTGTTACTCGAGACGAAATGTAACACGATTGCTAGAAACATTCAGCCTAGAAACGTTGGAACACATTAAAAAATTTTTATTTTTACATATTTTTTTCTCTTTAATTCCTCTTTACTTACAATAACAAAAAAATTTTTATAGATTTTGTTTCTCAATTCTGCCGTACTAAAAGAAATTAAAATCATCGTAGAGATATCGAGTAAAAATTCTTGCAATCTTTATTTGCCATCTGCAAGATAGCATGCAAGAAAATCCGTAAAAACACTTCGTGCATAAAGTATAACTTGAACTCTCAAACTGCGTGTCATTTACATAATGTACGGCACTGACGATGTTCTCTTTTACGGCTCGCATAATTCGTGAACCGCCGTATTAATAACTGAAGCGACTTTAGTATTTTACATTTTAATGATGTCTTTATGATCAAAAGCGACGACGTTATGGGCCGGTTCTCTCGTTAATTTAATTTTTAATTAAATAAGTGATTCCGCGGTGCATTTAGATGACTCGCTTTGCGTTGCGGCTTAATTACGACGTGAAAAAGTGTGCAATTTTATTTCCATTTCTGTAATTATTATGAAACGTGAGGAAAGATTACGTAATTCGCACATGCGAGCAAAGCGCAGTAATTCGATTACTCTCGTCAGTTCTATAAATATTTCTCGCAGAAATCACACGTGTGTGTAATCTCAATCGGAAAGCAAACGCACGCATCAATAAACGTCTATTCCATTCCTACTAATTGGAAGCAACAGCGTGGGAGTTCCCTGAAATTTTATATTTATGCAATATAACACTTAACTTAGGTTAAAATAACTTTTTATCTTGTTATAATAACTTTACTTTTTGTTAAAATGAAGGATATATGACTGTGTCAGTTTTGTATTTTCTTTAAGTTAAATAAATTTGTTATTACTTCCAATTGACTTCTCTATATACAGCAACAATTAAGTAAACAATTATAATTCTTTATAGACAATTTTTAAACTAGTTTACATAGCGCTAAAAATAAATAAATATTAAATTCATGTTATATAGAGCAAAGTTTATTTGGTATCAAGTATTAATCTCATGTTTCATCATTACTTCCTTTTGTTTTTAATATTCGATAATCCTAATTGACACCTCGACGTCATGAAAACTTCCAATCTTTCAATTAGAGTGATATATCTAATGTAATTGATGCATATGATTCATTTCTCTAATTTTGATTAATATTGACTGTCATGTGTCTAATATATCTCTATTTGTACTACATAAAACTTGTGTGTTTGCAATATTTGTAAATTTTCTTTCTTTAAATTTCTTTTGCTGTCAGAAATATAAGGTCAAGGTAAAGTGGCGGGTGCGGTAGCTAAATTGGGGGCGCAAAGGCATGTCGCCGGAAAGAGACAATAATGCCGTCAACGTGGCTTTTTACAAGAGACCGGGTAAATGGACGTGAAAAGAGTTGTTCGAGGAGGAAAAAATGCTACGGAGGAACACAACCAACCGTGGGCATCCTCGTAATGGAAACCGAAAGCGCACCGACGACATTCTTCTCATCGTCATTCTAACGTCGAGAGCATGTTCGCCACGCTATGAATTGTAATTTGATCAGCGTCGACTTCCCGTCGGACTTTCTCAGCACTCAACTTTCAAAGACCAGTTTTATAAATTACAATCCTTCAATTAGGAAAGAAATGTAAGCAATTTTCCTAATTTTCTATTATTACATTTTTCTGAACCCCTATTTATTTATTGTTAAACTTCGTATTTTTGTTCTTTCTTATTTTTAGAAAGGTTAATGATCTATAAACTAAAATTAATTTTTATGTCATTATTATATCTACATAATTGCCAGTTTTATTCAACTTTTCTACTTTTTTAATTTCTTCGCGTTTGAAAAAACAATTTAAAATGTCACCTATGATTTAATAGCTAATACAGTATTTGTTTTTGTCACGTCTTCTTTTCTTCCTTGTCATCGAAATAAATTCACGTCAGAAATCATGCGGCAATTAAACTTTACGTGTCTTATGATATTAAGTAACAAGATTGTGATCTGATTACTCGTTACTTGTTTAATTGTTATTTAATAATTTCTCTTCGTTGTCTGTTGGCGCACAATTACTTTGTCGTTTTCTTAGGTCAACTACGCGGCGATAAGAAGGCTGAAACTAAAACGATAAGATTCTTAACAGCACACGGGATGCTTAAAATAAAATAGATTGCACGAGCATTTCTGTGTATATTATCAGCTATAATTTACTGGTCCCGAGAGCAATAAAGTAGTCAGATGTGACCCGGTTAATTATATACTATATACTATATTAAGTAATCTTATGAATAGCTTATAATTTCGCAAAACTATAAAACAAAAACTTTTTAAGATATACAATAAGTTAGTGAATTGATATTTTATATAATTAGTCAAGACAGATTATACAATGTAATATAGGAAATTAGTAAATTATTTACATACTCAATACGTAAATTATATATTTTTAGCAAGCGTTAAATTGATAAATATAGATATCATAATGTAGATTAAGTTATTCATATAATATTCATTTACGATACGAAAAAAGTAGGTACACTTAGAAATTACATTTTTTAAAAATATGTACATTAAACGAAAGCATTAATTTTGTATTCTCTTTTACCTTAGCACCTCTATTATACTAAATCAGGATTTTCTTAATGAATCCATGCCAAGGCATAGCGCTACTTCTGCTTGATTTCGTAAGGCGTTGAAATAGTCCGCTTAGGAAAGATCTTCTATCCCCCAGGATTCACCTCTTAAGAGAGCGTGAATATTTCACACCCTCTCTCTCTGCAGGGATTGTCTCAAAGCCTCAGAATTGTACATTCGAACAAAATGCGTTGTCCCTCGCAGTATCTTTATCGTTGGTTCGTTTTTACTCAAATTTTATAGGATTCGCGTAAGTCTGAGTGAATTGTGCTTGTGTTGCTTTCTTGTTTAAAAAATTAAAATTTTCAAGTTGTTTTTTTGAATCTCGATTAAAATACATCAACGATGAAAGTGTCTCTAAATCAATTTCAATTTCACTTTTGTCTCTTCAGAGTTCTGTCAATACAGAAAAATCCACGCATTAAAAACAATGGCGAGTTTAAATAATTTAAATTCATCGCAAAGTTGAGTAGACGATATCGTCCTCTTGAGCGAAGGGTGGGTTTACTCGTTCCGTTTACTTTCATCAAGAATTCGCATAGTAATAGAATTAACCAGGTTGAAATATAATTGCAAAATTTTCAAATCTCCCTTATTACGCGTTCACAATTTTAGAAATCTATAGATTTTAAATTTTACGGATTTGAGAAATCTCGAGGAAAATTTCATTATCAGAGAAAAATTTCACTATCACAGATGTTTATCAGGATAATTATAAATAAAAATAATTATTAATTAAAAATAGAGAAGAATAAAAATAATTATTTTGTTTACAGCTCTTAGATGCATAATATTCTTTGAATGCGATGATACTTAGTAGCCGGAGGTACGGCGCAGATTAGCTGGGATGTGCCCAAGGCGTACAATCTTTCACACTTCTAATGCAGTCTTGACCTTGTCCGTGCCGAGTCGGATTTACTGACGAGAGAGGAAATAAGTGGGCACATGTCCTCGTTATAGTGGACGGTCAGCCCCGATATCGTATTTCAGGAGCGCGCCTTCTCGTCCAGAGCTTGTTAAGCGCGCCCCACTGCGCTAATTTATACAAAGCAGTAGGGCCGTATATTCTGACGGATACGGTATTAATAAACGGCCCTTGCGTATATCTCGAGAGGCCATCGGGGGCGGTTTTAAGCTCCTGACGTGCATGTGTGCCGTTCGCCATAGATGACGTTCCTCGATATTGTGGACGGCTTAGAAATCGGATTTAATCCTGGCTCTGTCTCTTTTGTCCTTCAAATTAGCTCTCGTTTCAATCGTCGCGAAAGTGATTCTCCAGACAAATTAGTCGTTCAGCATAAACATTAAAAATTAATTTTCAATTTTTGCAAATTAATTTTGATTTTATCTTGGGAAAAATATCTAAAAAACAGAGCGAAGAATGAAAAGAGCTGATGATCACTGCAATAAAGGTGATTGTATGCGAAACAAGTGCTTGTAATCTGCATGCATTTGTTATTTCTTTTTACAAGAAACGTAATTTTCACCTCTCACGAAGTAATAAATAAACATAGAGCAATAATGGATAGAAAAGTAAACCAGCGTAGAAACGTGATGCTCGGCAGATCTTTTGTTAAGCAATTAGCAGTCTGTGGGAAATGAGTGAATTCTCAGCAAACAATTTTCGCAGAGTGTTACGCCAACGTTTGCCGTGAATTTTTTTAGGATAATTATTTCTCCATAACAACGCAATTTAATTCCTGCAATCTTTCGCGGATTATAAAAAAAAAAATATTATCGTTTCATATCCACGTATCGTATTATTCGACGAGTTAACATGGATCGTTTCAGAATAATAAAACAGACATTGGATTATCCTGTAGCGCGTGGACGGTAAAAAAAGCATACAGAAAACTGCACGGGGCAACTAGAAATATAACTGAAACGTGCGAGTTCTTGATTTCTGCTTGATTGTTTACGCAAACATTTACATTTTGCCAACAAAATATGAAACAGATATACCTCTGTCCAAAGCATTTACACCCGGACTATATTTGATTTATATAAGTGTTTTACATTTTATAATATATTTTATGTCACGTTCCTAATGTTTACAATATTTATTTTATTATAGATTTATATACATTTATACAGTATTTTATCACACATTTACATACAAAGGAACTTTACTATATTAATGAAGTACTATAGCTTTAGAGATTTTTCAAGCACCTGCATGTATATTACATGCATATCTTAATCATATCTACTAGTATCTTTCTCTTTTCATCGGGTTGTACCTTCAGAATCAAATTATAAGTCTGTGGTAACAACAAGCAACCAGTGTTAGATGGCTGATATTCCGTTTCTTTGAATAGTGCTCTTCCTTTAATCTAAAGTCTTTTATGGCGTCTAAGACGTAGATCGTTATCGAGATATTCACGAAAGAGCCTCTCTCTCTAGAGAAAAAAGCATATAGCGTGTGTAAGATTAAAAGCTGCAATTGCATCGTCTGCACCTTAGTTCTCTCGAGAATTCAACTGTCGATGATTCAACTCACCTCAAAATTGCAACGCGATTATATAGAGAAGTTCGAGAAGAAGTTATACATTAAATCTTTCATCTCAACGTTGTTAATTTTTGGAAATTTTTTTATAATTTGTGTCCTTTTTATGTTTAATTCTAATAGTAATATTACTGTTATAAATTTATATACAATAAACATATATTAATATAAAGGTTATACAGGGTGTATTATATAAATTAATTATTATAATCTCTTACTGTATAAGTAATTTGGAAATTATAATTATTTTGTCAGGAAATGTTGTCAGAATCGTTCTTATGATTTTCATAATTAACACGTGTACAAATTTTTTTTTAACTTTACATGTTTTGTATTTTAATGATAAATTAAGAATTTTCTGTTTAAATATCCTTTCTTATAAAAAAACAAAATGCCAAATATAAAAAGACAATTTATTAGAACTAAATTGAACAACTTTTCTTCGGCAAGACAGAAGGGAGTTAAAGGAAAAAAACTTCTTGTGATTGACCCTCTTGCACACCGAAAGCTTTATCGCGCATTTCCATCGAGCAGCGCTAGGGGGCTTTCCGGAATTCTATTAATAGAACTACTCAACGGGGTACCTTTTCTACTTCTGTCAAAGACAAAATCTTAGATACCGCATCTTTTTCATCCTCAACGTGTCTTATTCCAGTCGCCTCTTCTCTCATTTTTACCGAACCCATCCGATTGAACGATCTAATATCCGCCCTCTTACACCTGCCCGCACTTCCTCTTTGTGCGAGTCCCAATTTTCCACCCTTCGTTCGGCCTTGGAGAAAAAAAAGAAGAGAAATTTCATGCGACCACGACTACGAGCTTACCCTCGTCGAGATATTAAAAGTATCTTAGGGGACCTCGATCGTTCCACCTGGACAACTTCTGGGAATCGAAGCAAGCTGTTGCGGCGAAACTTCGCACGTGGCTTTTTATCGAGCCTAACTACTTATCCTGCTGGGGGAACAGAAGTCTTCTGAAATCGTGAAATAAGCTTTTTTTCAGTGACGCAATAAAAATGTAATTTGTTTTTTCACCGATATAATGTAAAATTTTATCAGCGACGACCTGGTGACGATTGAGATAACAGATGATCCTGTTTATTCCAAAAATAGCTTAGGAACGTTATCGTAAAGATTGTGTGATAAGACTATTTCGTATTCATGAGTAAAAATAAAAATTTCAAAATTCTAAAATGCAAGCATTAATATAATTAAATCTCTTCGTCAAATGTTTTAAGATCTAATTGTTCAAGAACATTTGGTTTCAAGAACTTCACAATTTCGAAGAGTAAGAACATACCATTACAATATTGTCAAGATGAAGATATTAAAGTGTTTCTGTCAAAGTCATACACACGTGAACGCTAAATCAACGATTTGCAATAAAATCATAAAATAGTGTGCTTTAAAGTACCTATTTTTATATAAATATCTCGTTAAGAAAGGATCTTTTTATCGAACATCTCTTCACGATTTCCTCCAAGAGAGGTCCTCATCAAATCAAGTAATGTATTGTGATACCATCAATAGAAGATTCTTTTTTTTGACAGAATTCTATCTCAAAAATGGAAATTTATCGAAGGTAACACGAGGATTCAGGAGGTCGAAGGGTCGCGTATCTCGGACGTTGCCAATACAGGTCCTTTTATCTCGGCGACCGGACGTGTTGCCATATTTCTTAAGACCGTCCTCTCGTCCACGTACTATTACCTCCATTAAGGTAGCTACATTCTCGTTTCCATTCTCGCGGGGCGGACCGCTGGTGGTCGACATCGATCAGGGCACTGTGTGTATCACGTCGATGAACAATGATGACGATGTGGCATCGTAATCGTATCATATCGGCGCCAGGCCATTCGCGTCCCGTGGTGAAAGCCATATGATCGGCTCTGCTAATGTAACTTCTCGCTCGTCATTTGTGTCCGCAGGATGAAATATCGCGTTTGTATATCTTTGCACACAAGTTCGACAACCTAAGCTAGTCTTATTCTCTGCATATAGTGTACATAGTTATAATAATATAAATATATTAAATATATTAAATATATAATAAAAATAATTGCGCATATAACAGTGTTATCTTAACTCTTTCAAAAATTTTTAGGATCCAGATATAAACTTTGATGCAAGAGTTTCTAGTTGGAATTTAATCTAAATACAAAAACGACACTTTAAAATATATGTCATAAAAAATGTATGTAAAATAAAAATTATTTAATTGATAGTATAAAAATTAAGACACAAACAAAATCAAAGAAAAGTTGTGTAAAAAACGTTTTTTTACTTTTGTAATCATAAAAATTTTGTGACGAGATCATTACGAATATTATAGAAAATAGAAAAGTATTTAGAATTGTAATTTGGATATTACTTATTTCTTTTATGTGTTTAAAATATTTTAATTTTGTTTAATATCTTATTCTAAGTGTAGTAGTTGATTTTTTCATAGTCACAATACAAATAATTGTAAAGATTAAAAAAAGCTTTTATTTCAATCTTTTTATTAACTTATACAAGTGCACATACATACAAAATGCGTCACAGTCTAGCAATACTCTTAGATTTGTAAAGCGCGAAAAAGTTGTGCTTTCTCTCTCTTGCTCGATGATTTATAAAAAATTCTTGCTGTTGCGTTCTGTGCATTATTGGATTTTGCTAAAGTGCTTCACGTAAGCAACTGATGACTATCTTTTATTGGCGTACTAGAGACAGTTTATGCTACTTTTGCCGACAAAAGATGCGGTCATAAAAGTAACCGTTCTTACTAGACGTTGTCAGCCTGCTTCGATCGCGTTTTATTTCTATCACACCTCTGGTCTCTTACTTTTATCTTACAATTTCTACTACGGATACTGCAATGCAATGGAACAGCACATGATGATCTTAAATGTTCTTGTTTCAATATATTAATAATGTAACGTGAAATAGGAAAGATTGGAAAATGATCGATTTTCAATAAAAAATTTAATAAAAAATGACTCGCATCTTATTCCACTTGTTCCAATATACTCAACTAATAAGTATTATTGATCATTAAACACAATTATTTGCTTATATTTTATTATTTTACGTTTGCAAAAATGTAATCTCTTAATTTTAATTAAAATAGGTGCAGTGATTTTTTACATATTTGCTTGTTTTTTTAGTTTGTTAATTAAAAAGTGTTGCATATGAGTTTATCACACATTTTTTTCAATAAATTTTACTATATTTGTACAACGTGAAATCTTGTTTTTAAGTTTCGTCACAGAATCTGAATTTTATTCAATATATCCATATGTAATAATAAATATTAATATATATTTGTCTAATAATTATAAAATTAGAAATCACTGAATCTCGATAAAGTTTTATAAGAATCATACGTCAAACAAGTCCAGATCTACATATAAAAAGGGAAAAAATCATCGTTCAATAACGGCACGTCTATTGCAATAGCCGACTACGGAGACCTCAGGGATCAAAACTATGTAAAGACTCTTGGAGAAAGGCTCCACGTGTGACGCAACGAGCGTGAAACAGGACCCTGTAAAGTATCATACAAGCAGATGCTGCTCTTTCTCTCCGATATTTTCCTAGCACGGTACACGCAACCACTTTTATGCTCTACCATGGTCACAAGCGCGACACTTGTTGACTCTCTTTTGCACGAGGTCGCTCTAAGTGCTTACACAGTCTTACACTACTCCGATCAAGCAATGCAAGATAGAAACGTTGCAAAAAGAATTATATTGCAATTGTTAATTCTAACTATAAATAAAGTGGATACGAATAAGATTATTAATAAAGTAATATAGCACAATATACATATATTAGCAGCATTTGATTATAAAAATGAGATTTTACAGGAAATTCTTAGAATTTTAAATATTTGAGTTATATCATCCTAAGGCTTTAAAATTATAATGTATAAATATATCATAATATGATACTCATTCCTGACAGATATCTTAAATTTATAATTGTTTTCTTTAGATCTCTGATTCATAAGATTTTTACTCTTTAAATTACTTCATTATTTCAATTCATATAAATAAAATACTGTACTAAATATTATTAGAGTTCGCGTCTTTTCATTAACATAGTTAATCTTACAAGAGGAAATTTAATTAAAATTTAGTTAAAATTAATTTAATCGAAAATATTTATTCACAGACATTATACATATTTGATTTCCTCGCATTGTCAAAATACTTTTTTGTCGCTCTTACCTTTCATCAAGAGATCATTGAGGACAGTGCGACATCTTATAATCTTAATTGGCCGGTGGGGAAATTAGCGCGGAATAAAATTAGTATTTCCGCTAATGCTCTTTGAGAAACTCGACTCAGTTAAGATTCCTGCCTGCCGCAAGATGAGATCGGCTGAACTTACCCTCGGAATGGTTCGCTCAAAGAAGGACCGAACGCTTCATAAAGCTTTATTCGTGGTAAATATTTTATGATGGTCGTTGGAAAATAACGTTTGCATTATGCCGATCGTAATAAGTAAGCCTTAATATACAGAACGCCTGTAATTTGCCTGCCGAATACATCGCGTAGGCCGATAATAACTCTCTATAAAAAATAAAGTATATCGTTTATATATCTTGCCAACGTTGTTGATGACAAGATAAATTAAGAATATGCCATTTACATACATATTTATGCAGAATTGTGCGTTAAATTTTATGGACGAATTTCTACACCGTGATATCTTCAAAACTAAAAATAAAAAATTAATTCACACACTCTTAAAATATGATAAATAGTTTTTATCACTTTAAAGTAAAATATGCTAAATTAATACAACAATTTAATTGTCGCACCTTTACGGTTTAATTTGTTATAATCCTTTCTTTTTTCATTATTCGTGCTTTAAAATAACGATACATCGCTTAAAGAAAAGTTATTTTTGTTCTTAATAAGCAAAAAATCTTCTTATTCATTAAATCTGATTATTATTGAGAATCCTGTATAAATACGTATGTTTAAGGAGAATCTAATCTATCGTAACGATCTGTAAATAGTGGTGGCCGTCCATTATGTTGCACTTTAGGACCGTCGCAACGCTCCTTGACAATCTCGAGCACCCTTCATTGGCACGTTGCTGGCAACGTATAGTTTCCAACACTAATCGCCAACAACAGCTTCGTCTTTGAAGAGCCTTTTAACAATAACAACCTGACAGTTTACGGGCCGCTGTAAAAATTGTTTAAATAGAAAATTCAAATTGTTATTAGTATAACACATTTTAATTTTAAATATTATAGATGCGAAAGCTTGTAGCATTCTCAATATATTTTTGACGCCATATGCGTCAGAACGTAACTCAGAAATAATAAGCTGAAGAAACGAGATAAATATGAAATCGATAAGCATTCAGTTTCGTTGCAGATTCTATCATGTCGCGGAAGCATTACGCGAAACTCTTCGAACGGAGTCAACATCCGGAAATCCGCACTTCAATTTTGAGAATATATTTCCTGAAAATGCATTATGCATCTCAAAACATTATAGAACGCAATTTTCATAATAGCATAAGGTAAAGATAATATTCGCTGATCTCCTCGTTGACTTGAAAATTTTGCTTTGGACATCGGACGTGAAGATATCGCGTTGAATTAAGTATTATATAATGTTGCATTTGATGCAAAAAATACTTAAAAAAAAGATCTTTGAAAAATTTTATAAAGAATTTTCTAAAGAAAACTGTATGAGATAAATCTTATAAAATATTTTATAAGTTTATCATTATGTAAAACTGAACGTAAATAATGCAAGAACACCGTAATCATAAAATACTAAGCAAGTTTTTGTGTAGCGTGTATTAATTATTTTTAAAATATCTTTATTAATGAAATCTCCTGCGTCTCCTTTTTCAATTACGGCATATTATTGCATACTGCATACGTAATATAGCTATTTTATTATTAATGCTAGTAAATTTTTGAATGAATGGCTCAGATATGTCAAATGGCACATGCACTTATAAAAAACTGAGATATTTATACTCATTGTCAGTTACTAAGATATCTATTTCAATTTCACAGTAAATATATAAATGTATAAGTATCTTCCTGAAATGAACTATATTTACTGCAAAGACCGTCTGGGAAGATAACGAAGTTACAGAACTCATCTTGTTTTCGAGGATCGTAACGCTCCGGACAAAACGGATTACCGTATTGGTGTGTTTTTTACTGAAATTACTGTTCTACGAGAATCCTTTGTCTATATAATGCACGAGATTACTATATGTATAGACGATAAACCAACGATGAAATAATGGTCAACTCGGAAATCTTTTCATAAAGTTTTTTATGGGACACCGTTGGTGACCGTGCCATGAAGTTAATTCGTCATTTCAGGATCGCTATAGCTATTTTCGGTCGTCTCCGTGCGCTCGTTATGGAGCATTTCCAAGCGTTTTCCACTTTTACGAATGCCCGCCGGCTATTTGCCGTTTTATTTCCCCTTTGTAATTTCATTCGCGACTCTGCTGCAACTTTGCCTCTTTCTATTTACCTTGTCCCGTACTTATATGACGCGAGTTAAAGAGTGACGTTCATATAAACGAACATCGATCGGAAATTGTGGTGTAGAAAATAAGCGGTGAGTCCATTAAGAGCTTCGACGCATGTAGCATGTACAGTAGCTTTCTCTCGTAATAGTTCAAGGTTTCTAATACCGATAGTCAATGATTCATAATCACAATAGCTTGAAAATTTTTAGCATAAGAAATTCGTCGATTAAATAGCTGAAAAACTTGATATAAATCAAAGATGTAAAAATCCAAAGATATAATTCCTGAATATTTAATTTTAATTAAAACTTCGAATATTCGTAAAAATTTTATGAAGTAAATTAAGGAATTTGAAAATAATGTATAAAATTTAAAAAGACGAAAAATAGAAACATAGAACAGAGATCCAAAAAACTGGAACATTTATGTAAGTAAAAATTTTGTAAATTTGATATTTTAAGTATTTAAAATTATCTAATTAAATACCTACAACATTTCTTTACGATATCCGACATTTAATACGGGAAGAATCTTTACGGTTTTTCTCGGACTTTTAGTAAGTCGATACTCTTGACAATGAAGAAAGGTGCTAAAACTTTTAATATGTATGGGAACACCTTCCATTTATATCTGTCTTCACCTTTCTTGGGCTTTCGACGATTTACGAGCAACCTTTCAAATAATTATGGCCACAACATATCGACAATATATCTTTGACTTACCGTAAAGTCGCATTAGCAACAAAATTTATAACTTTAACATCGCTTGCAACACAGCTTACAAAACTGTTTCAAGTCTGTAGGTATATCTTCAACTAATAAAAAATTGTTAATGATGTCTGAATTAACTTATTATTTCTTAATAAAAATATATCTTTATAGTCGATTTTCCAAGCTCTTTTTCTATTCTATTGTTCACTCTATCTATATTATTGAAAAATATATGTATGTTTAAGCTAATATTTCCTTCGCTTTTTTCATTTTCTTACTTTTTTAAATTTTATGATATTTAAATTCTTAAATTTATTTACAACATTTATTTATAGTTCTTTTATATAAAATAAAACTATACTTGGTAAAAATTATTTAAAAAAAATAGAATTAGATATTTATCCAATTATTTGCGAGTAACAGTAGTTGTTTCATTAAAATGACATGATAAAACATAATAGCTAATTTTAAAGGTGTTGTTGCAAGTTTGAAAGATTAAATGGAAGACCGACCACAAAATGGCGATGAAATATATATCGCGTCCAAATTTACACATATAGTGGCTCTAGTTGCAAATTAAGAAAGCACCAATATTGCTTTGGCGATTTTCTAGCTTCAAGATACTAAAACGCCGTTTGGAAACGAAACTTGATGTACGATCGCGACAAAAGCCATCGGGTAGCGATGAACAATGTAGTAAATTAAATAAAGATTTCCTTGAGAACTCTACCCAATTGCATTGGAGTACAATACAGTACAGTACATACAATACAGTACGAATTGACTCGCGCTGCCAATTCGGACAATGCATCACCAAGAGCAATACGGTTCCTACATGTCAAAACGGAAATAAATAATAGAGAACCGGACAGCAAAGGCACACGTAAAACAAAGTTAAGAAAATGCGGTCATGCGAGACTCGATGTTTCTACATGACAAAATATGACGTTTTATTCCAAAGCGTACACACGAGAAGAATACGTAAGAGCATTCCTCAATAGGTGCTCCTTTGTGGCGTTTACGTTTGTTCGTTCTTAGAATGTTATTGTGTTATTATGTTCGGGATATGTTTGCCAAATATGTATCGTGGAGAACGTTTCTCGCGTAACAAGAAAAGGAAAAGGAAACTTTTTTTTCTAAAACATATATCGCACGAGTCTAATACAGTTGTGATATGCGTCATATTATCAATATTGATATCAGAAAGTGTAACAGACAATTTGCGGAGCAATGAAATCAATGTATCACAATTCGCTCGTTGCGTAACATTTAACAACATTAATTAATTGAATGTTATTTACATATTGTCGAAAATTAGTTTCAACGCACGGTAATTTGCCGTTAATACTCTCTATATTGATTATGGATAAAAAGAGCACTTTACGACCGCTGCTATTATGATAATGGAATGCATCAACGAACATCCCAATATGCTCATTTTGCATTGAAAATATAATTATGTAAGTTTTATTTTATTTTTAACGCACTTTTCCGGAAAGAAAAAATCACACGTCTTTCAAAATTATCTCGAAGATTAAAAAGAAATTATTATTAAATGATAACGTAAACGATTAATTGGTACATCTAACGTAACAGCAATTGAAATGTCAGACTAATCAAACAGTTGACGCAAGAAATTGTCGATTGAGTGAGAGGCACATTGTATCAGCCTACGTACACCTGTGTTCTCGAACGAATCGATAGACATAGACGCACACTCGCGAGCACAATTAGATAAAGCTCGATCTCTAGTAGAGGTGTTTACAAGCTTATTTACGATCGAGTAGCGGATAGAAAAACGATAAGTACAAGCTTACGTTTGCAAAAAACGCATGATATCGACGCTCTTGTAAATTTACAATCTTCCTTTTCTTCCTTCAAAATCTTATCGTTTTATAAAGGCTTTCATGAAACGGTAAAATCGTTGAGTTGTCTCGCACAACTCAATTAAATCTTGCTTAGAAAACAATTTTTTACTGTTGATGTTTTCTTTGTGTATTAAAGAAGTAGTAAATTTAAAATAGTTTTAAATTATTAATTCATTTAATACTTAAAAAATATAATTATGTAAATTTTATTATATCCATTCTCTATACATACTTTAAAAAAAAACATAAAATGTGGAAATTATTTAAAAAATTTCTGAAAAATTAGAACATTTTTAGGTATAAATTCCTATTTGTCTGTTTGTTTTTTATATTAATTAAAGAAAATAAAAATTTATTTTTCAGTCTTAAGAACTTTCTGCAGCACACACACAAGAAATTGTTAAATAATTCCTATAGTGGAAAGCATACTTTCATATAAATATATATCAAATCACACGATAATATTGCAGACTGGGTCCTAATAAGAAGTTTGAAAGTTAAAATCTTTCTTCTAAAGTTCAAAACACTTCCATTTGAGTTACATCAATTCGAGCTCTACGAAAAACTTAATAAGTGAACTTTATTTTCCGTGACCTCCTTTGAGAGAAACAATCCCTCTTAAGAAAATGTCAGACGTTACCATAGCAGAGAACAACATTCTCTGCAATAACAAGCAGATTTGTGTATCCCTGAGCGCACATTCTCTTTGTAAGCTATCACAATGATACAATCATTGTAGAGAAAACTATTCCGCGATTCGTGCAGCATCCTCCATTACGTTTGAATTCGCTTAAACTGATTTGTTATTTTTTTCGTTGTTTGCTTGGATATTTTCAAGTATGCGAATACTCCGCTAAATTTAGTTCTATTGCAGCTTTTACAAATTAAGAGTTGCCGAATGATACTTTCAACTGAAAGAGCAAACCACAAATGTTCTACCGCGATGAAAAAGAATTTAAATATTCAGCAAAAAGTATATGAATCTAATCTAGTCAAGATATCTAGAGGGCTTCAACTTCAAATTTGAAAATATTATAATCCATTAAAATATTATAACCCAAGCATTTAAAAACACAAAAAGAAGATGAGTTTCATGAATCTTATTCATGAAACTCATCATTTTATGAGTATAAATTTTATAAATCTTACAAATAAAAAATAAAACTGAACTTCAGTTAATTATAACTTTTATACACTTATTTTAAATATTCAATTTTTTAATATCATAATAAAATTGCACTAGATTTATAATAAACATTTATTATATATGATATTCTGAAATAAGTTTATTGTCAGGAGTAAAGATTCTTTTAGTATATGTAATAAACTTAACAAAATTCTTCAGTATTTAGATTTTGATTACTGATATGAGGTACAAATGCAATAAATGTCGCAGATATAAACTTAACATAACAGGATAGAATCCAAATCTTGGAAAGTAAAATTAATGGAGTGAAGAATATAAAGACTCTAGAGCCAGCATGGAATACTTCCTGCATATACAATGAAATATGATATTGGCCGCTCGCTAAATGATCTTTCTAAGTCACGGATTAAATCTTTCTTAAAGAAAGATTAAATGCAAGTAAAGTAGGATACTGACACAAAGTGGCACATATTTCGCGTGCATCGTACATTATAATGCATGTCTCGTACTTCCGTATTTCGAAGAAAGTTTCGCAAGGAAGCACGGAATGTTATATGCCACCAAAACAGGGCTGGTGTCAGCTTCCATTACGAAGTAATGAATTTTCCATTGTTTATTTCCTTCCTTCATGCGGGTTTCTCGTCAACGTCGTCAACGTTGATTAAGTTACACCTGCTGTGTCTAACTTCATTTGCCAGTCTCGAGTGAGATGTCTCGCTAGGGGAGACATCGTCATTTTATCTAAAGCGAAGGGTGATTCACCGTTAAATAATCCGAGGAGTAACTAGTAAGTGATTAAACCAGTATAGCTTTTTAATCTGTATACATAAGAATCATTGTTAGTATACCTACAGTGATTTTTATGTGCCAATAAATTTAAACTAAAAATTTTATTTATCTTCAAATAGATATAAACATAACTTTTAAATGAGTCAAACACTTTTCTTACAGTCTATGTGGAATACGATTAAGAAAATTAAAGCGTTATTCTTTTACAATACTTCCTCGTTCTGTAATTGCCAGGAAATAACAATGTTGGAAATAAACGTAAAAAAGGAAGTCGCGGATACGAACAGATCCTTCTTCATTTTTTGCCGGAAGTAGGTCACTCTAAGGTCTTCGGTCTGTCTCTTTGTCAAAGCTGAGTTAAGATTCGCTACTTGTATATATAAGATATCCCATAGGGAAGGCGTCCCTCCTGATACGGAAGGACATTTATCACTTTGTGACAGCTTCCAGCTTCATCAAGGTATGAAGTTTCGTGTGTTACGGATAAGAAATTCGTCAATTGTTGATGCAGCGGAAGAACGGTGATTCGCTAGCTGCATCGAGATATTAACAAATATTTTATGCTATCGATACTCTAACAAAATCTTACGGTTTTATTCAGGAGTCGAGTGCTTATTTTTTTACGTAGAAATCATATTGTTAAAGTATGCCATTAATTTTTATGTGTTATTATTTCATATCGTTCGGATGTACAATATTATCGGTTTCCGTTTTTACAGCAGCGCGATCTGCAAACCGCTGTAACATATCAATATGAGAATATCTCGTCATCCCGTGCAGGATAAACAGCTCTGGAATTCGATGAACGGCGAGTAGCTTTTGTTGATCTAAAGTCAGTTTCGTGGGATCCCAGACTTCGAGGACGCTTGTACAAAGGATGTCATGCTGGAAGGATAGCAGCCTTTGATTACGGCGGCTTCCACGAGCGAATTGAGGTCATCGAATGACCAGGCCTCGATATGTCTCTTCCCTTTGACGGAAGGGATGGTTCTCGGATTTAGGACAAACGGCAGGTTCTTTTTTGATTGGCCGCTTTAAAAATTGCTGAAAATTTTTTTCGGCATACACGTTGAGAACGTTATTTCTGTGTTGACGGGCCTGTTTGAAAATATTTATCGAAGCGAATAAATCGATTTTTCCTCCTCATAAATTCACCTCTTGATAAGATTTAGTTTTACACATTCGTGAAACTTCAATTATTCATTGTGCAAACTGGTGGGATAATTAATAAATGTGACTTCGCAAAAAAGATGAGAGATATTCATACGAATTAAATTTGGATGAGAATCGGACCACGATAGCACACAAAGCTTTGACAGAAAAAGGTTTATTTGAATACTAAATGAAATCGGAAAAATGTCCCGAAACGTTTCACGAGGGTCTTAGCCTGTCACTGTATTTTATGCGAGCATATGAATTTTAATTACACAGGCAGCTTTTATTGCTACAACAATGATATCGAACAATGACGCCTTTATTTTGTATATAATCCTATAATATATCGCGTGGCGATCATAATAAATAAAAGCACGAATAATAAACATCTTATTTAAAAAATAAAAATTATATTCGATAACTTTAAATAATTAAAAACACAGATTTAAGCAAATTTAGAAATATACTATATATTTATTATATTTACAACAGCCGTTCTTAAATATTGATCAAGATGATTATAAACTATATCTATTTCTAGAGATTGATCTAATTCATATATACATATGTATAGTATGTGCTTTATTACGTAACAATAACAATGATAGTTAATTGTTATCTTTTTAACAAGATATTTTCAGGAAAATGTAATAAATTTCTTAGTACATTTTTCACTGATTTATCTCATGATAAGTAAAACTGACCTTAAATTTCATTTCAGTGAATATCATGAACCAATGTTCTTTCTTATTAAATGCCACATAATCATGAGTTCTCCTACTTGTACTGCAGATATAAATCAACTCTAATATTCTTGCAACATGTTGGTGCACGCGGATATATCTCGAGAAAATATAGTAGGTATATGAACGCATACAATGCAAACTTGCACGAAAGAACGCGAACGTACTTTAGGTCAACTTTACTGCGCCTTTGTTACAGTAGAAACGTGGGAGTTTGTCGTGTATAAAGTTCAAAGGAGAGAAAGAGACAATGAGTTAAGATGTTTATTATTCTTGTACTTGTTCTTTCCTGGGACCGACTGTGATAATAGACTTTACATAAATCGTAAACCTGCCGAGATAAGAAAATATTTTATTCGTGTAACCATCGATGCGTATGATGTATACTGCGTTACTAATTTTCACGAATATTATATTTTATATACCTATATATTCAGTTGCGTTAATCACAAATATTGTTATGAAGTAAAGATTTCGAGCAATAAAATCTTTCAACTTCTTATAAAATTTAAAGTAAATGGTTTTCTAAAATGTGTTTTTAAACTTGTAAAAATTTTATAATTTTAACATTTTATTTGAAATAACATATAAATATACATGAAGATGCATATGTATAATATATAATATTTTTCCGGAAAAAGAGATAATATTTATACTTATTTGTTTTTAAAAAGGATTGATAAAATAAAGAGATTCATTGTTTATATATTATATTCATTTTGCCCCTTTTTATGCATCTCTTAAGCACATTGTAAAAGTACTAAATATGCAAAAGCGAAATTAACGTTTACTATTACCGCATATTAGCCTATCGGCAG
The DNA here is from genome assembly GCA_035220615.1 of Leptothorax acervorum. Taxonomy (NCBI): domain Eukaryota; kingdom Metazoa; phylum Arthropoda; class Insecta; order Hymenoptera; family Formicidae; genus Leptothorax; species Leptothorax acervorum. The sequence continues at coordinate 2,653,694 of JASTWQ010000086.1, forward strand.
ATATCGCGTTGTTGTATATTATAAAACTTAAGTCATTGCAATTCTGTCCATAAAATATCTCAAATTTACTGCGTATGAAAATGTCACGCGAGAGGAAATCCAGGCTGATAGAAGTATGAGAGGGTACGCTAGAGAAAATAAGGGAAGGCAGGCTTTAAAAAGAGATTAACAGTTCGCACTAAATGGTCGGCTGCGCTTATGAATATGCAACGAAGCAGCTCAAGAGAAAGGTCGCGATGCATCGCGTCGACCTTATTAAAAGTGCATTCGCCGCAATATGCACGCGAAATTTCACGGTGGAAGTGCCACCATTGTTTGTACTTCTCTCCTGCGTTTTTCGAACTGCAGTTCGTCGTCATAATTTACAGATGTATAAATGGGAACTTTTTAAAAGAGAGAGATAGAGAAAGCGTATGTGTGTGTGTCTCGAAAAGTCTCATGCGACTTGCTCTAAAGCGTTCTCCGATAGAAGCAGGGGATGAGGACGTAGTTAACTGGAAAGCTTAGCGCACAGCGCCAGCGTAACCGGATTAAAGCGTTGAATGGCTAGCTCACGCAACAGAGGCAGTGTCTTATTGGAAATCCGATTGAGACATCTGAAATTGTGCGAAGAGAATCTCGGAGATATTCGTGAGAATTCGAGCAATCAAACGGAATTATTTACTCGAGCGTGCGTACCTAAGGGATGCTGTCGTGCGTTGCCGACGAAAAATAAGTTTTCTTTGAAATACCATATTGATTATATTATATCTAACTTCGTAAATTTTGCTAATTTATTAGAGTCATGTGAATTGTGTTTTTGTCTTCCTAACGATATATAAAATAATAATACAGTATAATAACAATATAATCAATTAATAACTTTAACTTATTAATTGAATACATATTAGATATATTGTCATTAAGATTATTTGTTATAGTTAAATTAAACATATTCTGTTTCGAAACTTCCTTATTTCGAAATATTTGTATCAAGTATATTATTTATATAACGTGTATTATTGTGTATAATGTGTGTAATGTTAATTTTTATATAAGTTTATTATCCAACGGTTATCAATACCGTTCCATTATTATTTCATTTATATAGTTTCACTTTTGACAGTTATAGATTTATGTTATTGCGATTATCGTTCTTATTTTACTTATTTTAAAATTCATGGCAATCCATGCAATCGTGTATTTGGAACGTATCTCGGAAGTACGACAACTTGGCGCTGTGAGATGCGCTCTCGTTACTCAGGGTACTTACCCGGAAGTGGCCTGTATGTCGACCTCCGGCCAGGATGGTCTACGACGGCAGAACATAAGAGGCGGTCGATCGCTGGATCCGCCGCTCCGTCGAAAGGAGCCGACTCGCCTCGGTGATGTGGCACCACTTCCTGTCGCAGGATGTACCGTCAATCCCGAAGCTGGAGTGCACTCGAGAGTGCATCTACGTGCTGAAAGAGAGCGCGTATGCGACGACGTGACGGTTCCTGGCGGGGGCACAACCTGAAAAAAAAAATATATAACAAATCAGATTCAGTGATGTTGTGCAAAATGCAATTGGAAAGGCTAGTTAAAGGAAATATAGTAAATATAATTATGATGTGTTTAACAATTATTTAACTTCAATATTTAATTCGCTAAATTAAGATTTTGTGCAAATATAATAATAATGATAATAATAATAATCTAAATATGTGTGGTTTAATTAATATAAATTAAAATTAATTTAACTTATTAATTATAAATATTAGTGAGTAAATCAAATATCTATTTTTTAGGTAATTCAAATCGAAAATATTGTCGTTTATGCAAAAAAAAAGAAATTAGACATTAAAATTGATAATATTTATTTTAGTAACGTTTTTTATAGAATATGTTCATCAATTCTTGTTTAATAGGCGTTTCAATTAATGCATTGATATCAATAAAGGTATTGTTTCATTAAAAACATTTACCCGTATATCGGCCAAGCTTTTTTACGCATTGATAAAAGATTTAATAAAATCACATTTGCTTGTTTATTTAAACGAATGATGCTTGCTCTAAATATCGAATAAATTGCAACGAAACATTATTATGCGTTCGATATAATAATTTATCGCTGAAAACATGTCTCCATTCGTTTGTATAATAATATCTGTCATTCTTATTAGAGAAACGCGCCCCTATTGATGCATCGTGCATTAATAAATTCCGATTGTAATCGGAAATCGTAATTTCGCATTGTTAAAATTTTCCTGGTGCATACTTAATGTTGTTCCAAATATAATTTATATTCCAATATTGAGATAATATCGGAAAATAATGTCGCAAAAGAATTAAACTTTTTATGTCTGCATAAATTAACACCGATGTAACAAGCGGTTAATTACTGCCTCTAGTGCATATCGATAATCAATAAATCGATTTTTCCGCTAAATGGACAACAACGATCGCATCCCTGTCCGTCCTCGGATCGTAACACGTCCTCTTTAATATGTTACCTTTCTTGGTTTCTTTAATCAACAGAAGATACGGCCGTCCTTTGGTCGATCTTGAACTCCTTATAAGGAGTTAATCTTAGTTTCATGCAATTAGATTTTCTGTTAGGACTCGCATTGAAATTTATCGCGTTATTTACTCGAGAAAAGTTGCGTAGTTTTCGATCGATCGATTGCACACTGAGAAGTTAAATGTTACCTTAGGTAATAAAACCACTTGCTGGATTATCGATCTAATAAAAAATACGTTGAATTGAAAGAATTAAATTATTGAAATACATGTTAGAAAAATATTCTTTTATTAATAAAATTATTTAGTGTGTTTAAAATAATTTGAGAAATATTATTCTTTCTTTTGCTACAATACGCATGTAATTTAATTAATTTATACTGTTATTTCTTCAATTCAAAATTGTATGAACTCACAATACTGTACATTAGAACTATGTACGTGCAATTTCTGAACCGCATATTTATTTAATTAATAAGCAAATTTAACCATCAACATACCTACCTACAATAAGTTTGCTGTGAGAATTAAGTAGGATAGAACGGATGCTCATAAATTGCAATAAATTATTGATTTATCACCAATATAAGTGATCACTGAATTTATTTTTTTGCTGTATAACGATGAAAAATTAGTATAATAAAATATACTCTCAGCTTTAATCGTTATATTATCAGTAACGTGTTAAAATGGCTTTATAGAAATAGAAATTATCATAATTTATTAGCGATATTGTAATCTTTTTTCTTTTTATACTGAGAAATAAATTATCTAATATAAGATTCTTCGCTCATTCCACGACACATTCTAAACACGTACCTTGGGAAAACCATGTGGCGTAGCTTGCTGAGCAGCGGCCGTGCTGGTGTCGGTCGTCGAGGTGACGCTTCCGGTAGAACCACTCCTTCCGGTTCCGCTGCCATTGCCCTCACGACTGAAGGAGAACCTTTTCGGGCTCAGGATAAAACTAGGAAGGCTGTTCGCGATCTCCTGCAGTCGAGAACTGAAGGAACTCATTTTTAACGTTGATGCAGTGTTCCTTTCGTCGTTTTCTGCGTGAATGCTGATATTGATTTTTCAAGCGATCGAATGTGTCATCGTCGTGTCTCCTCCTCGAATACTTTCTTGGCTCGCTCTTAAGGACTGAATTGCGATGCGCCTCAAAATCTACAGGCATTGATCTCGCGGAAAATCGACTGGATATCGTTCACCGGCTGACTCATCGTGAAGGAAGGTCTTCCGACCTCGGAAACTTTTACGGTACTTCGTCGCGTCGCAATATCGATTCTCGGCTACGGCCATTTGTGACTTCTCTTCAGATCCTATTCGCGATTCTCCCGAGAGATTTCTACTCGCCGCAGGAGTCATCGTACTTCGTCGAGTACTTAAGATATTGCAAAGCCTCGACATTTCGGCTCGCGCCGTTGATTCGAGGCAATCATCTGTGAAAAATTGAGAAGATAAAATTAGACGTGCACTATATAACTGACACGTGCTAAAATTAATAAATCTTTGAAAGAATTTGGTATATAAAAGTATTATTTTTCGGTAAATTTCATGTGATCATAGCGTAGAAATCGTCTGGCTTTTTATATAATGCAAATATAGGAAGCTAGGATAGAAGTTTATTACCCAGATTTTAACTTGTGCTAAGAAAACTATCGCCAACTTGCTAAAATGTTGCACGAACACATTAAGGGCATCTGAACTTTCAAACTTTCCAACTTTTCGAAAACTGTTCGTCAACTGCATTTAAACTTAAACACGTATCCTATGCAAAGATTAGCGATCGATTGCCAACCATGACATATAATGTTATTCTAGAGAATTGGAGGATATATATTGTATATTAGAATCATTTATAAATTACGAATTATTTTGTCCTATTAATTATAAAATTTCAGAAAAAATGGGGTAATGCTTTTAACAACTGTCATAAAATTATTAAGAATAAAAGAATTACTATAATAATGTCAAAAAATCTCTAAACAATACAACATTCATGTCATAATTGTTCATTCAATTAATGGAGTTATATTGTGCTCTACTAATGTACTACGAGAACTCAAATTCCGCAAACCGAATATCCCGACATGATAGTCTGTGGTTCGTTCAAAAGTATCTGCCATGATCCCAGGAACTAAAAGATCTAAAGTGGACTTGACGAAGCGTAATTACGAGATTCAGGTCGACTTGGGGCTAGCTCGCAAGCTCTTTCTGGTCGGTTAGGGCATTTGTCCATTACCTCGTGAGCCGCACATTAACCGAATCTCGTTTGAAATACCCGGGTTTCTGCGATTGAGAGCCGACCTAGAGAAGGAAACCGGCAAAGAGCCGAGGGGTTGGGCAAATTAATCTGCGACCAGCTGCATTTCCGCTGCGGTACTGCGTATGACGACGCAAAATACATACACGCAAACAATAAATTGGACAGCGATGCAATTAAGACCGCGATTGCGTCTAATGAACAATCTCGCGAATCGGATATTCTTGCGGTTACTCGGCAGATATTTTTTGAATTGCATTAGTATTGTATTGTATTGAATTGTATTAGCAGCAGAAAACTTTCAGTGTGAAATTTATGCCATATTGTATTGTTGTATATGCATACATTGAAAACAAAGTACCCCAGAATTTGCGGGTTTTAAAAAAACATATATTTTGACAGAATTTTTATTTTTATTTTTTGAGAGGTTTTTGTTATTTGGATACAATTCAAAAACTATACATTCTTTCAGATTTTATAGTTTTAAAAAATGTAATCTCAAGTTAATAAAACTGACACTATAATTGTTGCAAACGCTTTGAGAGAGATACATATTACGTGTATTATATTTTATATATATCTCATTATTTATGCGCTAAATTAAAATATTTTATAAGCAAAAGTACACATTCATTATAATTATATTAAATAAGAGTCAATTATTATTGTATCAAATGCAAGTAATTATTCAGCAAGAAGTTATCAGAAATAATGAAATTTATTAAAACAAAGTAAAGTAAGAAAAATCAAAGAGCTGTCGCTCTGACGCAACCTCGGTAGTTTGTTCTCTTTCTTATGCAACATAAATTACAATCTGTGAGTGGTGTTATATCTCGGATATAGTTGCTCTCGAGTAAACCGCTGTTAATTGCAAACGGTTACCCGAATACATCTGGCGCAAAATGTAGCACTCACATGGGCTGGTATCAGACCGCATTTAAGCTTCGAAATTGTCCCCCTAATCCGAACCGCGATGTTTGCAAAACCGCCGACGTCGCGAGAGCGTCGGGCTTAAGAGAAGTAATGAGCCCCGCAGGAAAATAGGATGACGTCGCCAGAAGGTAAACGCGCAATGTAAACGCGACTTGGCGGGGTAATCCGCAAAGTTACATTGAGATCACGGAAACATGCCAGCAGGTTACGCTGTGTTGTAAAATAACGTTTCACGATCAAATCAGCCGAGCCGCGTGGAAAATGAAACGTTCGCCCCCTGAGGTGATACCCTCGAGCCTATATTAAATCTTGTTCCGAACCTCAGCTCACCTTCAATTCCGTGTGCATTTTCATGTTTCACAAAATATTTAGTGAGTAAATTTGGATGATAATTTCAAGAGATAATTTAAATCACCTCTTGCTTCGAACATATCTTGCTTGTATGTGAAAATTATAATTGGAGAGAATCTATCATTTAAAATGTATTGCTTTGTTATATAAATTGTATAAATATTTCTTATTATATTTCTTAGATATAGAATATTATACAAAGAGAGTATCAATATCATAAAGCAATTTTTAGGAAGAAATATTATTTTATTAGCAGATTTATTAAGATTTGTTTTTCTCACAATCAATTATGATTCTTGACTAAAAATGATCTTCGTACATCTTGAAACACACATACATTTCCCGAATGTCATAAAAACATTTAAATATAAATAATAAAATAAACATCGAAATTTATTAAAAAATAGTAGAACTATTAAATATAAATTATTTAAAATAGTGTTATTTATAAAGGTGTTTTTGATGATTCTGAGTTCCATTCTTTACAAAGAAAATGCAAAAGTACTTCGAATTAATAATTATAAGTATTCGAAAAAAGAATAAATTGTCTCAATTTTTAAAAATGTTCTAAAAAATGTAATATTTGGTACGAGTATTATATCGTACCACCGACGTTAATAATATTAAGCTGCAAGAATGTATTTTAAAGGCTTTGAAGATGAATTCTGCATCTTAGTAATATTATATCTTGAAAGTTCACTTCTGCGTGAAGTTTTAATGAAACTGCGTAGTTTCTGACTGATATACCGTCATAGATAGAAGAAGAAGGGAGTAATAAATTCCCGTAAGAGAGCACAACAGTTTTTGTTGACGTAACGACTTTCGAGGGTTTCGAAGAACTCCGGAGAAGACAACACTCATTGCGACTCGTGAGATCACTTAACGATCCTTCGTTGCTCTCTCTTCAGATATCTTTTATCTGTGTAATATCTTGCCGGAATAATTGCTTTCGGAGTTCACCAGTGTGGTAATGCGACTCTCGGCGTGATGCAAAGGGCTAGCGTCTCATCTTTTTCTACTTGCTCTTTTAAAATTTTAATTGAACCGTTGTGTTAAAGTTTTTGAAAACCGTATATAATTTTTTTCTCATTATATATATATATGTATACATATACACGAATATATACACACACACATACATATACATATATATATGTACATAATATATTAATATTATCAAAAACACGACTTTTTAAAATTTCGAAAAATTCTTAATAAGAGTAGCATACCTTGCTGTTCATGTGATTGTTTTTCCCGCTGTTTGATTGGTTCTTTTTTCTTTTAATTGTTCCAGAGCAATAACTGCCTCTGAAGCTCGTTTTGCTAGCTCTTAACGTCTCTTGAGAAAGAAGAGCGTTTAATCTTGTGAAGAGTTACGTAAAATACAATCCGAGTTGTGCCTCGTGATTTTCGTTATCACCTAATTTGCAATCTCCATTATCTTAAAACAAGATTAAGAAAACCAGCTAAAAAAATTAATTTTTATTTATGTCAGTACATTAATTTTCTACGTAATAAAATCCCAGCAAGCGTTCCTAAAAAGTATTTGCATAATACGTTTCGTACAGCTTAGTTTAATATTGTTTCTTGCGGTTTAAGCCAAATGAGTACAACTGACAGATGTTCGTTAATTACGAGATACATGAAGTCGCTGTCATCGTATCACAAAACTTATGTAATCGATAATCAAAGCCGATTACAAATAAATTCAATCTTTGTGTTAAAGTACGCAATTACTGCAGATTTGTTTTCTATTTAAAGTATGTTGTTTGTACGTGTATGTAAAACACGAGGTAAAACACTTTGCGAACGTGATGTGTTTTCAACAGTTTACCAAACATACATAGTTTTGTTGTTAAATGTAATGTAAAATAGGATTACGGATATCGATATTTTCACAGTATTATTTAATATTGTTTTTCAGTATGTGATTTAATATATTAAACATTTCTCTCCACATCGCGCTGAGATCGATGTACTACAAGTGGATACACTAATTGGGCGATCGGTGTAAGCACTGATTTTAATTGTTTTTATAAAATAGCAATAAAAGTAAATATTAAATTAATAAAATATTAATTACGCGGGAAATAATTCCCGAGTATGTTGCGGCACGATGACAAGAATTAATGCGGAACAGAATGTAATTTTGAGAAATGAGCGATACAAGTTAATTAACTCGCGGTAGCTCGTTGTAGTCTCATTCTGCAGGCGTGTGCATTAACGATACTTTGTGAAAAAGTATTTTCGGCTAAAACTTCATTATGAAAGCGAATATGCCGGATGTAAAGCACGTACAGGTACATTTTCACGAAACAATTTGTAACTTAAAACTATTTTCGCATTCTTCTTTTACACGTCTCTAATGACAATCCTACGCAGATATTTCACATTTAACAAAATAAATGCTAAAGTCAATAAATCCCAAAAATTCGATGAAATTCATTTAAATTATTAAAATCAAAATGTACCACTATATTACTTAGCACGCAATATTGTATAATTCCTTTTTATTTTTAACAAAAGTGTTAAATACATGCAATAAAATATAACGTTTCTGTATATAACTGCGGGTTTATATTTATCATTCCGTTTATTTTATTTAAAGTATCAGTTTTGAAAAAATAAATTTTTAATAATATTTTAAATATAGATAATGTTACAATGTTCTATTAAAAAATATTAATAAATTCTAAACAATTATTTCATTATTATTTTCTCTTCTTTTTAATTAAAATTTTTTGCATTGCATCTATTATATTTACTATCTTTGTATTCGACTTTATAATAATCAGCAAAATAAGTAGATTATAATTCTATATGATCGGAGTTATTTTACAGTACACAGATCACATATGTATAATATTTCCACTTTAAGAGAAGCAATTTAATTAACTTGCAAGAGTGTGTGAAAATTTTCATTCTCTAATAAACTATGTATGTATATTGCAAACGTTGCGCTTTAGGTGCGCGAGCCTATTAAGGGTGGGTTTACTTATTAATATACGAGTGCACTGTTAAGGAAAAGTCGAGTATTGCAAAATGCAAAAGTTCGTGTTGGGCACAAATAACCTCGACCGCAATTACGGTTCGCATTCATTGCATTCGTCGCTTGATAAAAATAACTAATAAATTGCTTCAATCATGCAACATTCTAATGTGATTCGTATAGTCCGTTCGTACTTGTTTTGTTCCACTACATCTCTCTCTCTCTCTCTCTCTCTCTCTCTCTCTCTCTCTCTCTCTCTCTCTCTCTTTCTCTCTCTGCATGCATGTATTGTTATTTGACAAATCTTTCTATGTTTTTATTTTTTACAGCTTGCCTTCTATTGTACTGCATTTAGTTTTGTTTTCTGTTCATCGTTTGTCTATATCGTGCATTTATTATAAACAATATTTTTTGAGAAATTATATACTTTATCAATAACTACATAGCTATTTATTTTATATAGGTATGATATCCGGAAATCATCAAACGTCTGCTAACTATAATTTTCTATGGATACCTTGATACCGTTTTTTTGTTACAGAACAAATATCATACTATTAAATAAAATAATATTCAACGCTTGCGTCTTTAGTACAAATTAATTGTAGGAAAATTACTATTGATTTATATTTTTACAAAATATAAAAATATTAATGGCTTTCAAGTATACACGTTGTGACTTTATCTCTCTCAGTCGTTTATTCAGTGTTTTACTTCCCTCAAACAAAAAATTAGTTCATGTTTTAATATGATGAGCGAAAAAGATAAATGAGAGATTAAGATAATGTCATGTTTCTTAAGTATGAACGATAAATGTGTCAGCCATGGTAATATGAAGCATTTCTTGCATTTGCAGGAAATATTACCTTAAACTCTCAAATAACTTTTTATTAACAAAAAATGTTTTTCAAATATATTCAAAAATATATATAAAATGTGTTATTTCAATAAAAATTTTGTAAGAAGATTGAAAAATAAAATTAATATATTTAAAATACAATTATTAAGAAATTAAATATTGAAATTTTTAAACATTGTAAAAAAAGAGCAATTAGATATTTATCAAAAAAAGACTTAACAAGAAATATTACTCTGTATGCGAAATATATCTATTGTCAAACAATTCACATATAATACGTTCGTATAAACATGTACACTATTATGAATTAATATTTAGCAATTCTCAAAGTTTAAAACTAGTGTAGTAATTATATTAGATATATTAGAGAAAAATTAAGAAAACGTTACTTATATTAGGTAATTTTTATTTCAAAGTTCTATCAAGCTTTTCCTAGTAACGAATTGTCCTGTATAAAGTAAAAGTAAAATCTATAGATAAAATCGCTCGTCATATCTGTCAATCAATATAGCGCTTTTCCATTTTCAGAAGAAACCACAAGCAGAAAGAAAAAGTGTATTAGATCAATATCGTATACACATGACGCAAATAATCGTTAATTGTTGCGTCAAAGTAGCATGTCAAGAAGTCACGATCAATACGCCTCCCGTATCTGAAAACGCAGAGAGGACCTCAAGTGTAAATAACTAAAAAGAACGGCAATATCTTCTTCCGAGACTTCTAAACCTCTGTTTCCTCTCGCGCAATAAATAAATGAAAAAAAAAAACAAAGTTGTAATCCAGAGTTACACGTGGCAGTGATAAAAAGCTAACTCTTGCCGGTGCAACGGCGAAACGAAGGGACGGTTCCGTTAATTAAAGGGCTGCGTTAATTAATCGAGCTGCCAGATCAGCGTATCGCACACCGAGATTCATGATCGTTTACGGTTTCATTGTGTGTTTCATACGGATTCCACGTTAATACGCTTCGAGAACGGTAGCAAAAATTTGATAGAGAAAATGTGATAATTAAAAAGATAAATTCATCTCATTCAATTATTTCACATTTGCATATTCTTTAGAACTAACTATAAGTACAAATTAGTTAATTGAATTTTTTGCAAACGCTTTAAAACAAAATCATTCGGAGAACACTAATTCAAATTTTTTTATGAACATTTGATGTTATACATATGTGGTTTCTCGATTCCGCGTTTAATTATACTAAGGGATCCAGACAACCGCATTCACTACTAGATATATGGTGAATATACGAACTGTTTTCAACTGCTTCGTGCAGCGGAGTACGTCGTAATCCTATAACCTTGTAAGCTGGAAACCGTCTCACTTTCCTCTTCCACAATCAATCATATAAATTAGTTCAGCTTCTGCTTTAATCCAGGCAACACCGCTACATCATTATGACATAGAAACGGCCGTTCCAGATAGAGTTTACGGGTGCAGATGATAAAATACGAGAAAAGCATAAACTATAATATAAAATAATTTTAACTCGGTTAGAATATTTATATTTCTTAGAAAAATTATAGTTCTTTCTTTCTTTATTTTCGTTATACCGTATAATAACACATTAATTTATTATCTCATGCAAAATTTTAAAAACATTGCTTCCTCATAGAGGAAGCTTTGTTTTTAATATTTGTTTACTCACATTGAAACTTGTTCCAGAGATAATAAATTAATGTGTTATTATACGCACAAGGCGTGCGTATAATAACACATTAATTTATTATCTATGAAACAAGTTTCAATGTAAGTAAACAAATATTAAAAACAAAGATTCCTCTATGAGAAAGCAATATTTTAAAAATTTTGCATGATGTAAGCATATATCGGTGTGTGTGAATTTATAAATTTCAAAAAAATAGTTATAAGAAGAAAACTTAATATATGTATAAGATAATGTATGTAATAATAAAAAAGCATTAAAGATTACTTTCAATAGCATTAAAAAAAAGATTACTTTTGATAACATTAAAGATTAATCCCATTAGTGATATTCAAATATTTTAACGGAATATCTCTCTTTACAAATCCGAAAAGCAATTGACTTTTCGGGCCGGCAATTTCCCGGAGTAACAGGCACTTAAATATTTAATCGGTTGCCTATTGTTTCCATTATCTGGTAAGAAACACGAGCGTCTCTATCGTTAATATAAAAATCTCTGATTCTCATCGAAATCTTCTTTCTCTAGTTTTTCCTGAGAATCGATCGTCCTATTGTGTTCACGGGGATCTTTCGTTCTTGAAGCTTATTTAAACTTCGGCTCAACTCATCGATCACGAAATTTCGCGAGAGAGGCAAAAGTCAGCCCTGCGAATGAAGTGTTTGTGAAACAATTCAGACAGACGCCTTTGAAGTTCGTTAACTAAAGATTTTTTCATGAAATGAAAAAAAAGGCCGTTACGAGATAGAACGAAAGCTTCGACGCAATATTGGCCCTATTCGAGCCAATTTCATTAGTCGATCTGTCCGCTTCCCCGGCGTTCCACCTTTTCATGTGAGCGCCTGTTCTTCCATTTCAAAAGCAGCCACTAAAACGCTTCGCTGCAGTGATTTGATGAAGCTCGTGAGATGACTGAAGCGAAAGTAAGCCAGAAAAGCGACTTAGCATGAAACATCGGAGTCTTGAGATAGTACCGCAGAGAAATATACATATTTCTATTATCTCTCTTTTACAGAACCATATTTTTCTTAAGTAAGCTTACGTGTTAACACGTCTATGAATTCAAATTGTGAATAAATGCAGTGGATGCAATAAGCAGTGAAATTTTTAATTTATAGTCCAATAAGTTTATATATTAAAGCCCACTTTAAACAATCTATCATTTGATTATACAGATTTTAGGATCTTATTTTAATTTTATATGCCACGTAATTTACGTGTATTTAAAAATATATTTTATGTATGTGTAGTGTACATTCTAATTTCTCAAATGTTTTCAGTGTTACACGACACAACACATACAAATTTATAAATAGAATTCTATCTTGAATTCTTTAACGCAAATTATAGATTGTTTAAAGTAGATTTAAAATATTACTCGAAATAATACGCAATAAAAATTAGAATAAAACTTTCAAAGATAATCTTGATTATCCAGACATCCATTAAAAAAGCAGAAATATGTATAAAAGCATGCTTGAAGCAAATAAAATCTTATCTTCATAAAGACTAAAATATTCCGTTCACGAAGAAAAGGTAAACCGAAACGCAGAAGGGCGCGTTCTCAGGGACAAAAAATTACGGCATATTAATGTGATTTCTAATACAAGATATCTTAGAAACATGTTAGGGTGTCACGAAATAATGGAACCTACAAATTTTCCTACAATATAACAGAGAAGTCTTCTGTACAGGAAAAGTGATATTCAGTTTCGTGAGCTAAATCGGCTGATTAAACTTACTTGAACTGCTTTGTGATTACGATCTTGTTTATAGAAATATTTAAATATTAAGATAAGTAAAGTTTTTTGAATTTTGTGTACTTATTCGACACACGAAGTAGTGTATTTTAAACTAATTTATTTTTTAATATAAATGTATTTTTAATATTTTTATCTCGCTATTTTTTCTTTTACAGTTTTTAATTATGCGCATTATCGAATCAGGAAAAATAAAGATTATTATTCTCAACTTTTGAAAAAAGTTTGTATTAATTTATAACAAATGCTTTAGTTATATGGTACGAAAACTTTTATAGCATCAGGTTTAGAGATTGTGCCGATTAATATGTAACGTGATGCGATAGTCTATGTCTATATAATTATGGATAAATGATACATCCTCGCAGAGTGAAAAAAAGCAGCTTGATCAATTTACTTTGATTGATAGTTATTATACGGCAAGATTAATTTGATTTTTCGAATTGTATTATAATTTAAATTTAAATTTGTTAGTACGAGTTGCATAGAATTGATGCATGAACGAATTGTTGAATATTTATTTTTATACCAAATTCAAGAAATTTAAACAAATTTTTTCGGAAACAAGAAAAAATATTTTTTAGTATCTAATAGTAATAATAATAATATAATTATAAAATTAAAATAGTATAGTTACAATTCAAGCAAATAAATAATTTAATATTTTATTAAGCCCAATAGTTATTTATTTATATTTTCATTACTTTTTATTATTAAATTTAAATAGCATATTTATCATGTAAAGTTAAAAGGATTTAAAAATTTGCACACAAATTTATTGGTATCTCTACTTCATTATAAATTAATTTTGCGTTAAGATTTAAAATTTTATCGATTAGTAAGTTAAAGTAGCATATTTCAGAAAAACTGATTTTAATTTCTACTGTACGACAGGTATGAAAAGATTGCAATTATTATTAAATAACGTTATTTTGTTCCAAAATTGTATTCCACGTGTACTTTGATTCTCACTTCTCATTTCTTTTCCATGCATAAGGTAACACCTCTTATGGTACGTCGCAGTCGAGAAATCGTTTCGGCCAAAACTCCATACTGATATTTCACGTAGCAAATTTTGAGTTTTTACTAAGCTTATGCAGTTACCACGCAACAGTAAATCCTATAAGTATTATATAAATAGGTGTTCATTGAAACAAAATGTAACAATTGCATAAATGAGGGCTAACTTCTAACTTTTTTAATACAAAGTTACATGGTTTAGTAAAGTTTTGTACAAAATAAATTGTAAATTAAATAAACTGTATGATGGTATATATACAAATACATATAAGCTAAAATTGTTAATAAGTTATAATAAATTTGTGTGTGTGTTTAAGTGTGTATGTAAAAATTATCTCGGAGTGGCAAAAATTATTTCAGACTTTCTTTTTGCTGCAACATAAAAAAGAAAACATAATGAAGAAATATTCATTTAGTTTTAATGTTTCATGTATACATAAATTAGAATTTATATATAAAATAAATAAAATATCGATTAACACATTTCTTTTAGATTCTCTTAAATATATATTTTTCTTTTCTATGTTGTAAAAATATGATACAATTTTGAGAAACAAAAGAATTTAGTTAACTTTAATAGGATGTAAGTGAAATCGTTCGTTCTACTCAATTTCTTTATTTTAATGTAAGCATGTAACCAATAAATTCAACATTTGTTTACATTTTCTGCTCCAATGTGCGTCATTAAAGAACAACATTGATCATTTGCGAAATTATGTTTGACGCACTATAACAAAGGTATTGACATTTCCTCCTGTGTATTCAAATGCAGACAATAACACTTTGTTCGTGATGCTCGATAATATAAACGCGTATACGCGTATTAATATCCATTTCCGTAACTTGTATCTGCGCAACAAAGTGTATGCCATTTATTTCAGACGCTTCTCATGTAAAATTTTTTTTATAACGCACATTTTTACTGTGCGTACAAGATCTTTGTAAAACTAGAGTGCATCGATATAATGCAATTAATCAAAAGTTAAATGGAGCAACATATCTATTGTTTGCATGTAACAAACAATGGTGTTACTGTAAACATAGAATGTTTACGTTACTCCTACTCTATCGATCTTTTGCAACGATACAAATTCGCTTTTTCCGCAAGTGTTGTACATGCAATATGCATCATGCACAGAGAAAGAACGTATGTAGAAATCGATACTAACGCATATAACACGAGTAAATGTAATAACTATAGTACATAAACGCATCCGTGTCTTATCATATTTTTCCACTTATTATATCACGTTCATTTTTTTCGTTAAACAAATTAAATTTTTGATGGACATAGCCATTGCTTTTTAAAGATTATTGTAAGATATTAGTTACATTACTATATACTATTAAAATAATACTGTACGCAGTTAATAGAACAATATTTTTTTGATATTTTATAATTTA
Organism: Leptothorax acervorum; assembly: GCA_035220615.1. Classification (NCBI taxonomy): domain Eukaryota; kingdom Metazoa; phylum Arthropoda; class Insecta; order Hymenoptera; family Formicidae; genus Leptothorax; species Leptothorax acervorum. The sequence goes on from JASTWQ010000086.1 coordinate 2,669,424, forward strand.
TATAAAATATACGGAGAAAGAAAATGCATTAGATATTGCATTAATACGATTAAGTTGTCAATATACGCAAAAGCGAAAAGTTCTATACGATGTTCTGAGGATGTCAGATTATAGAGCAAACTTGTATAATACTAGTTTATTTAGTACGCATATGTGTGCAATTCAAGGTGAACAACTCGCATTTCCACTGACTATGAAACTATCGATTTTAACTTTATAACGATAAATTTACTCAGTTATACATATATTAAAACGCACTGTTAAAACAAGCATCAACGAAGTATGTATTTTTTAAATATTATATTGTATCTTTTCATACAAATGTCATACTACGCGCGTTGCAAAAATATGGTGAAATTGTCAAAAGCACAGATACGAGCAACAGGGTAAAACAAACATATCTTATCATTGAATTAAGTTGCACAAGCTGTCAGTAAAGTAATAGACAAACAAAAGCACTATTAGCTGACTCACAGAGAAAATAGCTCGGCAAACCGTTATGACGAACATTTCAGCTAAGTGTTAGCAACGTGATTAAATTTAACATAAATCAGGAACAGACTGTTATTTTATGTTATATTATCTAGCTTAATATGTTCGCAGAATTTTCAAATAAAATTGTTACTATTGTTCACATTGAGGCCTATAAATCAGGTCGCAACTCATAAGTTATATTTGAAAAGAAAGATTTTGTTGCGAGAGAGAGTTTATAAGCTCGGATCTTGATAAATATTAAGATCTGGGAAACATAGCTTAATAAACATGCAACTGTAATTCAAGATATTCATACAAGATAATTGGCGGTGACCAGAAAATATACAGCTACATAAAATAATTATAGCCTTCCCATTTCACTTGGTAAATAAATTTATACTTGCGTTGCCCTTTTTTCTTCATTGTGTAAAGGAATCTTTTATTTTTATTTCTTAATTGTAGTATTCTTATTCCGATTTTTTAAAGATTTGTATAAAACATTGTATCATATTAATAATTTCTTCAATTTTAAAAGAAATTTTTATAAAAATTAAAGATAAAATAACGCGTATTTTTTTCTAAGTAACATTTGTTAATAAAATTTATAAAATTAATAATTTTAGCTAATCCAGAAAACGTAAATAAGTTATATAAAGTTAAAATATGAAATTTAAGCAGGAAAACCGTAGACAAGAAATATTATAAACCACATTTATTATATTTTGATATAATTTTTAATTTGTAATGTTGGGATTAATAAAATTAATTATAAAATAAATTAAATATTGTGCATTTCTTAAATTTCTTACATCTAGATTTACTATAAATACTTTTATATAGAAGTATTCTCTAACTTTTCAGGTATCTTAACAAGATAGTGACTCAGTAATATATTTAATTGTTTTGATAATATATTCTGTTGTCTACAATCTCCATATCTCACTTATTGTATCCGGAAACTTTTCGTTTTTATTTCTCAAGTCTCTAGCGTAGGGAAAACGGGAAATCTTTTGATATGAAGCAGAGTGCCGAATAAAAAGAGATAAGATCAATCCTCGAAGTGTCTCGCGCGTGACATTATTCCGTGTGCGTGTGTATTCGTTCTTACGCATTCTGTTCGTGTTTATCTATCTGCCTACGGTCTACTTTATGATTTACGGAAGTCCATGAATCACGATGATAATCTCACAACATAAAATATCCAGTTTGGCTTAATATTAGCGGCTATTGATTTTCTGATCTCATACGATTATATTTTACCATTTTAATTAAAACATGATAATTTTACGCCTTGGGAAACAAGAGCAAAGATTGAGACTTGTAAAATAACAATCTATGCGTTATAAATAGTACGTATAATTTTTAGATTAAAAATAAATAAAATAAACAGCAATTCAGAAAAAAAGTAAACCACAAATAGTCTTTATGCGTCATCTAGAAGTATCTAAGTTTCTATTTGTATCTTAAAAATATATCATTATTTTGTGTGTGTGCATGTATATTAAATTAACATTAAAAAAATAACATTACACTATTTGTAGTTCCTTATACAAGAGCTATCGGTATTGAGAAAATAGAGTGATGTGGAAATTTATCGATCGTTCGAGCGCCCACATGTCAGGCTTAATCGGGCATGTGTTACACATGCGATGGGCGTAACACACGCATAGTCGCACGTATTGTGACGCACGCACCCATATTTGAGAACACAATATTGCAGCCGTGTCGTTATCGGCAATCAACGGTTGACTTCTTTACGAATAGCCATGCTGGAGAACCCTTGTCAATAGGGTCTACTTTCGTCGAAGCAACGAAGCGTTTTTTTAAAGTGACGTTGACGTTTATGTACTAAACGCGATCATTTTTATGGATCGTAATTTCTTAGCTTAGTTGTATTTAAAATAAAATGAATAAATCTATTAGTAAGTAATAATACTAAAGTTTTGTAGTATTTGCGTGTTTTTATATGTGTATATATATAGAGGAAATTTCGAATTAAAAGATTTTCCGGACTCTACATTAAAAAATTTTAATGTTAATAAAAAATATACTGCAAAAAATGGATAAAAAAATTAAACGACAATTAACATTATTTAGAAAATTACATATAAAACCAGCCTTATGACTGATGTACTTATCTTATTCAAGCATATAACATTCTAAAAAAGTTAGAAAACCATGCTGCTTTGAAAATATCACTTATATTACTTTTTTTTAGACCGAGAAAAACTTCTCATAGAACTTGGAACAATCACATTCTAAAAAAAATTCATATTTAATACATTTTTATAAATATGTCAAAATTTAAATACGTCAAAATTGATAAATTATTCTAAAGAAAAAGTTTTTGATTTTTTAACGAGCTTTATCGGCTCTCCAAAAAATATTCTGTAATATATGTAATATATAAATACATGTTTATAAATATATATTAATGGTTACAAATAAATAATGGTTTACAGATGTCATTTAAATAATCCTGATATCGAATGCTGAAATACAACAAGAAAAAGCTTTTACAAGAAGTATAGAGAAACTTCTGCAAAAACAAGTTAAAGTATTCTCATATTTAACGATAATATTAGCTCGTCATAAAAGCTTTCACATCTCTTTATTATGTGATCTTTGTTGATGGAAATCAGCAACAATCGTGCTCACGGTAGTCGACACCCTTCGTAAAGGGTTGCGTTGGGTGTTCAAGGACGTCATGAGAAACGGCTCCCATTGCCAGTCGATTCTCCCTGACCTCATTAAACGACATTTAGCTATTTTACAGAAACTTTGGGAATTTGCTTTTAGTATTGAACACTGTAATCTCAACGCGTGCGCCGCGCCGCGAGTACAAGGCAATATCGTCAAAAGTTAAAGTCAATGATGAATTTTTCGATCTTGTTTTGTTCTGAGAAGAAACGTGAGAAGAAAGAGAAACCATGTGCTTAAATAGCTTCAGAAAAAACGTGAAGGATATAACGCAGATAACCGTACAAAAAATCATTACGAAAAGCCAAAAGATCTGATCTAAATTACCAATACAATGGATGAATAAGCATTTGGTTTTAGAAGATTATAAAAACGTTTAGTGTCGTGGCAATAATAAGATACTAATCTTCAATAACGTTCCAATTTTTATTCGTTATCAACGAATAATAATTTTACATAAAAGCAGTCTTCTCTACGTTCAAAAAATAATTCTTTATTTAAAAAAAGACTTTTAAAAAATATTAAGATTAGTAAGATTGTACCTACTAATGCTAAATTGCAAATGCTTTACAAGATATTAAAAGAGATATAAAGAGAATATTCTCCCCTGTTTCTCTTCTCAAGGAACAAAATATTATTTGAAAGAATAACTTTTCCAAAACGCTTATTCTTAGCATTTAGAGGGTTTTTTTTAAATATTCAGATATAACACTTGGATATCGGTTACCTGTATGTACATTCCTTCAATGCATTGTAAGGAATTATAATCGTAGGGCTGAGTCACGATTAAATTTCCCTTTGATTTCGATGCAATGAAGGGATATACAGCTATCGAAAAGATGACTGATGAAGAACAAAACTAGGCCGAGAAAAGCACCTGATGCTTTGACGTCGTTCCTGTTCTGGCTATTGCATGAATGATCACATTGCAGGCTCTCCCTTCTCTGATATAACCTCTCGACGTCCATCTTTCCCGCATTGTCGCCACTCGAGAGTATTCTTCCGCCCTGTCTTTTTCTGTAGCTTCCGTACTCGATGTAGATTTTCTTGATTCCTTCCACCTACGTATCATTTCTTCTTACAATCTCCCTTTTTTGTCAGTTGTTTATCTTCTTATCAAATATGATATTTTTGTATTGCCGTAAGATGGAAGTAAGGTAGGGAGGAGTAAGGAGGTGGAACGTGCGTCAGCTTATGCGTCGATCAAAGTACACCCTTATCCATTTATCTATTTCTTGCCTCTCCTTTATGTTCCATTTCTCTAATATCAAGATACTTGAGAATGACGTTGCTTTACTCATTGTCAGTTCTTTTCCTATATTCTGTTAGGTTAAAATACGAATAACTTGCAGTATAAGTTTAAAATGATCCAAGTCATGTGTGTATTATTTGCATTAATTATATACTAAATAATTAAAAATAAAATATTATTGCGCGCGCGGAAATATATGATAAAAAAATAGATTATATATTTATTTAAGTATGTATACCGTATACATAATTAGATTATATATTCATGGTACTATGACCTATGTAATAATGAACGGTTAAATGCAGATAATAGACATCCAAATTTTATGTCTAGATACTTAAAAAAAAGTTCTAAATGCTAAAATTTTAAATACTTTAAAAAAATTATTCTTTTAGATAATATATCGTTCATTAAGGAAAAAAAAATAGAAAAAAATTTGCTTTATATTTATTTTTAATATTTATCTTCTATAGTTTATGAATGATACAAATATTATATTATCCAAGATTTTAATAGATAGTAGTTTATTTAAGTTGAATTATCAACTAATTCAATAGTGTTTCTTCGTCGCTCTTCTTTATATAATAATTTTGTATTAACAATTTATGCAGTCCTGATTAAGTCTTGAATCTGGCAGACTGTTCTACGCTTAATGTAAGACAAACCCATTAGTTCCGCAATTAGTTTCTGTCGTGTCTCCGAAAAAGAGAGAGCGAATCAGGTAACTTCTCTTCGTTGCGTTTGACAAGTAACAGGGGCGAGAAATAATTACGCGCTTCTGCGTAACAAATTTCCTAGGTAGAGCACAGCTACTCGATAATCTCAACAGCTACAATTTTCACGTTATCTCTAATAAATCACGGAAATAGTTTCGTAATAGCCGTGTACCAGTTACGCGAAGTAGTGGCTTGTATTTAATACGTATTTGAGTTAATATCTTCAGTTTAATCATACCTCATATACATGTATATCCACAATCTGCAATATGATTTCCATGACATTTATTAAAATTCCGCGGTACATTTTAATAAAAGTTTAAATATGTTTAATAATTATTTTAACAGCTAAACGATATAAATCTCATATAGTAAAATAAAGCATTGCAATAAAAGTTTGTCATAAAATAAAACATATTTATGATGCTCAAAATTATTGCTCACATATATTTTTTACTACAAAAGCTGTGAAGACTACATAACTCGGGACACGTGAGTTGCATTTTTGAGATAACATTCTCGTGCATTGTTGCAAGTGGATAAAATATAACAGAATCGTGTTATGTCTTTTTGTTTATTATTTTACAAAGAAACAGTTTCTTAATTTATGAGTAAAGTTAGTAATTTATTAGTAATAAAGCGCAATGCTTCTTGTATAAATAAAATTAATTTATTTTACTGATAGGTTCATTATTTTGCAAAATGTTTCAAAACTGACATTACTGACTGGGACATCTCTAAAGACCGCGAAATTATAGTAAAAGCAATTTCACACAGCTTTCTGTTTATGGTGACGCAAATGCAATATATGTATAAATATATAATAATCAATAGAGACAGAAAATCATACATTTTATGTGAATTTCATATTCTAGGCATTTTGATAAGAGTACGCGACAAGGAATATGTCGAATATTTTGATATAAATGTGACTGAACGCGTGTCGTCAGAAAGGCGTGTAACGACCCATACGAATGTAAATTTTTTTACAGTAAAAGATCTACCAGCATACGAAAGTTCCATGCAGTGCGGGTCCATAAATAATGTATGCCCGTCGGTCACGCTCATAACATGGAAATCAAACATGGAAACTGACGAGCTTTATCTATACCATAGATAAATTGAGACGCGATGTTTTATATCACGTATTCTATATTATGCTACGTGCAGAAAAATTGTATCCCACAACGGAAATATCAACATAAAATTATAAAATGTATCAATTTTATAACCCCGCGCGTAATATGTATCTAATACTTATTGTTTAATTTGTTATTGATAGATAACGATGTGTAGAAAATTGAAGGGAATTAATATAATCGCACCATAATGAATTATATACAAGATTTGTTATATTGGATGTAGTTTTAATAAATCTATAATATTAAATACCAATTGCAAAGAATATGTTTAAAAATATGTACGTACCTATACCAACTATACGTAAAATAACGTACCTTGTACGTATATGTATATACAGGTATATCTTCTACTTTTCGAAAGTTCGCTTTACGCCACTGCTTTTATGAAAGACCTACACTAGTGAATCTGTTTTCGCTAAACAAAAGAAATCCGAAGAGGATTTACGCTTTTATAAGAAAGTTTTTCTCATATAAATTAATGGTAATTGCTTCTTCGCTTTACGACGATTTGACTTACGAAAGGTTTCATGGAACGCTCTATTTTCGGATAGCGAGAAGAATCTGAATACATGTACATTGTAAGGTCACCGGCAGGAATGCCTGGACATTTGATATCTGACGTTCTATATCAAATGTCCAGGCATTCCTGCTGGTGTGTGTACATATATCTATATATTTTTATTTCATAAAAGAGTTATATATGTATTTTAGTAAACTTCTTTATATTCGCTTTAAAATACTTTTTATATTCACCGCGTATGTGTGTAAATCTTTATTATTTTCACAAATTATAATTTTAATTAATATGTCAAATTTATAATTGTTATATCGTAGCTTTTATTAACATTTTTATATATTAATCAAGTAATTTCAAATTTAATTTTTATTAAAAGAAATATACACACAATTGTATACATAATACGATATGATATGATATTGGAGCAATACTGGTGAAATTATTTATTACAGTTATAAAATCATTTAATATAAATTAAAATTATTTATGGAATATAACTATCATGCTAAAAGCTAAAACAAAATCAGAACGAATTTAAAAAAGACGCTAATCGCTTCTAAAAGATTTGATAGTGCACTATTGGACCTGTATATACATATTTAATATTTGTCAAATTGCAAGGTACGTTATTTTACGTATAGTTGGTATAGGTATGTACATATTTTTAAACATATTCTTTGCAATTGGTATTTAATATTATATATAGATTTATTAAAACTACATCCAATATAACAAATACTGTATATAATTCATTATGGTGCGATTATATTAATTCTTTTCGACTACTATTGAAAAATTCGTTATTGATTTGTGCTACTTGTTCTATTTCATCTATTCAAATCTTTCATTTTCCTCGTTCATTCTCCTCATTCGCGAATCGAGTGATTAATAGAGAGAGAGAGAGAGGCTTTTTTTCAGACCACAAAGTTTCTTCATCTCTTAGTAGAACTATCAACTTTTTTGAATACCTATAAGTATCTTAGTACTAAAAAAGAGTTAATTAAAACTAAAAAATACTATTTTGCAAGAAGAATACAATCAGTAATATTACCTTTTAAAATTATTTGTAATTATTTCAAGATTTAATATCAAATAAAATTATATTGCAACCACATCGGCGTCTTAGGCCCGGTTTCAGCAACGTTGATTAACTTTAACTTCAGGTTAAACTCACTCTTCGTCTCTTTCAAACAATTCTAACTGTCCCCCCTTAGAAAGAGATGAAGAGTGAGTTTATCCAAAGGTTACAGTTAACTGACGTTGGTAAAACTAAGCCTTTATCCAAAATAATACGTTTTTATATTATGTTGATGAATCTAAATCGCAATCTATAGTTTAATACATGTAAAATAGTATGTCAAAATTAAAAAAATTTGTTTAAAGTATAATTATACATTTAATATAAATAAATATAATTTATAATATAAATAAATTATATTTAATAATATCAATTCCGTAAAATAATAGCAAATTATAAAAATCATTAAATTTTAATATTTTATAGAATAGAATTAACTAAATATAATATTATATTGCATACACACAAACTTTCATTACTTCCATGCCAATTTAAAATGCATTTTTAGTAACAGAGATAAAAACTTAATATGTATTTTATATGTTTCCCAGCTTTATAGTTAAAAATTCTTTTTACAAACGCACACAAATGTAATACGCTCAAACGTTCTCTATCTGCATGTAAATTGCGAAATATTTTCAGCTTTGTGTGATTCATGCGCCATGAATAAAAAGTAATCTGTAGCTGACGGGATTCAAAATAAATATTCGAGGGAAACTGTAGGACGTTCTAATTGTTAGCGGCAAACAGAGAGGTAATTTCTCAGTCGGCTAATCGCATGAACTTCCACTAATGTCTGCTATTCTCACGATTAATGTACTCTGGACAATTATCTGGCATCATAGGAGAACTTTGACAAGTTTCCACTGGAAATTGCGACTGTACAGCTTCAATAAAAAGCAATAAAATTTCTCACTAAATGTTATCGCTAATCTTCTTTCTATTAAGCATGTTCTGTTAAATAATGTCACTTTTATTTTTATTTGACGATGTGAGATATAATGAAACATTTCCGGAGCATAAATATAATTTTTATAGTAAATATTTACAATATTTATTATAATTAATAATTGACGTATTTATTATTTGATCAAAATACAATGCAAAACTTTTTTTCATGATTTATATTCTTCTAGAGTTATGAAAAAAGGTTTTATGTGTTCTTAATGTCTTATTGAAAAACAATAATTGGCGAAAATTCAAATACAATAGACAAAGTGCTGTAATTTAGATATGCTATCCATTAATCCTGCTCGAAGCAAGAGAATAATTTTAATGCATTCTCATCTATACAGTGACGTGAGTTATTGTATAGGGTCCCCGCGATATTGTAACAGAGCGAACATCCATTATCTAATTAACCTATATTTTACACATCTGTCCACGAGTCACCTTCCATTTCATAATACATTTATGTAATAAATCGCGATACATTTGTACCATTACGTATATTACGTTCATAATGTGCATGTATTGTTATAGGCTAGTTTATATCAGTTTATACATCCTGCAATAATAATTAACATTGTAACGCTTTTCATTGTAAACAGTTAAACTAAAAGACTAAAATTATGGAAATTTGACATCTGAATGTATGTATCTTTAGATTCATAGATCAATTGCATATATAACTTGAAAGTTATACAAATATAAAAAAGAGAGTTGTTATTGATCGTTTTAAATATACTTACGCAAAATGGAAGAAATGTATTAATAGTGATAAATCTGTATCATTAAAGTTATAATACAGAAAAAAAATATTAATGGAAGGTTTATACTATTAGCTGACTGAGAAATTACCTTTCTACTTGCAACACTTAGAATAGCTTTTCTTATATAAATATCTATCTTTAATCCTACTAGTTACAAATTATTTTTTATTTAAAGCGCATGAGTATCTCTCTCTCTCACACACACAAAACTTAAAAAAATATATGTATATAACAATTTAAAAAATTTTACTATTAAAAAAATATATAAACAATTAAAAAATTTTTTCTATTCTTGGATTTCTATTCTATTCTTGGAAGCAATTTCTGTTTATCGTTTTAATTATACATATTATGTCTGTGCTAAAATACCTCAAATATCGACGTAACTTCCTTTCGAGCTATGAATGATATTTATCCAAATTCCTAGCATATCGAACTATTTCACGCCACACAAAATATTTTATGCCGACCGTCAGGAGATATGCTGTATTTTCGAAAATGCGCTTCTTAACATTCTGATCGCATAGGGAAGATGGATAAATCGGATTACGTCTGTGTCCAGGGATAGCGTAGAGAGCACACCCTACGGTATCCGCCTTCGACTACTTTCTTCGATCGACATGTTCTAATAGTGCGTGTGAAACGAGAAAGCTTTGCTCGAGAAATAAGATATTCCGTTTACTGCTAAAGCAAACTGTTATCGAAGTCAATCGTTTAAAAGATCATATTCTCGCGTTATATTTTATATATGTATATACAAAAAAAGACAGATGCTATCTTGATATTTATACGTAATTTTTCCATAATGTTTTCTTTCTATTTTAATTTTCTAGTTCTAAAATCTAAAATATATTGCTAGAGAGGTACGCCGCAAAGAAGTGCAATCACTGGAATTGCGACGCAATGTACGTAATGTACAATACGTCATATAAAATAGTAGATATCGTCATGGTGTGTAAATATCCGTTGAGAGATCACCTCTCATTTCCGTCAGAAATTGGTCGTCTCGTTATGAGGATAATTTTCGCGTGAACGCGTTTGAAGGATCATCCTCGGTGAAATGACGAGAACAGAGCATGAGGCTCGTTAAAACTTGGCTCAGGCCGACGTTTACTGAAAGTTTCAACGTCTGAGCACCGAGTAGATCGGGACAGGGCAAGGCGAATGGAAATTTCCGGTTGCCACGTGTAATCAACAACTCAAGGAAAAGTTTGTGCCGCGATATGTATGTAATATGTTAAATGTACTACGCATTTCCTTCATATCTACCACGTCATTTATAGACAAAATCCTGACGAAAAGAAGACAAATTTGCCGAACAATAACTTTCTTGAAGCTTATCAATAATGATTTCTATACGAAAATGCTTGCTGAATATAAATGTGACATCTTAAGCGACGAGAATAATGCAAAAAGTTATAAAGAGTAAACTTAATAAAAGATGCAGAAAGAAAATTCGACAGTTCTTCTACTAACTTATTCATTGCAATGTCACATATTGAGAGAAAAATCGCTATGCAGTTTTATAGTCATATATACACTGAATATATTCATATATTCGAAGATCTCCGAAAATTTAATAGGACGAGATAAAAGTGATGATTTCGGGGTCTTTGCAGCCATTATTCGTTGCGATAGGTATACTTTGTTATTTTGACGTTTCACAGCTCTTGTGTGTCGGTCGTATGTCAAATAAATCTGTGTAACAAACACGTGAAGAATGTAGGCGAAAGAGCTGAGTTATAGAGGATGCACAGGAATTTTATATACAGCTTTGTGATTCGTCAGGTGGAATTTAGTAACAGCAATATCAAATATAATACTCGATGCAATAATATGCGAGACACGAGCGAGTATTTAGAATTCAATTCGTATTGCTGTTCAACGCTTTTGAAGTAGCCGTGTTTATTTGTTGAGCGAATCCGCGTTCAAATAATATCCCAAATATCTTTCATAAACACATACCGGCAGCTTTTGTACGGAAACGCAAATTAATTCCGCCTGTTTCATATCGATTGTGTATTTAATTCACATCTCGGTTACTTTGCGTAACTTCTGACCAGATTCACGAAGCAATTTATATCTCATAAATGGAATATATATACCTATAGTTCCATATAAATATTCAATACTTCGATAGCTCATTAAATAAAGAAATGTTCGTATCAATTTGCAATATGTAGTTAATTAGAATATAAGTGTACGATACGTCAAACATGAAAAAATCAAGTATAATTTATTCCTATGTCATTGCTTGCAAATATTAATCACAAATTTTGCCGCAAGAAGAATCTCAAAGATATAATCTACACGGGGATTTGCAACAAATAAAATGAATAAATACTAAAGGAAATACAATTAATTCACAAAATGCACAATAAAACGCTTTTCGACATGCGATACCGAAACGCTCGAGCAATTTGTCTACCGCAGAATCACGTATTCCGCATTCCAGTAGAGGTAGCCGGTGTTAGAAGCCGGTCAGTATACGACACATTGCACGCTAATAAAAGAAACGCTTCAGGAAGCGCGCTACGGGTAATAAATTGCGCCAGTAGTTCAAGTCAACGTATAACCAGACAGTTATTGTGCAAGGAGTGGCATTGTGAATCGCATTCTCTTACATTTAGATCAACGCCCGATAATATTCCAAGCACAATAATGTACGATACGATCATTTTTTTTTTTGCATTTTTGATGTTTTATAGTGCTGTACAGTTAACGTAATTTAATAAAATTACGAATTTCACCAATTTTTCGTTCAATTTTTATATAACTTGATCATATATTAAATATTTTATCTCAAATTTTAATTTAATTATCAATTTTATATTAGCTCGGACTTAATCAAATATATAATCTGATTAAATTGCAAATTCGAATGAGAGGATAAATACTACGAGTCACTCGCACAATAATATATTAAACAGTTATTATATTATTGCACAAGTTAAACACGACTCTCTTGAATTTTTTTGGATTATGAATATATGAACTTTTCTCATATCATTGTTAATTTCATTTTACTGACGTAAATGGGCATATATTACCATAGAAAAAACTAGAAGCGGACACAATTGGTAAAACAGAATTATATTTTCAAATAAAATCGTACTATATATTAAAAATATTATAACACAATTGGCGAAATTAAACCACAAGCGCAAAAAATAGCACGCGCCATGAACATTCTAAATATGATATGGTATAAGGGGGAAAAAATTGAAAAGGAAAACTCCGGAAGAAGTAGAATACGTGTCGACGATGAAAGCGATAAAAAGCTCTCGACTAGGGCGGAAAGTCGGTTGCGTTAGATTTTTTGTTATATCGCTACATCGTTTTATACATTAAAATCGTTGGCTTCCCAATAGCTCTACCGCCGTAACCGCCTCAAAACCGGTGTAAATTAACTGATCTTTGAGACTCAAACAAGAATAAGTCAAAAATAGGAGAGAATAAAATACCGTACAAAGAAAGCTACGAAAATCACCAACGCCCATGAACGAAACATATCAATTCTGCTTCAATTAAGCGTCGAGATTAATTACGCGCGATAGGCGTGAATTGAATTTATCCATTATTCATCGGGTCGCGTTCAGCGTGGCTCATGGTCGTATCCAACATTTTTATTAAAGAGAATTGTTTACGCGGATTTCAGTTTCATAACAAGTTTATTTGCCACATTAAATTCTCAAATAAATGTCCTAAAATAGATTATTCGTTGTCCAAACCAAACTTTTTATTAATTAAGACAAGATTTGAATTTCTCACTATTTCCTTTTATGCAACTGTACATATTTTAAAGATTTTCTAAAAAAATTTAAGTTAATTAAATATTTAATTTAGAGTTTAATTTAAATTTAATTTAGTGAATTTATTTATAGGATTTAATTTATTGCAAAACTAATTTTAAGCAAAATTACTAAATAAAAAAATATTAAAACAAAATATATAAAAGATTTCTGTTAGCTTCTCATTTATGTCATAATTAATAGGAACGAGAATATAGCAATCACTCAACCATTATCAGATAATCAAAGACTAAATAAGCTTTTACTGAGGAAATGTTACTTATAATGAGCAAACAAAGAAAGTGTCCATCATAGTAAATATGACAGGGAAATTTTAACAATGAGTGTGTCTAATCTTTATTTAACCATCCATTTAACGTCAGCGCTCATTTCGTATGCAGATTATTAACTGGCGATAGTTCTTTTATGGTTTCCCATGCGAGTAATGCTATCGAAGTCACAAATCTCACGTGACATTCGCAAATCCAAATTTGCAGAACTTCTTGTTGCGAACTGTCGTTCGTGAGTGCTGATTACGTGCATATCTCTTAATTACACAAAAGGTCATCGAGACAAACCTATTGCGATTACCCTACTGATTTAAGATATATACATAATGGCATATATATGTACAAGTCGCAAATAGAAATATGGATTAAGCATCGGAATATATTAATTTAAATATAAATATATTCCTTACATAATATAACAGAAGAATATACAGAGAGAACGGTTTTGCTAAAGTATTTAAAAATTTAGCTAGATACAGATCTGAAAATAATTTTGTTACTTTATCAAAATAATTATAGTAGGACACTCAAACTGTTTGCTAGAGTGTCAAAATTGTTTGCAGCATTATCATCATACTTGAACATCCTACTATAATTATTTTGATAGAGTAACAAAATGATTTTCAGATCTGTATCTAGCTAAATTTTTAAATACTTCAGCAAAACCGTTCTCTCCGTGTATAGACATTGAATATTTGAGCACGCATTTCGCTTTTAAAGATAACAATATGGGACAATATTATTTGAACGTGCAAGTTATCAATATTCTAAATATTTTTTTCGAATAATCGAATAATGTGGAAATTTGTTGTGATCCGCAAATCCAATTCGGTTGCATTATCAACTAATTTCTGTCGATAGCCGCAAGCTGCGTGGAATTCACCGTCAATCACGAACGTTAACGGCGTATACAAGTCAATCGTGCGCCAATAACGAATGTGGTTTACCGGCCTCCGTCTCTATGCGATTGTGATTATGATTATTATAATTATTAGCGTATCATTGATGTAGACCATGCAGGAACGACGTGTGTCCATTACGCGGCATCGCGCCGGAATTTACCCGCAACCCTCCGTCGTCGCCAAGCAGCCTGTTAATTACATACATTAATTAATTCAACCAGATATTCGCCGCACCGGCCCGCATGCTTTAAATATACGATTATCCGGTAGTGGCGATAAGCCAGATTTCGTGTAGAGACCTTAAGCCATAATAAATTTTGGAATAAGAGATTGCGTAAAAACCGATGGTATAATTGGGTAGTCATTGAACGAACATAATATAAACTTCTGTGATATATTATTATAACGTGATGTTTATTCCATTCGTTATTGAATTTATTCGAATCTGATTTAATTAATATATTTGGTCCACTTTCGATTTAAACTGTTTTCAAAATATATTCTCACAAAATATTTGAAAACGAGGACTGGTTTTCATGTACACATGTACACACGCAAGAATTTTGAACGTCGTTAATATTTAAGCTTGAATGATCAAAGTTTGAGAAGAACTGGGACTTTATTTTCAATAAAGCTAGCGCGATGAGACCGAATCTCAAACATATTTGATGTTATTGCTGTTAATTGGGAACAAATTTATCAAATATAAAAAATTGTGCAAAGTGCATATTTATTCATGAATTTATTCATGACTGCGACGAACGGTAAAAAGCAAATTTTTTAGATTTGTAAACACACAGTAAAAATCTGATTATTTTTAGTAATATATTGTGAGAACATACATGTTCTCTAATTAAAGAAAAACATTGTATTTAATTTCTACACTTTGTAAACACACAGTAAAAATCTGATTATTTTTAGTAATATATTGTGAGAACATACATGTTCTCTAATTAAAGAAAAACATTGTATTTAATTTCTACACTTTGCAAACAATGATCTTAATAAAATAACAATTTGAAAATATATTATTTCAACAAATTTTAAATATGTTATTTGTAGTGCAAATTCAGATTCAAATTTTTGTTAAAATTAAGACTATATTGACTTTTATGTGTACAATTCCTTGTCATTCGTAATATTTTAAAGTCTAGCACATCTAGCAGTTTAATCCAAGTCATTCACAGCTCTTAAACGTGCAGTATTAATTTTATGAAATAGTCGAGTAATCTGTTGAAGGACAAAACGATTTCCTATTAGAGAAACACTCTATCGACGGCAGTATCCTCGAAGTTGAATAACTCGAGCGCAATTCCCCAAGGATCCCCTTCATGAGAATTCTGAAATATCGTATTGTTACATCCATGCTACGAGCATTATTACGACGCAACATTGTCTACGAGGAAGCGATATAACGACTAAAAAATATTGAGGAACATTAACGCGACTCCCGGAGAGATTTCTCTGCATTTTTGTACATGGCAGGTCGCTTTCTCGCTGCTTCCCATTATCCAGCCATCATGTTCGCAACATCGGAAAGTCTTTTTCTCTCTCGCATCTCTCTTTCTCTTTCTCCCTATTTCGCTACGAATGACCGTAATAAAGATGGAAGAACAGACCACTGTTCATTCCAAGCGCGCCATGTACAGGAATTGTTTTCGGCTCAAAAAGCTCAACTGAAAGAGAAAGAGAGAGAGAGAGAGAGAGAGAGAGAGAGGAAAAGGGAGAGGAAGAGGGAGAGACAGGAAGAGAGAGAAAACAAGAGAAATTAGATTCTTTGAGTCTTCCGTGACATACGCATAGTGGCTATTGTTCACCATTATGTACTTCAATATAGCGATAGGCTGGAAGGTCATGTCGCAGATTTATAATGCACTTTACGTAAATTAGCTTCAATTTTGTAGACCTCAAAGCGTCATCAGCCGACCATCGATAGTAGAGTTTCCAGATGGAATTCGGAGCAGACTTCAACTTCGTGAAAATTTAACCTGAGACCAGTTTGTGATACAATGTTACGCAATCCGATAATTACGCGAATTTTTATGGAAATTATTTGTTGTTGAGAAAAAATCTCCGCCACATGTGTCTTGAAGTATAAACCTTCTCTTTTAAATATAGGTTTATCGAATTAAAAAATAATTCGTCAAAATACTTATAGTTTTGTAAATAAATTTTTAGGAAATTTACAATTTAAGAACAAAATCGATTTTGAATTTCAAGAGGATAAAGATACAACGGAAGCTGTTATCTCCACGGAAGTTCTGAGCAAACGACCAAACTCTAGTTTGGATTAGACAAGATAAGCTCTAGGATAACTATGAAATGACCAAGAGCAGCTACGTGAGCATTTTCACCCTCTCGTAGACGACATACTCGTCTTGTGCGATATTAAGGGATGAAAACAATACATAATACATATGTATATAATGATATATATGTATCCAGACATGTCCGTCGTAAGCTTGCGGGACAAGGTTGATAACGAAATTAGACGTCAATTACAATGTACGCAATTGTAATTATGTTTTAAGACAAACATACTGACAAACATAGAACTTATAGTCCGAAAACAAAGATATTCGATTTATATTAGATATTTTTAAATTACCTAAAATACGTTTACGTAAGGTGTTCTAATTGTACCTAACTTATCATATCACAATTTAAATGATTATATCATTATATCAATTTTTAAATAAGTATTTAAAAAATTGTCACAGTTAAGAACATTTTATAATATAACTATTAATAATATGTATATGCTACATTATAAAATGCATATCATATGATATATTCATATTAAGCAATAAGTTTAAAATAAATATATTATCATTTTATGAACTATTTACATCATCGCTTACAATTTCACTTTATTCACCTGGCCAAATAGAGAATATAAATATACTACTATAAACTTAGAAAAAACGCCTCGATATATCGAAAATACTCAAAGGAATAAAGAAAGGTAAAGGAAGGGTCGCGTTCCGTTCTTCTTACGAACTTACGAGGTTTCCCAGCACTTGGGTCATCCCTATGCTCCTAAATCAAACACCATTTTTCGAAGAACAAACCTGAATAAAGATTGACAACGCGATTCTAGATCTCCAGAGGCGAGTTAAGTACGGTCAAATCTCGAAAGTCGAGGAGAAATTCTGGCGTCATGTTAAACCCGAGCCTGATCGTAGAATTTATTTCGCTCGATTCAGCATTTCTTCCTCTTTACGGAACTCCGGAAATACGACGAACGGGTTTCCGCAAAACCGAGTACATCAGATCAACGAGTGTGTTTTCCTTAGTCGGATTGAGCGAAGGGAAATCTTTTCGCGGATGCGCCCCATCATCAGTTTTCCACCGTGCTTCAGTCGACGATGAATTTCTGATGAATCTTTCCAATATCGACGATCCTGAGACTTTCACGTATTTTTACTTAATATTCACTAAGACTTTTCAGTTACCATTTGATAATTTATCTGTGCATCTTCGCAAGATATTGACAAACAAAAGATAGGAAGAAGGTTATTGTTAAAAATAAATAGTTATCTTTTATCCTTTGATTCTGAATTCAAAGTCGCGAATTACACATGAATCGTCATACCATCTCACCGAATCTAGTCTAGATACTTAAAAAGCAAATGTAATATTTTATGCACTCATGCGAAATTTCATTTCTTGAATATTTTGTTGATACTAAGAAAAAACTTTATTTAATATTCTAATTTATATAAATATTATGATATTGAGAATTAATGCATTTTTCGACTTAAAGAAAAATATTAAATAAATTTGTCACAAGACACACATAAAATATACATATAATATAAAACTTTCAGAATATATAACGTATACAGAATATTGTTTAATTTTCTGCTGTCTTTCCTTTGTCGATATGTCGCGCGGAGATGTGCATATAAATTACTAACAGAAATAATCTTATGCATATTTGTAAAATAGTAGCATACAGCAAAATATTAGATATATTATTTGTAAAATAGTAGCATACAGCAAAATATTAGATATAATTTCTGCATTTAATTATATAATTTTTTCCTGCTTATTATTTCTTATAACCCTTTCAGTAGACAAAAAATTAAATATTCTTAAAAGTATAATTAGATTTAATTAAGAGACAAGATGTTTTATTAATTTATAGGCTCAAAACTTAACTAATCCTTCAATTTACAAATATTTATGATTTTACAAATTAATGTGTTAGTATTAAAATAATTACTATTCTCTTCAATTTGATTCTTGATACTCAATATTTAAAATAAACGATTTCTTTTCTTTATTTTGCCACATATCAGTAATTCTATTTTTTTACAATAAACACAAAATATTTTAAATATAGATGTTACACAGATTTTAACGTGCAAATCCAAACAAATAAATCCGAATTGCAGAATTATATCTTCCATTTAATGCCTTTTTTATTCGCATATAGAACTTTCCCGCTTGAACTTACTCATTTGATGCAAAAAGAGCAGAATCCCTGGTATTGGGTCGTCGCATAGAAACGGATCTTTGTAATCCAACAGACATCTTTGATCCCGCCAAAAGCGCTTCCCTCACTGACAAGCAGGGTCGATCGATTGTGAAAGGAAGACTGCGACAATTTTGCACCTCGGACGCGCACACAGTGCCCCATCGAGGCACGAGTGATTACTCGTTTCGGCTATCATTTAATTAACAGACGCTACATGATTCGCGCTTTTAACGACGACTGTGCTCTGTGCTGTTGATTAATTTCAATTCGCGCTTGCGTGGTGGATGATCTTTTATAAAAAAAAGTTAAAACTCTAATAGGTTCAATTGTAACAGGTACAATTCTAACAAACTTGATATATTCAACGATTTATATCACAGCTGCCGATAATTCCTATTCATCGAGGTCAGGTGACCAGTATATTAATGCTTAGAATTTTTGTTAAAGCATTATCGATTATCTTGTTGGCGGCATCCTCAGTAATAAATTTAATAATTCGCGCTAGAAGAAGGAGCAACGAACAAATATAACGCTAAATGCAAATTTGATTCACATCATAGAAACCTCAGGGCATGCATTTGAATATAATTATTCAGTTTATATATGAAAACCTGATAAAACCGCAGCTACCGCATATGTGAACATTTTAATTCCACTTCAATTATTATATAAATCAAAAGCTGTATGAATAATTGTAAATATATCCTTATAATTTTATTTGATTTTACATCGATATATGCGTCTAAATACACGTCTCTTTGAACAAAATACTTCTATATATTTTATTCAAATGTGTTTTTCAATCCTACAATATTTCAAATAATACTTGAATAAAAATTGAAGATAAAACATTGCTTAATTAACATAGAATACTTTATATAGCACAGACTCTCACGGATTCCAAAATAGAAATTTTGTATGGGTGAGCATTTTCTTATTGGCTTTCTATTAAATAAATATTCATAAAGATTATTTTAACACGTTAATGTTAGAGTGCATGATCATCCATGATCAAAACATGACTTTTAGTGGCGCTTTGATACTCGGCGCTATCAAACTTTTGTAAAACGCTTGTAAGAAATAAATAATATAAATAGCTAAATAACAATATAAAGTAAGAAGTGCGCAATTCGACACACTATGAGAATATAGTCTTATTTAATTATATTACACATAATATTTTATATAGGTACATATATAATATGCTTATAATAAAAATCTATAGCGGTAAGACATACAAAACTCACAAGACAACATGTTAACGAACACTAGGTAGTATATCACGAAAGAAGCCGCGTCTATACCCATATTGCGTTGGCACTCCCACCCATCGAGAAACATTATCTGTTCATCGACCCACGAACGACAATTCAGATGGAGCGATAATCTTCGACATGTCCGACAGTAAGCTGATTCTCACTACTTGCTATGCCATTCGATCGCATACGTGTCTCACCAAGATAGAATTCACATTAACGCAATCATTAACTGTCACGTTTAACTAACATCCGTCATTATTGTGTCACTGTTCAAACTGTGACTTATGTTGCATCGAAAAAGTTGCCCCATAATTAATGGAAAATTATCGAAAAACATTCTGTCAATTGTTATTATTATATATTTGTGATTTTTATATATCTTGTCTCACTCGCTTTATTTAACAAGTTAAACAATCGGAACGTGTCAAAGGCAAACTTGTTCACAACTTTTTCTATTGGTGTTTGCTCTAGTAAAACAATCGCATGAATTTTGTCGAGTAAATAGTGAAGCTACTAGATGACGTGTTAGCTGCTAGTAAAGTATGTGTGTTCCCAATTCCTAAAGATTTTTCCTTTATCACATCAATTTATCAAATTCCACAAAATACAATAACAGCTTTTTTACGAGAGAAACTAGTGGAAGCGGAAGACAAAATCAACTCAGAAATTGATCACCATCACCACGATGCATTATTAATATTCAATCTCTTCCAATATTAATTTTAATTTAATTCACCATCCGCGATTAACGTTGCGCCGTAACGAGATAGACAATTAAAACAATTGCGCACAAAATTTCCAGAGTTTCTAAATGTGTTACAATTAACACGCATCAACACAAACCGGAGCGCGCGCGCGTCTCAAATTCCGAATAGAGCTTTACCATCTGATCCGGAAACCGGAAGCGACCGCGCGATTTAGTGGGTGCCACTGATGACCTAGTTCACACTAGAACCGAACGCAGACTCTGATTACTCACCGTCACGCAGACGTTCGACGATGATGGCGAGAAGGAGCAATCGAGAAGCAAGATCCGTTGAAGCAAATCGTGACACGACGTATCGTCTTTCGAATGTTACCGCACGTATTTTCGCGACCTATAACCAATATTTCCGACGTCCTCAAAATAAATCGCGGTAAAGAGTTAGGCGAACGAGCTCGCGTTCGAGAGCCGAAGTGGAATAGCCACTTGTAGAGTCGGCGGATGACCGGGGCGCGTAAACCAGACTGGCGGGTTGATAAACAGGTGAGATGTCGTCGCGTGCCTCTCTCCCTCTTCCCCCAGCCTTTCGCGTTCCACTCCTTCCACTTTCACCAGTTGCACCCTCCCGGTTTCACCCCGGCGCATCTCTCTCCCTCCCAGATAGTTTCCCCCTCCTTGCATATCATCCATCTCGCTCCCGTTCAGAATTCGGGCTATCCGTCTCGTTCTGATTCCCCTTACCCGCCTTATTTTTCGCTTCCTCCACAGAGACTTCTCCGTCTATACCGTTTATATACCTCTCCCTTTCTAACATTGAAGCACTATATTACTGTCTCTCTCCTGTCCACTGCCTCGAAGCACCCCTACTTTTCTCAACCATCTCTCTCTTTCTTGAAACAGCCTTGCCAGCAACTATCCTTCTTCCTTTTCCGTTTCTCTTTTTCTTCCATTCTCGACACCACGTCACGAATCTCCCTCCCTGATTTACCCTCTCTTTTTCTCAATATCGCCTTGCTTCCTTCCTCACGTTCACCCTCCCGTTTTTCCAAGACGGCTTCCCTCCTTCCACGTTTTCTAGATTCCCCTCTCTCCTGCGGTGTCCCTCTAACCGTTCCACCCTCTTCAATGACTCCCACCAGCTATTTCTCGATGCCGCCCTACCCACCAAGGTTCGTGGCGCGCTGTTTCCTACCCCCGCAGGGGTACAACCGGAGGTACTTGCGTGCGCAGCACGTCCATCGATCTATTTTAGCTCACCTACGCTCCTGCCAGGCCGGGTATATACCTGCTGCTGCTTCCGTGCCGTACCCTGCGCGCGTACGGGTGCGTTCACACTACACATTGCCACGGGGATGAAATGAAGAGGGCAGCTAGAGGGGAGAGAGAGAGAGAGAGAGAGAGAGAGAGAGAGAGAAGAGAGAGAGAGAGAGAGAGAGAGAGAGAGAGAGAGGACGGACGAAACTTCGATGAGAGACCCAGAGACCCGAATTGTCGATTCTAGGTTGCGAAGATCAAGAGAATTCCAGAGAGGATAGTCTAGTTGCATCAATGTTCAACAAGCTTAATTCGCTTAGAAATCAAATGATCGGATAAATCATAAATGATCCCCTTGTTTATCCTATTATTTAGCGTTTGCTTGATTAACTAGTAATTATTATTAATTGATATTTAAGCAGTCATTACTTTTATTCTCGAAATTGTCATTTTTCGAAATACGCAATCATTGTATGTGTTAATAAAAAATCTACCAAAAAACAAAAAATAGCTTTTTTGTGATTATATAAAAATTGGCAGTAACTTATGTTAATATAATCTTATCTATTTATTTTAATAAGTGTATTTTTTTGTACACACTAAAATATTAGATCTTGATCACATTTCCAACTAAAAGACTTTTCTGCAGGATGTGCTATAAAGCATCTCAACTTTGATCGATTTCATGATAAATCTCTGTTCAGCAAGAAGGATCAAAGCATCAGTCATTAAAATTAATGTCAGATATTTTGATACCTTTTATACATATATAACGTGAACCGAAAAAGGCAAAATGGCAAAATTTAGACATTTTACGGGGAACTAATTTTTAAACTGTAAATATATTTATTTTCTACAAATTGTAAATGATTTAAAAATTATAAATTGTAGTTATTTAAAAAATAAATATTAATCTAAATTAAAATTGAAATTTTTAAAAATAATTATTTTTCATAAATTTATTTTAATTAAAATTTTTACCCGTTTTTTTCACAGCAGTTCCTATTTTATAGTAAAATGGCAAATGTTCTATTGTTCGCAATAGTATGTGTTCAGTGAACACTTTGGAATATGTAGCACAGTACACATAAAAATGATTTTTCACTATATAATTTCTAACATCGTTATTACTGGATTATCGTAAATCATAATCTTGGGTTTCTGGGTCTTTTATCAATTTTTTTACTCGCGATTATATCGGCGTTATTGTGCGCGTTAGAATATCATACACAGAGTACGGACGACACGATGATTGCGTTAGCACCACACGTATAACGTCATCTCGGGTTAATACTGAGGCCGTCTGCTTGCAGGAGACCCTAGCGCGATGCACGTTACTCGCGTGATTGTAATTTCCATGGGAATTACGTGCACAAATGTCGCCAGTGTACTTCACATTTATTCGCGACAGTCACGCAACAAGATATTAAACTTCATCGCGCAAGAATTTCTCCATGATTGCTGTCAACTTGAGATGTACCTTCCATGTATTTTATTTATCCAACAAAATCTCAAATAAAATATACAAAAATTATGTTTGGGTTAGTTTTTCATTTATAAATAATTAAAGAAACTAGTTCGGTTTTCAGCGATTTCAATCAGAAAATCCATGAAGTTTTTTTGTTAGTAATGAAAACAATTTTACAATCTGCGCCCAAAATATTTTTTGATATTTGCAACATTTATATACGGAATATGGGAAATTAAAATCGCCAAAAGTTACTAGCTAGTTTATAACTTAACTTTGTAGATTTATCTTTTTTTTTTTAGATCTACAGACAAGCTGCGTATTTTCAAAAAAAAAAAAAAAAAAAACGGACTGGTTAAACAAACCAAATTTTTCGTTTCTTTTATTTATCGAAATATTTTCTCTCGCAAGATATTTTATCGGTTCCGAGATTTGATATTAAACGCTCGGATGATTTGGTCGGATGTGCAAATCTAGATAGCCAGTTATTAAAATTGTTTTCGCAAAACAAAAACGAAATTGCAATCTAAGCCGAAAGCATGGAAGTGTGATATCTAACTTATTGTTAGAAATTATTCTTTTTTTGTAAGTCATCACAATAGTGTTCTAATTAGCAGTTTGAAGTAATGAGCATGCTTTCAAAATATCGCTCTTTTAAGTGCATAAATATTTGATATTTATTAAAAAATATGTTTATTGATATCTGGCCATAAGATAAGATAAGATCAAGTCTATGTAAAAAATGTATATTTCATTAATTAATATATTACTTGATGTTATAAAAAAATTTGAGTATAGAAATTAAATAAAATATTAACCATACAGTTCTTTTATTCAACCAGTTATAATTCTTTTTCAGACGCTCAGATTAAAAATGTACGATTTATTTAAATAGGTAATTTGGAAAAATAATAGAAAACTCCGTATCGATTACAATAATCATCACTTTTTCGATTTGTATTGGAGATGGATATGTTACAAAATTACTTAAAAAATGTTGAAAATGAAATAAGTTTAATAAAATGAGATAAAGGTATAAAAGAATGGCACTTTTATCGTTTTATCGACCGCCAGTCTGCAATTAATGAAAACAAAAAGCATGAAATGAAATGCACTATACTCTGAAATCGAACTCCCGACAGCATAATTTTATGCCATTGTGCGCGCTGCCGTATATTTATGGGATTGACATGCATGCTAGTTAATAGAACCCGTAGCTGGTCTCTACGATGTGATAATGAAATCGGATTATCGATTTCGTTCCCGCAGCAAATAGTCGTATACCGACGTAAATGGCATTGATAGAAGGCGCTATAAGGGTGTGCAGAATAATAGTGCTAGTACACACAGTGCCTAATGGAAAATTTTCATTAACTATCTGGTTCGTGAAAAGACGCAATCTGAAATCGTCATATACGTTATCATCTTGTATTATTAATATTATTAAAATACTATTAAAAGAATGTTGAACTTTATGTTTGATGTATCTTGTTAACTTATCAATACAAATTCGTTTTTTTGTAATATAATATTGATAGATTAATAAGTTTTAATATTATTAACTTTGAATCCTCCTTCTGTTATAATTTATTCTACAATTTTAACAGCAGATACTGTAATAGAAAATAAATAAACATTTATAACATTAACTTTCTTGTTATATTCCAAAATCAATTAAACTTTTCGAATTAAATTTTCACCAATAAAAGATAATAGAAAGATTTTCTCGCATCAAAAGATCTTTATTAAAATTGCTTATCAAAAGATTATGATTTCATATGACAATCTATATATGAATTTCTAATCTTCCTAATTACTGTTTTCGTATGTCAGCAAAAAAAATACGTATTTTTCAACTTGCAACAAAGCCGGAGAAAATATTTGAGATTAATAATGTCGCATCGAAAGTTAGGTATCTTGAAATGTAACTTTTCAACAATGACTTTTAAAATAGCCAATACTGCGATATTCAGCAAAGTGAGCTTCCCTCAAACTTTTCCGCCATTTATTTCAATATTCGCGATATTAAAATTTCCCTGTTCTATTTCTGCTATCTGCCGCTGTAATATCATACAACGCCATTAACAGCATTAAAATTAACCGCAATCTTAACTAAAACCATTTGAGAGATTACCTTTCCTTATTTATAACTGAGAAATTAAATAACCAAATCATTATTTTTAACACAAGCAATTAATCCTTTTCAGTTTAATCTTGTTTTTAGCTCATTATATTATGATAATTATGTCTATTTGTTCTAGAAGATTTAACTGAGAACACAATATAGGTATAAATTTCTTTTTTCTTCTTTCTACTCTCTCTCGCTTGCTTTCTCTGTTCATTTTCCTTTTCACTTCTTTTACGCGCCGAAAGCGATACCTACTTTTATAAGTCACGACTGCATTTAAAAGGAATTTCCGATCGTTAATATCGCACGATTAAAGCTGCGCGGTTTCTGGAAAATTTTCCTTCCACGTAATATCTCCCAGTCTTACAAGCCGGAGTTTCCAGGTCGAGAGATGCTTAGCCATTAATGGCGATTGTGGCACGGCGAAGATGAATAAGAGTGTAGACGACGCTCGTCGACAATTTGAAGGAATCCTCACAATCTTTCTTCTCGACAATCTATTTTATTCTGCTCCGCTTACGATGCACCGATGGATCTTCTGCACGTCGCGTCGTTGCAACGTAATATGCAGACTCATCGTTAGAAACTAATCGCGAAGTTATGATGGTAATAATCGTTGATTAATCTGTTTGATGAGTCATCTTTAACTTGTAATATGACTCTAATAATAATACCTATCCTAATAATTTAATAAATAAAATGTTAATAAAAACTAATTTAATAATCAAAATTTCAATAAAAAATTTTCATAGCAAGTATTCATGCATTATATATACAATGTAAATAAAAATGTATCGTTGCTCAGACTGAAAAATCATGAATTCAAATATCGACGGATTTATATATTTAGTAATTATAATAAGGGATGCATGATTTTATCGATCTAAAAATTTATAGAATCGTCAAATTTTGTATACTAATTATAACTTTCTAATCTAATTAGTTTAATCTAATTAATAGATCTAAAAATTTGTATAAGAATGTCTCTTCTGAGTTTATAATGATAATCAAATAAACTGTTTACAAAATTGATCAATAATCGCAGTTTAATATTTAATTTGTAATAATAAGTATATCTAAAAATTTTTACACATAATATCGAAGTAGATATAATTATAACATAATAGTATGCAGTATATTTTAGATATATCTAACGGCTAATCTTTTAGAAAACTAGAATTTTCATATTGCAGCAGATTTTTTCGCTGTATTTGTTTGTTCCGATTTATTCTGTTCGTGCGGGTTGTACTGAGTAATGAAATGGCAAATTACTTTTATCGGTACGTATAAAAATTTCGTAGGACGCGCAATTTTCCAATTTCAGCCAGAATGCAGCTCTGACATTTTCCACGGTGCAACGCACATCCTATGTATACTGTGGAAATTGCTACCTTCCAATTTCACCCATGCCAAATTACCACTGAATTAATTCTGTCAAATGGATGTATAAATTTTTCGTTCCGATTAAAATGCGCTTCAATTAAAATACACTTGTAACTAATAATTGCGTCTATCAACTTAAACAACGTAAAAATAAAACAGGTAGCTGAAGAATATAAATTCGTGATGTTTAATGTAATTATTTGTTATACTTTTAGTATCATGCATTTTCGTGTTCACGTTAAATTATCTTTTCGTGTTGCAAACGTAACACTATTTCGTATGTAAAGTTAATTTATTACATGAATCATAATACTCTGCTACTGTAATCTATCTAACATCTATAATTCCCTCTGACGTACATCAGTAATTTGAGAGTTCAATTTGTCACAAAAAAGATGTACAAAAGCTATTAATCACTATCAGTTTAAATTCATTCTTTCACTATAAATTATGCTTTTAAATGAATACGCATATGCGTTCGTAATATTGTATAATATACATAACTCTTCTGCATTACATAGATATATATCATGTGTATATATCATTTGTTGATATATATAGATATATATCAACAAATATGATTAATCTCTCAAATTTTATTTGTTATTAATACAACATATTACTAGTAGAATTTAATATTTATTTCGCTAGAAAATAATTATCTGTAAATTATTAAAGTAAATGAAGTAACGAGAATCAACAGATAGTATAAAAAGACGACGTATTGGCAGAAGAATTTTGCTTTTGCTGAAATACATGACAGTATAAAATACACGATGTCCATTTAAACTCGAAATTATTCCTCTACGATCAGTTGACTCTCATTATTTCGTTTCACAGTTTCTCAGTCGTCCGTATTTCTTGTGGCTGTTCTAAATAAGTTTCCGTGATCTTCTTCCCTTTTGCTTCATTTTGAATGTCGGTCGAGTGAGCTACGGAAATATATCTTCCTGGTAGTTCGACTGTGCGCTCGCAAACGAATCATAAGTAAAAATAAAAATAAGAAATAAATACTAGAAAGAAGAGCGAGCTGCAATAGTTTTGTGCGGCATATCAGAGTCGGAAATGAAAAGGAGACAAAACACAGCTGTAGCTGATACACTTTCCTTTTGTTTGGAAGATCGATATTTTGAGTCTTCACGCAATTAACAGTTTTCTAAAAATATAAATTCGAAACACATCTCACTGTTGATATAATTTTGATAAAAACGTTTATTCTCTAAATTAAAAACGACTATAATTTGTAAAATAGAATTATTAAATTTATATTAAAGCTCTATTGTTACCAGATAAATTTAAATTTATATTTATGGCTACGATTACACCGTGAACTTAGGCCGCGGCCTATACCTCAAATTCGATGACCAGATCTACTTCGGGCCACGATATAGGTCGGGCCGCGATCAGGTCGCTGGGTGTAAACGTAGCCTATATTTGTTTAATACATTTTTCATCATATTAAAATTTTATATAGGTTATCCCTCTTTATTTCATCCCGAAATTATAAGATCCTGTCTGCAATCGCAAAAATTTTGTTTAACAAATTATTCTTATTATTATGTCATCCTTTTGCGTAAAAAAGAAACTATTTTAAAAAATAACATATAATCAAAAAAGCGTAAAGTGCATTTGACCATTTATTTATCTAAAAAGAGGAGAATCCGCCTGTGCATCCTTACATTTAATAAAACTAAGCTAGCAAGCAATTAAACTAAAAGTACTATCAATGTTGGTATTAAAAACAGCAAAAACAAATAAAAATGTATATATGTGTGTGTGTATGTGTGTGTGTAGATTACGTGAATTTACCTCGATACATAAACCAATGCCAACTTAGGCGCTTCTCGCATCGAGGCAGATCCGAGATTAGATTCGGTACAACAATGGAGCATTGTCAATTCAATGGCGAAGAGGGAATCGAGCCGGGACGAAACTTAAATTGGACTCAATTTCTAATGAAGTCGATAGATATCAGTAAATCCGGGCGGGCTACTTTTGTCGTCAATAAACGAATCGCTATAAATTCCAATACGGTATTCATGTCACGTGCACCGAATGCATTATGTACGTGTCCCGTAATTATAGAGATCATATTTGCTTCCTAATGTTTTGCTAATTTTATAAGAATGTGCAGATAATATTGTTTTCTTTAAATAAATATTGCAATTTTAAATAAATTGTTGTGACAAAACGTAAAAGCAATCTGCAAAGAATGAAAGACATGTGGTACATGCGGGTTTGCTTTTACATAGACGCCATAAAAACTATAGAAACCGCTGTTAAAACAAACCGTTATAAAAAAACAAACGTTGAAGAGAATACTCTGCACTATTTTTGTTTCGCCTGTTCATAACTGCATTTTTGGGAAATAAGGAACAATTTGATTTACGGGAAATTCACACTCACGTTAATTAACGAGATGACGCTTGATTAGCGGAGATTATCTGGCAACACACCTGGTTGTCTGTTATTATCGAATAACCAATGCAGTAAACAAATAGCGAATTCGGTTGGACGCACTAGTGCGCCTTCAGTGCACATTAAAGCCGTTGTACACTGATGTTATCTCTAATATTTAAAGTAAAATGCAAATATTTCGACTGATAAAATTCCCAATACATATTTTACCAAATAGTACAATAAAAAATATTAAGGATTTTGTGACTTAACCCGTTTATATTAAACATACACTTTACGTTGATTTGTGTACGACGGCTTTAATGTGCACTGAGTGCGCACTGGTGCATCCAACCAAATTCGCTAAAAGTTCTGTCCGCATTAATAGCTGATGCAACAGCTCGCCGTAAAGTTCGTTAACATCCACCCGATATGTCGCATAGCACAGAATAATACGATTGAACTTAAAATCGCAGTAAATATACGATGAAACAACTAAGCATCCTAAATATACTTTAGCAAACAATATTTGTTAATTGTTTGAATTATTTCGAAATTTCGATAAATATAATAACCAACTTTGTTAGGAATTATATTACATTGTGTCTATAATTATATACGGCAATTATCTGCTATTATAACATTTCTATTAAGATATTAAAATTATTGTATAGGCGATATATTTTGATAGGCGATTATTTCAATGATCATTACGTAAACAAATCTTCAAATTAAAAAATTCATGAAAAGTTATATAAGTTTTTAATTTATTTATATTTATTCATATTTATATCTAATATGTTCAGCATGTATGTATAATGTTGCAATTTAGAAGTTTCTGTAATCGGAATCTCTAAGCTAATATGTTTTTTGTTGTAAAATTAAATTCTTAAATATTTAGATAACTTTTTATGGACTTTTTAAAAAAGTGGATTAAAAACAGATATACAAAATATTTACACACACATATACACAAACTATTATAGAAGATAATTTTAATAACATTTTCACTTCTTTCTTTATTTACGCGAAAAGAATTATTCAAGCTCTCAAAGAAACACGCAGGTCAGTCAAAATGGAAAATGTCACGAAAGAGTGAAAGATATTTACGAAAAATGAAAGTGAAAAATTCCCGGAGGAAAACGCTAAAGGGATGGGCAGCGGCGAGAAACGGCCGGTTCAACGTTAGCATAAATTTTGGGACACACGTACGCATATTATCTCGAGTGAGTTAAGCCGAGGCGGATTGTAGAGGTTGACTCGAGGGCATGAATACGAAAAAGGGTTGTTCTCTCGTGCGCGCGCAAAGCCTTGAAGCGGTGGTGCCGAGAGAGAGGAGGTGCTGCGTAATCCCTTCGACCGACATTTTCACGTCCTCGACATATCGAACGATTTGCGACATATGCAACAAAAGATTTTTAAGAGATCTTTTAAGAGAAAATCCGACCCATTTATAATCGTGCGCGAGCTTACAATCTTTGCATCTTTCAACTCCTCGACATATTTTCTGTTCTTTTTGAGAAATCGGAAGGACAGCAGGTACATTAATATCATTAATAACAATTTTGGTTAACTAAAATTAATCAAGGTTTATAGATATGAGTTTTCTTCAAACTTCCGATTGAATCGAAAAGCTGCCTATTTGAAATGAACGTTTGCTACGCTCGCAATATTTTGCGTGCATATTGCAAGTTCTCTGATATGATACATTCTTACACGAGTTTTCCCCCACCGTTTTCCATTTATACGAAAGAATACTTCGCGCCAGACTCAATCCCACATCTCTTGTGTAAAGCACGAAGTGTATACATAAAGAAATAAGAACATGAATACGAATCATGTGTCTTTGAGGCTAGCAATCTCTGAAGAGATTCACATTTTTAATGAAATATAAAACAGATAGAACATTTATATTTAATTCTTGTGTTTTTATTCTTATATATTTATTATTTGTCCTTAATAAAAAGATATTCTTTCAAATATATGTATATATGCTTTACTTATTAAAATCTGCTTTACATATTAAAGCTTTATTGTATAAATGCCTTATATTAAATTATATTAAAATATAAAGTATTGTGTGTGTATATTTATCGCAATGCCAATTATAATTGAAAATAATTTTAAAAATATATAATTGTTAGTATAACAATTTATTTAAGATTAAAATACTTATCTTTGCAATGTACCTACATATAAAAAAATAAAATAAATATAAAATGTAATTACAAACAATATGCCGTATTAATTTTTAACTGATTGCAAGACAGATTAAAATCTGTTAAAAGATGTAAAAATTTCTTAATATTTATTTGAAAATTGTTTTTTTAAAGAGATTTTGTCATTTTTCTAATTTTCAAAAAAGACATCCATGTTTTATATACATATTGCATGATATACTTTGAAGTTACTCGACAACTAACTTGGTAATAATTAGAGTAAAATAATTAATTAATTAAAATTATTCTGTTCCGCGATAAAATATTTACTGGATCTCACGTCATCTTATTTCGTTTATTAATACAAAGCCAAGAGCTACTAGATGGATAGACTAAAAAAGATTAGGATAAAATCGGCATATTATATACGTAGTACATATATATTACGCGAGAGCAGTCTCCCCCCCGAAAGCATAATCAATCAATAAATAATGAAGCTTTAGAATTAATTATTCAGCTTAGTCTAATTTAGTCTATCCATTACCCTATAATAAAAAATTTGTCACTCACCGACCGATGCGCTACGGGCGGAGTTTGTAGTGATGATTCTGTAACACAAAAATGGAAAATTCAAATTAAAGAGGCGCTGAAAATAATCAACGTTTCAAAAAATAATTTTTACACGCGTCTGATTAGTCTTTCAATTAGATGTAGTAATATATATATATATATAATTATCTATCTTTTGAGAAAAGTCTTTACAAAAATAAACTTTTATAATATTTTAGATGGTTTCTCTTTCTTAAATTATTTCTAGCTTATCGTGATAAAACGGCTCGGAGGTAAATGGGAATAAGATATCAATTTTAAGATAAGAAATAATACTCACCCCAAGTTTGCTCCGGGCCCGATGCCTTTGCCAGGCCTCCTCCTTCTCTCTGAACGTCTAGTCTAGGTTGTCAGGTTTCCTCTTTCTCCCACTCCTCCTTTCGTTGAACAGGACACTCACACTATTTCAATGTCCAATATTTCGCGATCGAGAACGAAATAATTGTAACAATACGATCACGATACTTTGTTAGATACTCCCGAGTTGAAACTTGAAACAATCAGCGTACTACGGCGTACTTTAATTTAAATCCCGCGACAATCACCACCGGCGAGCTGTTTTTCCCGCCGTACACAGCCAACTTCGTACCGACGCGACGCGGCCGCGCGGATACACTCTGCGAGTCGAGTCAACAGCCGAATTGAAACGAGAGTACCGTTCCATATATGTATGTATGAATGTTGTACATACACGAGACACTAGCTAGACACGCTTGCGATACAGCTCGAGCGCGTAAATTCCGCGAGATGAGAATGCAATCTTAAATCATCTCACACACCACCGCGCCTCGTTATTCTAAATCACGCGTATCGCGTACTCCGTCACATTAAATATCCAACTCGACGATCCGGCAATTCGCGTATTAAACCGCGTTCTCGAAATGCGAAAGCGGGGGCCAGATTATTCTTAAATCAACGAATGATCGGAACGGAAATAGAAGAAACGGAATATTCAGCGTAGGTGCATTAATTCTGTATTCACCTGACTAGATTCCCGTAAACTCGTAAAGCGCGCGAGGCGTGTGCTGCGCAATGACCAGCGAAGCGCTGGTCACATTCATGAATCGCGAATAGCGCAAGAATTAGCATCGATTGTGCAAACGGGATACCTAACCCGATAGTTATAATAAAGAATAGGTATACTGCATCTCTGTTACCTGCGATATAATCGTAATGCTTATCGCAACATTCTCATCTCGCGATGTGATAGCGCTACGCACGGAGCCGCTCGCTCGGCTACCTGTCGGTTCGAGCGTCGGAACGTGAATGATAACGCGACGCGCGACCATCGCAGTGACCGTCCTTGACGCGGCGCGGCGCGGGGCGGGGCGCGGCGTTCAAAAAACAAAGTAGAGCAGCCGCGTGCCAACGGTCTCGCCGCTTGCATCGACAATATTTACCTGATAACATTTTATATCCTTTTAGCGGTACACCAAATATGTATTCCGTTTCTTGTATTTCGATGAATGGGTTATTATCGCATATATATCTTTCGCGTTGTTTAGTCTTACGTATATTTTACTTTTTTCTTCTTATATTGTCGTATGCAATTAATAGACTTTAACAAATTATTTATTAACGTTATTATGTTTCAAAATGTTAATGTTCATTCTATGTTCAAGCCTAATGTTCCTTCTATACAATATATATGTATATAATAGATGAAACCGATAATTACGTCTAATACAGTAAGTGAATTACATATAGGTACGAGATTATTAAATGTGTGTGTGTGCTAATGTTATTAAATACTAACGTATTTAATAATCGTAACAAAGATCAATAATAATCATAAAAAGTATTTAGATAAATATAA
Organism: Leptothorax acervorum; assembly: GCA_035220615.1. Taxonomy (NCBI): domain Eukaryota; kingdom Metazoa; phylum Arthropoda; class Insecta; order Hymenoptera; family Formicidae; genus Leptothorax; species Leptothorax acervorum. Next base: position 2,703,657 of record JASTWQ010000086.1, read on the forward strand.
AAATATATCAAATTAATAGCGGAACGATAAAAGATATGAAAAATATAAATTTCTTTAAAAAAGTATTTACTTAACAAAAAATTTAATATTAATTAAAAAGTCAGTAGGGAAATCAAGAGCGGTTAATTAGTTGTTAAAAAGGTTAATTAGTTGTTCAAAACATTTGTAGATATTTAAAAAATTAAAGTAATTTTATTGCTTTATACGAATTTTGTATAGATATTTATAAAAATTGTTATTTTTATAATGTATAATTTATCTCATTTAATCAGCAAACAAAATTCATTTATTTTAAATAATTAATTTAATATTACGAGTAGCGAGCTTCCTCAAAGCCAAAAGATACACGCATATCATGAACTCCGCAATCAAGTGCCCGCATTAATGAAATTTTCCAGATTGCTAATACTGGAATCAGACTAGCGAAGAATCCAAACTATTCAAATAACGAAGTTGGGAAACTGACGCAATAACTGGCATTCATAACAACTCTCCTGCGACTGTATTTTACGCTGGCTATTACGATTGTTGTCAGGAGAGGTTGCCATCTACAAGCCGTCGAAAACATCTGTTAGACGAATGAATGATGATCTCTTCATTTAATTAGAACTCATCTTGCACGAAGTATTTGCCCCAATGTAAAGATCGCAGAAAATAAGATGTAGATAAGAAAAGAATCAAAAGAGAATATTATTTATTTTAATAAAAAATTTAAATGTAATTAAAAATAATAAAAAAATTTAACTAATTATTTAAACATTTTTAAAATAATTATTTTAGAATTAAAAACCGTCAAAAAACTAATAAAATACTTTTAAGAGATTAAATATTCATCTTTATCAGTTTACAGAAAAATAAAAAACACGATCGTGTCTTTGCGTCAAGTGCACAAGCAAGCAACTCGCAAGTCCTTTTACATTAAATTTTCTTCTTATTTTTAATTAACCTTCTATCTAATATATAACGCTATATCTTCTTCAATATATATTATTACTATGTCTTTAAATTCCTCGTCTGAAGATATATTTGGTATTAATAGGTATAGTACATTTCAGCATATTATTATTTTAAAAGAAAAAGGTCTCGAAAGAAAATTCAATCAAGAAATACGCCTCTCTTTGATTTAAATTACATAAAAATATTCCAACTCTCTTCTCGCATCTCTAAATAATAAAAATATAATTAAAACTTTGCAATTTTGCTCGTCTGATAATATGATTTAACTTTATTCTGGCAGTAATTGTTAGAACAATGTATAAGAAATGTTAACTTATCATAGAGGTACCTCTATTTTTATTGGATTGCATTTTTATTGCAATTAAGTGTACCTAACATTTATAGCTAAATTTGATTACTTCATGTTTTCCATGTTAAATCAGATTATTTTAAATTTCAAACACAACTATTATAAAATTTTATTTCGTAAAAACAAGTTGACTTGTAAAAGTTCTCCACTACTTCCGCTGATTATAATTCGCGGTCCTTTTTTCTTTAAACCAGTGTCGCTTTTATGTTTATTATTTGTTATCTATATATATAAACTAGGATTGATTGTTTACTGGCGAAGGAAAAGTCTATGTCATTAACTAGAATGTCTATATGTCCCTTACTAACTCCTAAACTCTTTGATCGATCTAAACCAAATTTCGCATAGTTACTCCCTAGAACCCCGCGGAAAATATAGGCTACCATAAAACTTGAACACCGCACCCCTTCCCCCTGATTTCATCCTCTTGACACTTGTGATAATTTAAGTAGCTATAAAAAGCTCGAATAACGCCGGATAGTTTAAGCTAATATAAGTATAATAAATATAATAATACAATTTAGTTTTTTCATTATAATTCAATAAAATACACTGCAACATACACAGCCCAATTGCTTGTACATTTAAAATATCTTACTAATTGTAAGAACTACACAAAAACAAACAAAATGCATATAAGAATTCATAATTTTTACTAATTTTAAAATATATTCCTGTTACCGAGAAATATAATTAGATTGCGATTAATTACGGTTTTAGTATCCGATACAGAAAAAATATTTACGGTGAAAAGCGAGCTCTCAATGTTCTCTGCTTTTGTCGGGTCCTACGAGATCAATCCGCGAAAAAAAGTTAAGCGATTCATCAACGGTTTCGCTGCAGAAGGGAACAAATTCCAAATCTTCCGAACTGCTTCCAATAGCAGAGGTTTCGGCAGCAAGTAAACGACAGTCACCGATATATTCACATTTTTTCATAATATGATGCAAATCTTATTGCAATTTTTTAAATATTATTGCGCGTAAAAAATATATTTTCCCATTATTAAAATACATTTTTTAATTAGAAAACAGATGGACGGAACAATTCTTATAGCAAAAAGTAATTACAAACGAGTATATTTAATAATAAAATACATGCGTTTTTTTAAATTAGAGCTCTTTAATGTGCAAATTAAAATAATATTATTTGTTCGAGATAAGACAAACCCGATAAAAGTGGAATTTCGAAAAACTTCAACAAAATATATTTAACAACTTGAAATTTACTATTTGAATTCTTGTGACATTAAACTAAATATGTAAAAAAAATTACTTAATAACAAAAATATAATATTTAGATAATTTAAGTTTAAGTTATCAATATTCCATTAATATCGAGGTATACCCGTTCGATTTGTCTCGAGTTTTTTAAGTATTCGCACACTTTTAATTGCATTAATTATGCGATTAAGAATTTAAAAAATAATGATAACATTTTGTAAAACTCATAAAAGCTTTAAGTTTTGTCACAAAAAGTATTATATTTTGCGCATATATTTTATTATAAAATATGTAAAAGATAAACGATTAATAACTAGTTTACATGTTTTGGACTGTGGCGGGATCTACTTACAGTGCCTGAAAATAGAAGTTAATTAGAAATAGAATATTTAAAAAATCCAAAAATTATATAACAAAATATACTCGTTTGTAAGCATATCTATTATTTTCTAATCAATTCTTAAAAAGCGGATTATAATTAAGATTTTATTTATTTAATAATTCAGTCATTTTATAAATTACCTATATCCATACTCATTCTACAATTAGGTTTTATTCATAAAAAAAGAAGCAATGCCACTCAACTATTAATGCGAAAATATTTAATGTGAGAAGAATAAGAGATCTTTTCTCAAAATATTTTAATTAATTTCGTAATTTGATTGTAAAACTTGCATAATGGTAGTCGTTAATTCTCTACCAAAACCACTGCTTTCGGAAACTGTCAATAAAACCCAAGATTAATTCAGATTTTGTAATAGAAACCCTCAATTTTGAGAAACCGAATTAAAAGTAACAGATAGCTCCCATAAGAACCGATGAGAAATAACTCTTTAATGATGTAAAGATCATTATAATTTCGCACTAGTACAAACACATTCGTTTATCTGACAAGGAAGGAGTAGTAACAAGACTCCCTTCTATCATACGTAAATTCTCTTCTTGTCTTCTGGCCAGATTGAACCTACCTTTCGTTGCTCCTGGCCAATATCGATTCTGGCTACGTATACAACCAGAGATCGGAACGGAGAAATATTCCTCCTATTGTCGGTTAGTCATCGCCGATAAATCAGCCTAAAGCTTTTATCCTATCATATGATGCGCGAAACACGAACGCGTCGCAAAGGGGCCATCGCATTGATGAAATTAATTAAGAAATTTACAATAACATTTAATATCATATTAAATTAGCGTTTATTCTTTATGCGTGCTTATTCTTAATATTTTCGACCAATACATCCAATCAGAAATATAATCAAGTTTGCAAAATATTTTATATTAACCGTACTCTGATTCTATAAAGAGATTCGACCACATTTCGTCAATATTAAAAATTTTTAGTAAAATATATTTAAAACGGAATTTTAATTTCAAATTAAACGAATAAAAATTGCTAAATGCGACTCGACATTAGGCCCATATGCGTACTTTCATCGATTCGAGCGATTCGTTGCTGAATTTCTTCTCAAAAGCATGCAGAGATAAGAAATTCAGAATAAATAACGTAAGATCCGAAGAAAATAATGAATTTAATATTAATAAAAATATCTCCTTGTTTGTGAAGTATTAAAATTACTTTTTATATATTAGAAATAAATATTTTAACTAACGCAGAACTGTGATCAACTGAAATATAATTACTAGAAAGATTTCTTTTATATTTATCGACAAAATACATATATTGCGAATCTTACGTTATATTCACACTATTCGTCGTAATCATACTATTTTAACTGGTATAAAGTCCAGTTGCCAATCACTACATATAGATAGATAGACTATAAAAATGTAGGCTAAAGTTGGTGTAAATAATTAATAACACGTGTCTTTTATAAAATAAATGATCAGAAACATATTACAAGACACTAAAATATTTATTTTGTCATTTCATTATTGCAATATGTATACATATGATGTATATATTGTTTTCTTACACCAACTTATACAATAACTAATCCTGGAAGAATATTTGTAAAATTTGATAGATGAGAAAATTAATGACACGATATTTATTACGGTAACAAATATTTCTCGATATCGTGTTCCATAAATAACAATTTTATTCATTTATATCACTTATTTATTTTATTACATTTCTTCAATTTCTTTATTTCATGTAAATGCATAAGAAACATAAATATTTTATTCTTTCTCTTTGTTGTCCATAACATATAAAATGTTGACACTTATGAGTAACAACTTTAAATTTAAAAAGTTGTATTTCATACTTTCGCTTTATCTTTTGTCTTTCGCTTTTACTTTTTTCATATATCTAAATAATAAGCCTAAAAATTTAATATATTTCGATGTACTTGATTACTCTACTATTATCTAAATAATATTATTAATATATTGTATCTTCATAGTATTCCAATTTTACGAATAAATTCTGTTTTTGCACGCAATGTATGCATGCAAGTGCATTCTCGTGTGCACGCTAAATTAATAAATGCTGCACAATAAATCAAACAATAAAGGAAACAGCCAGGATTAGATATTTTATCCTAAGTTGTCTATCCATTTTAAGGTAATAGATCTATGGAAAGAGTCTCATACTCATTTATGATAATTGTATATCGTTGCTAAATTGATGTAAGCATCGAGATACGTTGTACATAAATCTAATAAAATTAGATTTCATACAGATTTATTACCTCAATAAGAAAATTATTTCATCACTCACCGAACCGAAGCGCAACAGCGGAATAACGATGATTCTGTAACACACAAACATAAGATCCAAATTAAAGAAGCGCTTAAAATAATCAGTGCTTTAAAAGATAATTCTTATAATAATGTATCAAAATTTGTATTTATCTTTCAACTACATATTTATTCAAATAATTATACATTTTTTGAAGATTTTTATCAGAATAAACTTTCACAAAATTTTAGATTATTTTTTCTTATTATTTTTAAACTGTTAAAAGTTAAAATAAAACGATCTAAATAAATAGGAAAAAATAATTAATTTTTTCAAGTAAGAAATAATACTTACTACAAAGTTGCTCCGCCGATGCCGCCGATGCCTGATGCCTTTCCAAGGCCCCCTCTTCCTCTCAGAATTATCTGGATTGCCAGCTTTGTTTGTTGTTCTCGATGCAACACTTCACGCGTCGTTATTTTCTGAAATCATTTGAATAAATGATTCGATTAAAGAGAAATAGGCGATATTTTCATGATATTATATAACATATATAATATAAAACTCAATTACATTCACCATCTCTCAGACTGTTTGAGTTGTCAGTTCCGTAGGACACCATCGACGCGACACTTGCGAAAATACGGGTAATTACGATCGCGCGATATTTTATATGTCACTTCCGAAGTTACTAACGTGCGACGCAACGTATCGATTGCGACTCGCGAAAATACGATTAATTACATTTGCGCAACACTTTCCCGACACTAATCGCATGTGAGATTTTATTATATTGCAATCAATTAAGATTCAATATGGTCTGTATAAAAGTATGCAATGCAATTAAAATTCAGCATTCCCGTCATGTATCGTTCTATCCAAGTTTTTCGGATAGAAATAATGCGAGATATGTATCTGTATGAACAAGTATTCATTGCCTCGATACACGTTACAAGTAATTAATTGCAAGAGCTAGTTAGTCGGACAGGATAGCAATTGCTTATCGTTCATAGAGTGATTGCGTTTCGAGAGATAGTAACGCTACGACGGACGGACGGATGGAATGATTGTGTCTGCCTATATTATACATATGTGCGGCGAGCTTGATGTCAAATGACGCGCCGTACGCCACAACAATAACAAGAGCGAGTGCCGACCGAATCGTTATCATTTTGAAATATGTAACGAATTATAAACTAAATGTACGAATATTCCATTTATCTGCACGTTTCTAATTAATAAACAATTGTATCACGGTCTTTCGTTATTCGAATGACTTATTCCGATAATTCGTTTATTAGTGCGTTTTCAATTGAAAAGCGATAGAGACAATTAAACTTATATATAATTTATGACAAATTTTCGACGAAACTTTTAAACCGTGATACAAGATACGATCAAATTAAAGCATCATATAAGATATCATTACCATGCATTACCATGTCAAATAGCACATAAAAGATCAAAATTTATAATTTTAATCACATATCGTCTTGATTCTTGTTTCGAATAAATGAATCGTGCAGTGTATTTGCTTCGATAAATCGTGTTTGCCATTACCGAATCTTTCATACTATTCGCAATTCGTATGGTTCATTCGTTTGTATGATGCAACTCTATACGCGAATCAACGCGAATTAACCAATTCTTTTTAATATTCGCGATTTTTTATTTAACGTACACGATGACGCGCTATATGTTGCAAAAAAACACATACCAAGGTTATTTAGCAACTGAAATATTTAAAACTTTATGACATAAATTTATACCAAATATTTTAGATGTTATATTTCAAATTACTTTTAATGCGTATGCGCTTATTATCGAATATTAAATCCGACAAGTATTTAAAGTGTAAAATTTACCTCATTTAATTAAAGGAGTATTTTTCTAAATTAATTTTATTATTACATTCTGCCAAATTCTTATATGTCCCGAAGTAAATAAAAATATATTTAATAAATCATAGTTTTTCATCCTCTTTCTTATTCTATTATATGATGTAACTTTGTGTATTATATAATTATCACAAAATACAAAGAAAAAATCATAATAGTTTAATAAATACTAATTGCTAATTATTTACAATTAGTTCCTGATAATTAACCACATAAGTATACATAATTAATCATGTAAAATCCATATACTTTTATATAATTTTAACAAATTATATAAATAAAATTGTTAATTTATTATAATCAATAATCATCACAAATAGGATCTTTTCTTGCAAATGTAAAAAAATCGAATCTAATTGTAAGTGTCATTAAGGAACGTTAATACTTGTTCGTAGATATAGCACTAAAATAATTTAAAATCTCCATTTCCAATTGCTTCGATTTTTACAGAGAATAAATCACGTGAAATATTTGTTTCGATAAATAGCCATCGTTTCGATACGTTCACAAGTCGTTAAAAATTAATTAATCGCGCGGATTGGCAATCGCTAATTGTTCAAAGATAATGGAGTTTCAAGATAATACGTTGGTGCGTGATGGACAATACGTACACCAATAAATGGCCTTGCATAAATACCGCGTCAGCATTCTATACTTCGCTAAAATAAACACCAAATCCAATTATTGTTTGTCATTACGAAATATTTAATATAATATAAATTTATGCTAATATTGTGTAAATATTCTGTCTTTTGCTTTTTGAGTTAACTTTAATCGATTTATATGGTACATTATATAAATCTAACATCCATTTCAAAAGTAAAACATTTAAAGTAATTAAATTTAAAGGCCTAAGAGATATTGACATCTTATAAATTCTGCAATTAAATGCCCGCATTAGTAAAAATTTTTTAAATATTGGTAAAATTAGACTGGTAAAGAATCCAAACTATTTAAATAATAAAGTTAAAAAACTGACAATATTAAAAAACTGATATAACAACTGATAATAAGTGATATTGATAACAACTCTCCTGCGATTGTATTTCGCATCGATTTTTAAGATTGTAGCCGAGAGAAGTTGTCATCATCTATAAACTGTCGAACACATCTGTTAGATAAATGATGCACGTCTTCTCTTCACTTAAGTAGAACCAATCTTACACGAAGCAATAATCCAAGAGTAAAAATTGCACAAAGTAAAATAATAATAAGAAATAACTAATAAATTTATTAGCAAGCCACTTTATAAAATAAAAATATTATATGTAACTAAACTAATTAAACTTAATTGATTATTTTAAAACTTTTGCAATTATTTTAGAACCAAAAACTGCAAAGAAATTGAATTGGATATTTTTAACGGTTGAAGATTGAAAGTTCGTTTTTATCCGTATATTGAAAATCTTTTTAACCTCACGTTCACTGACCGGCAAACGAAATTTTTGGACTTCTAAACGCATAGAGTGCACGGTGAATTCATTGTGAATGCGAAGCAGAAATGGAATAAAAATCCACGGAAGAACTTGCATTCAGAAAAATGTTGCTTCTTTCAATACATATTCGGTTTCGTTCCACTTCGTTTCTATTTCGGTGGACAAGAGACTGCTTCGTACACGCTTTGAGGGATTTGCATCATTTCCGATTTTAATTTTATATCTAAAAAGACTGTAAACCGGAATCTTAATCCCTCTTTTATGATATAGCGTTAGCGCGCAAAATTGACATCATTTTCATTTATGTATTCCACGTGGCATCGTGGCATGTGGTATCTATGTGAAAGGGATTAATACTCTATTTGTAATTAAATGTTACCAATCATTAGTAGCAATCTATTTAATTACGTCAAGCTAGTTATTTAATTAAACTCCGTTTCCAATACGAAATATTATGCACTTCCTACAAAACAATAGTACGATAATAGCACGGTAAACCGTTATGAATATTATGAGAAGTAACAACAGCTTTAAGTGACAGATATAACTAGCAGCCGTTGCTTATTACACCTTCCAGAAGCTCGGTCGTTTTTTCCTGCAAAATCCTTCAACAACACTTCTAGATAAGCTACTCGTTATGCGGTTTTATTAAGGTGATGAAAACCTGAGAGTATCTCTCTCTGCATTATTTTCAATAAAAAAATTATACTCAACAATATATCTAAATAAAATAATACATGTGTGTACGTGTATATGTTAAATGTAAAATTATTTATTATACAAGTAATTTAGTTTTTATTTCGTTAAAAAATTGTTAAAAAATGAAAATAATATTATAAATTATTCCTCACTCAATCACCGAAAAACTCTTAGTTATTCCGTTTGCTTGCGGTTTAAGCAAATTCACGAAACGTAGAGCAATGTTATTTTTGACTGCGGTGTCTGAATATTACAAGTCTAAGAGTTCTGCAGCATTTCTTTTTCCCCTATCTTCTCTCCCAACTTTATTTTGTCAGATGAAATTCCATGGAGGCTTCCAGCTTGTCGTCGTTTGCCTGGCTTGGACGTTATCGGTATTTCGTTTTCTTTCATTTTTCGCCTACCTTCTTTTCGTCCGTCGCTATTTTCACGGTCCGAAAACGCTGCGTCCATTAAAAACGCTCGCTGCAATGGATGTGACGAACCGGCTTTTAAGCGTGATAAATGCACAAATATAATGTGATAGTACAGGAAATTAATTTCATTAACATTTCATGACGAGACCGCTGATGTTTATAATACCGTGAAAGCTTAATCAACTATATTTACATTATCACGATCGCTTTTCCGATTAAACAATGTGTCAAAAGAAATTTTGATAAAGAAATATGTTTCAAAAAAAATATCAAAATATCTTTAGATAAAAGTACTTAAAATGCAATGCGTCGAGTTCGTGTAAAAACTGTCCACAGATAGCTGCATAATGAAATGTATTATTTTGACCAAGAAATTCTCGTAAAATATAAAGTTTATATTTTCTCTCTTGTTGGCGCACTTGTTGAAGCAAGTTATTTATTCGTATTTGTTCACGCTCTGTCACTCGGTCTGAATCCGTTTTTATATGTCATTAAATTTGCTAATTAAAGTATAATAAATTTAAATAAATATCTTGTCTAAATTTTTAAAAAAGAATTATTAATGTAGCCTTTCTAAGATACCAAGGAAACTAATTAGAAGATAACGTTTATTCATTCGTGTTTATTCATGTTTTCTCGCTCGGTCTGGGTCCGTTTTTATCTCGGTTTTTATATACTAATTAGGATATGACAAATTCAAATAAATATCTTGTCAAAACTTTTGAAAAAAATTATCAATCGCAAATATGCAGTCTTTCAATGATATCAAGGAAGCTAATTAGGAAGTAACGTTTCCTCAATGTTTATTTCTTGTAAAAGAAATTTCACGAAATCTGCGAGGGAATATGACGTAATAAATCGTAGTATGCACAACGCAAAAAGAAACTTCAACTTCAATCGATGCTATCCCGTATACATGTATGTATATACACGTATCACATCCGCTGACGATATACCGAATTCTTTCGCGCAGTCAATATTGGTCAATGCAGCTCGTAGCGTTCACTTCCGATGAAGCGGAGAAAAATGCCAGAAATTCGTATACGCCCTTCGCCATGTTGATCGCATGGTTAACATGACCAGAAAGGAAGGCAAGGACGAAGGATCGTGGCGTGTGGTGGGTTCTATAGAGACGAAGAGCGCGTATACGGTGAATATCGGAAATCGATGCGTATACTCGCCTGTTGCCACATTGCATACGCATTTGTCCGATTTCATGAATGTATGTATTGCACGTATAGCTTCTTTCTGTCGAGCGCATGACCTACGGCTTCACGCATGACAACCGAGTTGTCATGATCGCGACGCGATTTATCGCCAACGTTCCTTGCAAAGACGTTTAATTACTCATTTTGACAATGTCTCAGTTGATATCTGTTGACATTGAAGTTGAAGTTTCTTGTGTATACATTGCTTAATTACGTGAATTTTCTTAAACCGCAAGCAAACGAATAACTAAGAGTTTTCGGTTTTTTGCTGTTTGAGTGAGGAATAATTTATAATATTCTCTTCATTTTTTAACAATTTTCTAACAAAATAAAAGCTTAATTACTTGTATAATAAATAATTTTACATTTAACATATACACGTACACACATATTTAACTGTATTATTTTATTTAAATACATGTTGAGTATTATCTTTTAATTGAAAATAATGTAGAGAGATATTCTCAGTTTTTTCAATTATAAGAAGTCGTCAACAAAAAGATCATACCTATACAAGAATTAAAAAGATCTTTAAAATCCGTTGACGTTTTCTTTGCAACAGCGAAATCTCGTAAGACATTATAGCGTAAGAAAATGACAAAAATTAGAAAAGGCAAATAATAAAGAAGATTTATCATATATTAATTCCGACGAAATTCAAGTATTTTTGATAAACATTAATATGTATATTTATAGCATTTGATCGAGATTATAAGAGCTCATTATTGTGTAACTGATACTTCTCTTTATCGCTTTACTCATTGTCAGACAATGTAGAATTGTCTCACTTATTAACTGGGTTACGTTTAATTACCAGATGCATTTGTGACGCATTCCTAAGTATAATGACCTAGTTGAGAAGCAGTCTCAAAGAGTGACTGTCCTTTCTTAATTAACGCTATTAAGACACGTATTTTTTAATCCAGAAATATCGCGTCTTATTTCGAAGAAACGCTGACAAACGTAATTAGGCAACTAAATGTGCATTGCAATGCAAAAGAAAACACAATCTTCAAGATTCTCTATTTTATTATCATTTTCGAAAAATCATATTTATAAATTTTTTAATTAAAGACAAGAACTTAACAAAATAAAAAAGAGCAAAATCCTAAAACCATACTGTTTTTTAATTTTTACACGTTAATGCCATTTTGACAATATTGCAAAAAATTAAAAGTTACAAAAATAGAGAAAATAATTCCGCAAAAAAAAAAAAAAAACGCTCTTGTTCAAATTAAACAGTCAATGGCGTGGCTTTTGTATTGTGCCGACAAGTGGAGACAGATTAATTTATATATATTCTACAGATAACTATGTTCGATAATATACTTTCACATTTCGATAATAAAGAAGAGAATATGAGAAACCGCAGATAATACAATAAAGAAGAGAATAGGAGAAGCCGCAGATAATACAATAAGTTTTCGAACAAGTTTTATAAAAAAAGGGGTGGGCATATCGGCTTTTCAAATTCTATTGTGTTACGGATGTATCTTTTAAACAATGATTAAATCTATATACTAAGATTACTAAGATAGTAACTCATCGGCGGAGAGAAACGGAAGTAATTGCATTTTTCTTCGTGCAATCTCTTCTTAGATTATTCTGATGGGCTTTTCAAAGTTTTTATTATTGTGTACACACAACATCAAATAATAATAATAATGATAATTTTATAAATGTTGAGTGATTTAAGTATAATAATTGAGTATATATACAATTTTTAGTTCGCTTACAATGTTCAAAGATTGGATTAAGACTTCTGTAAAGTTCATATTTTTAAAGTTCTTGTTTTTAAAGTTTCGACAAAATGATAGAATTGGACTTCTTTGATCAATTTCTTGAGTTTCTTATATGTTCGAGAAAAAGTTTCGATGATAAGATGTAAAAAATAGGGAATAACAATTTTTTAATAATAATTTTTCACTTCACAATCGGATATTTAATTTTGAGATTTAGAAATCTTGAGAAATTGTCCAGAACTTTTTTAAAAAACGCAGGATTTTAAAAAAATTTAATCAACGGGGGAGACTTAAAAAATTTCCTCTTTCCGATTATATAATTAATACAATTAAATATATTCATATGGGGTTAAAAGATTTTCTACATCCTTTTCTATAAAAATAAAATTTATCTATATATCACTATAACACGAAATAATAAAATAACGATAGAGGAGTTAAAGTATTTGAAGGAAACATTTAATAGTTCAATTGATATAAATTGCAAAATTAAAGGATTATGGAAAAATAGGATTTATTTCGTTTATCATAGCAATTGTTAATAGCAGATCCATCTAGTGACAATGCGACAATGACTTGAGAAACCGAGTTATATACCAGAGAAAAAACCGAGAGTGAACATACCTGGGTAAATGGAACATATGTCCATTTTGGCGCCTCTATGTGCATAAACCGTGGATATTCAACTACGTACAGTCGCATGTCCACTTATATTTCCAACGGATAACAGGCTATATTCATAGTCTTCGGTTGTGTCCTGAAACACCGATGAGATACTAATTAAAGGACGACAATTAATCTTATAGAAGTTTGCGTGACTCTTAAAATTTGGCTAGTTAGCTCATAATATAACACTAATTAATCTTATGATTTATATTATTATCCTGTTGTTTCGCATATTATGTACATATGTTTAGGACCCGATAATATTCAATTTTAATTAAAAATTGCAATTTAACAAATTTGTTATTGTCATTCGGGTTTGATTATCTATCGAGTGAATAACTGTAGAAAAAAAATAGTTTCATGTCAAATTTTTGATATAATTGCGTCGTAATATGTATTCTTATTTATAAAGTACGTGTACAATAATAAATCATAAATTGAAAACTAATTATTGAGATATTATACACTTTCGTCTAAACTCTAACAGCTCGACTCCCAACGGGATCGATTATCGATTCGACCGACCGAGATGCTGAGTAGATATAATACCGGCTATGCAACGCTCTCTGATACCCCGAGTACCATCTGACGATGGTCCTGTACGTTTACAACGCGGTTCCCCGAATCTCCGCCATCTCCGGCCGCGCGCCGCTTCTCGCGAGTTTGCTACATGATACATCTATTCCTTCCGTTTCCGCGTCGTCGGAAGGTCGCGTCGTGCGTCGTGCGTGGCAATTGTTGACAGCCACCGTAGGATACGTTTGTCACAGCTGTGCGTTTGACACAGCTGCACAGTTTTTTTCAATTGTTAGCGGCACTGGAGCCTCGTCCGCCGTTCGCGTCCCGACGCAGCCACGTCCAGGCTGCGTGTCCCGGCCACCGTCATCCGACGCGTCGACCGATCGAGCCGCATCGTCGTCGAGAGACTGGGAGGGACACGGAACTCGGAAAAATGAGGTAGGTATCTAGCTCTAGCATCCACGCTTGGCGAGAATGGCGAGCGAGCACCGCGTTCTCGAGCGCCTGGCTTGCGCTTCCTCGCGTTTTCTCGCGAATCGCTTTCGTCGCGTTGCTGGTCGTGTGAAAGCGGGAACGGCAACGGCACGCGGCGCGACGGCTGTTCCGCGGAAACGAGAGCGATCGAGCGACGGTACGGCGGGCGGGAAGCCGGGAACGGGAAGCGTGTTCGCGTTTATCGACCGCCATCTTTCCCGCGCTGACGTTTATGCTCACCCCGGGACCCCCAAACAAACGGTCAGTTGCCTCGCGCCTCGGGCATTTAATTAATCGCGGACTCGGGGGAATTAAGAGGCGTCACGAGGAATGTTCTCGTTGAAAAATTCTCGTCTCTTACCGTCTTCGACAGGGCACGCTCGAATGTAATAGTTTTTTAATTGCTATTGTCTGATACGTATATGTGTGCATGTGTGTGTGTTTATACACGCCATATTATACATATGTCTAAATTGCGCGCCTGGCTTTCGTATTTATGTATACATACGTACACGTATGTGTATATATAGGCGATTGTCGCGTGTGAAAATCATGTCACGCTTAATTGTCGATGGATTACGTATTACGTGTGTGCACTGTCAAGACATGCGTCTGTACGAGACGCTTTTGAAAATGGCTGAATAGGACATACACACGTCACACGTGCCTTTGTGTATGTACGGATTCTGAATTCTGATACGCATGCTACAGAACTTGTCACGAAGTAGCTGCATTGTCGTCGCGTGATATTCACTGGCGTTTACGTCGAGATTTAGCGACCGTTATCGCAAGTTATCGTGTCACGTGCATGATAATTACGAACCGGAGCCCCGATCGTTGTAATCCGGCCGTATAACGTGTGGATTGGAAATCCGTTCTAAAATGCCAGGGTGAAATATTATGTCTGCGCTTGGGCGGACTCTACGTTATGCGATAACCCGTAATTCCGCTTAATTATGGGCGTGTTAATTATTTTTAGGCGGGTGACCGATGTCAGGGTCACGGTTGACCCTGGTTTTAATACATTTTAAATTAGATTAGGCTAGGTTATATTAGGATTTTTAATTTTTTTTTGTTATGTCATGTCGCGGATAAAAAAAGCGAATTGTATATATTTAGAACGATTGCTTATCTTAATTATGTTATTTGTAGCAGTAGATCGCAGATGGCTACGATGAATGGGAAGAGGCCCTCATCGATACCTTCTAGACATCAGCCAGAGACACTGGCGCAGCACTTTGACCTGATTAAATATATCTATGATTGTAAGTATACATGTGCAATTTAATTCAAGTGAATGAATTATGTGTTTTCCGACGGATGTTTATTTTTTATACTCGTTCCATTTTTTTTCAGCGTGGAATTCTGTATCTAAAGAGTTAGATATGTGCCACAATCAACCACACAGTAACTCCTCCAATTATAGAAATGGAGCATCAGTTACATATTACCAAGAACGTGAACCAAACCCACAGTTAAAAGGTAAACATTTTGTGTTTTCTGTGCTTTATAAAAACAGTAATGATGTAAAAAGCTTGATTTAAGCACAAGAATTTATATTATTTATCTTTACTTTTATTTGTTTCTTCGCCTTGATCTTAATTTACTAAGAAAATTATATGTGCATGTACAGTGTATTAGGAGAGATTAATTCCCATTCTTTAGAGATATTTAATTATCTTGTTTTATCGCGACGTTTTATTTCTTTTCTTCGATAATTTTTGTTTTATTTTATTATCTGCTACGGAATATATCGTGGATGAAGGATGTGTAGGGTATATTGCATCTAATTTTTTTGCAGATTTTGAGCCATTTAATTTGGAGGCATGGTGGGGACAGCGTGTTGTGCAAAGTATTACTAGGAATGCAAATTCCTAGTGCCAGGCCCAACATGTTGACTATAATCGGACATTTTCAAACAGACACAAGAAACAAAAAAGATAAATTGCGTTAACAAATCCAATCTTTTGACATTCATTGTACATTTAAAATTGACAATGATATTTTAGAGTTGGGATTCGAGTACAGAAGCACATAGAAAGATATAAATAGTAAAACTTAAACATTAAAGTCGCTCGAACAACCAAAGTAGAGAGTTCAAAATGGCAATCTTCTCGAGAGTTTCTTATTGCGATTGATCGATTTGTTTAATACTTACGTCTTACTGCTGAAGTTTTTAGGGCAATAAGAGGAAAATGATGGGCGCCAACACAAAAATTAAATCCCAATTCTGTTTTAGATATATGACGTACGTATTTATTTTAATGACATTTTCTAAACCTTTTAATGAAGAAAAGAGCAGGAAGAAGGAATGCAGACTGTAATATGAGATAAATGTGAAAGAAATGTGCTAAACATTATTTAATACGAATAGTGAAGATAAAGATATGATGACAGATATAGACATTACTATACATTCCTTCCTTTTATATTGATTGTGTTTTAATGAGATTACATTGAACTTCTTTTGTTTTTTGAAAGGTATACGTTAAGTAATCAGAAATAGAAAAACTTGTTTGTATTATTGTCTTTAGAGGGAGACGTTTTATAATTACGTGAAACTATTTATTTTAGTCATTAAATAACACGATATATAGATACATAATATAACACTCTTTATATATATACAATTATACATAATGTAATTTATATAATATATATAAATTTTATATGTAGAATTATATATAAAATTTATATATAATATAAATTTATAAAACAATGATGCTATATTTCCACGTTATTTAAAGAGAAACTGAAGATCATTATGTTTTTTTAATCTCCTTGCAATGTTGGGCGAAGTAAGTTTGCTGCTCAACAGTGCACAAAGCATTTACAGAGTGCTCAAGCTTGTTTGATAAAAATTTCATAGACGAATTTTAGGGATTGTACTTTAGGATATACACGTAAACGTACTTTTTCACATATTGCATTTCGCATTTTCAAGAAGATTTTTCACTTTCACGTCCATAAAATGACTGCACTTTAGCTAATACGTAAATTATAAATAAAAGCGTTTTCCACTTGTCGAAGGAGATTTTATTAACAGTACGAGAGATAGACATTGCACTTGAAATTAATCGCAATGTGAAATAGTGTAATGGTTATTGCGATTTTAAATAATATACATAATACACAT
Organism: Leptothorax acervorum; assembly: GCA_035220615.1. Classification (NCBI taxonomy): domain Eukaryota; kingdom Metazoa; phylum Arthropoda; class Insecta; order Hymenoptera; family Formicidae; genus Leptothorax; species Leptothorax acervorum. The sequence continues at coordinate 2,721,024 of JASTWQ010000086.1, forward strand.
AATATGTATACTCTTATTATTGTATATGTAATATGTATGTACATCTATGCGTGTATAGTTATTACATGTAAGTTTAATCAGATAATGTTTCTAACGACAAAACAATAATGAGCAATGTCTTTCTACACACATGTGAACATTTCTTTTTATGTTCCTGCTCATTCCTATCCTATTTTATATCAATTCCCTATCGTTAGAGAAATAATTTACTAACTATATATATATATAGTTACAATTTATATTTTAACATATATATATGTTAAAATATACAATATATATGTTACAATATATATGTTAAAATATAAATTGTAATTTTGCACTAAAATTTAAACGTGTTGATATAATTTTAGTGTTTTCAGTATAATACAGAACGTGAGAGTGAAATTTATGGTTGATTAATATCCAGTGCACCAGGTCAAGCTTGTGCAACGATGGGACATACGAAATTCCTGAGGAACGATGAATTCTTCGAGTGCATTAGGCTACTGACACGGTAGCTATTCGCGTGACATTTCATGAATGGAATGTGAGGTATAACAGAACCGCCGATAGCTATCATACCAAAGAGACGCTAGCAAATTCCAGATTTTTCGGAAATAAATGTTCTAAATTTTGTGTATATACAATATATAAATTTTATTATATATGTAACAAAATTTTTATTAAATTTTTTATTGGACAATTACATTCGTCAATTAAATAGAAGGTAATCGATAATCTATGTCCTATGATATGTACTAAATAATCTTTTTAAAATAAAAATTTGGAATGATTACTAATTACTCCACTTGAGAGAATTATAATTAATGACGACACATTCGAAAATAACACCGGACTCTTGTATCCATTGTCCAATACGACGCGAGTTAAATTCATTTCCTAAAGAAAGTCGCGCATCCAATATTTAATTTCGAAATTGAAGAATAAAGTTTACATACGTCTCACATATTTTCTTTGAAAATTGTTATTATATATTATAGACGAAGAAAATGAAGGAAAGAGAAGAAAGCGAAATTGTCTTTTGTGCGGCGATTTAATTTCACTTTCCCGATTTATTAAGAAAACACGAATAAATTCTCGATTCGTTAAAACCATCAAATTTGCGTAAGAATTCTGGATTTCGTAAGAGTTTGGCGTAAAATAAAAAGAATGGATCAACTCGCAAAAGTACGAAATATTATCGATGACGATTCATTGAACCCGTTTATCGATAAAACGCGAAACATAGATTATTACACGATTCACTTTGTAAGACGTTAAATATTTCGTAAACGCACACCGAGTATTTCGTATAGAGATAAACTGGCTGTTATACGCTAACGCTAATACTTACAAAGGCAAGTGCTCAATCGACCGTTTATTTTGGTAGCAGCGTCGAGTGCGCTGTTGTGTTCATACGTTGTGTACATACAAGTCCCCCCGCATCATTCACCATTTCAACCGGCGAAACTCGAGAGAGGCAGGTAGCGGTGCAGACCGTTTCGTATATGCATATATTGTCCTTTGGAATGCGGTGAGCACCGAGCGGACTGAGCTCGGTCGCGGCAACCTGAATGGCGGGGATAGAGTGGGGGTAGACGGTCGGCAACTCGGCACGGCACGGTGCCGCGGCGTGTTCGGTGACCGGCGTGCGTGCTCGCTGCGTAGTCGGTCTACCCCCTCCTCTACTCCACCCCCATCATGCACCGCGGCCACAGTCCACACTCGGCCGACTCGGCGCGCTCCGTGCGCTATCGTCTATCATTCACCCGACGAAACTGGAGCGAGGCAGATGGAGACACGGACCGCGCGGCTCCATATATCGTCGCATTGTCTTTTATAACACGATCGCGAATCGCGACGAGTACGAAAACGCGATCACTCCCGATTATAGGTACATATTTATCCCGATTATTTCGATAAATATATTCGTTACTCACCCCATAATTGCCGCGATATCGCCTGATGCCTTCTCCTCTTCCTCCTCCGTATAACTGTTTCCGTTGTTGGCGTTGTTGCGGTGCCGTTTGTCTTTTTGTAGCGCGTTCACTTTCACTCGCGAAAATATTACGATCTCACGCGGTATACTTAATACTATATTAATCTCGTAACGCGACGAGCACTTTGTTATACCGCGGCGGAAGAATAACGCGGATAAAGTAAGTACGAGTGCGAAAAGCTCGACGATCCGCTCGACAGTCGACGTTCGCGACGTTTTGCGAGATCAATTGATCGAATTTAAGATGGCGGAGAAAGTTCGTAAATCGCGCGGCTAACTTCAGTAGCTCGAACGATCCCTCCTCGACGATCCTCTCGATCGACGCTCGCGATATGCCTCGACGTTTTGCGAGATCAACCGATCGAATTTGAAATGGCGGAGAATCTCTGAAGTGTCGCGCGGCTAACATCAGAAGCAACTGCTCTCGCGTACGTTTTACGTGGCGACTGGCGATTATAATCTTGCGTGGTATGGGAATAGATACGCGAAAATGTTAAAATCGAGGACGGACATTCGCGTAACGGAATGCCCGAAGCGACAGGAACGTCGCTTTGCCGAAAATATTCGTTCTATTGTGCGGGGCGGATACACGGGCGATGCACTTTGCCGATTGCTCGCGCGACTGATCCCGATTATATATTCAACGTACGAACGCGGAATCACGCGACGATGAAATGTCGAGATGCGAGGTACGTGTTATATATAGAGATCAGTGCGAGGTACAGAATCGACTACGAATAGCTTGCTAATCGGAGTGCTACGCTTCGCGATTTGGAGTAGATCCGTGCTGCAATGTGACGTTCCATTAACGACGACGACAAACATACGTTTGCAAATATTGCCGGAAACTTAACCCGATTATCGGAAACTTAAAGCGCGATACGACGCGAGTGATGTAGCGGCGGTACGGCGGGCGGGAGACGAGAGACATTATATTGACCATCCGCAAACGTATACGATCGTAATTTCGCGCATCACGTGTTGTCGATATTTCGTATTAATGACATTTTCGCGAGTGACAATTGCGAGTGAGTGTGCCACCAGGAAGCAACGACGGAGTCTGCAGGCAACGAGGGAAGGAGCAGACCTGAGAACAGAGAAACGTCGGGCGACGTCGAAGCGATGAGTGAGTAATGACTATTTTTTTTTCCTTATCTATATTCGTCAATGGTGGATTTTATCACTTTAAGATTCCTAAACGCAAATCGATTCGTGTCCGCAATATTTGTTGCAATATGTTTTGGGGGGGGACGCGCACTTAATGAAATCCGTCGTTAGACTCGCGTACAGTATATCGACACTTAAAAAAAAAAAAAAAAAATATTACGTTGCGTTAATTCGAAGGAAAGAAGAATTAAATGAGGAAAAATATAAACAATGAGTATTTATAGAAACACTCAATTGGCAATGTCTTTTGAAATTTTGTTTAATGGTTGAATGAAGGATCCAGTGGAATGAGACATGGATCGCCAAGTATTGATATCAAGACACATACATATACACACATAAAGACAATTCGATTCGTTAACACGTTGAATGCCGTGATTAGTGTTAAAACACTTAGTGTTTAGTATTTAGTATTTAATAACAAACGTATAATGTTTGAATTAAAATCAATCACATTCTTTGGACGCTTCTACGTGATTTGAATATATAATAATGACCTTACGTCTTATAAAATGCAATCAGCTATTTAGAGAGATTCACAAGTATTTAGATAGCCAATATACATTTGTTAAAAATTGCATTTGTTTGTTGCATATTATTGCACATACAATTTACAGTTTAGTTTTAGATTCGCGTAACATTAAAAATATAAATAAAAGAGATAAAAAATACGAGTGTATGCGACCAGTGCGACGTACCGTTCTGAAACTTCGTGAACGTACGATAGATTTTCCACAAATTAGTTGCGTAGTGAGTTAATGAAAATTAACGATAACAATGAAACGATAATAGTTAGCAGTGATCGCGATTATTTTCTGCATCAGTAATTTTTTTATTTAAATATTCGTTTGAACATTAAATATCAAATTAACAAGGATATTAATTGCTTTGGGCAATTAATATCTTTATTAACTTGATATTAATTGTTTTAATTTTGATACATTTGTATACATTATTATTGATCAGAATGTATGTTATTTACAGTATATGCTCCGCTGCTGCGCATTGATTCGTGAGTATTTAATTATTTATTCTCATTATCTTTATAGAATGGATTTTATCTTGCATAATTTTCTTATATACTTTTTACATATACATAACACGTGAAGATATGAAATATTATTAGTCATTAAAAGAGCCGCGGAGAATTAAGTGTTAAATCGTTCTTTCTGACAACTTTTACTATGAAAAACACACTTTTAATTTGATATATTTAATAATAAATGCAGTGGAAAATGGTTTATTATTTATTCTCGTTTAATATCTAAATGCGTTATTTATGTTTATATAGGTAATTATCACGATATTTCAAAATTAAGAGTATAAGAGAATAGCATAAGGTTTTATATACATATATAAATTGCTTTTTAAAAATGGATGGACTAGTTATAAAATTTGAAGAAAATTAATATATACGATGAGAAATTCAACAAATATTATTATTGTAAAATAAAATTAGTGAAAAATTCTTTTATAAATTATATCAGAGTTAAACAATTGTAGTAAATTATTTAATATTAAAATATGTTCCAATATCGTATATTAAAATTAATTCAAGTAGAATATTGAACAATTTTTAATAAATAAAGGTAAAGATAAAATTTTATTAAGATATACGTATTGAGAGGAAATATGCATCAAGAATTTATTCTAACGATTGTGAACTATGATAATACCTCGGATAATACTTATTGTGTGGTGACTATTATTTTTTTTTAATTTTACGTCATTTTTTTGTCAATCATGATATATTAAATTTTTGACTTTATGTCGAGTTACTAACCGAAGTATCTTTTAATTTATGAATCTGTCTGCTGATTTATAAATTAACATTTCTGTCACGTCGTTACCGTTAAATGCATTCGTTTCCTACATCAAACGCAATGCTACATTATAGTCAATCGCGAATCGATATTGGCTACAAATAATACATAGTTGATTTATTCTTAGCCTAAATTCCGGAATTGATAATTCAAGCATAAAACATTTGATTGATTACAGAACATTCGATTTTGCTTAAGAAATTTTCCATTAATTGATAAAAATATCTGATTGATATTTAATACTTATAATAATTAATAGATTAAATCGGATTTTTTATTATATTTTGATTACACATCTTAATTTTATTTATTCTTACAATTTTATATATTCTTTAGATATCATTTAATAAAACCATCTCAATATATAAGTATTTAATAGTAATATAGTATTGATAATGTATTGGCGTAAAAATGTATACAAAGGAAAATAAAACGTTGATTTAATACAAATAAGACGGTAGAGACGTGATAAAAATGATCAATCAAGCAAAGTTGACGTTAAGTAGAATTCCTATATCCATGATAAAAATGCTCTACGTCCTACGATATGCGACGAGCAGGAAAAAGAGAGAAATTTTCTATGATACATGTGTAATGTAGTAGGATACGTTCGATAGTCTCTTTGATGTCTCAGGGGATGTTAGTCGAAGCGGCGTTGCATGGTTAAACTTTCTTATTGGAGTCGCTAGGATATTGTGCAATTGCACCTTGCCGATCGCGACGTTTCCTCCTCGGGTTTGTCCAACGTAAAGCTCGGCGCAGGAGCGTGAAATGGAAACCTTGGGGACAGATACGCGGCGTGTGCGAATGCACTGTGTATGTGAGACCGTTCTACCGAATTGCAATAGGAGATTATATCGATTTGATCGAATTTCACACCGTGCCAAGGAAATAACCGTACCACCGTGTGCTTGGCCGTATTTTTTCTTATTTGCTTTCTTGCAAGGGAGAAATATTTTTCTTTCACCTTTCAGGAATTGCACCTTAGAAATCGTTTCCGAAAGATATTTTTTTACACAAATCGATCTTTGTGATATTTTTTCGCTTGTACAAAAGTTCTGTTAAACTTTGGCGAGGAGTATAGCAATAACTTTTGTGAATAATATATAGATAGAAGATAAATGCACAGAATGCAAAATTGTACAGTTGAGAGTCTCTTATAACTTTTCTTTTGCATCTTTTATTTGAGTTTTTAATTGAGATGGAATTTGTTTCATTCTTATCAGAATGACACAAAATTAGATTTTATGTCGTAAAATTCGCAAAAGTATACTTTGAGTTATGTTTAAAATTAACATCGTCTTATTCGAACTTTTTTACAATATTTTTCAATGTATGTAAGATATATTTTTTTCTGAAAAGATACTCTTTCCTGAAAAGACATTGTTTTCCGGTACCGTTATTTCTCTATTATATATATGGAAGCTGTATTTCAGCTTTCTTAAATTCCTTATGAATAAAGTTCCTCTTTTAGCCAATTTCCCTAAATTTTCCGAAAGATTTCTTATTGTTAGATGTAATAACTACTTATCTTCTCTTTCATAATAAATAAAATACTTTGACGTTGCAAAATTATCTGCAGTTGAATGTTTGAAAAGTATGAATATCTTATATTATTCTTCAATTGCATAAATTAATACTTTCCTAATTTATATTTATAATTTGAAAACTGAAAATTTTATTTGGATATGAGGCCATTAAATTAACTTTAAAATAATATATATTAATTAGTTGGATTAAAATTAAAGAGATAACTTTATAAAAAGTGTAAAAACTTTTAGCTTTTTCTTTTAATTTTAACTATTATGCATTGCTTAATGTTATTATATTTAAAAAAGAATTAAAAACATTTGATCTATTATATTTGATTAATGTATTTGAAAAACATTTGATCTATTATACTTTATCCATTATTGTTGCCGCAATTGTGCAAAGCAAATTACTTATTATGAAAAACTAAGACGTTTGTAAAACAATTTTAATTCGTGCTTTAATAACGAGAACATAGGGAACAAATATATATTTTCGATTTATTTTGTAAATATCGTCACTTTTTTCTAACATTGTTTTTATTTAAGGATTCGGTGCAATAAAGACCACTATACGAAAGAAGCTTAAGCCGTGATAATCTGAAACTCGTAAAACTTTCGCATTAACTTAAGGGCATTCGCCTTGGCGAATATTCTCTTCGTCGTTTCGCGATAAAACCATTAGATGTACGTTTACGGCGAAAAAGCTGCGGGCTGTATCGTAGCGTAGTCAAGAAATAAATGAAAAATTCTCGCGTTTTTTAAATCGGAATATATCTTGCTATTTACACGAAAAGAAGTATATATGTATATAACGCAGTTATTGCAAAAATTATATTTATATGAAAAATAATAAGAATTAAATAAAAATGTAGTCGGTTAATTAAATTGTTTTCTAGCTGTAACTAAAAGAGAAAAATATTAGATAGATTGTGCTTCAACGACGTAAGTAGGTAATGAAAAGATGAATTATTCTAATTTTTAATACGAAAAATATATTACATATATAATAAATACATCTATATTATTGAATACTCTACTGTAGGCATATTATTCCCATCTCTATGAGTCTCGTCGTTAATCACAATTTTGAAATGGCTCACAATATTGCCATAATATTGGCATGATCTTCGGTGAAATCGTAGATTTTAACGACTGCTTGTTAAAGGCAAGCGAGACATTAGATATGACGACGTCTCGCCAACGCATCGTTACACTTTATTTTCCTTCATGTTCGATCGTTTTATGCCTCGTATAACGAGATTTTATATAGGAAATTACGGTCACAACCCATCATTCTTTACCTTAAGGCTATATCTTAACATTTTGTCACCTGTCGATTCTCGATTCGTGCGTCATTCTAATATAAGAAAAGAAGGTTTAAAAAACGGATTTGCGACCTCAATATCAGCTATACGTGGAATTTGTCTGAATTATCGAGAAATATAGAGAAAGAATGTTATCGGTCAACGTCGTCAGTGATATCGAGGGTTTCTCGTGGTCGCTCAATATGAATAATGGATGATCCCCATGATGATTTTCGAGGATAACAAGATTTTATCCTTGTGTTTGATAGTTCGAAATTGCGAGTCAATGCCAGTGAGACGACAATTCGCGTTTGATTGCTCGAAAAAAAATGTTTCCTCAAAGATAGTTGCACTGCGCGCGATGAAATGTCCGCGTGAAAAACGTACCGAGGCTGTTAGTAGATCGAATGCATATTAATTAGAAAGTACTCTTTGATCTAGTGTTGCATACGACACTATTGCGCCAGAAAGTTGCAATGGCTTTTGTTCGAAGTTTGGCTATCGCGCTATATCAAAGAGATCGATAGAGAAGTATTAATCGAAAAATCGTAATTTTATTGTTATTCGAATCGATACATCGTGAAATATAAATAGTGCAATAAACTAACATAAGTGCAAAGACACAATGATGAAATAAATGTATAAAGATTCGTACTTAAGAAGCATTTTTCATTTTGCATTCCTTGAATTATAAATATATCGAGAACGTACTTTGCAAAAGGAATATGCTAGTATTAAAACTTCTTTAAAATTTCTTACTTTTTTAAATATATAACGTTACAATCTAAACTTTAGCTTTATTTGGCATATAATAAATTCAATAAAATGCTTTTCGTCTTAAATTTTATTGAACACTAGAGTTTGTTAATATTTTTGCACTTTCGGGATTTAAACTTACTAGGTATTTTTAATTAGATATATCGCGTCTATATAAACCTTCACACAATGCGTTATAATACACGAATATTTAGATACGACTCATCTGATGACCAAAAAAGAGAAATTTTAGAATGTTCTAAATTATTTTACTTATGGAAAGAGTAGGTACTAATTATTATATTATATAAATAAATATAACAAATTTTTTGTGTTTATATTAATTTTCCAGATTTGAATGTAAATGATATAATTTGGTATAAAATAGTACAGGCATTTTTAAATAATTATTACCATATATCCATTGCGCTCGAGATTGCGCTATATGATTTTTATATCAATGTTTTATACGTTGATCAGTTTCTCATACAAAACTTGTGTATGTGTGTAAGCTCTCTTGAAATCTATGAGAAACTCTGTTCTTTAAAGATAAGGTTTGAGACGCCGTGCAAGACATAAACTCGCCTGTTCAATTTATCCCTAATGGATCTTACCGCGTTGTTCCGCACGTTTAAGCCGGCAGGATCTGTGTAACAGAAGTTAGAAGAAACTTATCCCTAATAGGGATTGCTCAGTGCATGTCGAAGGTGTTTACAATAAACAATCCACATGCACTCTTTATTTGATTTATACTTTTTTCAAGTTACTTTCTAAATTTTGTGAAAATATTAGATTTTATGGTATCGAAAATGTCACGTATATCTTGTGAAAAAAATGACTAACGTTATTCTGTGGCTCACGATAAAAGCAAAGTGCTATCGTGTTTAAAGACATAAAAGATCCTTTCTTGAGTTTTTATGATATTTGTTATTTCCATTTTAATGTGCATATATATACATAATATACATATATTCTTAAGAAATATCTGCGTTTTAAAATTTCTAGACAATCGAAATAACATTAATAAGTATTATAAAAAAATAATTTCAAATAGCTTTATTTGATATTATCGTATTTATTCTCATTTTATATCTACACGGGAAGAATGATTTTGCTAAAGTATAGGTATGTATATGAAGTTTAGGCCAGATACAGGTCTGAAAATAATTATGTTGGACCATCAAAATTATTATGTAGGACGCTTTTAAGCATGATGATAATGTTGTAAAAAGTTTTGATATTTTAACAACCAGCTTGAACGTCCAATATAATTACTTAGATTTTAGGTCTAATATAATTATCTTTTCATCTTATATATCTGGCTCAATTTTTAGATACTTCAGCAAAACCGTTCTTTCCGTATATACTTTATACCTTCCCTTTGATTCAATATCTCTATTAATACAGGCTAACAACCTTGTTTGTTTATACAATAATATCCACATATTACGTATAATACCTAAATAACAGAATATATTATAACAATTTCTCTGTAGTAGCTGTTACCGCACCGCAGATATCCGCCGTGTAACCGCGAGGCAATGAAATGTTATATGTATATACATCCGATTTACATTCTCGTGGAAATTCGCGATTGGTCGTCAGCACACGCGCAATGTACACACATGTTCTTGACATCGGTAATGTTCCGTGTAACTTTACAGGTTGACATACTGTCACTCCGACGTGTTACAATACGATGGTTGAATATCGCAATCGAACTGATTTACACTCGCGGTAATTCTTGTGTTTCGCGTTATTTGACTTTTACAACGATATGTATACCATATACGTATGTTGTGGAGTTTTGTGCTGATGGCGGTGAGAATTACGAGAATTACTTGACGATAACGTTTACAAATGTGTGTGGAGAACATTGTTGGACGGTGATGGAAATGTTATACCATGGCGCTTGGGAACTTGGCGGATCGATAGCGCAAAATGGGCCGCAACACGGTTGCCTTTTGTTGCGAGGAACTTTTGCACACGAAAGTGGACGATGCTCTCAGTTGGAAATCACTGTAGGAAGGAAGTGTGATGATGTCCCGCTGGCTTTCTCTCAGTTGAGAGAACATAACATTATATATGTGGAGATTTTTGAGGATTAAATTTTTATTATATAATTTTAATTTTGTTTGATAACAATTATCTCTATAATGTAAGGCTGTCGAGGAATTACATTAAAGGAAATGATTAAAGAAGGCAGTTAAAAAATATATATATCTATTTACATACATTACATGAATTTTATGCTTTTTGCTGTTGATTTGTTATCAAGGAATACATTTTAAATGGCTGCAACGAAAAATCTCGCATTAAAATCGAGTCACAAGGAAGTGTCAATGAAAGCTAAGCGAATTACAATAAATTAGCGCGGAAAGTAAACTCTTCCAGGATAGTGCCACGTTGATCGTAAAGTACGTCTCCTTTTTATCAGGTTTCGAAGTTAATTGGGTTGTTTGAACCTGCGCATGTGTAACCAAGACCGTTCGCCTGACCATCTGCTATTAATTGCGTGCTCTTTTGTAGCTAATTCCGCTGTGTGTTTGCAATAGTTTGCATGCACCTGTACATACGGGCACAGTTGCATTTATATAAACACATTGGACAACTGAGAGAGCGTCGATAAATGACACGTTACAAATTAAATGAATAATATTGTGTTTCGTCAATGATGCGTAAAATTTAACTGCAAATCTGTATATTGCAAAACGAGTTCGATAGAAAATGAAGCTATTGAGTGTCAGTACATATTTCTATAATCGCCCGCAGCGAAATATTCTGCACCGTAAAACCAGGATGTAACTCGCCGATTTATTTTTAGCCCCACAAAATATTCTTCGATAAATTTTCACCCACGATAAACGCCAAGGCAGTCGAATTTATAACGTTCGATACGCTTTTTCAATACATTACTCGTTTCCTCGCTCGTTTCTGAGTTACACCTGAGAATAATGTTTCTTATGCAAACTAAAACATAACTCAGAAGCAGGACATATCTTCTTTAATTTATGTGTGTGTGTGATTTAATGTTTAATATGATACAAATAATCGAGCAAATAATGTAACACAAATGTTACAACAGTAAATTAACTATAGGAACAACAATTTTCTCGGTTAATTATAAAGAGACATAATTAAATAATATAATTAAATTTAAAATATTATATGTCCTGTGCCTTTAAATTCTGCTTTTCCTACTTAAAATATATATGTAAAAAGGAAATTGATACATAATATGTGTTTCGAATATATTAAGGGGGTAGTATACTCTGGCGGCCGAAAATGAGGGTCAATTTCAGGATTTATTTGTGACAAAGCGGTAGGCCAATCAGGTTTATGGTATATACGATATTGAAGTACATGTTTAGGTGCATTTATAGACGTATTTTTTATATGGGAAAATATTGAGAAATGTAGGAGTTGTGAGTCATCTCGCAGAAGTTTTTCGCGCGCGCGCTTGACTACGGTGTACACTGCCTGTCATTAATTCGCTGGGTCGTGTAGTAGTGCAGTAGTCCTCGGCTTCGCCCAGCGAATTAATGACGGGCACCGTACCTAGTAGCTCCTGTACGGCGTGCCTGAAAAAAAACTCAAAAAGGTATTAAACTTGAATATATTCCCCACAAGTTGACGTATAAAAATTGTAAAAAATTGTGAAAGTTGTAGCACTTCAAAGAAAAATGTTCATTTTATGCCGAAAAAAACCAACGGTTTTTTATTGTTATTAACATGGTTTACCGAAAAAAAAACTCCGTCAACTTGAGCATTGTGCTGTTACATTGATGTAAGCCAAGCGTTAAGACAGCCGGAATTATAGTACGTTCAGAATCGTGTACACCGTTTAAAAAAAAGTGCTTCTGCGAGATGACTCATAACTCCTACATTTCTCAATATTTTCTCATATAAAAAATACTGTAAATGCACCTAAACATGTACTTCAATATCGTATATACCATGAACCTGATTAGCCTACCACTTTGTCACAAATAAACCCTGAAATTGAAATCCTTATTTTCGGCCGCCAGAGTATACTATCCCCTTAAACAAAATAAATGAATGATAATTTTGTTCAATTTAAACCGAATGATGGAGCATTGATTATCAATGGGCGCGTTCAGCGGACACAGCCGCTCAGTAACAGTCGAACGTGATTGGCTCTTACTTTCAGAACCAACCAATCAACGCAGAGTGTTGATAAGACGAACTCAACAGTTGTACAACAGTTGTATCCGCTGAACGCGCCTAATGATAAATGAAAACAGTTGTTTTGGAATTTTATTCTCAAACACGTGCGAATAAAACAAGATCAAATGCCGAAAGTTAATTTTATCGTTTGAACAGTATATTATTAAAATACGCGCAGAGACAATAAATATTTTATAAATAATCTATTTATATTATTAGATTTTACTTTAATTGTATTTGGACTAAAAATATATTATCTTTTTGAATTATAAAATATTGTTATCTTAATGGTATAATTTTTTTATATTTTTATATGTATAAAGACAATCCAGCTATATTGACATAAAAAATAGTTTTATAAATTTTGATTAGCAGAATTTATACTTTATTCTAAACCCAGTAAATTATTTGTACTTTTATTTAGTTTAGGTTAACCATTATTGATTGCGTAATTTAACGTTTTATTATATAAATCATTATATAATTGCTATTGTTACGGACAATTGACGTGTATCTAGTGTAATTATAATTTATTTGATAATTTGTGGAGATGTGATGATTGCTAATATATATATTCAATATTCTACATGACAACAAAAGTATATTAATGGCAAAGTTTGCTTGAATTGATTTGAAACATTATCTAGCTATTTGAAAATAAAGTATATTCATTAGTAGAGAGCCATTATTGCGAGGTAGGCGCACATTGCCCGGGGAATTTCGTATACATCTATTTTGAGTAACTATTACGCAGAGGATTACGCAGAGGACGTTACACACGCGGCGTTATTAACTTGCATATGAACAAATTAATTTTACAATACACATGCAAACATTGTTGTCCGCGATTCGAGTGTTCGTAGTTCTTAATTATAATAAACGCTACGTCCGAAGTCGATAATGTGTACATGCAAGTGGTTCCGGCATGCATGCAGATAGACCTTCCGCTATGCTAGTGATAGTAGTGATAGAGATTATGCTTTGCGTGACGCATTCGCGGCTTATCTCGGTCGCGGTAAATTAATTCGTTGACGTTGTGCCGTAATATGTGCACATCACGTATGAGATATCCGTAAACTAAATCAAGATGGGTTTGAAATATGTCATGTGAATTGTAAAAAAGAGACACGCAAAATATGAAAACAGTATTTTATATAAAATATTACAAACACTTCGGCAAGTGATTATTTCACAAATAATTTGTCTAATAATTTCGTTATCAGCATTCTGTTCTATCTTTATTGAATTACCACGCTAAAGTAAGTTATAATAAATTAATATTTTTTAATTTAAATTAATCTTTTTTGAAATCTAAGAAAATTGTTATAATTATACGAAGACAAGATGAGCTATTTGAGTTATTAATAATTTTTATAAGGTCTATTATTTTATTAAATATTAAATATTTATATTTGGAGGTGAAAATTAAAAATATAAATCCTATAAATACGGACGCAAAGTATAACAAAGTACGGCGATCACCTAAATTACCACAAATGCAGCCGTTTATTATTTGCGGATTATGATACGTGGCCCGCGGGTCCTCTAATTTGTATGGAAATCTCCAGCCGTCCGCGTCGCGTCGCCGCGAGTAAAATACATGTAGCATAGTTATCCAGCGTTACAATATCAAATTACTCGCTTCATGTGACGTTGAATTTGCTGTCGCCAGCACAACGGTTACCCGTGTTGTGCGCGACAGTGCGCACGAATGTATAATTTAAAGGTAGTTTACCAATCATTGACTGCTTTTATGTAGTGGCAATTGGGATATTGACTGTATTCACTCAACAGCTGTCGATCCGCATCTCATTCATTTGTCTGACAAAAGTACATATTTCCAAACAAATATTGTCTTCGAATGTTTTCTCTAATTTTTACTAGAATTTTTTTTAGAGGAAGGAAAGTACTATCGCTTTAAAATAATTCTTACTTGTGCAAATTAGAAACAATATGTTATTTTTTTCTTAAACAAGTTTAACTTTTTTAAAATAAATTTATTAGAATTGTTTTCCTCATTATTGATTATAAAAATTAATATAATAAAAAATAACATTTTTATTATACTTTTATTATGTAACATATCTCTCTCTCTCTCTCTTTTTCTCTCTCTGTCTTTATTTAATATTTTCAATTATATTGATATTTCTGATGAAAATATAAATATTAAAATTATTTACATATTAGCTCTACGATAAATTAAAATAACGAATACCAGATATTTTGGTAACTTTTATATTAAACAACGTTTTCGAAGCAAACTGCCGAAACGCTTATAAAACTTTCTAAAAGCCGAAAGTGTGGGCTGTAATGAACAATGACAAAAAAGTTTAAGTCGTAAAGTCTTAAAACTTTTGGATAAAGCGATGAGTTTCGACAAATTCTCGTATTAGCCGCCAATTTGTGTTTCCATTGTTATACTGACTCGTTTTATTAACACTTTCGTAATAAAATGATTAAATCTAGATCTTAATTTATAGCTCTTGAATTTTTAAAATTTAAAGCAATAAACAATAATAAAATCGCGAAAAAGGATGCATTTTTTACGATTAGACTTTTTTTATGACAATTCAGATAGGAAGATTTTTCTTTAAAGTAAATACGGTTCTATTACGCAACGGTAATTAATATGTCTGCACTATAGCGCAAGAAATTAATTATAATGTTTGTTGGTGAACAAATAGCATATTACAACGGAGTATTTAATTACTTTAGCGTTAAATTAGAGCGAAGTATACAGGTTAAAGAAAAAAGGATCTAAAAAAGATCTCGTTTTATACAACTTTATCTTAAATTAACTAATCACAATATCTTTTATCGTTAAAATCGTACCGATGAACTAGTGATCAAAGAGAATGCTTGGAATGGTTGCTAATTAAAAATAATCCTTTGTAATATACCGAGAGTTGAGTACTATGCGAAGAAATGAAGAAAGAAAAGAGAAACGCTCGGTACTGAACATTAATATTAGCTAACGCTGCAGGAATCGCAAAAATGTCTTTAATTGTTCGGGATGAGATTTTGTAATGAAATTTATTACTTATTCCACGGTTCTGCTTCACGGTTTGGGAAAGGAAAAAGATTGCTTTTAAGAAACTAAAAATCGATTGCAGTTAAACTCTCGCGGAATTATTGTATCTTTTCCAACGAAAGAGACTCGTCTGCAACTTCATTTTGTTTGCTTATTAAAGTATTAGGTGAATATGTAGGAATTCGTACGGAAATAACCGTTTTGTTGTTACATCGAATCGACCACGCCATTCAAAGCCGCTTTGTTAGACGGACATTGTGCGCGTCGAACAATCGGAAGCTTTAAAGAAGCCATTGCGAGCAGTGCAAAATAATTCGCGTGGAACAGATTGTCGCAACTTTGCTGTCGCATCTCCTGCCGCGAATTCTTGTTGGTCCTGTTGTTGCAACGGAGTACAATTACAATGTTACAGGGAGGAGTTCAGTGATCCTTAGAAGTCGAGAGAATTGTAGCATTCCCGAGATAACATCATCCCCCAGCATTGTTACATCAAAGGGGTTCCACCGCGCGACAGTGCGCGACACTTAGGCGAACTATCATGTTTACGTAAAATATATTTAAAACATGTACGTACGAGGAAAGCCTCGCCACATTACGTACCCCACCACAAGAAAAAACAAGGTTATCTGTCTCTAAAAATATTTTATAATATGAATAAGATTTCAACTTCTTTTACAAAATATGTTTTACACGTTACACGGTTACATATTCTCTTGATACATGAATAATTTAATTATCTTGAAAAATTTGGAATAAAAATGATCGAATATGTGTTACAATTAGTTGGAGAATAGAATTACTTACTATCGTCTGTTTGGAGAGCTATGGAATGAAAGAAGTGTCACAGGGAGGACAGTACATTACAAGTACATAGCAGTACATTACAATAAATTTATATAGCAAGCTGTTTAATTTCTCATAGCATAAAAAGTGAAAATAGTTGACAAGTTAATTATGGAACATAACAGATTTGCGTATCTTTTTTTCTACGCAGTTACTCGTGAACATTTGTCCTTTAACTTCACTGTGCATCAATGTAATTTCATCACATTTATGATATTCCGGCTACTATTACGTTACAAAGTTGCCGGAACTCGCTGGCGGCGGAGATCAAGTCTTTCAGATCATCACAGTGTTTGTCGAAACTTTCGACAAACACCGAGTTAGAATGAAGCTCATAGGAAGGTCGACTGTTCATTGTATTAATTGACATAAAGTTACAGAATCGAGTGAACTCGGACTCGCAAGTCTTGAAATGTGTGTCTTTACGTCGAGGCGAATGAAGCAAATAATAATAGACGCAGTAGAAAATACAACAGATTGTTAACACATTCATCACCAAGCGTATTTTACGTGACTTCTCGTTCACGCCAATTGAATTATTTTATACTAAAAAGAACAATGACACATTTAATTTATAGTAGTAAATTTATAGAAATGTACAAAAGTATGACGTGTTTATTTGACTCTCGCCCCATGACGGTCATCGATGACCGACAAGGCATAAACGGAAAGCTCAATGTCGGTCACTGGTGATCTTCATGACGGTGAACGTGTTAATGGGAAATAGCGCAGAAGTACTTTTTAAAAGATAGAAATTCTTGTTACGGGACGTGAGTCGAAATTGAAAGTGTGAAGTGGAACGCGAAGTAGTGCGATCAAGAGAAAAGTCTTTTGAGCTGCACGAGCTTCTTGGTTCGTAATGGTTTACGAAATTTTCTACTCAGTTCTTTTAAGATTGATTGCCATAGTAAAAGGAATTAACAGAACACTTTAGAATGCACTGCAGTTGCAAGGAATTGTATTTTCTCAATAAAAGTTCAGCAATATTGCTGTGCATATATATATATATATATATATATATATATATATATACTGCATATACATATAATCACTTTTTAATATTAGGAATCGTATCAGACTTTAGTAGCATTGCGCTAATACAGAATATGATAAGAATTTTGTATTATACATTTCCTAACATTCTAAAATTTCTTGTTTCTATTGAGATAGATAATTCTTTAATTTTATTCTGTACTTTCTGCACAATAAATAATACGAGCGAGTAAAAATAGAAGATGTATATACATACTTATGAAACGCAATATCTAAGCACGTCAATTTTGTAGGATTACCAAATAATGAACATTTTTTTCTTGCTTTCGTTACATTTATTTTCGAAGAAGATTGCTAGTCATAATTCAACGCAAGAGAAAAAAATGACAAAAACACATGAGGATGATCTCGCATTTATGGACGCTCGAAATACAATAGATGAAATAGCAAAAAACTAAACGTAATCGCAAAAGAGAAACCGGGATATACTTGGCGTTCGATACTTCGATTCTACATTCGATATATTTCCGACCGATTCCGCTGACCACAATTGGATTTTCCACGGATCCCCGTGGCGAGTCGAATATCCGCTTGTTCGGTGCATCCTCCGCTCCCAATCCTATCTTTTCCTACTCTTTTTTCTTCTTTCTCGTGCACGACAGGAAATGCATGCTTGATCTACCGACTAATCGAGATTAATGAGAATCACAGGCAACAGCCGGTGTACCTTTGCTTACTTGGCGTATGTGGACTCATCCTTCGACATGTTGAGAATGCGCGTTGCCATCACTAAAGCTGACAATAATTAATCTTTCTCCTCGACAGTAAAACGTGTAGAACCATCATGAAAAATCGTGCGCAAACGTCACGACGTTTTTCCGCATTGTCAAAAACGCGAAGGATGGAAATACGATAATATATCTCTTTTTCCGTTTTGTATTATATCGTACAGTAAAATGATATTTTAGGAAATATAATGAACGGAATCAATATATTCCACTTCATATTATATAAAATTATTGTAAAATTTAAAATGTAATCATAAATATAAAATATTTTAATGATAAAATTATGTTTTAAAGCAAAACTTGAAGTTTAGTTAGTCATATTTTAATTAAACATATAAATTCTTTTTGATACAATATTAATTACATATAATATAACATTAATAATTACAAAGGTAATTGTAAATATATAGTAATATCGATACCTTTATTTTATCTTGGTTTTAAAATAAATTATTTATTTTTAACATAAAAATGACAAAAAGAGAACAATAAAATGATTATCTGTTAAATTTTACCCTAAGAACTTAATAACAAATCTAATTGGCTATAAAAGTGTTCTCTATATCTCATTCCAATAAAGCCTAGTTTTTCAAATAAAAGCCTCGATCGCAAGTATAAGAGCATATATTTCATATCCTTCAATTATAATCATTTTCTGTCGAAGGAAACGTTCTTCCAAATGATTCCTCTCATTAATCATTTCCGACAATCTTAAGCTTATTTCCTTTTAAGCTCAAGAGCTCTTTTCATTTAATCTTCAAAGCTTTAAGGTAACATATTACTATTAAATCAAGTATTATACGAGGTTTGTTTAAAAAGTTTCCGGATTTTACCTTTATAATTTTTGGAGGTTTATTTACAACTTATTCTGCAGCTGTATCTCCTTCAAAATATGTTCTTTCTTGGTTGATACATCATTCTCAACGCCGTTTCCACTTCTGTAAGCTGTCCTGATACGTATGCTTTTCGGGATCGCGCGTAAATCCGTCTGCGAATATTTCTTGACGTCTTAAAGTGTCGAATCCTTTCGTCTTTCAACATGGATTTTGTTTTGAAAAAAGAAAAAGTTTACGAGGGCCAGGTCTTGAGAGTAGGGAGGCTGAGGAAGCACAATTATCTTTGTTTTGGTGCAGAAGTGACGAATCAGCAGCGATGCGTGCGCGAACGTGTTGTCGTGGTGAAGGAACGATGAATTATTTTTCTACTGTTCGGGTCTTTTTCCTCTGACATTTTCTCGATTTTGTGCTGTGCAAACTTTTTTTTTCAAAACGAAATCCACGTTGAAAGGCCAAAGGATTCGACACTTGAAGACATCAAGAAAGATTCGCACACAGACTTACACGCGATTCCGAAAAACGCGTATTAGGATTGCTTTCAAAAGTGGAAACGGCATGAAGAGTAAAGTATCAATCGCAAAAGAATATATTTTGAAAGAGATAGGGGGCTGAATAAGTTGTGAGCAAACTTTTAAAAATGATAAAGATAAAGTCTGGGAACTTTTTTAACAGACTTTGTATAGAAAATCGATAATTCTATAAAAAAAAATTCTATAGAAAATTCTATAGAGAATTGTGAAAATTATTGGTAATAATTTATCTCAAAAAGGAACGACAGAAGTATATGAGGATGACCTCACATCTACGTGTGTTCGAAATATGATGAAATAATACTTTAAAGTAATCGCAGAAGAAAAATTGAGTTATAAATTATTAATTAAAATTTTCTAATTATTTTAAATTAAATATTACTTAAATCAAGCCGTTATAAATTTTGTCAAATATTTGCAAGAATTACACGAATTTTATGGTGATTGCTTTCATTTCTATATACGCATTTTACAAGACAGAGAACATAGAACAGTGGTTTCGTGGCGAGAAAACATGGGTTGGATCGCTGACGCCACATTTTTCGCATTTCATAGCCCCAAGAAACTTGAGCCTTTTTCTTTTCTGAGCGTTGAAAGTTGGAATTGGGGATCAACTTACGTAGGCTAAACTTGTCAGCAGTTTGCAATCACTTCTCTACCTGTGGAATAATTTTGAAGAGTTAGCCAAAAACATTTTAATATGTATTTTTCAACAAGAACAAATCTTATTTAATCGTAGCTATATTCACAGTCTAAATTATAGAAGCATGAAAATACTTGTTAAATACCTTAAATGATTTATGGAGACTAGACGATTTGTTTATCATTGTAATTTTAATATTTTTTAAACGCGTTTGTTTTATATTGAATTAAAATAAAGTTGTTATATTAATCGTTGTTATTAATACGAAAAATGTTAGTAAATAATATTAATGCTAAATAAACAGTGTAATATACAAGAGCGTTATTTGCAATGTAATATTTTGGATAGAAGAAAAATTTAAGATTAACCACAAAATAATTTAATTATATCGAAATAGTAGCGTTTGTCATTTTTAACAATTTGTTTTATTAAATACTTCTAATTTTTAATTGATTAACATTAGTAGCCATTATTAAGTTGAACATTGGGAAGTCACGTTATTCTATCCCTTCGTAGTCACACTTCCGGACAGTTACGTGATGGTCACACATTGGGTCAAATTGACCCGATCAATTTTTAAATGGTTGCCGTTTGAATAGTATCGGTCCGATTGGATTCAAAAAATTATGAAACATACTTTGAACATTCTAGAATATGTAACAACCGTGTTTATGCAAGAAATCAAATAATAACATGTTTAAAAAAAATCGTGAATGTATAAGTCGTGTAAGTGAGTAAAAAATGAGTTTTTTTACTAATAAAATCATAACTTTTTTATTTTTCAAGTTTTTTTGATAAAATTTATGTGCGGTACTTATGAGATGTGGAAACTTCAATCTTCGAGTACTTAAGGGCAGGGGGAAACCCCATTGCAAGTCGAGAACTTATAGGTATACAGCTTCAAAGCACGAGTCAATTTTACCCGTGCGACCACGAAGGGTTAAACTGACGGTTTTAATTATTAAATTTAAATTTATATTTTTGTTTTTAAAATAAAATGTTTATGCGTGTCTTATGGCACACTTATATATATATTTCATAAATTTTTACATTTATCAAAATAAAATTTTAATTGCCAATGATAAATTAAACAAAAAAATCTTTATTTAATGACGCAATTGCCAATTGCGTCATTAAATAAAGATTTTTTTATATTTATGGCATAAATAGTGTTATAATATAATATATTAGTACGTATCAATATATAAACAACAAAGATGAATATTGCTAGCAACAGTATGCATACGAGATGCGTCCTGAATCGTTCAAGATATCATCCAGGTTGAATTAAGGCAAAATAGATATTTGCCCTCGTAGCTCAACTTCTCCCTTCGACATGATTAAGCTCCACTTTCGCGACATCTCTGCAATTCGTCTTCGACAGGCTTCCTTTTGATGGACTCCTTTTGAACTTTACCTTTTAGTCCACGAAGGAAATTGCCACGCAATTCCTAGGATGGTGATGACGAGATTCTCTGGTCTATATCCCTCTAATAATTACTTTAATTAAGTCGCTGTTGCCATAAGTGTTTGCTATCAGTTGAAAAAATCAGAACACTCTGTTTTAGATAAGAACTTTGCAGTCGATCCGTCTATCTTAATTACAGTACTTCGTTATCATGTTCTTATTTTGTGAAATACATTAAAGTTTATTAAACATTTTGCATTTTTTTTGTAATGCAAAAAATATGCGAAAAATAAAAATATATTATAGATAGTTTTCTTTATATACATTTTCATATATTTCGTGACAATACCGTGTGTAATTCTAAATTTCTTCAATCTGGAATGTTTTACTTTAATTTTAAAGTTTGCATTTATTAGGCTATATAGAATCACTGAACTTTATTTAATCACTTTCACTTCCGATTAAAATTGATAAACGTTTGTTCGCAAGACTTAAATAGTATGCGGAAATAAATTATTTTGTTAATTCTTGTTATTTTATGTTTTATGCGTTTGCAAGATATGATTTTCAACCGAATACAACGTGTATAATGCGACATATTTGTTATGTTATCTTTAGTGATTTTGATAATATTTTACATTAGATTTAGATATAGTACAGAATATTACGAGAGTAACATTTATAGCAAATTCTTTAAGAAAAGTGTTGTTATTTCCTAGTACTATATTTAATGCTCATAAAGTATGGAAATACATTAGAAATATTACAAACATATTACGAATTTTAGAAGAATAGAAATATTATATTTTTCCTCTTTCTTCTTTTTGTATCTCTTTCTAAATAGTTGCAATATTGCCATGAATATAGATCATAATAAAACATTCGTAATTTATAAGTAGACACAATAATCTTTAAATTATTTTTTAAATATACGTATGTTATTATAAAGTCAAAATTGTTTTAATTGGTCACAGTCATGGCTTAATGGTTTTTCGTTATTTTGTTGTATTTGTAGTTTAAATGTGGATTATTTTGGCGTGAGAGTTAGTTGGATAAAAAGAACATAATAATGTTAATAGTAAAAGTAGCATCGAAACTCTAGCTAACATAAAGAAGTAAAGCAACGTAACATCAGTATCACAGCAAGATTGTTCTGTCAAGATACGGCGTGCTTCGCGTATACATCGTACGTTCTCATATACTTATTCCTTGTATATGTTTAATAAATACGATACATTGCCGGCTTTCATAACGAGAACAACGCTGGCCACGAAGTGTTGGCGTCTCTCGTGCGCATTACAGCCGTCCTGACGGTAAAAGATGAGAGTGGTAGTAGAGTCATTAGCGCGTCGTAGAAAAGATCATTTCCGGCAGCGTTCCCACCTTTTTTCGCGGATGTTACGACGATGAGAATCCGCGCGTGTACATTGCTGCCAACGTATCTTTCACCTTTTGAAATACTTGAGAACACTACTCTGACGAAATAATTCGCACACTATAATTACCGTGAAATAAAATATTGCGCTTAGTATTAAGAATATATTTATATTCTGAGATATATACAGGTGATATGTTGTCTGACTGTTTAACACAATTTTGGTTACTATCAAAAATAAAATGCAGCCAAGCTTGCAAGACTTTTTAGAATTCGTAAGCAATGACGTTCACTGCAAATAGTTTCTCTTTTGAGTTGCACTCATCTAGAGGTTGCACAAAAGCGTTATTGGAATACGTTTGTTGGCACTTTCGTTCTTCTATTGGATGACAACGACGAAATTCCGAGCAATATTTTCCATGCCACTTAAAACTCGAAGGACTCACGCGAGAACTAATAGAAAAGTATGCTGGAATTCCAATTTAACCGTTCCGTCGTCGATTACATTGATTGGTTTTCTCGTTTCAAATGTACATTCCCGAAAATGTCAATCGAGAACTTTTCGTACTGTCCGTACTGATTCATTGGTGATTCGCAATCTCTCGTGATGTATCGAATTTTACCACGAGATAAAAAAAAGAACTTGATAGAAACCGTATGATGGATAGAAAAAGAATAAAAGAACTACATAATAACTATATGTATATATAAAATAACTATATATATATATATATATATACATATATATAAAGGCTATTATATTTTACTTAGGCTATTGTATTAAAGAAACATCCTCGAACAATTTTTTTTTATTATAAATTATTGAGATATAGCTTCAAAATTTATGTTAAACATACTTTTATATTCATACGTCAAGTAACCTAAAAATCTCGCTAAAAATACTAGTTTACAGTCGTTAGAATTGGTTAGCTAATACAATAATAATAAGGAAATAAAACATTTTATTAACAAGCTTGTTTTGTTTTAAATGAAGTTATGGGTATAAATGCTGGGTTTAAATCCTGAGATTATCGAAACATCGCGCTAATACAAGGAGATAACAAACAAACAGGTGAACTGAAGCGATTAGAAGCTTTAATCCTACTAAGTACTTATTGGGATAACAAACTCGATACCAAATACAGCGCTTACTATAATCGGTCCGTTATACATGGGCGATTGGTCAACAAGGTTCGCAATACTGCTGCTTTACACGGGCCGAGAGGTAAAACAGAGATCAATAGGATAAGTACACGATGATCACTGGTGCCCATGTACATACATATAATGAATTTATCCAATATGCACTTTAACAATAATTTAAACTTTGCTAATAATAATTGACATCTAATTTTTAAATAATTGTAACGAACAGACATGATATCTCTCATGTGACTGGGAATATCTTTTTAAATTTAAAATCACACGTTATATTATAATTTTAGGTCTCTAAGAAATTGTTGATCAAAAATTTTCGGGCTTTTACTCGCCATTGTAATAGACAATAGTAAGATATTGAAATGTTGTTTTAAAATAACCCGAAATAATAAGAAAGTTTCGATAGGATTTAAGTTTTTTATCAAATTTAAATTTGTGATATGTTCGATATCCTCAACACAAGCTTTTCTAAGAAAAGAATAATGAGATTCACTACTTGCTTCTGAAAAATAACTTTCGCGGATAAGGGTTAACATAACTTTCAGAGTTATATCGCCTAAAGACATTTATCTCAAGCAACTAGGTTACATATAACAGATGTCATTTACATCCTCTTTGCTTATCTGCAGATTTGGTTGGTAGGAATTCTAAGT
Source organism: Leptothorax acervorum (assembly GCA_035220615.1). Lineage (NCBI taxonomy): Eukaryota > Metazoa > Arthropoda > Insecta > Hymenoptera > Formicidae > Leptothorax > Leptothorax acervorum. The sequence goes on from JASTWQ010000086.1 coordinate 2,746,030, forward strand.
AGCTACCTATTTATTATTCGCACTGAATACGCTTCTTCTCTTTCATCATCACGCACACGCTGTCCCTCAGTTTAAATATTTGTTTTCACTTATCTCGTGACCGTAGTTAATTAATGAAAGCGATTTCCATTTTCCTTCGCTTAGACGTGAGCTAAATCCGATTAAAAGTTTTGTGAATAAATCCACGAACAGCGGCATAATTGTAAACATATGTATAACTAGCGACTTAAGAAATCACTATTTGATAACGGCTTGCCCGTTTCTTTTGATTCAGAATCTAGTTCCGAGTTTTGGTTTATTTTCTTTTTTATTATTTCTAACGGTAGAGAATTGCCCGTAGATAGCAGGAAAACTAGAATTATTGTCGAGGGAAAATATTTGAAACAGAGAAATCAATTGATCAACAAGGTAGAAAAACTTGTAAAGCAAATTATTTCGGGTTTATCAAGTTTTTTAAGAATTTATATAATGTGTTATACATATAACGATATATAGATTTTATTGTCCCCTAATTCAACTTTCTACTATATTGTTATCAAAAAACATAATTTCAAGAAGTAGCAACTGTCACTTTATATATTAATTTTACTTATACTTATTGCAATATTAATTTTTATCGCGCTGTTTAAATACTGTAAAACGTTAAATAAAATAGGATATTGCATAACTAAATAATGGAAATAACTATTAATACACTTGTTTATTAATACACAATATCAACTAATAATAAAAGAAGAAATATGATCTTAATTAACTCATACAAAAAGTGCTATAAAATTACATAAAGAATTGTTAAGAAACTTATTAAATTATTATAAAATAAATAATTTCCAATTGTTTACAATATGAAAAAAACAAAAACGAACAAATACTCATAGAACCGTTTGATAAATTTTCATGTGCGGTATCATAAAAACAGAGAATGCGCCCAATTTATCCCCAGACTCTCACAAATCCAAAAGTCTGAAAAATATCGGAGAAACGATTAATTGCGATTTATTATTTACGCCATTTTATAGTATGTTCGGATTTAACGTAATTCCGATTTGTATTCGTAGTACCCATCATCGAATTAGGTCGATTATCTATTACTTAATCGTTAGACAGGTAACTAATGTGATGGGCCACGGACTATTAGCGATTTTTTTACGAACAATAATCGTGATAATAGTTGCGAAAACCATTTCTTATTATTGTGCATGATTCGGTAGTTCCAAATATAACTGACACAGTGTTATACCATGTGTTAGCAAGTACGAGTTTACCAATATTACTCACTGACGTAGATGATTCCAACATTTCCGTGACCAAGTTTTATTTCTTGACCTGATACGTTAGACAGCAGCCAATATATTAGAGAAACAAAAAGCGGCTTTTATATAATTTATTGAGAACGCACTCGACATTCTCGCCGTCGGAATCTGATTCGAATGTAGGTGGCATCAAAGAGAGAGAGAGAGAGAGGGAGAGAGGTACATCACGGCCTCCATTATCCGAGCATTCGCTATTTGAATGTTTTATCATTTGAGTGATTTACTATTCTAGCACGATGTTTCCTCTTAAAATAGTACAAGAAATTTCAGTTACTGTAGGAATATTGTATAATTATAATAGGTACAAGGTAACACAAAAATTATTACAATAATTATTGTGAGATAAAAATTAATTATTCTTTAATAATAATAATTGTGAGATAATATACGAATAATATATGCGAGAATCATATACGCAAGTAGCTTTGAAACACACAACAATATTAATTTTATTCTCTTCTTAAATTAGAGATCTTTCATTGTTGAAATGTAGTAGACTGTATCATAATATTCATGACTTGTAATTCCGTACCATTAGTTACGAAATTTTTAGCGCAATTTTCTCGTGTACTCCTAGAATCGGTTTAATCAATCTACTGAGTTTAATGCGAATAATGCGAACACATAATTTAAGAGATAATTATTAACTGCCATTAGAGCCAACCATTGTTCATTAGTTTTAGTCTCGAGCGTAATAGATTTGCTTCATTTCTTTTATTGCCGATTGGATGTTCGTTCGTTAACCTAAAAAAGAGCTCGATATTAATTGGAAGCTATAAACATGCAAAAGTTAGTTAAAGAAAAGAAAAAACGTATACCTAGTTCTTTTCCCTTCCGTTTTCAGTAAAATACATTATACAAAAATACTTAATAATATGGAAAAATTACAGTAAAAATAAGAAATAAGAAATGAGGATAAGAAATTATAATAGTTGCATAAACAAATTAATTTATTAATAACATGAAAATTGTTACATTAAATTTATTGCAGTATTTATTTTATTTAATAATTTTATTTTATAAAAAACTTAATATTTGAAACCTAAAGATTGTATATTTGTAGATATAAAAACTATTTGTCCATAAAAAAGTCTAAAATTTTGAAATGTTTATATGTATGTGATTCCAAAAAAGTACGAGTTTAAGAATTTTGTCATCAATTCCAAAAATCAAGTATTGGAAAAGGCAGGAATATAAAATCTAATACTTCAGTGTAACACTTCACATTGTACAGTATCAGGCAATGCTTCGAAATTTAGAAAGATATCTTGAGACATCTTGATAATGTACAGCATGAGAAATTTTCAATGCAGCAGCGCAAGGCTGTGCAAATGGTATCGTCAAACGGCGATCGTTTTAGCGGAGACAAGCTAGAAAGGATCGCTGAAACGTTCTCACGAAGCAAAGAGCTTTTCACCCTCGGGCAATATCTTTGCGGCGACGTTTGTATGTGTCGCCATATAAACACGCCTGCCGCTATAGCAGAACAGCGTGATACATATTTCGATCCGGAGCGGCTATAAGGATAGTCGGAAATCGTGGCGTGGTGTCATGATCTTCTGTAAATCGTACGTGACTGAAGGCTCGGCAAACTTCATTAAAGTTTGACGTCCGCGCGCGGGATTCGAAAATGTGGCGAGTTCGTGGTCGCTTGCTCTCTCGTAAATCGCGTACGGTCGCAAAGCAATGCTCTTCTGCTTTTAGGGTATGCCATTCAGTTGGGCTTGGGATTGTAAGTGTCAATGGTGGACTTGCGGCTATTGTGGTTTACGTTAATACCCGCGGCCTTTCATGTACCTAATGACATCCAACAAAGAGGATTTGACGATTTTATTTGACTCACACGCAGATGACGTAAAGATCTCCTAAATTACTTATAAAATATAAATCTAGAATAATTTTTAAATTAAATGTCTAATTTTAGATTTTTAACCGTGCAGAAATAAAATTAGATATGTATATGTATATGTATATGTATATGTATACAATTTTTATCTACAACTTAATTATATAGGTACATTATGTTTCTGTTTTTACAAAAAATTATATTGTTTACTTTTTTATTTAAAGAATAAATTACCTAAACGTTAATAAAATTATGAATTTTAACTGCTGGGTTTGATTGACTAAAAATAAATTAACTTAAAAATTAAAACTTTAAATTAAAATTTTGTATTGTCTCTATTTTATTAAAACAATAATTGATGTAATGATCTGAGTTATTTAATTTACGTATATACATTTAATTAAAACTATATTTAATTTAAATAACAATTAATTTAAATAATTTCGAACGATATATCCACACATATATCTTTCGGTATTTTTTATTAAGTAATAAATTCGCGCTACTCGCAAGGATGGACTTTTAAACCACCAAGAGAACAACAATATTTGTATTGTGCATAAATATTTTTCGTTCGCATACTCATAACGTCAGCTGTGCAAACAAATAATAGTGACATGTGACGCATTCGGAGAGATTGGGATAGAGAGTTTATTCGAGGCAGAAATTATTCGTTGAGTCACATGTTTAAAGTATTTTGTTTGTTGAAACTCGTTATCTCGTGGATATGTCGCAGCCTTATTGCAAAATCAGCTTTTTTGCAAAAAGGCTAGCCTTTTTGCGAAAGGGCGCCCTTTTGCGAAAGCATTGATCGTTTCTTTAATAAAACTGACGTATTTCAGACTTTTTGCAAAGTGCCTAGCCTAGCACCAGCCCATGTGTGCCAAAAAGCCTAAAGTGCGTTCAGTCTTATTGGGAAACGATCAGTGCTTCGCAAAAGGACGGCCTTTTGCAAAAAGGCTAGTCTTTTTGCAAAAGGGCTGATTTTGCAATAAGGCTGCGACAGATACACAACATGCTAGCGATGCGAAATGCGTCGTGAAGATGCATTGCTCACGATTCGGTTGCGTATGTATGATACAGAGACACGACATTAACGGTGGTGGATGAAGATAGGTACATCTATAACGTATTCGAACATTTCTCTGTATATTAGTTTTATTATTGTTTATTTTTGCTTATATTTATACAATAAGTTTATATCTAAATTGCAAAATTATTGTATCTATTAAAATCTAGTAAAATCTCATATCAGTTTAATAAATTAATAATCACAATTAGCTTATTGTGAAAGTATCTTTAATTGGAATTATTATCAAAGAATAATATAATATTTCTCACGAAAGGCTTCAAAAAGATATAAGTATCTCAAGATAATTTTATTCTGCTTGATATATTTTAGAAGAACGTTACAAAGGATATATCTCTATTATTGTGCCTGCTTGTACCTAGTGGCAAGACATCTTTCAATTTTTCTTGAGCATTCGTGTGAATACGCATCCGTTCTCTTCACATCTTGTTCATTTTTATGATCTGCCTTTCGCGCAAATTGTTATACGTGGTAATTTTTATTGTATCACGTATTATGCATATTCAGTGCAACGCCGTATAACTTCGATATCTTCTTTCGTCACTCACATAATCTTTTTTTGATATTTCATTTGTCTTAAATACATTTAACGTTGTCGTTAAATACATTTTCTATTTCCATATGCGAATAGACGTTACTGTTTAAGACATTAAAATCCGTCATTTTTCGCGGAAAGAATTTGCCTTCTCGATTTCAAATTTAACCCGTTATTTTCTGTTTTCCGACGTCTCAGTTGTGCAGCTACATCTCGTGAATGAAGACGATGCTATCTTCTTTCGCTTTTCCACGATTCTTTCTAGTAATAAAGTCGCTTTTTGCAGCTCTTTTTTATCTTTTTGAGGATTATGTTTAAATTAATATACACTCTTTCTCCGTTGAGGTTCACTATCTAGAAATTAAAGTATGAACAGTGTAAGTAGAGCTTGGATGTTATCGTTGGTCGTTGAAAAAAAGCAATTGATAAATTTTGCTCTAATGCCGTTAAAATAAATGGAAATTCTTCTTTTCAGAGATAAAATTAAAATTATCAAGAACGAAGAAATTAAATTTATGAGAAATGGTTTAAAGACTTTTGAGACGTTTACACTCGAAATTAATTTTTAATGCTTTTTTCTGAATATAAATAATTGTGATACATATATAAAAACCACAGAAAAATTATTGTATTTCACATACATACTACATACGCATATATACGCGACACGCACACACTATCAGCACACGCTATTTTGTGTATTTTGCATATTAAACTTGCAACATATTTTTACTAAAAATAGCAAATTCCATATTAAATATTTCAATATGCAAATCTGGGTTAATTGGAAAATTAATTAATACTATGTCGGTGACTCATGATAATTTTATGGATAATTACAAGGGAGTTTTTCTGGAATTTTAACTATGTGTATTAATTATCGTTGCGGTAATCGAACTTTCTATCATGTAACATTGCCTTTGATACTTATACATTTGCTATTATATATACTTTTGTTATTGTTATATAATTTTCAGAGAAAATTTCTGTACTAATTTAATGATAAATACATTTTGTTATAAGAGAAATAAATTTGGTTAATTTTACGTTTGATGGATGTTTATAAAAATATTTAATTACATATTTTACGGCACATAGAATAAATGAATAGCGTTTTGTAAATAGGGTAAGTATATAAAGTGAATAATCAAGGGAACAATGTAAATTAAAAAATTATTTTTTTTTGGTTCTGTCTGTAATTGGAGAATAACAAAAATTGATAAAAGAGTTGTTAGTTATATTGAAATTAAAGAGTAGTTTTTTATAAACTCTAAATGTTTAAATATAAATTTTTATTTATTGAACAGTTTTTTTAAATTTTAATTTATTTTTATTTAATACATTTTTTATATTAAATAAATTAGTAAGTTATTTCTCCTTGCATATTTGTTACAACATGTAATGTTATAAGAAAAATATAGTTAATATCTTTAAAAACATACTTGTTTAAGAAAAGTGTTTACATTTTTTTTTTTCATATATTGTGTATCAGATATAATGAGATTGAAAGCACAGTAACCTTAATATTGAAGGAAGCTAATTTCCGATACAAGCAGCCGAATCGATAGCATAGTAAAATTCATTATGTAGTTGACGGATTCGTGCTTGTAACTAAATTTACGGCCATTGGCAACAACATATAACCGTCCGCGTCGGCTAATTTCGTTGATAACTGTTAGACATTTTGACTCTGCTAACAGAGCGGCCCATAAATATATAAACGTGTTAATAATAAGCATGTTAACACGTCAATTTGTTATGTAGTGATTTGCAATGAATTCCGCATCGATTGCCGAAAGCTATTCATAGTCTGTATTCGAAAACGATGCAGGATCGTGCTCTGAAACAGAAAGATAGAACGGACCACGCCCTTTCCACGCCCGTCCCGATTCCCATCACGCTTAGACGAGCCTGTAAAAAACATACCGCTCGAAATAAGTATCAAATTACTCCTGACTGCTCTCTTAAACGTTTGTGACTCACTTTTCGTACATCTTTTCGGCAAATATCGCAAATAATATTCTCAATTTTGCTAAAATATTTTAATCATTAGAATCGCCGAACTACCAAATAAATTTTTATTTTGCGATTTGAATTTATATATGATATACTTAAGAATGATTTCAAGGCATAATAATTTTAAGAGATTAATAATAACATATAATCGTTTTATTGCCAGTGAATCTGATCGAAGTAGTATTAACGAAATAACACAGCGATTAGCAAGTGTTCTCTCCACATTCTTTAGGCCTTTAAAAGTTTCATGATAACGTAAATTATTTCAAATTTTTGCAGAAAACAAAGAGTTTATCTTTATCAATTATCTACAGTTTATCTAATGTATTTTAGTTACATTCGAAATAAAAGCAGATAGTGAGCAAAAATAATTATAACAGATAGCGTAGAATCGCGGTTGCGACACTTTTTTAGAAAATAAGTTTAGGAAAATAAGTTATAGTTATAAGTTATAGTTATAGTTTCTTAAGAATAAATTTAGTTTTTTAAGTGTTGCAAAAACTCTGACCGCGACTGTACATGACTATTAAATTTTAAATATTTTGATTTGGGTTAATGTTACATATTTATTATAAATGTTACACACATTTTCCGAAAATATTTTTGCATGGAATAAACTTATGACACTCTGAATATAGATGAAAAAAATATGGTATATTGCTAGTGAAAGCAATAGATTGCTAGCACAAAATCTATTATTTATATGCGTTTATATTTAGTCGTATAAACCTGGTCCTTTTTATGCGCATGCTCCAGCTAAAAAGCTGAGAATAATCGAGCGATTTCTATAAACGTAGCGGTATTACAGATATCACTGTTATGCGGCGAAATTCATTTCGAAAGGATTGAATTAAGTGAATAAAAGGTCCAGGGAGCGGAAGAAACTAGCGAAAAATGTACAATATTTGCAGGCACGTATTTTACAAATTTTCACAACACAATATCTTATTAGTAGAATGCGAACGCTAAATGAAAAAATTCTTATATCATGTTCCTCTGAATACCAAAGCGTCAAATACGTTTGGAGAAAAATTAAAAGAGAATTGATTTAATTTAGTGAAAATATGACTTCAGCAATGTTAATCGGGATCGCACTTTCGGTTGCTGTCGTTCTTTTATTCTACATCAAATGTCACGACGAATCGGATTTCCGTTTTAACATTCCAATGGCGTGGCCATGAATACCTATAGCAAGCGTGAGATAAACTCGATGTACTTATTCCGAATAAGAAGAACGGAAAACTTGTGGGCGGAACTTTGTGCAAAATTAGGCAAGTAAGATTTCGAAGATACATCGTGCACTTATAATGTCGTGAAGTACCTACAGATGTCCTAGATCTTACGTGATACTGATTGCACTTAAATATATTCGTGTTTCGATTAGGAAACTTACCTAGCAGCTATCTGAGGCGTTTTCCAAGTTTTGAGTCAGGTAAATTGCGTTATAAATTTCTCCCATTCTCCGTTTCTGACAAGTAACACTGTATATCATACGCGATTCTATTATTCATGTATAATAAAATGATTTACAAGTTTTGGTGTAAACGTAAAGAGAAAAATTTTTAAATACTTTTTAACTGGGAAAAGAAGGAAAGTAATATCAGTTTTAACGCATATGTTGTTTTTAATATTGTATTATTAACAAAAATTCAACAATTTTAAAACGTAACAGCGTATATAATTGCTACATAATTACCTAATAACTTTTAATTTAAATGTAATTACACTACTTGATTTTCTATTGTAAATGTAAATTTATATTTTAATATATAATTTATTTAAAGCTATGCAGCATTGACGGCTGTTGAAAGAATACATATACAATAGTCCAGCAATATTTTCTAATAAACAAATATTTTATAACAAAATTATCTTGTGCAACGATTGCAGTGTACTAAAGCTCTCTCATTTATGCACGTATAGTAGCGTGGTTTTAAAAGCTTAATATTGCAGCTTTCGTTTCTATCGAAATTACATGTAAATGAATTCCCGGAAAAAGAGCAAAAGACCGGCGTTCTGTCACCACCTGACTGTATTTGCATCCAATCCCATCAATAATACGAGCTACATGAAACTTTCAACGAGGTTCGCTTCGAATGAAATTGCGTGAACGAATTCATAAGAAGGCGCCGCCGCCTCCTATTAGTACCTATCCATTAATTGATGAGTAAATTTCCTTAAGAACTTTTGTCGCCGTCGGAAGGTCAGAGACTTGCGGTTCCTCGAAAACACGTACCTGTTGCAGTTCCGAAAGTCGTCGAAGTATCTTTCAGTAAAAAGCCCCGCCCTTTTGTCGAAACGAGTTCAATGTCGTTGAAGGGGCGTTTGGGACGCATCCTTTCTTCGGAACATCCCAACGAGAACCGCCAAATGCGGATGAGGGATCATGTTTTTGTCAAACTGACTACTGTAGGTCGAAGGTCCATGATTCTTGATGATCGTTTAACTGTGACCTTCCTTCAGATCTCTAATCCCACTATCTGTGGGATCGCCTGACCCTTATGTAGTATAGCAAAATATGTCTCTTCCTGTCTTCCTCACTAAAACTTGAACGAAGGTGTTATATGGAAATTGATTTCTTTCGCAAATATACGCTGAAGATTTTATCAGTATTGTGGTTTGAAATTAATAATTCAATAACATAATGGATGTGCTCATTGGATATATTGTAATACTACATTCTGCTAAAAGCAATTTTGTCTAATAAAAATTTAATTTAATACGTTAAAAAATTTCATATTAAAAATTACGGATATATGAAAATAGATATCCGTATATCAACGTATATCTAGACATATACTTTATTGCAAGAGTAAAATACATGTACTTATAAAATTAATCTGCAATTATGAATGTAAATGGAGATTACCAAATTCAAAGCGCTCATGATTTCGACGCATCGTCTCAATGGAATTTTCTTAATTAATTTGCGAGTTTAGCATTCCTGAGTATCATCACCAGCTACGATTCCGGATTTTGCAGCATCTCGCATCTCTTTATGTCACTGACGGTTTTTCATTCATTATATGAACAAACGATTACGGATAGCGGTAGTGATGTTGATAGTAGCGGTTTCCGTTGAGATGAGGAATAGATTTAACAAGTTGATTGTTCCTGTTATAGTGAATAAATGTATGGGTATTTGTTATCGTGGAGGCAATTTGTATAAACTTCAAACAATTTATATGAACGAACCAATCGATACAAAAGTAATAATGTGTGAAACCATCTAATAGGATTCGAGATTGATGTGAGGTAAGCGGTTAATAGGTATTTTGCCTTTTAGCTATATTCTAGACTTTGTGTGTTTGTGAAGATTGATATATGTCGAGCTATATATGTACGTGTTCTCTGGAAACCATTAGAATATCTTAAAATCATTAATCAATAATAGAACCTACATGTAGAACATATGGGCTGAACCGTACGTCAACTTGAGTTGCAAAGTTTTAGGATATATATACCTTAACTTATTTTAGCTTTATGAAGTTTTGTGAATTTAATGAATTAATTCATTTAGTGAATTAATTCATTTAGTGAATTTAATGAATTAATTGAATGTATAATTTGGCGATGCTTTTAAGAAAGAAAACTATAGGAAATATTTTCCTCGCCTATTTTCAATTGCTCGACAAATCTCAGATAATATTTTTCACGATTTTTTGCCATCGATTATATATTATATCTGGTTACAAATTAATTTCTTGTTGTAACACGTAATATTTTGCTTAATTAATATCTGCTTGGGAAGGTAGACTGAGGTTGAATGCGGCATATAATTGTTATATCACGCGCGATTATTCACAAATGGAAGTTGGTCGGCGCCATTGGTATTTTGCTAATTAGCTTCGGTGATTAACAGAGAAACTGGAATTCCTCCTAGCCGACTGTACTATATCCCAGACTGACATTATAGTTATGCGATGTCGCATGGGAACCTTGGGTCCCTTATGATGTAGAACTTAGTTAAAATCGCACACTCAAAGATTAGTTCCGGAATTTCATCAGGAAAGGGTTACGGCGTCTTCCATCCGCGACGGTTGGCTTATATTACACCTAACACCGCTGAAGCTAAGCTGCTTCTGCTGCCGGATAACATGCGTTTAACTAGAACTATAATTCGATATAGTTTCCTGGCGATTAGGAAGTTCACCGTGAGCATATCCACTACACTATAGGAATTTGGATATATGGATTATGCGATCGTTAATCAGAAATACGAGCCCATATCAATGTTTAGACTGATGTAGTTTATCAGCGAAATTGAAAAAGAATTTATGATGTCAATAAATTTTATCAAAAACAAAAAAAATTGATATCGTTTTAATGCGTTGATGATTATTGTCATAAAATTATCCAATTTAGTATGCAAAATAACAGTTTACATAAACCAGTTTTTAATGTATAAAATAATTCTTTCCTTAATAATAATAATATTATAAGTATTAACAGAGAATATTTAATATTTAAAAATATTATGTATACCTTAAAAATATTATATATAGATATATATGTGTGTATAACACAAAAATTGGTTCTACATTTAGTTCCACAAATCAATGATCAGTACCTATTATGCTGAGAATTAAAATGGCTTACAAATAATAAATTTTTAATAAAATACATAAATACATCCTATTAATAGAATATTACTATAATATAAAAATAATAAAATATTAACCTTGCACTTTTTTACAAAGTACTTCGCAAGTCTGTCCTGATTTCATATTCTTTATTTTGATATCTAATATTTACGCAAATGGCTTTACGTTTTTTTTTTGCCTCACATACTCTCCAATCGGCTTCAAGATCAAATACGGTTTCAGTTTACTAAATGCAACGACCCGTAAATTGTACTGCCGAAAGCCTTTCGTAGAAATCGTATTTTCTCGGCTACCGCGTGAGAGTGACAAGCGCGTTAGAATGTCGAAAACAAAAGCCTTTGAAAGAAGCGATGGTACATCTTTATCGGCGTCTTTTTCCTGCGTTTTTTTTTGGGATTTTGCGAATATAGGAGATAAAATCTCTAGACACATTGACGATTTTTCGTAGTTCTTCACATTGTGGTCATACAACAACATAGAACAATGTAGTTATCCAGCCAGTATGGATCGATGTCGGTCCTTTTCATTCTGTTTGCCCCTTCCAGACAGTCTCGCAGATAGACATTGCAATTTTCCGCTCCTTCACGAGAACTCCACCGTCCTGTCGAGGCATATAAATGATGCTATTATATAAGCCATACTGTTATTCCTCGACGTAGCTTTGAACAAAGCTTCTACCAGACACGCAGCATGGATTTTTATTATTATAACTTGTTTACCATCGAGGGATATTTATCAGATTAGCTCTCTAGATAAGATTTGAGACTTTTTATTTGACAAAACCATATGAATATTTACGTACATTTATTAGGATTGTTTTTTTTCTTTAGCTTTATATTAGTTAAAGCATTAAAATTTTTATGTCTACAGAACTACACTGTATTAGCCTAAATTATTTGCATGTAAATTAAAGTGGACATCAATTTCATTGACTTTTTAGAGAAAGGCTTACGATAGCTTACTTGTGTCGGTATTACCATTGTCTTACATTGTATTCTCCGACGATGCTTGCTGCTCGAATTTCTGACTGTTCCTTCGTTGCATCGTAGACATTGTCTGGTGGAGTAATCCTCAAGGATATATATTCTAACTATGAGTTAACGCGTTAACGCGTTATACAGCCTCCCTTGAGAAACATAAGTACGAACTCACGTACCTACAGAAGTTATTGTGACGCGAATAGTTGGAGCGAATATCGAAGTTTATAGAAATTTATTCTGTCATCAACATTATTATTACGGAAATTAATTATTGTGATATAATGTACCACAAAATCATATTTAACGTCGTGTAATATGACTTATCTCAATAGTTAACACAAATAAATAATTAAGGAAGGATTAGCATATAATGCAATATATATATTCAGTTATACATATTTAACGAAGTGCGATCTGTTGCGATACGTACATCGTTAATGTATATTGTTAACTTGTTATGTATCTTTTAGTGTTTTGTATCTTACACGTGCAAAGCATTATAGAAAAATATTTTGTAGAATGTAAAAATTATATGGAATATGCATCATAAGGACATATTTCAAATAAAAGAAATGTCGAAAATGTTTCATAAGTATCTATCCATTTAATTTTTTCGAAAAAAAATGAATATTTTTAAAAAATCTATTTTATTTTAAAGAATTTATAAAAATTTTGTTCTGGTAGAAGCTAAAATACATGTTTATGAAATTTTAATGGTACACGACAAACATTTTATTTGAAATAATTTCTTTCAATATGTACAATTCTTTTTCACAATTCTCGTGATATTTAATCAGAATCATATATGAAGTTGTTATTTTTAATTTTATGATTTTTGATAATTTTTACATAAAAAAGTTACTTTTATATGTTGCTTATTTTAAATTGTTTTTTAACGTTATATTTGAAATTCATAAAAATTTAAGAGAGGCAGTTCTTTTACAAGATATCATAGTGTAGTTTATTGCACACATACAACCATCGAACAGAAATACTGGCATAAATTATAGATGAAAAAATAAAAATAATGAAAATAAAATTATATATACGTATAATGGTTTCTTTGTATGTATATATATATTTTTTAGTATATTATACACACTTCTATATGGACAATAGTACAAAGGAACTCTCTGAAGGGATTGCTTTAACAGGATAAAAGCAGGATGATTGTCATACATATTCCACTGTCCAAGAGATCATATGATTACACACCTGAAAAATATTGGTTACCAGCTGACATTCTTCTGCCAAACATTCAGATATATTCCGCGCATTAATTGCTTCCCGTGAGATTTTCACGTCTCGTAGAGCAATCATGGGGTCGTGGTTTCCCTTACGATGTACGGGATCAATCGTGATCCACATAAGACACTCGATACCATACGCCGGGAGGATACGGAGAGGTGGTGCCCCGAAGATGCAGAACTATACTCCGGAGTTTCGGGGTGAAACGCGTGCGCGGGTGGTTTTAATCGGGGGCGGGGGTGCGGTCACGGGGACAGTATCGTCGCTCTTCAGTTGGGTTTGGTACGCGTTTCGCGACTGGCCACTGCGCGTCTCTCCGCAGAAAGCATCTTGGTTCTTCTTCCTATCTTCGTCTGTCAATCTTATCTCGTGAGTCGCGCACGAAATTCGCGACGTAGAAAATTCTCTTCCGTATTTTTCTGAAGACTGCTGAAATTTTTCGTCTGACTATCGATCACTTGTCCGACTTTGCCGGAGCGACGGCTATACGGATGCCATATACGTGTTTGAGAATCGAAGAGTGTTTATTGGTAATTCCTTCGTGACAAGGATTCGGCGAACTGTCACACGATGAAGGGTGAGTCGGTTCATTTGTGAGAAAATTATTGACTTACATATATTAGGAAACACATGAGGATTATTTATGTCTCGAGGAAGAGATGACTAGTGTGCGAATGGTTAAGTCGGCGCCGGGCGGTTGACGTAACTAAGTTAGGTGTGTATAGGGAGGAGAACTGTCCTTGTGGTTCTGCGGAATGTGTAAAATAAATGGAGGATGTGACTTGCGGTTTTACTTAGAGAAGTTAGAAGCGGTTTCATTAATAAACGATGAAAAGTTATCGATTTTGACTTAATCGTCGTTAATTATGTACAGGGAAACAAGTTGAGGGATTGTAATTCGGAAGTGTTTATCAGGTAATACCGCAACGTTGTGTTTTGCGGGCAATGTTCTTAAAACTATATTTTTGAGTATTATTGGGAATAAATCGGTTTTTTATGTTAAATTAAATTGTGCTAACTATATATTTAACTAAAAATTTTTTCGTACTTTTATATTGTATATTTTGAGAAAAACAACAAAATTAAGAAGTATGTCAATTAATCGAGTTTCTTTGTATTGCATGTTGTTATTAATATGACAATTTAAAAATAGAATATAGGTGTGTAAACAATCGAGTTTTAGTTCATTTAATTTGGGGAAAGATTGCATAAAATCGCTGAGTGATATACTACAATCGAGATGCGGGCATATTTAATAATGGACCAATTCAAAGGCAATTACAAAAGATGAATCTTATCGATGATATAAAAACTGTGAAAATATAAATTATATTAATAAATTATTAAACCTATTATATTACTGCATATTTCGTTTAAGAAATTAAATTATAATGCAGGGTTAAGAAATAATTTGTACGCGAAAATATGAAAAAATGTCAAAGAGAATAATTTTATGAAGCTGTTCCTAATGTTGTAGAATCTATAAACTAATCGATTTACTGCTACTTGGATTTGAAAAGTTTAACTAAAAAGTAACTTTTAGATGTTATTATTAAGGAATTATTACGTCTAATGATGTTATTTCAGTAAATAATCAGTAAAGTATGGAAATAATTGCAAATAATTTTAAAGAATTTATTTAATAGAGCTTTAAAAAAATGATTAATTTAAAAATCTAAAGAACTAAATATATATTTTTCAAATAGACTATTTTTACATACAATACTCGCTTAAACATTTTATCGTTATTTTAGCTACGATAATTAATAAAAACATAATGTAAAGTTGGAATCACACGATGCACGTTTTTCATGCCTGCATCCTTGCACGCTGACTGACGTTGACCAATGCATCAAACCGAGTAACGTTCAATGCATTGGTCAGCGTCGCAGTCAGCGTGCAAGGATGCAGGCATGAAAATCGTGCATCGTGTGATTCCAGCTAGCATCTTAATACCAACAATTGATGCTTATTTGCACATAATGTTTCGAATTTTTTTTTTCTTGTATCCGCTTGTTTTCTCATATGTGCAATGACGTTGCTGAGCTTTAATAAACGTGTGTTAGTAGTACATGAAGTATGTTGTTTAAAAGGAAAAAGTGATCAAGTACCCCTATTCTGTAATTGGTCGTTATCGTTATATTGTCGTCGCGCAACTTTTTTACCATATATTACATCTGCACAACGACAATAAAACGATAACAACGCTGTCGTTAAGAGTTACAGAATCAGGGTCTGCAGATCCATTTACCATTAACGTGTAGATAACAGTGTATACGAAGACATCTAGATGTTAATTATCACTGTTTCGTTAATCTTGTTCCCTACTTGGCAGTGGGACGCAATCGCGTATCGATTCGCGTTCTATTTAATGTGGAAGTCTTGTGCGCACAACGTTGCACATTTTGAAAGAAGAGCATTTGGCTTAATTAAATCACGAGAATGCAAAATTGTGAGATGTTACAAAGTCGATGCCAACTATGATGATTTATTTTTCAAGCAAAGAATAACAGTAGATTTATGTGTGTATAGTTTTATATTCAACTTTCTTGTGACGCACACACTGCAAAGTTCTCGAAATTTGAATAATATTTTTTGCTTAATTAATATACATGTATGTATTAATTAATAATAATATACATATATATATATATATTAATTAAACATTTATTTACGTTATTTTTAGATTAAGCATGTTATGGATGCATGTATAAATCCTATGTAATTGGATTATTAATATCAATTTTACGCACAATTACATGATAAGCGCCTTTGTAATTGTTACTTGTATATTACAACCATTTGTAAGGATAAAAATACTTGCTGATGGTCTCTATATAGGTACTATAGAATAATCTCTCTCTCTCTCTCTATCCCTCCCCCCTCTCCACTTTTCCTTTTCCCGTGATAATTACTATTCTGACAAGGTTGGTTGTTGTTTTAATGGATAATTATAATAAACATATCACTTATAATTGGCGATAATTGCAGCGCTATTTCACTGCATTGATCATTTGTGCAAGAAATTCATACACTAATTTGAATAAAGCCAGACCAACGGAAAGCAAGTGGAAAGGATTCACCTCCGTGCACTACATTATTAAGGACGAACAGTTTAATCCTTCATTTAGCACAGTCAAAGCTTTAATTGAGCATTTTGTGGTTATAAGTCCACGAGTTTGCCACTCGGTTATATATGGTTCGACACATCGTCTCTGACGATATTTACTTGTGACCCGCTAAACTTTCTAGATTAAACGTGAATGCGGCGAACGGGCGAGTGGGATTCACGTTCGTTCTTGTTAGTATCTATTATCGGTATTATTTTATCCGGCGTAATAATTTTGCTAATATATATTATTATGCATTCCGTATTGTATTAACAAATTTTGTATACAATTTACTAATTAAATACGTAATACTTATTAACTGTAATTGTAACGAAAAGTAATTGTAACGAAAAAGTTCAAATTATGCTATACAAATTCTTGTAAATTATTCGGCTGTGTTGTTAACTTGAACAAACTTTTATATTGTTTATATATTATTTATTTGAATTTATTAAATTAAAAATACGAAGTTAACTTGTTCGTAAAAATTTTAGCTGATAATTGGCGGTAAGGCTCGTATAGAAAATTTTATTTATTATGCGGTGTAGCACTGAATATATTTATTATTAATGGTGTATAAATTCGTCCCTTAGGGTCTAAGAACATTTAAGCGACGAAAATTGTTAATTAACCATCAAGCCACATATGCCAACGAACTGAAGGGCAAGGACAGGGCACAAAGTGCTTAAATAAATGAAGCTCGAGTGGTTGCTGTCAGAGTTGATTGGCCTAATGGTGCGACGGACAGCTCGATTTTAGGGTCCAAAATCGTGACCGTAAGATATTTCCTGAAAAAAATGTGAAATAAAAATATGGATGTGTATATTTGTACGAATATTAATTTTGAGTTAATTTACTTCTGAGCTCTATGTATATTTTTAAATTTTATGAGGTAAATATGTTATATTTTCAGTTTATGAAGTAAAATGATAATTTTGCGAAACGCTTTTTACTCACATACATTATGACTTTTCTCCTTTTTTGTAATTTTTTTGTTGTGGAATATTAATGGATAAATTCATAAAAATTGTGTTGTTTTAAAAAATTATTATTAAAAATTTTAAAATGCATTTTGCATAACTAAATAAATAAATGATTCTTTAATAAATTACCTGTTGTTCCGTTAAATAAAATTGCAAAGTGATTTAGGGGTGAAAGTTATCGATATCCTTGAAATTAACAAATCAGTTATTTGCTATTGCCTTTTGTTATCATTTTATAACAATAATTAATAATTTTGAAATTATACATATATTGTATGAGGTTAATGACGAAATAAAAGCCGTATAAGAAAATATTAAACGGTTTGTGCTGGGGTGAAACACGTTTACAAAATTATTTGCCATTGAACGAAGGCATGTTTGGTTAATGAAATTGATTCTATTGCGTGTTACAATGCAGCTTCGTTATTATGCTTCATCTCGTTTGTTCGTTATTCAACTGGCCATAAATAATACTTTAAAAACGTATATAGAATTATGCACTGTGGTTTTCCACATATGCAAATTTTTTATTCTTTAAAAGATAAACACGATAGGCAAATTTTTAAATAAAGTTATTCTAGAAAAATGTACAATACATTGTACATATTATACAATTATCGATTGTACGGTTTTTTTAATCTTTGCAAAATGCAATGAATACATGTGTGCATAGCGTTTATTATTATATAGAGAATTTAATAAAAGCTTCTAAAAATGAGATTTAAATAATTCCCTAAATATCATTGACAGTTAAGCTCTCATTGTTTCAACGCGTTTGTTTCATTAGTCCTTTTTGATTATCGTTATTTTATGGAATTGTGATGCCTTTGTAACAATTAACAGAGCTCATCAAGGAACAAGTCACGTACGTAGTCGGGAGCTACTGCTCTTCAAGACAAAGGACGAAATGAATAAAGATACAATGAACGCTGACAATCCTGATTATCTTTTTAGAACACTATTTTCTAGAATTATCTAGCTAGTTGGTGAACAGATTTGCTCTCTTCCCAATTTTATCTCTTATTTATTTAATGTTTGGTATCTTCCTGAAGTAAAATATACATAGGGGCATATGAGTAATAATCAGAATAGGCATGCCAATATTTTTAATAAAATTAATTACCTATTTTACTAGTTATAATAAACATTGATAATTTTATTTAAATAATTGGATCTAGTCTTATAATTTATAATATTTTAAAACCATCTTGCTAATAGAAAGAGATTTTGTATTTATCATACTTCTCTGGAGTAAAAAAGGAAATTACAGATTATTCTAGCCGGGAATCAAGAGACACGGTAGTGTCTCGCGCCAAGTACGCGCGGAGCGAGACAGCCGTGGCTCTATATGTATACGCGACGCGACGAGTTATATATATGTTGAGAGTACTCGAGATTTTGAGATCTCGATAACTGGTGAACGGATCAAGTTCTAACTAGGCTCAATGGAAAGCTTGGACCAAATTTATATAATGAAAGTATTTTTATTTTTCCCCTACGTGGCCTACGAAAAAATATATTGCGATGCAAAAGTCCAGACCTGAAAATTTTACATTAAGATACGTCGTCGTCACTTTCATAAAATTTACGTTGGAAAATAGTTAAGAAAGAGAGATCGCCTAAGAGTGGTTTTATATTCGCGCTATTTCTGTCGTAATAAATCACCTATCTTCGGCAACCACTGCGGTTAACGTTGTTAATTAATGATCCTCGTGTCGAGCGGAACACATGACAGGCTGATACAAAGACTAGAGATAAATTATCCTTGATTGTGCAGTTTAGAAAAATAAATAGAAAATGGAAAGGAGAGAGAGAGAGAGAGAGAAAAAGAGAGAGAGAGAGCTCATTTAAGATTGATGTTTAACATTTATTGCACTATAGTTGCATACGAATTTATTGTATAGTC
Source organism: Leptothorax acervorum (assembly GCA_035220615.1). Classification (NCBI taxonomy): domain Eukaryota; kingdom Metazoa; phylum Arthropoda; class Insecta; order Hymenoptera; family Formicidae; genus Leptothorax; species Leptothorax acervorum. The sequence goes on from JASTWQ010000086.1 coordinate 2,765,661, forward strand.
GTCAATGATACTTGTATCATTGATCGAAAAATTATTCATTTATTGCGAAAGTGTATAAAATTAAATACCAAGTAAAATATTATTGGGAAAAAACATGTCCAGTAAAAAATCTAGGTATCAAGGGAGAGTTAATTCAAGCAGCTGCATTCTTTTTACATTATACGTCTTTGACAGGGATGACAATTAATAACATTAATTGTTAGTTAACCAACCAATGAAACGTCAGCCATAACTACTGACGACACAAAGGGGATGGGATAAATAATAATAATGCTTGAGTAACTGACGGCTGAAATAATTTTCCCGGAGTCACAAAGCCGCGCTCGCGGCACCAAGGTCTGGCAGGCGTTTTGAAAAATGTGTAAAAAGTGTTGCATGTTGTGCTTGTTATTCGCGTAAAAACCAACAAACAAGGCCGTTACACCGACCGAGGGAAAATGTGAAATTGTGTTTCAAACGCGAAAATGTAGCACTGTTAAAAGTCTCGTCATACGATTATTCACTTTCCACAGGGGTGACTGATCCACACAGTTTGAGCCTATATTTATATCAAACCCACAGACCCGAGTTCAATACACTGCAGACACTTACATACATTTACTCATTACATACACATTTGCATACATTTTTATGACAAATAGCACAATAAGCATTTGACAACAAGTGAAAGCAATATACAATTAATTTAAGAATAATAAGAAGAGTAAAAATAAGAACAAGTCTCATATGTATGTGTATATTTCGTAAATACCTAGAGCAGAAAAGCGAAAACTCACCTTTTTTTCAGATATCCTTTTATTAAAAAAGAAAAATTTCTCGCCAATTATCTATTTGGATATTATTGTAATTTTTATATTGATCCAACTAAAACAATTTCAAGGAACGTAATGTCCAGTTTCTCAATGCTTTCTACGAATATTTGCTTGTTTTACTTGATTTATTCGATGAAAAGAGAAAATAACGTTTGATATAAAAAGTAACATTTTTTTATCTATAGTGTCTTACATCATCTTAAATGGTATATCGCGTGATACGTGTTATAAGAAATACGAGTTTGATCTGCGACATCTTATCTATTGCGTCATCCGAGAAATGACATCCGGTCTCTAAGGGTTAGATCCAATGTTACATTGCTCCAGTGCCCTTTATCGTTATGATAAAAAAAGTAGTCGTTAATTAAAGCTGGATGATTCCTTGTTGTCAGGTCTAACGATCTCTTGTCGTCGGTATAAGTTAGCGTAAATGTGTTGATAGATACAAGAGTTGATTAAGCTAATCATGCCGTAACGCGATTTCAGGGTTGAATTTCATACATCGTCGAGAGACGTATAACATCGTTAATGTGTTTACTCTATCGAGAGGTTTCAAAATATAAGTCATCTTTTGATTACTAACTTTTTGTTTAAAATTGAGAGAGTAGACAACGCGATTAATATTACAAAGATAAAATTGACATCGGACTTTTGGTTTGATGGAAAAATAGTGAATGAACGATCTAATTTTAACTTGTAGCGTAATAGACTTTTTCTATTCTTTCATGCGAAATTTTAAAGCTTCTATTAAACATAAAAGATGTGTGAGAGATATGACATATCACAATTTATGTCATAATATCTATAAAAAGATGTTTATGTAAAAAATACATATCTGTATATATTTTCATCATAGCTATTTTTCATATATTAAACGTAGCATTAAATTTTGTTTTCTAGATAAGTAATAAAATGTTTTTTATTTTTATTTTTATTTGAAATATTGGGAAATGGATTTTTCTTTATGGGATCAATGATGATGATTATATGCCAGATTGAGTTATTGTTTCTTTTCTTGATCAAAGCAATTTTGGAGTATATTTAAATATTAACAAGAGGAGGGATAAAGCTATTTTAATGTGATACCTATAATCACTACGTTCTTTACGATACTTTGTATTGTAAAAAACTGGCAAAACTTAGTTTTAATTATAATTTTTTTTAAATATTATTTTTGAGATTACAGCGAATATGATATCAATTATATGTAGCTGCGAAAAAGTATCTTCCAGCTTAGCTTTGACTGTTAAAGCTTTGATATGTCATTTGAAGCGGTAATGTAGAGAAAGGGATTAACATATTAAATCCGGTGATATACGTATAATCTTTAAAATACGCGTTTTTATATGTGCAAACGCATAGTGATGTATAGCGTTAATATAGTAAGATATTGATCGATATAGCGGAATGATTGTTGATATTGAGATCGATTCCAATATGTCATTGACAACAGTCCCTAAATGCGTAGACTATATGAACGTAAGAGGGTTACATACGTTCCCCTGAACCCCTGTGATATTTGTATAGTAAATGGACGGTGAGGATATACGTGAAATCTATTCAACACGGGGTCAATCAAAGGAAGATAAGGGAAATTTGAAGAACGTGTGTATATATGTATTGATATACTATGTTTTTAAGCATTAACACATCACGTACAAAAAATCTGATAAGTAAACCTCCTATTCACTGCTACTGGGACACGGTTATTTTGATGCGAGGATTAAAGCTTGAATATTCGCTGCTTGGGGAAAATGAGAAAATGCGAGGGTCGCGTCTCGGAGCTCGGTCGGCAGCGCTCGCCAAAGGGTTGAACCAACATTTATTCAGCTTTTATTTTTGTCACTTTCTGTACGCGGTTTATTGTTTCTTCGAACACTCCTGCTACTGACTACTTTTGCATTTGTTCTCAGAAGTCGAAAGTCTGGGAATGAGGTTTCACTGGCAACAATAATAACGTAGAGATTTTTCAGAGGGATGGAATATTTATAGCAAACGTCTCGGTACACAGTGTACCGTAGAAGTATACTTCTATAATTAAAAAAATAATCACTGAAGTATATCTGTTGCAACGATAAATAATTCTGAAGCGAGTTTGTATAAAATAATGCGCAGATTGCAAATAAATTTTTGTATTTGGTTCGTTAACATTTGATTCGCTCCTATTTTTATTATTCATATTTATTTTTAAAACTTTGATATCACTTAAAATTATACATATAATATAATAAAAACTATTGGTATATATTTTTCTCATTATTCAAACTTTAAGTGCACTTTTATGTGCACGTTACTATCTATATTTATTTTACAATTTAATTTCATTTTTTGATATATGTATTACTTATATTGCGCTCTGCATGAGAATTAAATACATATTACATTTTTTATTGTGCGTTAAATATTTTATATGTAATATAAATCTCGCCAGATACAAAGCACTGAATGACGAAATTCATAAAATAAAATTTTGGTGAATTCGACTAATAAAACGCGTATAATAATTCATATGATCGCTATAATACGTTCAACGTAACCAATATTTCTATTATTAAATTTAAACCTAAAATATTCCATAAAATAATAAATTTAATTCTCCAGGAATTGTTTCATTTATATAAAATAAAACCACAATGATAAAAGTAGCATGAAATATTATTCAAAGAAATAAATTTAATACTTTATTGTAATGCTTAGGTAATTATTATATACCTATGTTAATGCATTTTGAAATTTTGTGAATATTAATACAGATATTCGAATTTCGTCGTTCTGTAATGATTATTACGGAACTAATTATCGTAACGTGGCAATTATTAAACCGCAACAATGCCACTGTAGCACCTGCACGCTTGAGCGAACTAACGACGTGAACGCGAAGAATGCATCTGCGGTATCATCTCATGTAGCAACGCAAACATAAGTATTTATTGCTGTTGCTTATATTGTCGCTGCAGCGCTGACGATGCATTTCGCGCTGGTGACCGTGCAGTTGAAAATGCCATGGTACAGCATTTTTATGCCGTCACAAATATATCAGTAAAGGATTATCACGTGGCATTATCACAGGATTACTGTGGGTATTACGGAACGAACATTAACATAAATAGATAGTGGAAATAAGAATTGATACTTTTAATCTGATAGCCATAAATGAAATTGTGTTTTGATATTCGAGTAAGTTGAAATATCTACTTAATAGAGTATATTTAAAAAAATAATTGTCAAGTTTATATTGTTCTTATTTATGTTTGCATTGGATATATTACACATTCATCTTTTTAAATAATAACATTATTTTTATTCGCAATTAATAAGCTGATAAATTAATTCTTTATCATAGATTTACTGAAATATTCAACATTTTAAAATTAATGAGAGTATAATCGAGGGTAAGATCATTAATAACGAAAGTTAATGGCTTCAGAGATAAAAGCTCGCATTATTTAAGTTACCTTTGCGACATATTATTTCTGAAAAATCGTACGAGGAAAGTTTCTCTTTGCAGGATTATGAATTTTCATATTTAAGTAGATAAATGAGCTGAGCGGGGGATTCTATTGCTTCGCGTTTAAGGGGAAGCAAGGTCGGGAGGCAGAAGTACTAGTGAAAGGTAATTGCATATAACGTCGATCAAGTCTGTGTAGATAGCAAATAATGTCTGCGGCATAACTTATGCGTTTGCTAGGAAGATGTGGTTTTGATCTCGTCTTTGTCCTGCGTGACAAGACTGTAATATCTTTCTAAGAAAGATCTGTAAATTCCAAAGCATCTGAATACCATGTAAAAAGCTGTAAAAGACGAATTCATGGGAAAAGAGTACAGAATAAAGATGAGGTTGGTAGAAAACCTCTATTTTGTTTAACTGTATACAGTTCTTTTACTAGCTTGACAGACATAATACATAAATAAAAAGTGAATTAAGTGAATAGCTACTCAAAAGATTATTTAAAAAACTAAGATTGTCAAAAAATTTTGATAATTAAAAGATTATATGATACAATATAAATTATTAAATGTATTTGATAATTTAATAATTTATTGGTGATAGAATAAATAGATATTATAAAATTATTAAACATTAATGCGTATTTATTTAAAAATTGTTTTAATATTGTTAAAAATTATAAGTATTGATTTCAATTTCCTATTTGATGTAAAAGCTGTTTATAATTAGAAAATAATAATTTTTTTAATTTTTAAAATATTTTATTTATTTCTATAATGTATTGTTAACTTGGTTTAACGTTTATTCTTTGTTGTATGTTCCTTTTATTACATACATCTATTTCTAACATTGTCCTTGGGCATTATTACAACCTGTCTTTAATATATAACTACCAGTACAATATAGTTATTCTTTATACGATTGTGTCCTCGAACTAGCGCATGTGTCTTTAACATGATCGATGAGGGTGTAAAATAAATCGTCGTGCTTGTAACAGAATAGCAGTATAAAAATTCGTATAAGCAATTCGCGTTTCTTTCCATAGCTGCTTAAAAAGTGGCGCATCGATCCTCTGTAGCGCTTTAATATATTACATCATCGCACACATATCGGAGTCCATAGAATTTATGATATAATTTATAGATATATATATCTAGTTGCAACATAGAAGACAGACATTTAGCTGCGATTCACGTGACACTTGATGAAGAAATAGATATATATAATGCAATAAAGCATACTGCTTTATTGCATAAACTTAAAAATTCCTTTTTGCGTATTTATACAAGATATGCATTCAAAGTACATAGAAAATATTTTTAATTAGTTGATCTCTGTGTTAATATAGTGTAAGGACTGCCTCGAACATTACTGCATATTAACTCATATTTCAAAAGACTTTGGACCTAGCATTTCCAATATAGAGCACTTTACCATCGTGCTTAAACGCTCGTGTGTTTCTGTTTGCTCGTTGGTCAAACGCAAAAATCAAACTACAAACGAGTGCTACAACGTCGAAAAGGAAGCGGAGTTAATAGGATAAACCTCGGTGTGGGTGCGGCAGGATGCAGAAGGATATTTGCATTTTCTGCCGCTTTTTTCGCACCGTTGCACTCGCTAGTATACCCGCATGGCTTCGACGCGACGTCCGCGTCGTGACCTCTCTTGTCGGATAAATACAGTGATTTATTTGAAAATGTAAAAATATAGAGCTGTGAGTTTTTCTACCGCGAATCTTGTTTAAAGAAGCTATATGTCTGAATTGACACGTGATCTTTTCAACGGTGAAAGAGGCGTTCAGGTAATTTTTGTAGCTTCGGGGCATGACGTCTTCTTCATTGAATTTAAAATTAAGTAGGGGGGAGGGGCTTTCCTTTTTTACGATTTTATTTTTTGTGGTTTTATTCTCTTTTTCTTTTTATTGGGGGTTTTTATACATGAATTAGGGCATTTCTTTTTTAATGGCGATTTTGAGATTATTTCAGAGCCATTTAGTATTTTTGCCTGACATGCTTTAAGTTTGAAATGATAATAATATGTTCAGTTATTATATTTCAAAATTAACAAATTCTGAACAAACAAGGAAAAGAAAGTCTGACACAATACAATGAGTATAAATCTAAAGCATTATGAAAGTTACTATGCATATCTTTTCTACACACGTGTCGTCCCGGAATATGATGAAATACGTGACAGCGGGGAACATAAACTGATATTTTACATCTTTAATGACCAAGGATGTTACTTGATGTATTAGCATGCAAGATTACGTGATAGATGTTGCATTTGTCAATTGGATGTCAATTAATCAACGGAACTAGGTCAAAGGCTGTTTAGAACGTGCACAACTCGATCGGCGCACGATGGCTATTTTTCTTTCTTCTTTTTTTTTTGTTAAATGACCCGCATCTGAATCAATGTCTCTCCTCTTTTGAAAGCATTCCACGCGCGCGTATGACATTCGATTTTACTCGATGTCCACAGAGATATTGAGAAGTAAAATTTTTATTGGGTTCAAAAATATTTGCTCTTTCATACAATCGAAAACTGATATTTATACAAGATATTTCTTAAATATAAACAACACAGCGAGGAATATAAATATTTGTAGAACGTAATTTAAATAACGTTTGGTCAGTTTTATGCAGGAAAATGATAATTATTGCTGCTTAAAATTATTTATTTTTTAATTAAAAATTTAATCACTTTTCCTTCTCTCTCTCTAAATTTTTTAAATTTTACTTTTATTTTAAATTTAAAGTTTTTACATCTGTAATTTAAGCGATCGAGAGATATTATCTCCTACATATACATACATAAACACATATCAAAGATATTATTTGTAAAATGACATATAGAACATTCATCTATACATATATTTTTGAATCATATAATTTTACTCATGTTTTCCTATACAATGTTTTCCTGGTATTATTACATTGACTGAGAGCAACGACTATTGAAACATTGATTTAACATTTGTACTCTTGTCATTTTTCGACTATTCGGAAGAAGTTGTCGACTGCAGCATGTCTATTACTGATAAAATGAAAAAATCCCTGCACGTACATTTGATTGCGCGATAAAGGGATCAATGCACCGAGACCACGCATTGGAACAATAGCTGGCTTGCCAGTGCTAACTCGGAGATTAATCAAATAACCGGAATATATAGCAATAATCGGAGTGTGACGCTGACGAGAAATGGTTTATAATGTTTTTGGAGCGTAAACATGATGAATGGTCGGGAAGGGTTGAAGTCCCAATTTGTTCGATTTAATGCTGATTAGTCGCAAGACAGATGTGACGAAATGTTGGAAATATATGTCCACATCTGTCCAACTCGCGAACCGAAATAAAAACAGTACGCGCCGGTATTTGAAATTAAAACTGAACGAGATGTGCAAGTTAAATTTAATAAACATATCTGCAATTTAATTTTGATTGTAAATGAAACGAGTTTACCGGGTGTTTCGTCTTAACACACCGGAAAATCCGATTTTCCGATGCGTTCAAAACAGGTTTGTTTTATGCGAGAGCGCTTCTATCTCTGCGTCATATTCTATTTAAATTGTAAATTACGTTGCTAATTGCAAGCGCGGCACGTTTTTCGATTTTGTTCTCCAGTCGATAATCACTTTTGCATAATTAGATCATTACAGTTTTGCACCTACTTTACTTCGCAAACAAAATAAGTGCGGCAGATAAGTTTTTTAATTTGTAAGAAATAATTGCAACGATTTTATCATGGTTACAATGTTTACAAATATGTAAATAAATTACTCGTAAAACTGTAAGACGTAGAGATTTTCGTTATAACTGATTAAAAACAAGAAAAATAATATTTGAGTAATATTTAAGTATATATAAATTAAAAATAAATTGTTTGTTTATTAACAAGTTCTTAAAAATAGTTATATTTATTTGTTTATAAATAATTTTAAAAAGTATATTTATGAATTTTATTGCGAAACGACACCACGTGGACACATATCTGTATAATAAGATTATCGAAACGTTTTCAATTAAAAAAGCGATTGAGCTACAAAACGGATACTTATTATTTTCAGGTTTACACTAGAAGGAGAATCAGATATCTCCTTCCATCACGAATTTACCCGCGAGATGTTTCTAACGAAACCCGCTTACGCGGATCCCATTAATCTTCATCAGGTGGTATTGATCAATTAATAGTGATTAGCCGTGTACCGTAATCCCGAGTTATCTCAGTCTCATCATGATCTTTCGTTCTTCATTTTTTCCTATCTACCTTTCAGCTTCTCTTATTTTAACCTGAGCTACTTACGTCCAAAGGCTCGTGAGTATGAGTCCGCAGGGAGCTCCATTTTCTTGTCTCCTGCTCTCTACCCTTTTTCTTTTTTCTATTTTCTCTTGTGGGTGTAACCAGTACGCCATGCCATCGCGGATTATCCTTTTTAGAAATTTGTGCGTATTAGCTCTGTTCTTTTCTATTTGTTAAACGGTGTGCGAGCTTCCTCGTGAATTTTTCGTATTTTCGTCGTTTTCAGCGTTTTCGGAAATGTTGAAATCTGTTGAATCATAGTTTTCTTCCGTACTGAATACGGTGTATGCATTGTGCTTGTAAATCCGTTGCGTTTTAGACGTGCGGAATCATGAGAAATTGCTGAAAATAAAATTTGCTCTGAAGAATCATAGCTAATAAAGAAAAGTTTGAGGATGCTGGAGAGAATATGCACAATTCTACAGATGTTCGTTTAAGAACATTTTATTGACATTTTTTATATAAAATATTTGTTATTTATAAAAATAATTTTGAACTAATAAGCTGATAAATTCTCATGAATGATGTAACAGTGGATGTTTTGGGCATTGTCACACGCATTGTAAGGTTATTTTGCATCGCAGATTCGTGTCTCGTCAAATTTTAAGAGGCGTTGAATAAAATTTTGCCCGAATAACTGCGAACAATGTCAAAATAACTTCCACAATCTACCTCTGAAGCAATTGCTGCTGCTGGGAGAAAGCCTTTTTTCACCGCATAAGTGGCGTTAACAATTTTCGTTAAAACCCGATATCGCGCAAGCGAGTAGGATTTCACGGTTTCACGGAGCCAGGCCTACCACGGCTGGATAACGGCTTTGAAAAAGTTTCCGTCGAAGTCCAATATTTCAGGTACATATCAGCATTCCACAGAAAAATTTCTATAATAATGTAATCAAGCGTGTAATAAATTCCGTAACAATGTTTCGTTGCGTTGTGGTTTATGAACGTTAAATTTTGATCTCTTGATTTTACACTGCAGGGCTTGTCAATGAAATAGTGAAAAGTTAAGTTAAGAATAGCTTGATTTTAGTTCTTTGCTTATACTGTTAAGGAACATTTTCTTCAAATTTATATATTTCTACAAATGTGTAAATTTATATACTTATGGAATCTGTAAATTTGTAGCCTGTGTATTCTAATTTTTCGGTATTATGATATTTGCCTTAAGCTGTTGGTTAGACTAATCCATGACATAGCCACGATATAATAAATCACGGATTTAAACAGTATATTTTAATAACACATATGCTCTAGGCTCCGTGTGACCTGGAAAGATATCGTATGTTTCGCGATGATAATAGTATATTTTAATTGCATATAAGTGTGCATGCAAGAGTCTGGGGTACCTATTATACTATTGAAGCGCAAGTTGCACAGATGTAAAATTTTATGAGATTTTTTTATAGACATGTTTTAGTAATATAAATTATAGTTTATGATAAAAATTAAGTTTACTATACATTATAAAAATTAATTTTAATTTCTATCAATAACTGTGATAGTTATCAGTAAAGGAACACTTACACACTACTATATAAAAGTTTATCATTTTATATGGAGTAGTATATTGCATATTACAGATTCAGATAATTTTACTTTAATGAAAAGATCTGTTCTTCTATTCGTGCTGAGCAATTGTTGCAACAAGAAATTTTCCTTTGTTATCCTTGAAATTCTCGTTGTCTCCAACTATTCTTACGCAATTACTCGCAAAAGTTCTCGCAATACTTTATGAGATAAGCTTCGGAAGTTTGACATACCGGACTCTATAGAGGGCGTTGCAAAAACAATCTTACATTTCCTTATTTTTCTCTTGCTGACCTAAAAGAGTAAGACTAATAGCGATTAGTTACTGTCATTAAACGTTGCGATATGTTTTTATGATAATATTGTTGGCTAATACAACCGTAGAAAAGCATGTTTCATTACTGCTGGAAAAAGCTCGATGAATGTCTTTAATTAAAGTTTTCTCGGTTACCGCGAAGGTAATAAGTAATACTGAGGTCTGTTATGTAACTTGGTTTTACCTTATACTTTTGGTCAAACGTTTATAAGAAAATTACTGCAAATATTTGTGAGCTGTAGACCTTTTATATTTTATTATATTATGTATTGTGTGTATTTTTGGAAATCTAAAACCATTATCACTTTAAATGTCAGGACATGCTCTATATTTAAATCTTTAAATCTTTAATTATCTCGAATTATTTAGTGTTCTAAATTATTAAGATATTCTGCAGTAACGAACCTTGACACTTTCTATATATTTTCTTCCACGTCCACCTTTTACTTCTCTCTGAAACCTTACTGTACGTAGCGCAATATGATTCATATTAATATCTGAAAATGCCTATGTTTTTGTGGACTAATTTCGAATACAAAATAAAGTTCTATTCATACAGCAATTAATTTATGCAATCAGTGATTTTCGACGTTTGCAAATTTTGTTTCAATTTCTTGTTTTAGGTATTGTGAGATTAAACTTACATCGGGATTTTACGAATGTCGAAGGGGATTTTTACGGAATATATGTGGACGTTGTACGCGCGAAAATTTATTTTTCCCTCGACGCAGTAGATTTATTGGCTATCGTGATATATCGTGGTATTAAGAACATTTTAATCATGAGGCGACTAAGCTCTTATCTTTTTCTCATTCCATTCTAGCGGACGACATTTAATTGTCTTTGCTCTTTTTTATCAAGAAAAATGAGTCATCAGTTAAATCTGAAATATCTACAGTGATAAATTATTACTTTTTAAGCAAATTCTTTCTAAAAGATGATAAAGAGCTGACTAAAGAAAAAAATAACTTAGGCGTTAGCTCTGTGTGACGTGAAAGGATATCGTATGTTTCACGATGCCATCAATCGTAATCTATTCTACTGTATACTACCCATGCAGGAAACACAATAAAGGCAGGATAAATACATCAATTATTTTTCGTACAGTATTATACATATAAAGCAAACTGAATTACGCGCAAAGCTCTCACGAATACCGTCCCTGCGATCGTTCGTCGCCATGGTAAATGCTTTAATCGGCTTTCATCGTGTTACCGCCCAGCGATTCCGCAACCACGCTGAGCAAATATCCGAACACTTTAATGCGCTAGCCGAGGTTAAATGAAACGAGTGAAGTTACCAATAATCAATAATCCGCACGCACTTGGCGACACCATGGCAAGAATCAGTTCCGTTCTGCTCACTATAAGTTAAACGTCATGTTTCTGACGAGTTCGAATAATAGAGAGAAAGAACGAGTTTTTTTTATCATATCCCTCATGATACTTTTAAAGCGAATGCAGCATAAGAGAAGGACATGAACAGGACAGAGGGAATTGTATACGTCAATACCTTGTACAAAGAGCCGCGAGAGAGCCTTACGATTGCAAAATCTCATTTTTTAAATAATCAGCCTTGCTCTTTCGTCTTCCAACATACATTACCGCATTACCTACTATACCACTCTGACATCTTTCAGCTTTGATTAATCCATTTTGTTTTAATTCTTTAATGTGGATTATTTATTTTAAAATAAATATTATCACATCTGAAGATTTGAAGCTATTTAATTAAATTATTTTAAATAAAATCTTTACATTAAAGAAGAAGTCAATAAATTAAGATATTTCAAGACTTCTTAAAATTATAGGTACTCTTTTCTGTATTTCTTTCTTACATTTCCAAATTATAGAGTTGTTTATAATTACCGAATTATTACGTAATTATATTTTATAATTTTTTTATTTATATATAGTAGAAAGAAAATTAAAATATATTTTATTGTAAAATGGTTCGAAAATTTTTCTGTAAATTAAAAGTGCGTACGCACACTTAGACACACACGCACACGAAAAATATTCTGTACATATGTAATTCGCACTTCTGCGAACTAGCAAGAGCAACTAATGTCGTTTCGTAATTCACATGTTTATATGTGTGAAAGAAGAAGGAAATATATATTTCCCTCTTCTTTCATGTGAATTACGAAACGACATTAGTTGCTCTTGCTAGTTCGCAGAAGTGCGAATTATAACATTTGCAACTAGACCATCTTGAATAGCAGGTCGAGATTTCTTACCCACCATAATCTTCATAGCATCTCTCTTCTTAAGTAACTCCGAATAATGGAAAAGTTCGTTATTTTTCGTACTTGATAATAGTTGAAACTGTTTCTTCTCGCAGTAACTTTTGATATGTTGGATTATAAGTTTGTTGAAGTTGAGATATTAATCTACCAGCAGTAATGTTTATGCTCCAATGCGCTTGTTATTATTTGGACTAAAAATTGTTTTGCTCTTGTTAAAATACATCTGACATTATAAAGCAAAAATTTTATAATAAATATTTTAGGCAATTTTTTCAATTTTTATTTTTGTTTAAAACTTAACTATTATTCTCTATTTTACTTTCAATTATAATTTTACATTTAAAATTTAATATTCAAAATTTACCTAAAAAATGTACATATGCAGTAGAATACAAAAACATTTTTTAATTGTTTTAAAATAATCTCCCTTGAAAAATCTGCGAACCTTTATTCATTTGTTCTACTTTGGATTTGTGAAACATTCCATTTTACTCAATAAAATTATTATAAATTTGATAATGTAAATTTTTTTCTAGCATTAACATTTTGTTGGATAACATGTTCTACACGTGACTATCACGAATCGTGCATCTTACACGCAAGCCACGCGATATTCGTCGCGAGCGTCGCGAGCGCTTCACATCGTATTATACGTACCTATATTCAAAGGCGGCAGAAATTTTCCGGCGTTCTCCGTTAACTCGCGCGGCATGTGTACAAGGTTTCGTAACTGCAACCGACAAAGTTCCTGAGCATTAAGAGTATGCGGCTCAAGAATGCGCTGGCGTATTCGTTGCGGTGTTACACGCGGGAGTCTAGCTTTCTTACAAGCACGGCGTTTGCGACGCGGAATGCACGAGAATATCGTCATAAATCTGCGAAACTACGGCCGTAGCATAGGACTCGAATAAACGGCAGGAACAATATATCTAGGCGAATGTCGCGTTGCGCGCGTCACCTCCTTCATCCACTTATGTATGTATATTCCGCGGCCCGAGGAAAGCAAACATTTCGCGTGAAGAGTCCACGAACAAACGGAAATTAAATTTATCTAACGATCCTCGGAATTTGCGGGCTACCCGGATATAACTCTGAGTTTACCTTTCCGGTCTATTTCTTTGTGTTGTGCGGTTACATCGAACGAGAATCAACTTTGATGTAATTCATTTCTATTAATTTTATTTCATTATTTCTAGAGAGCACAAATATTTCTTGCGGTTCAACAATCTCGCAATTTGCGCGTAGAATATAAATGACGGGAAAAATAAAAGGGAATAGTTTTCAGATTCATTGTATCTGCTCGTGTTTTTCGTTTAGAAAACACAATATTGTATTTTACCACGTTTTATAAAAATTTATTTTGTTTTAGAATTAGAAAATGTTATTGCTTTGGAAGGGAAAGTAACGCTGTAGCGAAGTCGATGTATGCCCGCGAGTATCATCAATTTCGGGCGTCAATCTCACGCAATTCATCTCCGGTTAATTAATAGGTTATTAGTGCCGTCATGAAACTTCGTGTGCAAACTAAATTTTAGATGCAAACATATCTCTAACGGAAATAGGAGTTAGTATTAGTACATGGAAAACGCCAAAATAACGCGTTTTTCTAGAGACAAATTCTTCAAAATTCTCAAGTGACCTTAATTATTATCTTTTTTTCTTATTAGAAACTTGATGAATAAAATCTCTTAGGAATTTCTTAATATTCTTTTGCTTAATGTTTTGATAATTCTTTTCTCTTTCTCCTTTTCTCGGAAATTATATTATAGATTGTACATATATATGGATATTTAAATTACATTTAACTCTGTTATATTTATTCATATTTCTGTTTATGTAGATTTATATTATAGATCCTATAAATATAGAAAAGTACCTATTATTTTATATGCATAAGGATATTTCTCCGGTTATAATCTTTAAAAAGAGAAATAAAGAAAAATCTAGCCGCACGAGTGAATGAGCGAGAAAGAAATACTTGAAAGAAAAATCTTGTTTTTCTTAAATACTAACTATTTAAATCTCAAATTCTTAAGTGATAAACTTAATAACAATAACAATAACGGATAAATTGCAGTCACGGTTGTAATAATGTCATAGCATGTCAATAAAGGTATGACAATGCAAGAAGATCAATTGCGATATTTACATGAGACAACCATACCTGCTATCTTCAATACATCGCATCGTTGGCAGCCGGATATCAAAGGTTCAAAACGAGATTTCCATTTGGGAGAGCTAAACGGAAATTGGACATGCGTGAATACACGTGGCTGCCAACTAGAAGCTCGCCTTAAGCTCAATGCGAAAATATCGATGCGGAATATATCGAGTGGCCGAGCAAAGCCTGACCGAGAATGCATTCGCTCTACTAGGTGCATGACGTAGCGTGAAGAGACGAGATAAGAATGTTCTGACGTTTATCGTGAAGCACTTTATGTTGTGCATTGTGAGAGATTATTTCCTCAACGCTTTTACTTGAGATTGAAAATATATTTGTATACTCCCTTCGCAAAATTGCCTGAATTATTATTTTAAGTGCAATATGAATTTTTCAAATGTATCCCTTTATATTTTAACTTAAAATATAAAGGGATACCAAGTACATCTTTAAAGGCATCGTAGAATCAATGGTCTAATTTCTGAGGTATTTTCCAGAAAGATATAGATATTATAGAAAATTAAATATAATTTTTATTATTACTTATGCTGAGAAATATTTTGTTGTTGAAATATTAGAGTTAATTATTTAGACTGTATGAATTGCTTTAGACTTATTGTTAGTATAAAACTGCAGATATTTCTAATACACTATCAAAACTCTTAAAGAATATGTTAATATGTTAACATTAAAGCTAAAGTTGGAAATATTAAGTTACTTTATTCATACTTCATGAATTCACGAACTGTCAGTTGATAAAAATGACATTATTAGCATCATAATGACATTGCGGAGAACGTGGGGATTTTCGTCGAGTGTAAAAATAAAGGATGCAAATCGCATAGAATACCAACTGACAAATTGCATTAAGTCTCTTCGAGAAAGCTCATTAAATTCCACGTAATTCGATTCTCGACACGTCAGTCGCGCGTGGCAGCTGGGCTTCACGCCCGCGAATTAACGCGGTCAGATTGCGTTTCAGTGACGAGATCGATCTCTCATTTTCATAACGTTCGCGCGCGTACATTGCCGAGGAAAGCTAAGTTGCCTCACGCTTTTCGACCGATTACCTATCCGGAATATTAATATATTATTAGCACAATAATGGCACAGCTACTCAGAAATATTTAGGAAACACGCGATAAGGATGCAAATATGTAGTATACACGCTAATAGGTAAAATGATATGCAAAATGAAAATTGGCCTCTTTTATATAAAATTAAAATTTCGTTATTTCTATGCTCTCGAGATATGTGGGGAAATATGATTGTATTTCATATATTCTATATTATATTTTAAGTTATAGTAAATTTTACATTGCCTGTAAAAATTTAGTTTATTTTTATGATAATGTCTTTTAGGAACTCAAGACAAAGAGTAAAACTTATTTTTTAATAAATTTTTAGAATTTTTTTTTTATTTCTAGACTTTATTGTTAGTGTAACTTTAGAATAAAGATTGAAGGTATATATGATGAAGTATAACTCAGATTATATATTTACTGTAAAAAAGGGAAGGAGAACAAACTCTTAAATATTATAGATTTTGGCCGTTATCCAAAGTCCGATCTTATATTTATTGTAAGATTGTCTTAAGTCTGGTCAAAGGCAGTCTTAAGACTCCATCCAGCAAATGAAATGACCGTATTAGCATCTTAAAACATTACTTAAGACGGTCTTGAAATAAGATCCGACTATGAATACCGGCCTATACCTATATTATCTATGTGAAAAACTGATACTCAATTTTTTATTAGATTCTGTATGATAAAATTATTTATATGTTGTATGTTTATATATATAGAATATGGATATGTTATACACCTATATTAGATACGTGTATATATAACAATTTTTACATATAAAAGAAATAGCGGGAATAGGGGCAATTTTTGTCCGAAAATACATCGTAGAATTAATCCTCAGTATCGAACTTTTTTCTATCGCTGAGATAAAAGCCGAAGCAGAGAGCTGACGAATTTTTTTTCGATCGCTCGCTTAAACTGAGTAGGTACACCACTAAAGGTTCAAATAGGAGGAGATGGCCACAAAAATGTCCGCGTCCTAGCATGCACCGTTCGACAATGATCCCAGCTTTTTCGTCGGTTGTTGCGGCTTACTCGATGTCACAATCGTGGTCATGATAGTGGTAATCGTGTGGACGATGCTGTCGTTTACAGTGCCAAGCGAAAATCATGAGTACTCATCAAGTATACAAATAAATCTTTTTCTTGGAGAATAAGTGAATTTTTTTGCAGTTTTTTGTTTATACTTTCCTGCATTTTATCACGAAACTTTATATTAAAGATCTTATTATACTATAAAATGTAGTGCAAGCTGTTTTCTTAACCAACTGTGAGATTATGGATATTTTCCGTACATGGTAAAAAGATTCATTTGGCAGCGGCGAGATGAAATATAGAAGTAATTAGTGAAACTCTTTCTGTATGGTGCGAATGCAAGCAATTAGAATTGGATAAGCGCGGAAATAAAAAAGCTCTTCAGTGTCGTTCGCAGAAGCACGGATGCTATGCGAATTAATCAGTGGGAACGCCGTTTACAAACAAAAATACGTAACATCGATGTATTACAAAGTTTATTTATTCAGTTTAACATTTTAAAGAACACTTATGTTAGTATAGTAACTACAATCGAGTTCTTATATTGTTTGCTCTTTGTTTCGTTATTGTTTACCATTTCTCTTCTTGGACTATTTTTCTACTGTTTTATTAATTATTTGCTGTAACTGTATAACCATTTGTAGAATGAGAAAACTCGCTTAGAATCGATTTTACTAATTTTTATTAAATTATTTAGAATTAACATAAATTTTGGTTTAAGTATGATTTAATGTAGTCTCTGAAAAGTTACATAATTAGACGATTTTTATAAAATTTATATTATTTCAAGAACTCAAGGCGATAGAAGATTTGTGATGAAAAAGAAAACTCTCATATTAGCCCAATTTTAACTTTAATCTCTGAAAGATTGTTTAGCTTTTGATATTTTGGTAGCAAGGTAAGCCACGCTATACAGCTTCTTACTTTCTCAAATAACGGAATCTCAGGATTACAGGGATGAAGGACCATATTCATGGTAGAAGTTCATCGTGCGGCTGTTGTAGATGTTATTATAACTAAGCAAACATGCCTCAAATAACAGAGAATCACATCAAAGTCAAATTTAAAAAAAATTGGTAAAATCTTGCAAATAATTTTTTAAAAAATTTTAAAGTCAGAGATAACTTTTAAATTCTAACATGCTTGAAATTTTTTAGCAAAATTATTAATTTAAATCTTCTTTTAATAGGATACAATATCGAGTGCTTTTTTATATTAATTTGAATTCCTCATATCACATAAAATTAAAGAAAATGAAAATTATATATAGGTAGATATATTTCTATAATTTATTTAAAAATACGTTAAAGTACACAGAAAGAACAGTATGGTTGACTCACACATAAATCTGGTTGTGCTAACCTTTATGTGCTAAATATACACATAAACTGGTTGTGCTAACCAGATTTATGTTGAGTCAACCATACTGTTTTTTCCGTGTACATATACATGTAATGGTAAACTTATTAGGTGAATTCAACACGCGAAGGTAAATTCATAATCCTTTCACTAAGAAGATATCCTCTTGATTTGAAAGCAAACAATAGGCAAGCATCATACTATTGAACAAACCTTACTCCGCGAGGTATTTGTTCGTGTATATCTAATAGCATTAATCTGAAAGTGATTCTTCATGCAACAAGTTGACTTTAGTAATCTCGAATTAAGGGATAAGAAACGCCGTTTCGGTATTCTAAAATAAATATCTTCTCGTTTGTTGATGTATACGGGTTATTGTTTCGGCTTCTCCTGAATTAAATTGATATATATCGTCCGGGATAAATATATCGCGCTGAGAAACTCGCATGTTCTGTGGTAAAGTTTAGACACGGCGCTGTACACAATGTGTGCATCGCGACGCTACGGGGTGCGATATCATTTCGCGGCTTTTCGCAGAGAAACTTCACGAGCTCGTTAATTCTTCCACCATGATGTAACTAATTACGAAACTAATACGATGCGGAAGGACCAGAACAGCACACCTGAATGCCTAATTAGAAAAGTTTAGACTAGTTCGAGCATAGCTAAAACTGGCTAACTTAATATAAAGAAGCTTCAGGGATACAGGCTGGCAAGACTTAAGTCGTTGCTATCTGATCGCCGATAATTAAGCTTGTGCGTTACGTTACAACCTTTAAATTAGCATTATTGATTAATTTAAACTTCGAAACGAAGGGCTAGTAGAGAGCAAGGGCACAGATGAAATCAGAAGAACGAAACTATGTGACAGAAATACAAGAAGCTAACAATAATAAAAATTTATATATTTAATTATTCAATTGCTTGATGAAAATATATTATTCCCGACGTCGACTTAATTATCAATGCACATAAATTGTACATGTATCGTGAGAAATGCTTTATCGTTTTTCATTTACATGTGTCGTAAATTGTTTATTTTTTTTACTTTTATTTTGGAAACAGTGATACGTTATTAAACATTCTTCATGTTCTATCTCGTGTGCATATCTATATATATATACATATATATACATATTTGTCCAGATTATCAAAAGTGCTTACGCATTGCACGAGGATGAGACACTTAATGTTAACAATGCTTGAATTAATGTCAGCTACGAAATTGACAATGTATGACGATATATTGCGCCACTTAATAATTAGTGCCTCTTGTCATCGTGTTCTATGGGACGTGAATGGGCTTGCAGTTTCCCTTACCAAAATTTCGCGAGAATTCACGTTGGTAACTATCGGCTATATTTAGATCCGCAGTGGTAAAAACTCCGTTTGTCCCGACGGTCAGGCCATTCGTAGTCGTTATGTGAAATGTAATTATGCGCGTATAATAACTCACAATTAGTTCACACGTTGGAATCACGGAAATCCTCGGTACATATATCGCTTTAATGCGTCGCGCTATTTTGGCGCATTGTGAGGAATGTAATACACGTTTGATTTGTTGCTGATCTGTCATAACAGTCTCTCTCGATATTCAGCGATATATTAGACAAGGATATTACAAGAATTATAGTTGAAGTTAATCTTATTTTATTTTCTTAATTTTAAGTGTCTTTTTTATAGGTATTTAAAGCAAATGCATTGTAAAACATTATTTTACACATCGATACATCATTGGGATGTATCGATTAGACATACCAATGGAAGAATTTTGCATACAATAGCAGATAATCCATGTTTAATGTGCATTTCGTCTATCTCCGAAAATTAATTTTCCGTGACTAAGTAAAATCCAATAGGATATCATCATGAGAGTCGGATAGATTCGCGTCACGAGAAATTAAAGTTCGAAATTAAAGTTTTCTAATTTCCGGGATGCAACGTGAGAATTTCTGGGGAGCCATTTATTACATCGGCACGGTAAACAGTTTTCAGTTTACACAAGAAATGTACCCCGATGCAACGTTTAAACAGCAGTAAACCCGTAGTCGATGCGTAGTCTCCTCTTACGAAAGTGGTTTTAACTTTCTTTAGCGCACAGTTCGCGCTATCGTGGACAAGATGCGAGATTTTGCAAGAAATTTTGTGGTTTCTGCGATACCGCAGAGCGTTTTGTCATTGCGGTGTGCCGTACCATGTTTTTACTTGTAGATTGATCGTTGACGCACGAGGTTGCGGAGCCAGTCTTCATGTTTAATGAGACTACATTCGCGCGTTAATTGCTTGTAGTTGACAAATTCCTGCGGATATTTACTTGTAAGACAACTCGCGTTTACACAAGACTTTTTGTAAATTGCCCGAATAATTCAAATGCTTTGTAATTTTAACTGTGTGTTGAATTATTTGATTTACATTCCTTTGCGAAAAAAATATACATATGGAAGCTAGAAAGTAGATAAATATTAAATATTATTTATTAGCACCAAATATCTTATTAATTAATATAATATAATCATATTTTTTATATTATTAAATATGCCCTATGATAAAATTTTGTTATTTAATATAATTATTTGTAAATTTTTACATAAAATGATGCTGGCATCTCGTATGTATGATGTTAAAATATAGATATTCATATATGGAAATGTATGGCTTTCCGTATATATATTTTAAGAGAATATCTTTTAATACATACGTAACCTGCATTCGCTTATTGTAAACCAAGAAGCACTGGTTTTAGGGGAATAAATTGAATATTTATATAAATCTGTGTAAACAAATTTTGCAACGAAAAGAAATATGACGTTAACATCGCTGAGACTATAAAATTATATTTTTACTTTTTTGCGCGCGACCAACACGATTATAGCTTCAATAGTAAGTGAACATCAATTAATACATATACCTGAATTTTTAACTGATTATTCTTGCCGCGCCACGGATAATAAAATTGTGCATGTTATCGAAGAGTACGAAAGTTACCAAACTTATGGAAAGCAGTAACGTAAAGTTGATGTCTGCACAAAGTCACTTTTAAAATCGAACGTATACTTTTTCTGCAGCACTTTTCGGAAAGTATCATCACTTAAGAGTGCTCGAAGGTGAAAGAATCTTTCAATAACTTCTTATAAGAATTATGTGTGTACATGGATTACTAATTGTCAGCATGCCGCTTTACAATCGTGTTCTTGAAAACATGGAATTAAATAATAAATAAAACCTTTTGGATAGATCTCAAATAATATCGGCATAAATTTAAATCTAATTCCTCGTAAAACTTGATTCGCAATATATGTATTTAATAGTACAGGTATCCCCCGCTTTTCAAAAGTTCGCTTTATGCCACTTTGCTTTTACGAAAGACCTACATTAGTACTTATTTTCGCTAACCGAAAGAAATTTAAAAAAAATTTTCGTTTTTACGAAAAAAAATTTTCTCATATAAATTAATGGTATTTGCTTCATCGCTTTACGCCATTTCGGTTTATGAAAGGTTTCAAAGGAACGCTCTACTTTCGGATAGCAGGGGAAACTTATATATACGTTAATAAAATAATACGTTGTTAAAATCGGCTGTATTACTAGTCAGAGTAAACAAACAAAATTAAATTGACATACATATATCTACCATCAGAATCGTACAATTAATTCCGTTAATAAAAATAACTTTACGCCATTCGTATTGTTGCAAAAGTTGTATTTCCAAATTTCAATATATTCCTAAACTTGACATGAAAATTGTTTGTGACATAATGATATAAAATACGTGTTTCAAAATTTTTGAATTTGATGAAAAAAAATACAAAAAAGAAAAAATACTCACGCACGAAACTAGAAGGTATAGTGCGAAATTGTAATCGAAAAAATCCCCGCGGCAGTTGCTAGGCGATTTCGAGCGCTAATTTAGGAAATTGCGGGCTGGATGAGAAAAAGGCGATAAAAGTCGTTGCGCTTTCTATCTATTTGAATACCGTTACCGACCAATTTCCTCTCTTGTTCCCTCTCTTTGTTCGAGCTAGCTATTAACATTGTAGAATGAAAATCAAATTCTGGCGCAAACATTGGACAAAACTCGATTTTCTCGGCTCAACTCGAGTCGTCTCTGTCTCCGACATTTCGCGTGTATATATACCGACATACATACGTGTATGTATACGTACATACATATATATGTATACGAGTATATACACATATGTATACGTATGTATGTATATATATATTTTATATATATATGTTACACCTTCGAGTAAATAAGCTGCAAAATTGCGTTGAATTTACGAGCCACGGCCCTCGGCGTTTGCGTTTCGAACAAATGCGTCTCGAGCGATCGTCTCAACGTCTCTAGGTTATCGAAAAGCGTCAAGATGGACGCGCAAAAGGACTAGCGCATTCAGTAGATTTTCTACTCTAAAGTAGAATCCCTATCACGTAAATATCGTCGACGTGATGGAATTTTGTTTGCGCGGAATGTACCTGGATCGCATGGTTTCACTGCGCGCAAAACGCAATCGTATCGTAAACGGTAAAACGGATTTTATGAAAGCAATCTTGCCTCGTGAGAATAATGTTTCGAAGATTTCGATGAAAGTTGTTTAGAAAGAAATAATATAATAACAATCATTATTCCTCTTGTGCTTCGGAAAAATGTTTTTGATCGATCTTTATACGCACATCAAAAAAATGTCTTTCATTTCTGTTAATATTTGTATCCTATTACCTGAAGATTTTGGATTCTTAGAAGGACTTTAATCCTTCAATAGTAACAAGAGCATCGTACTTTCAGAATAAGCCACGTGTCGAATATTCTTTTATTCTCTTTCTACTCTTCGAACGTAATCGCTTGCTTGCTTTCCTCACGTCGGACTGGCGCCTTTTCCGCTTCGGAAATCCACTGTGAAAGCCCGGCGCCGATGGAGCTCACGTCGTTTCCTTTTTCTGGTTCCCTCGTCCTTCTGAAGACTACCCAGCCGCGCTTTTGCGTCGACGTTGACGTCCGTACGGGGAGCTATATCCGCGTAGATCGTTTCCGCTCTCCAGCTCCTGTCGCGTTACTTGATACCGTCCACCCTTACACTATCCGTTCATCGCGGTGGATATCCGTTCCTGACGAAAAGAGGACACTGTTATTTGTCACGTCGCGCGAAAGGATTGAACCTAAACGTGGCTAACGTGCAAGTCTGGTACGCGGACGCCGCAGTAAATCTCACAAGCAGTTCAAAGCTAAGATATTCGAGGTGAGAAACACCCTGCTTCCGGTCGGAATGCTTCGAAGGGTTATAAAAGGCGGAAAAACACGATTTTCGTGACTATACCCATATCTCTTCTCAAGGAGATATTGGTCGTAGTCGTCGTAGATCTTGCTATTATTGCAACAGAAAAGTAGAAATTTAATATAACTTTTTATTTTTCTTAAATCTTTAATTTATCTGTGAATTATTGCTGCTATTAATTTGAATAGAGAAAATACAGTTTAAAATATTATTTTATTATTTCTGTGTAGAGAAAGGACTCATTGTCTTTTCGTTAATAGGATAGTTTCGCTAAACGGATTCTATGTGTAATATATTTTAGAATTAGTGTATAATATGATATTCTTTCTACTTTAATATATGTTATGATATTCTATTGTAAAAATTGCTATTTCTCAGTATCAATCAGACTTGGACAGTGAACAGCCCGAAATCCAGATCGGCTTTTATGGGTCACAGAAACCATTTGTCCATTTAACTTGCGGATCACTGGCCGTGCCGGATCTCGTTTTCTGGCTGAGAAATTTTAATTAAACGATCTGATATGTGCGCTCGCCAAGTAAACAGTCTCGACAAAAAATTTTTCAATTCAGAAACTTGTTCGAGGACTTAATTCTCGGTTTCATAGTTGCGACAATCAAACGCAAATAGAAATTCTGTGTTTTACATTACCACACACAGGTTTACGTACGTTAATTGCCTATCACAGATATGACCAAAGCTTAACCAACTCGGGAGAACTGGCTCTTTCGAAGAATATTTGTATCGTACAAACTCAACGATTTTTCTAGATTTACTTTGAATAATTTTATTCCTGTTAATCTAATTATTCTAATCATTCCCTTGAGTCCTTTGCATTATAAAAATTATAAAATTCACATTATTATTGCAATTACATTTTTTTCTTTAAATTTTTGCTTTAGTTTTTATTTTTATTGTTTGAAAGGTAATAAAAGAATGTAATATTTTTTAAGTAGTGTGCGCGCGCGCGACATATTTTTAATTATATAATAAAAATAGTAGGTATATAATATAAAGCTAATAAATTTTTAAAGAAAATAAAAATACCGCGAATACTGATTAAGATCAAATTTTATTTTTATATTAAAGCAAATTACATTTTTGCAAAACAATTTTGATATTTTTTACGCAGCTTAATTTATAGGTTTTATCTTATTGTTAGTAGACAAACACAATCCAATTCATCGTTCGAACAACGATTTTGATATATTGTTACATCCAGAAATATTGCTTGGATAACACTACCGAGTTGTTTCAGTACAGTAATAGTAGTTTTGAATGTATGCTAAAACTAACATTGACTGTTTTTAGAACAAAAAGGGTAGAGCACAATGAAACAAAGGGAGTGTAAAAATTACATTGAAAATTAAGCCGTCGAGATTCAGTTCAGCAAAAGTTTGTGAAAGTTTGCAGAAATAAAGTGTTCGTAGGTTACAATAAATATTTACCCTCGTGAGCTTAATTTCGACGCTTAGGAGACGGGCCTGCATTTTACATAAAATTTTATCCCCCAAATATTTTTGCGCCCGTTGGGAGAACTTTAAAAGCGCACGCGTTCCCACGATGTGCCTTTGCGGCGCTTTGCATTTAAAATTTACGGGTATTTCTCAGAGGAATGTCGGTTTCGTGACGAAGTCGAAGTTAGGAATAAAGTCGATAAATTTGAACAAGCGTACCTACTTAACTTTACAAACGTATTTCTTTAAGTGTAAAATAGTTTATAATAGGATTATTTTTTTTTACAGAATTGTTGCGTCAATGGATAAGCAATAACAATTAGTAGTTATTTCTATATAGATTATAATATTTAGTATAAGTATAATATTCCAGTATATGAATTATATATCGTACAAAATTTTAAGCAAATTACATGAATAAACAGTTTATAAAACAAGTGACTTCTATCCTTCGCCAGTAAATAAAATTCAAAACAACGGTCGTTTTTGTTCGACCCAACTGGCCATTTTAATATATTAAAATCTCACAATTGAGAAACTTTTTCTGCATACGCTTTTTGAAAATGGTAAACTCATGTTTAACACGGTTACTGTGTAGTTCGATGTTAAAACGTAGCTGGTGTAAGTGTAGAGGTAGGACGTCAGATCTTCTACAACGGAGCAGAAATTTCACAGTTTATAACAGTTTATAACATGCTCTATCATGATTTGATAGAGCATGTTATAAATTGTTTATTCATGTAATTTGCTTAAAATTTTGTACGATATAGAATTCTAACAGTATTTATTAATTGATCGTTGTATTAATTCTGTTTTTCTCATGTATAGTTTTAATGTTGAAAATTATAACAAGTTATTGCTAGTAAACTGAAAAGGGCATTGGCCCTAATTTCTTTACTATTTTCGATTTTTCTAACGAATCTTCAAAACATTGATGAAGATTGAATATGACTATCGAAACCTCTCCTTGACGTTCTCCAATTTAACTCCAACGATATTCAATATAGAAAGCGTGAAGGAACGCTGTATCCAGAGCGGCGAAAGTTAGGCTGACAAACTACGTCGGTATCTGACGTTACTCCATGCCGCATTTGTTTCCTGTAAGGATACGTGCAAGTGCGCCGGAAACCGATCAGAACTTGTCGCTCTGTATGTACCGCAGATGCTACCGTTATTTTGTTCGACATGATACGGCGCATTTCAAATTGCTGTACCGAATTACACATTTTGCTTGCCAACGATGTACAGATGAATACGCTTTTTTTCTTAAATTGATGAATGAGACTCGGGCCATAAATATCGTTGATTTGAATTACAGATGGATTTTTGTGAATGTCGTTATATATGGCACGTGAATTTACTGTGTTGTATAATCCAACATGTGATATGTAGGATATAATATGTTGATGCGATACTTTCTTATTTTTTAGAAGAGAGAAAATGTTCTATTAGCACATTATTTATAAGATTGCAAATTTATGATACCACAATCAATATAAAGCTATAAAGTTAAACAAATACTAATATAGTGTAAAAAAAAGATTAAATTGTAAAGAGATGTATAAAAAAAGTTATATTTTAATTTTACAAAAATGCAAAAATTGGAAATGCCAAGTGCACCATGTATACACAATGCATTTTAATCACTTTTTGTTAATGCACGTGACAGTTCGATGAAGCGGTACATTGCCTTATTGAAAATTGTATAGGTATTACACATTGTTGTTATAAACGTCTATTGCATTTGGAAATGCTGTTATACAGGAAAAATTGTTTTAAAATATAAATAGGTACAATTACCATTTTCATTATTTTCAGAATGTTGATTTGTTTCAAATTAAAATTAAGAGATTTAAATAAAAAAATGACAGATTTTTTATTAAATTATTTGGTTAGGTTTTTGAATTGTTTAGTAAAAGATTGATAATTATTTAAGAAATTGTCGATTGTTTATTTTAGCCATTAATCTTATATCTTCTAACTAGAGAGATTAACATATAGATAGCAGAAGTTCTAATTAGTTAAATATTATGCAGTTGCAAATGCAGAGTATTAACATTATCTGTCTTATGCCATCTTGTTTGACATTCGATATTGATACGTATATATGTGCATTTGAAATTATTACATCTGCATTGCTTCGGGCTGTCATCATAGCCAACATAATATGAGAATAGAAACGTAAGATTGCGTTATGAAATATTTATTTTCTGTAAGATGTATTTGCTTTCACAGACAGAGCAATTTTATCTTTTGGAAATTTTCGTATCTCTCGTAACAATAGTGCCCATTCATCATTTTCCTTAGCGCGTTTCTCGCATATTAATGCAATATTTGCATTTACTATGAGTTCGGTCTTAATAATAATACTATGAAATTTAGCGAAGTTTACGTTAAAGAATAAAAATAAAGATATTTATTTGTATAAACGACGTTGATTTATAAGTTTTTGAATATGCAATAAAATAACGGAGAATAAATAATATTATTAATTACAATAGTGATATTAATTATTTATAGTTAATAATCAATTATATTGCTATTAGTTTGTTTTACAAGGATAGAATTATCAATATATTATGAGATTTAAAACAATATCAGAGAGATATGAAAAAATAATTGTCATATTGAAAATGCAAATTTTAACGTTTAGTATAATGCACTTTTAAGAAATATTAGATATAAAAATTTGCACAGTGAATAAAGTTTTAATAAAAATCAGTTCACAAAATTGGCGCAAATCGCATTACGAGAGTTAATACGAAACATAACTTGTAATATGCTTAGACGGTAAAAGGAGTATGTTTTTAATGAAATTAAAATTCTCATACATAGAAAAAAAACGTGGCAGAGACCGGTGTATCTATTATTTATTTCGAGCTTTCACAATGTGATTATCCAGTACTGAGACAGTTATATACATTATATTTTTTATTACAGCAGATTTGTTAAAATTTTTTCTTAAATTTTGGATTTTTCCAGATTTTCCATATTATTGAATTTAAAGATAATATTTAACAATGATTATATACATAAATATAATAAGTACGTAGATAAATTTATGTTTATAACATTGCTAGTTATCGAATTTGAATTTCGACTAATTATCGAATGTGCGTATTACTGCCCGCTATCTAATTACCAATTATTAAAATATTATCATATTATGAAATTATCAAATTACCAGAAGAGCTATATTATCTATAAATACATGTATACATGTATCTATGTATTTATAGATTTGTAATTGATATACATATAAACTATAGCTTTCCAAATTTCTATATCAACAAAATCTTATAAAACTTTTTAAATAAAGTGAACGCCCAATCTCTCTCTATAAACTGAAAATTGTAGGATGAAAGTCAATAATAAGCGTCAGACAACACACGAAACGAATGATGTATTAACTGAATGTGAAACTAAAAATGAAGTATTAATTATATTCTGCATTATAACCACCTGTTTTCTGACTGAATAATTTTGATACGTTCAATATTAAATCTCCGACGTTGCGCTTTTAAGCTTTGTTCGCCCACTAACTCTTTTCATATTTATATTATTCAAACTTCAGCTCTTCGAAAGGGACGTGGATTGCCTGTAACCCTTTTCTCTCAAAATAGGCAATATCTCTAATACTTGAATTTAGTGGTATCCATTTAGTGGTATCCATTTTCTCAGTTAATTAAGAAAGAGGAAATTAAGCGCAATCTTCTACGTTAGTACAACAGCAATAAACAATATGATATATATGACTCTTTACAAAAGAGTTTAAAATTTGGTTTATAATTTTTGGATTAAATTTTTTTGTTTGTTTTAACGCAGTATCGTTAAAACGCATTTTTTTCGATAAATTGATTTTCTTTATAAGGCATGTTTCTCTCTTCGCAGAGAGACATATATTAACTTTACGTTAATATCATTTTAGTGTACCAACGGAGTATACGTTTTGCTTGCATCTAGAATTTTAATGTTGATTAATACGCTGTTACCGTTAGACATTAATCAATTTTAGCTGGTACATAGAGCGTATATACAATCGATTTGCAACAAAACACAAGCCATAGGGTAATTTTCCGGAATATTAATTTTCAATGTTTCACGTAATGGTGTGTAATCTGTCGATAACTTTATCAAATCTCGGATGAGGTAAAAGTGCTATGCGTAATGAAGATCATATTGTGATTAAACGGTCATTGGATATGTACGTATAGCTTCACATTAGCTTTAGCTTTACATTAGTTTGAATTATATCTATTCTTTAACTAATAGTATCTTTATAGATTCCCTGATAATTATATATCCTTCGATTTAACTTTCCTTAACTTCTAAGGTCAGAAATTATTTATTTATAGATTTTTTATTACTGCGTGGTTATAAAAAATTTATAAAGAAATTTTAGCATTTCTTAAATCCCTGATTCAGAGAGGTCTATAATTCATGGAACTGAAATTCTAAGGCTTCTATTGATCCCGAATTCTTGGATTTCGTGGCTAAACATATATTTGATGACCTTAATTTCTTTCTAAAATGGGGCGACGTAACTTTTGTACGTTTAATTTGACTCATAAATCGTAAGTTGCATAAATATATCGTAACTCCCAATTGCTTCTTGTTATGCAAGTATTACAAGCAAAAGTGAAATCATTTCTGATTTGGTGTAAAAGTAATAAAACACATAGATATATTATATATATACGATAGTATTAAAAGATTATTTCAGATAAGAAAAAATGGAAATGTCATAAAACGATAAAATTAAATTATTTTTTATAAATGTGAGAAAAAATTGAAAATTTTAACCCTATAATGTGCAATGAATGTGACGTAGAGTTTACAAAGCATTAACAATAAATTCAACAAATTAATATTTGTCATAAAGTTTACATTATCGGTAATCGTATATGAACCGTATTATTATTGCCATTTATATTTGGACAGAAACGTTGCAAATTTATGTTTCGATTTATTATAGTATTAAACGCTGTCAACATATGTGTTTATTTTATTATAATTATAATTTGAAAAACATATTACAATAATAATTTGGGAATTTAAACCACACTAATATTGTTACCAATCTCAACGATTTACATACAGTTTATGTATGATATAGATATATCTACATGAACTGTATTTGATCAGTTTTGCTTTCTTCTTTTAGCAAAGTTTCTTACTACTTTTTGTAATGACTATTTAGTTTGCATTTAAAATAAAAGTAAATAAAAATATAAAAATTTCCTATAATTAGTTTTCGATAAATTGTTTCTTCTTAGAGAAACTTTGCATTGTCATAGACGCTCCATAAATTTTCGTACTTATTTCAAACGTAATACACGATTTATTTTTCAGCCGCGTTTCTCTTAACACTTTGTAGCCATAAATATGCTTTATCCATGTTTTTTATGCGATATACCAGTTTCTATAAATTGTGTTGAATCAATCACAAGTAATTGATTTGAAATCAATTAAGTAAATATTGCGCATTATATCAGAATCATTAAATAAAATTAATGAAAATACATGAAATCTTTATAGTAGAATAAAAATATTATATATAATTCAATCAAAAGTATGTTAGAACAATTTGAAAACCAGAAAGAGAAGCTTATATTGTTTGTGTGTAAGTTAGGAAACTTAATTTTACTTCTATTAAAACTAGTTGCTTCTTAAATTGAAACTTTGCATTGCGATATCATTTATGACAAAACGTATTTTATAGGTAAAGAGATATTAAAATTAAGTCACCATAGTCACAATATATTTGATATGTAAGTCATCCTAATATTTGATTTTCGTGAAATATGAATGATACAGAACTCTTTAGGATCAAGTAATTATTTATTTTAATGTCAAGACCATACAATTTGGTATACTTGTTCCTATAAATATAATAATTAGAAACAATTCTGGCAGTAAATTTTGGTATAAAGTTTTAGTGAGGATTTATAATAAAAAGAAGAAATAAAGAGTATGACACTTGTTGACATATGCACGCTTTGATTAAAAACTGTAATTGCATTTTCATACAGAAATATCATCTTTTGAAAATGTTGCCGCCTCATATCGTGACTGCATACGCTTAAAAGCATTCTGCCATTGTAAAAATTGCACTCGACCATGAAAAGCCACAATCTTCTTGATATCAAATCAGAGAACATTCTCGGCACATATATTATAACGTTATTATAATTCCGACTCGCAAAGCCTGCTCTCTCATTTCGATCTTTCGAATTTAATTTATTTTTTCTACGTACTCTTTGCTGCTTTTATAATTTCATTTTTGAGAATCTGATTTGTGTGCGCTAAATGTTCGGCAGGTTTAACAATCGAAAGTGATTTATAACATTTATAGATCGTATAACGCATGAAAATCTCATACTTTTTTCTTAAATCTTTATTTGAATTTTATTCTTGTAAACATTTTCAGGAACATAATCTTAGATAATTTTAGTTTGCTGCACAATTAAAATGCATAATAAAACTTTTGTATAGGAGCTGAGGCTTTGTGAAATGATATCTATTTTAATTTAGTACAACGACGAGACACAATTTCTGTGCTTTGTCCTATCCACATATATACGCTGGTATCTCTTTCCTTTAGCCGAATGTTCTTTTGCCATCTAGCTCGCAATCGAGATTACATCCAGACTGTAACGCATAGTGGTGTTCCAGGGAGATGTTTCGCATAATTGCGATCGTATATTGTAACGCTGGCGGTCCAATTTTCACAATTTTTTTTCGTCTGCTTTGTCTCGTTGTCTGACACCTGCCTTATATTTTCAATCCAATTTTAACTCGATCAACGTTACGTACGTTTGTACAGAAGTGGAAATGCAAGTGAAAACAGAATTGAACACATACTGCAGCGGTACTGTTCCGGCACAAGGGATAGAAAAACGTAAAAGAGAATTCGATACCTATAACAATGATAGAATCGTTAAAGTGAAAGATAACATGTCTTTTGTATACAAAGTACAAAATACTGTGGTATTCATATCTGGCAATCTTTTACACATTCCTAAAAAGAAAGTACGAATTATTCATGTTGGTAATTTTACGGACATTAAAATATAAAATCCTAGAATTTGAATATTTCAAAATTCTAAAAGACACTTTATAACCCAAATTTGCATGTCAAAAGAACCGACCAGGAATCTAGAATATAATTCATAGAGACGCTAAACCCCTGATTTATTATATAAAATACATAATACGCTTTAGAGAATGTCAATGATGTAATAAAAAATAATTTTGTTGTTTAATATTAGGTTTATTAAAAGTATTATTTTATTTAACAAAGAAAATTTAAATTAGAACGGATTTATAAAGAAATGGAAGCAAAGATAATTTTTTAGAGCTTAGGAAACTTTGATGTGATAATCTTTAAGAATTAAAAGACGTACATTTTTAATTTGTTTAAAGATCGAATACCGAAGAAAATAAAAGATAAGAATATCTAAAACAAAATTAATTATTATTATTAGTTGTTAGCTAATAATTAAAGACAATCTCTGTTATAACTTTTTAAATATAAATCTGTAGCCAAGGTTTACACATTAATTACCACTGGCTAAAAGTGACAGAAGCAGGTACTGTAACAAGGTAACTGTGCACATGTAATGGTCAGGTTGTTCAGCAACACGATAGTTTTGTTAACACAATCGGGTGGTAATGTTCAAAGTTTAGAGGATTTGTCAACAAAGTGCTCTTGCAAGAATGACAAAGTTCAGGGAAAGTTTCGCGAAGAACAGAAGCGTATCATTACCCATGTGAAAGTCTTTGATTACCATGGAATTTCTACATACGGGCAGAAGGTGAAAAATAACATTTCGTAAACTCCACAATCGAAGAGAGCTCCGGCGATATCGCCGTCGGTTTGAAATATCGGAATCGCGTTGTGGATTCGGTGGATTCGCTCGGGAAAGAAAGTGCTATCAAGGGCACAGCGAGAGAGAAGCATTTTCAATTTTGGTTTTTACGATCGGATTTTCTTCCAAGTTTTTACTGCGCGATTTATTCCGACTAGGTGGATCTTTGACGTACGATTTTTCCTGGTGACGGCGTGGCGATAGGTTGATATACCTCATCGTCGGGATTTATACCTTGGATTGGAACGAATGACCTCGGAAGCTCTATTTCAATATGTAAAGGTTAGCATTTCGTGAACAAACGGAACTGTATTAATCCGATGAAAATCCGACGTATTAATTTTTTTGTTAAGCCTTGTGTCCACGATGCTAGAACTGCGTCCGAGTTTCGGTTTAAGCCAATCAACTTGCAGCTCTTACAGAAAAGTAGCAGTTTCATTGGCTTAAACCGAAACTCGGACACAGTTCTAGCATCCTGGACACAAGGCTTTAAACATAGGTGTTTATATTGAGATCTCACAAATGTTATTGTCAATATTTTTACATTCTGCTATAGTGTTCGTACGATTTTTAACATTTAAGCATTTCCTGCTTTGAAACTCAATTAGATAGATCTTCATTTTCTTCGCTTGGAAAAATAGCTGGAGTACACCTTGGAAATATCTTGGGAACTGCTAAATCCCAGTATGCACTTAAGAGACGCACCGTGATACGTAAACTTCTACATTTAAGTTTTCATTCAGGGAGAGTACATTTTGTCCGAATAACGCAAAGTCAGAAATAAAAGGGCTAACATGGTGCTCGGCAAACAGCAATTTTCATGGATACTCCAGCGGCGGTAACCATCCAACGTTGCGGGAGTATCGATCATCCGTTGCGCCGCTGGCAGGATTAAGCGAAAGGGCGTAATGTCGTCAGGCGGCTGCCGCACACGTCAGAAATTAAATTTCGCATATGTCTCTCCTGGCAGATGATAAAATCGTAACATCACAGAGTTAGTGTCTTGGATTATAGCATGTCGTTGTTTTCGCACACGGGGCTGACAACATCGAGCGACGACAAATTTATTGCCCGATCTGACACGGGGGAGAGCGAGAGAGCACGCGAACGAAAATTTATCGTCGCAAGATTCCGTGGCTCGTGTTTCGCTACGACAATGGAGACGTCCCGGAGGCGGAGAAGACAGTAACGTTTCTCCGTTACGTCGGTAGATAGCTTATATTGCTATTTTATTTTGACTTGAATTTGTCGACTCGGATAACTTCAAACTTGTACGCGTATCTACCGAAACGCGGCTGTCGCCGCTCGCTTTCTCAAAATGCAAAACGAGATATGGAGATCGCGTTCCACTTACGCCGGAGCACTTTGCGATACGCCGCGCGATGACAAATTATATGTCTGATGTTACAATCAAGGGGGGGGGGGGGGGAAGAAGGTGCGTTATGAAGCATCCGATATCGCTCACGCGCGCGTCGTTTGCAGGCCGGAATTTCCCCGACGCGACGGCTTATCGAAGTGGAAGACGGGGTTGCGATTCTGCATCCGGCGTCTCTCGCGATAGCAGTCGATTTTTCTCATTTTTCTCAATTTCTCCGTCTACTTGAACGGCCGTTCAGCTGTGAACGGAGATTCCAATCGAATTAGAGAGTCGAGAACGGCAATGACACGGCGCTCCGGGAAACAAAAAACTGAACGATGAAGAAACGGCAAAAGAAATATCGAAATTGAACTCCGGTTGCGCTAGCGCGTTATAATTATGCGAAGCATCAGTTCCCCGGGGAAATCGTCACCGTTGTCTGTAAACGGTAATGCTGATATTCTGAGATTACTGGCAGGAAGGCGCGAAGGAGAATGTGTCGTGCGAAACAAATGTTGGAAATTCAGAGGGAGAAGAATACCACGGGGAAATAGCGAAGAGAGCTTTCGGGTTCTAATATTGGGTGCATTCTAATCGGTGCAATATAGCGTAAGGAGGTACTTCGTAGTGAATCTAGTAAGATATCTCTGCAACAATTCGTAAGACACGACAATTCTCTACTCTGCTTATTTGATAAGACGATTTTATGAGCAGAAAGACAAGCTTAATTTCGCGCACGGCTAATCTTCATTTTCGTATAGATTCAATATGTACAAAGCTGTATTTTCTCTGATAAATCTTCTTCTGAAATAATTTGTTAAATATACGGAATAAGTTCGGTTTGAGAGAGAAAAAATTTTTTCCTTCTTTACTGTTTTCGTAATTAAAGTTGCAAAATAGTGATTTTTTATAATCTAAAGAAAAATGTATAAATATAAATCAGTTAAGCTAGGACGGCTAGACTGTTGAGGAATTACACAACAGGAAAACAATGAAGTATCGCGGGCGTGCGCAGGCGAGTAAAGGCGAGTAATGACGGCATTTTTGCTCTTATAAACTTTAAAATACCCTGTTGAGGATAACGCAGCGGAATGCTACTACAATATATCCATCCGAACGAGACGTTGCATAATTATTTTACTCTCAGCAACTGAAAGAAGATAAGATTGTGTCCTTGAATAGGCGAACGTAGCTCGTAATTTACTTTCATGAGAATTAAATAGTTGTTAATCTTTCCGTCAATTGTCACGCTAACTTGATTGCACTGAAAGCGCAGAGACATGATTTGCCGGTAAAGCGGTCAGTTAAATTTGAAAATTATATAGGAGGATGGTTTTTTGACTACGCGATCATAAACAGACACACTTTGTGCTATTCTAACGATACATTAAAAGGCGAAATATTTCCATATATAAGAAATCTTTTATAAGAGAAAGGGAAAGCAAATGAAGTGCACAAAATATACGGGACAAAGAGAGATGGCAACGAGGAAAACAAACGGCTTCCGTCGTTGAAAACTATTAAATATCGAGAAATATCGCCGCGCGCATGCTTGTCGAGGAGTGAAGTGTACGTCAAGAGAGCAATTCCATTAGCTGGTACGTTCGTGTGCGATCGGCTTTCTGCAACGGATGCGCTCCGACATGCACGATATCCTGACAGAGACACGACCCATAAACACACGTGTAGGAGATAGTTGAAAAATATCTTCATTTTTTCATAGTAACAAGAAATTAAAATATCGTGAACTTATTAAAAGAAAAACAGAAACGTAAAATAGTTTGAATTTTTGTATTTCAAATCGTCATTTTTAATTTTATCCTCAATAATCTTCTTAGACTACGTTTTCTCGTTTTTTTCGATAAATATAAAAGTTTAAGTATGATTACATTTGAATTTTTGTGATAAAATTAATATAGAAACGACAAATTTGATATTATTAGTATATACTATTATTACTGTTACTCATTGCTATTATTGTTAAAAGGCTCTCTCTCTGTACGCTCTATAATACCACGTCTATATAGTAATTTGTTGCGAAAGCACGTCGAAAATTGGCTGGAACTTTCTCATCACGATACAACGTAACACTTCGCTCTTGACGTCATACCATCTGCAGTTCATACGTGGCAAGTGGAGTGAACAGATGCGGCGTACGATCATGGGTGCCGGGGTAACTAATGGATAACTTCGAATTCATGCTAAGTTCGCACATATCTGTGTGCAAAAATACGTGAATGAATGCAATCAAATCGTACATCTCGGTAAATGTACGTCGCCAAGTTCTAAGGTATAAGCTTGTCACTTTGAATGATGGATGATGCCGAAGTACCTTCATTTTAAGTTAGCCTAGTATAGAGTTAGCATAGATTTCATATTCAACTACTTGCGCATTTTTGATAATGCATTTTTAACAATGATACGTTAATCATGACGTTAAATTAGTTTAGAAAGAATAGTACTAATCCACATCTTTTAATTTTGCATTTTTTATAAATTATTTAATTTAATCTAATTTTACTCGTATTTTTTAATAATGCGTCATAATAATATCAACAACTATAATTTCACTTGTTGCGATATCACTCCATGCAATATCACTCGGCCAAGCCCGTGTGAAAGCCCGTAGATTTTAATGGAAAATGCCTATGGTTTAAATGTTTGGAGATGATCCAATTTTCCGCGTCATTACGTAGAACAAGCGAAAGTTGATTCGAGTTACGAGAACTTCCGTAGCCTTTAGAACTTCGGCAGTCAGAGCTTATATGTAATGAAATGAGCTTCTATGTGCAATCACCAATATCTCATGTGCCTCGAGTGAACGCGCATGAGAGTTCAGTCACTCGTGGAAAGTGTCTCGGAGTGTAAAATATGCCACGTGGTATTTCATTGGAATAAAATACTCTTCGAACGACGCGGTACGTTCGACGCATTAGTATGCAAAGCGTGCGAGCGTATATTCATTGGCGTACATCCACCATTTACATCGAACACGTGCATTAGTCTGCGTAGGTGCACATCTGCATTCATGTGCTTCCGAAAGACTGCATATTTGAAATGAGAATGTAAATGTCGTTGTCTTTTCGTACGTTTCGATACGTTATATCGCACGAAGATCGCACAAATTATCAATTAGACGATTGAGATATCAATTTCTCTATGAATATATTAAATAAATCTATATGCTCTTGCAAAATTAATCACAAAGTTAATTTTTAATGCTGCTGCATTATATGTTTCTGAGTATTGATTAAAGGATTTTCACAGTGTATATTCTATTTAATATTAATAATTTGATCAAAACGTGACAACAAACAATTTAAGATCAATATATATATAATATTTTCTAAAGATTATTTGTACGCACATTTTTTATGAATAAGGTAAAAAATTTTCTATAACACGACAATATGGTGGAAAACCGAAAGGATTGGATGGCATACAGCACAATACGCGATTGTGCACGTTTGCTATATCTCAAATGTCGGATTAACTTTTCGAACAATCGGAAATATAAATAGAGATACACACACATTTTCAAACTTTTCTATATCAAATTATATATAATATATATATGTATAATACAATATAGGGGAAGGTTGCCTATATTGTACCGGCTTCTAAATTGTACCATCTCTATATTTCATATAATCCGAAGGCTTAGCGCCTTCGGATATATGAAATATAGAAATGGTACAATTTAGGAGCCGGTACAATATAGGCAACCTTACCCTATATATCGCAATATTCAAAGATTTATGTATTAGTCATCCCAATATCACGTGCCTAATTTATTATATATGTTACCACTAATTTTGCCATTGCAAATAGTAGTGGCTATAGGATTATACGGGGCGTACTAAATGATTTAAATTCAGATATACAGTGGATATTTCGTGATATGCTACGTATGGATTACCGCGACATGTACCACAATTTGCGCGCACTGCGTACACGTTTCGTGCATCTTAATGATCTTGTACCAGCGGAGTTACGAGATTAAGGTAAAATCTCATAGGTACGCGAATTCGTTCGTAAAGTGCATGCATACGCGCGTACGTGAGTAAAGTGCTATGGAAAGTCGGTGCATAACCCAGATATACTTTGCCAACGAACGCGCAAACTATGCTTAGTAGCGGATTAGTATTAAACGCAGAGAATAATGTCCCACGTAATAAAAATGACATATTGAACTTGTTCTACCTATTCTACTGGCTGTGCAGCTGCGTGTAGTATAATAGCGAAAAAATTGGACGACTTTTGCGATGCTTTTTCGCGCGGCTATTTAAAGAAATTACTGATAAAGTTTAGTCTTTCGCTGCTGAGAACACTTGTGTATATTTGAAGTTATACTCTTCTCTAAATTCTCTCTTTTATTAACGGTAATCACAATTTTACTATCTTTTTAAATACAATTGTGATAATTATTCAGCTTTATAAGAGTAAATACAACGCAAAATATTGCACTGAATACGTATTTCTGCGTTTTTTCAATCAACATGAATGCTTTAAGAAAGTTAATGTTTTAAGAAAGTAAAATAAATTTTTGCGTTAATAATGTTGCTTTTTATTGTTATGTGGTGCACTATTTTTGTAGCAACTTGTGTTTATTTTATTTAATGCCTTAAGATTAAATTGAGGAACAATGTGATTGTGAGATATTAATTAATTAATATGTTAATAATAACGAATAGTGTGTAGTAAGAGAAGGTATATCTTGTGCTAAAATATAAATATATTTTTACTAACTATTGCAAATAGTAAAATTATTAATAAAGCAAAAATTGTATAATAATAATAAAACGTTAAATTGAAAGTTTTCTTACACTGTCAAGAAACGCTCTTCAATAGCAAATAACAGAAAGGAATAATATATGTACCTATCCTCCTCTTTTTATATAATATTTTACTATAAAAGTAATTCTTACAATAAAGGAATTTACAAACTATTTTTTAAAATTAGTTTAGATTAATTTCTTTGTTTTTATTGATTTTTTTATTAATCAAGGACTTTAACTGGAATAACACTGTTTTATTAACTCGCAAACATCTGCGATAATATAATTTATAACAATATAAGCATCCGCCTGCGTAACCGGTAGGCGTTAATTACAGGGAGGAAGAAAATCGCGGAGAACCTCTCCGTTGCATTCTCCTGTAGCCCACAACCGCTCTGGTTGCGGCCGTTGCGTCGCACACCCGAGAGGTCCTTGGAACAGCTCTTAAACCTTGTAAATCCAACGGGATTGTTTCCACTGTTTTAGCTATGAAACACGACAACAGTTCTAGGACTCGAATTTCCTGTGGGCTCACGGCTTTTCAGCTCGGGTGTCCTGAGAAATAGCATCGTTAATAACAATTTGCCGCAAGAACATCGCTGTAACGCGATATGGCGAATTCAGAATCTTTGGAAATACGAGCGACTTCATTTATACACATTTTTATTTTGATCATATTTCCAAAAAAAATGTTAAAAAAAGCGGATTCAAAATTTACTGTTCTTGAATTTATTATTCTCGCGTATAAAGAAATTTTACTTATCTTACTTGTTTAAGAAGACGATTTAAAAATAAGAAATAAACTGATTCTAATAAGTATGAACTAAAAATAATAGTAATTATGATTTACATATTTTTTTGGTAATAAAAATATAAGTACAGTTTTTAAACATTTTTTTATTTACAAAGTCTACGGCAGCTTAAAAAATCCTGAACTATGAAATAGTACCTACGTTTTACATATCTATTAATATATATTTATCCTTTTATTTCTATAGTCGATCACTACATTTTTATTATATAGTAATCAAATAATTTTATATATTAAAAAAATTATTATTTGCTTCTTTTCTTACAATATTCTTCAACTTATCAAGTTGAAGGTTCAGGATTTCGCTCAAACTTAGATTTAGGTGTAAGTTGCGTGTAAGGGCTCACAATCAGACACAATGCGAGGAATAAGGAATAGGAATTCATAGTCGCATCCTTTTTCAATACACGTGTGTTGAAAAAGGATGCGACTATGTATTCCTATTCCTTGTTCCTTATTCCTCGCATTGTGTCTGGGTCCTAAGATTGCATCAATCACTGAGTTTTCTGTTAGAAACACGGTCATTTACCTATATTAGAAAAGTTTCATTTTATCTCATCGGCAACTGATCAATGATTCTCTGGTATAAAAGTAAAAGCGATATCGTGTCCGCGCAATTAAGTATCGTCGAGTGTCTAGAAGAAAAATGAAACGAAAGGATCGAAGGGAACAAGGCACTAGTGTCGAACACGAAATTGACATAACTAATGGTTATAAAGTAACGCACTCACCCAGGTAATTCTCGATTGCGACTAACAGAAAACTTCAATTTGCCAAATCGATATCGACGACGAAGACAAAAATTCGTTAAAAGGTGCCGAATACTTTTAACACTTTTTTAAAATAATGTAACGACTGTTTATGTATGAGTTCATGATTGTCCATGAGATAAAATTTGTACAATGAAAAAGAGGTAAAGAGCAAATATTCAGTATTTTCCATATATATTAAAATAGAAAAACATTTTTAACATTTATTCATCAATTGATCAACATATTTTATAAATATATATTGATAAAATATTTTATTGACAGAAGAAAATGCCGAATATTTGCTTTATAAACTTGACATTTTCGTTTTGCACCGTTCACTGCACGCAACACAGCGATTCTCAAAAAATGCTAGCGACATCCTGTCGAGCACATATGCAGCTATCGTAGGAATATCTAAAGGAGATGGAGATGAAGTGCATAGAATTCGGAATTCACTAGAGAATCGGAAAACAAGAATACGCTTCGCTACCCTCCGAAATCGATCAGTTACCCCTTTGCGCTGTAAAAAAGAGTGTAAAGTTTCGGGAGTTTAGCGGTCAAAAGAAGACATTAAAAAATATTGGAGCTGCACCATGAAATATTGGATAGTTCCAAATCCTCGATGTACGAAAACAGCAGTCTGCTTGCTGGAAGGAATTATCGCGGAATTTTACTCGATCGTTTAAATTCCATTCGTCGTAGCTATTTCCTTTGAACTTTCTGCAAGTAAAATAAAAATATATTAAGTTATGATAAAGAAATTTATATATTTATAATGGGGTAGAGGGATAACATTATTATTTATATGTATTGTTTTACAAAATATTATTGCAAATATTTGTTTATAAAAATTCTATATATTTATAAAAGTTCTCTTAGAGAAATATTATATTGATGTTATAAAGTGATTATTACGGTGTGTGTGAGATAGGTATAATAGATTAAAAGTTTCATCTTTATAAAGCCACTTTGAGATTAATTTTATAACATGTTAAATTGTATTATATAAAATTTTAACTTTACTAGAAATGTGTCCATGATATCGACGTGGAAACGCCCCGTGATTATGCACAATTTGACTGGTTCGTGATATTTCATGATAAAACGGGCAAAAATAAAGAGAGTGCAATGTCCCAATACATATAAAAATAAACGAGGAGAAATATATTCGTAACTTGTGACGTTGGTATATCAATCACGTGAAAAACTTTTTATCATATTGTAGCATTGTATTGTATTTGCGTCCTTATCGTCATTATTCATGCAGATATTTTTGTTGCACACTACATTGTGAAAGTTTAATGTGATGATAATATACATAACTCATGAAATGTAAAATAATATGGTCAAACTTCGTGAAAACAAAGCATAATATTTATGCTGCGAATTGTATTTTACGTATAAATGTCTACGCAAACGTTTGACGCAACTTTATTATTCAATACATGCGAAATCAAGTCCTTCCGTTATTCATTTCTTTTCGATAAATTTCGATTTTATCATCTTTGTAAATAA
This sequence comes from Leptothorax acervorum, assembly GCA_035220615.1. Lineage (NCBI taxonomy): Eukaryota > Metazoa > Arthropoda > Insecta > Hymenoptera > Formicidae > Leptothorax > Leptothorax acervorum. The sequence goes on from JASTWQ010000086.1 coordinate 2,807,771, forward strand.
GCGCATAAAAGTAAAAATAGTTAATTACACAAAATCTGTTTGTTTATACATATATTACAATAAAATTAATATAGCGGACGTTTCTATTGCTTGCACCGAATAGACAGTTAGGTGTTGTTATCTGAGAAACTTTGTGTGGCAATAGCACTTTTTAATTGCCATTAACAGTTTCAAGACACCGATTAAATACGTACGTGTGTGCAAGTTATTCTGTGAGTAACTTTGGAACTTAGTTCTTCGTCTATTATGTAGATGAAGAGGCAAGAGAAAATGTAAATTGTATCTCCGTGCTTTCTCTCGCTTCTTTGTTTTTCGTGTTTCAGTGAAGGAAATTATGGCAGAGAAATATTTCTATTTCAAGAACTTTATCGAACTTTCCCGTATTATTGGAAGAATAAGCAGCGAGTAGGAGGTGAATTGCGAAGATTTCTTTTTGTTTTGGCTTGCATTTTAGAGGAAATAATTTTTTCTTTATTATAATTTACAAAACCAGAAAAGATACGTAAATATCTTCGGATATTGCATTGTTGCTTTAGTTTCTGCTTTTTTCTTTTTTTTTAAATGAAAATCGCAAATTTTTATAATGCAAAATTCTGCCTATTTTTATTGCGCCGTAAATTATAATCCTCGCACCTTTTTTTAGGTATTATATTTTTCCATTTGCATTACTTAATATTTTATTAGGTTAATTTTTTTATTTTTTTGCAAATAACTTACGACACAGATTTCTTATACAGTCTCATATATTACGAATGTTTTAAAAATTTTAGAATTTTTCCTTATAAAGTGTGAATCGCAAAATGTAAAGACGGAAGTTTGTGATTAGCTCGGTGAAAGGGCAGACAGAAAAGAAATGACACAAACTAGCAAAGAGTAAAATGGCAGCGAGTGGAAGGCAAGAGTTGCAAATTGCATGAGAGAGAACGCCGAGAATGGAAAGTAGAACGTTGAATTTGTACGCAGGGATCTCATGTAAACCAAATCCATGTTTAAAGTCATTCGCTGACCATAACAACCTTTTGCTACTACGCTTCCTGTCATTGTAGTTTTGGATATATATTCTGTTTTCATCACTTTACGAGATGTTTGCGACGATAAATATTTTATTCATCTGTCTCGTTCCTCTTCTTCTTCACTTCCGTTATTTGCTCAGTTTTTGCGCAGTGAAAAATTCTAGTAGAAAATTCCTTCGCGGAAGCGCGTTACCGCCGATCTGCCGGGCGTCGTTTGTAGGAGAAAGTAGGCGGAAGGTAAAGTCCTTAGTAACTCCCGCATGAGGTTATCGCAAGAAATGACGCACCGTTGGCCAACATAGCTGTCAAGCTCCGCGCTGGAACTTTCGCGGTGCTATAAAGTTTTGCAGAAAATTGCGGAAAAAAGCACGGCTATTTTACGTTCTTGTTTTTTCCTGTCTTCTACTCGTCTTTCTTCTACTTCTTTGAGTCTATCATAATTAGACTATGTTCATTATCTCTGAAACTTTCGTCTTATTTGTTATATGTGCCAGATATATATTTTATAGGTCAGCGATTTTGCATGATGACGTTTTAAATTAACCATGTTAATGTTATTTTTATCTCGGTTTAGATAATCGTTATAATTGGTTTATCGGCGAAAAGTTCTTGATGAAGACGTAAATTTTCGCTTTTGTTCGTTGAACGTTTTATGTGATCTAGCTTCTTGAACTTTCCACGACAATTTCGTCAAATGGCATGTAATTTGACGATTGTCAATGGCACGATTGTTCTGATCTCGGAAAATCAGCGTAGTAGTACCACTACGCTCGGGTAACTTATCTCTGAAAATCCCTCCTGGCGCGTTTCTTACTCTAACGACGTCCAAGAAGTTCATTGCCTTCTTCGTAGACTCAAGTTTTTAGGATCTGCGATTATCTAGGGCGAGACTTCTCCTGGGATTTTGCAAAATTCCAGGATTTTGTCCCTAATTTACGATCCAATAAATTAAGAATGTATGTACATGATTGTTAAGCTTTTACGTTTACTTGTTGCAGCTTTGTAATAAAAATTGCAGCAGTAACTGCGATAAAAATAATAAAATAATATACATAAAAGCAAAGTAGCAAACATGTTAACATCATTTTGTCATGTAATTTTATCAGTAATCGTTATTATATAAGTAGAATAAAGAGTTGGAAACACGTTTCGGGATTTAATGGAAGACAGATTAAAACTTTTTCAATTCCAGAAGTTGATCAACCTTTCAGTCTGCTAAGAAAGATCTCGTTTCTTTTGCTGAGATCGGGTTAAAGCAGTTTTGGGTACCGTCGCCACTCGTTTCTTAAAATTAAATTAATTGAGCGTACACGTATCTAATCTTTTTTATATAAAATTATAGAGATAAAATTTGTACGAACGATGGAAACTGCATAAATACTTTACGCAATTTAAACAAGTTTCCAGCCCACGTTTTCAGATATATTACGTGGATGTTTAATTAAGTGCAATCGTATGCTGTTTAACGTACACGGTAAATATTTATTAAATTAATGATGCAGAGAAACATAAATTTATTATTAAATTATTTATTTAGCACTGAACGATTATATTGAAGTTAATAAGTTCATGAAAAAGATTAAATTTTTAACAATAATGTTGGTGAATTAATTCGGTATAAGGATACATTGTGTCGGTTAGCTATATATATAGGGATGGCTTTTGAAATCATGTTGCAAAGTGCATTTGTGCGCCTGAGGGGAGAATTTCTTTTGCGTAAAGACAGGGTATATATACTAGCGAGCCACTCTTGTGCTTTTCATAAACAAAGCGCAGAGAAACTCTTTATCGGGCGTGTTTTTAATGTCCCCGAGGTCCTCGCGAGATGAATCTCACAATAGAATTCCATTTCAAGCAGTTCGTAATGGTTATCAAAGAAGTAAAATAAATTGTCGTCAATTAAAGCAGAATGAGGATATTCCTATGTTCTAATTGCCGGAGTAAAAAGGACTTCTGGCAAAAATATGTCTCGTTCAAAAAAACAGTCCGTGTTTGGCGCAAAGGAGATACCTGATATACCATGAATGTGGAAACTCTCGTCTTTACGTGACTTCACTTTGAATGTCGAGAATCATTAAACCAGATATCTCCACAAGTTGAAATAGCTATACCAACTCTAGCTTCAGACAAACTGTAGCTTTATTTTTCAATATTAATATTTTCCGTTTTACATTAAATAAATACATTTAGTTAAGAAACATGAGAAAATTATTAAACACTTTATGTAGCTTGTATTTTTATACAACTTATCAAATCGCCAAGAGTAATACAAAATGTTTTTCCAGTAGCAAGTGGTATATTTATTTAACAATGAAAAACATTATGTAATGTAACATATTTATATCTACCTATATAATAATACATTGGCTTATAAAATTATATTGTATTTAATTTAAGCGTTTGGATTTTGATAATCAGCTCGTGCTAGTGGAAAAATGTAATACTAGTCAGACTTATCAGAGGTTCACCATGCCTCATTCGTGCGCCAGTGACGCAATCGAAGGCACATATATCGGTAGGTGCGACACGGCCATGGAGTGGGTGCGGCAAACACCTACCATCCGCAATCCCGTGCCAAGGGGCCAAGGTCGCTTTTATCTTGCATATAAGTGCCAATGTCGCTGTCGTGCCAACAGTGCGGAAGAATTTTCCAGCCTAACACTTTATGGTGTGCTGTCCCTTCGGCGAAAAGCTGCCGGAAAAAGTTCGATTTGCATCAGCCAGCGTTCTGGTCGTTAGCTGCGACAGGAAAAAGCTACGATAGTGCAATTTGCTTTGCCTAGCCCGCGCGTTCGCGTTTCTTGTGGATCGGCAAAAAGTACGTCGCCTTCGTAATGGAATTGGCTCGTGGGGATGTCAACGATATAAAATATTTCAGAGAAGCGCTTAAGTTTGAAATCATTACGTTAAAACTTTGGAATATTTGTGCAACCTCTCTTTAGGTTAACAAACTATATTGTTAATACCATACCTATCAAAGATGTAACGAATACCTTTCACCTTATTGTTAGATTTAGAATTTATTTATTGTATGTATGTACGAAGAATGAACTCTAATAGACATTTCTGGTACACATTTTTAAAAATTTTATTTAAAACAAGCAACAAAACAACATTTTTCTTAATACAGAATTTACTTACAGCGTTACCGTTATAATTTATCAATTTGGATTTATACAAGACAGAGTTACTTTTTAAATAGATGGCAACTAAATACAAATGATATAAAAGTGTGATTAAAAACATATTGCGCATTGAGATGAAAGATTATTCTCGATTCATTCGAATAACTAATTGGATAGGTCAAGTGACCTTCTAGCTTGGCACTACTACGATATGCTACTCAACTACGATATAAATTTAAACGAGATTTCATCGATTCCTTGTAGCGTAAAATTTGTGCGGAGAAACGAGTTCGCACATCCAGCTGATAGGAATTTTGCGCGTTTATTTTTCGACGAGCAGAGACAGTTTGTCACCTCGTGAATCTTTGCCGGGATGCATCGCAACTTCTATTTCCGTTTTCATGGATACCAGCTTTTCCAGGCTGTTGCGGTCACGAAGCCATTACGTTACGGCGAAGGACGGATTGGCAGATGAAATCTCTTTACTATCAACCACCATATATGTATCGGGTTCCGTAAAAGACGGGTATGTTTTTCTTATAAATGCAAGAAGCGTCACATTATGTGAAATGCACTTTACGCTAGTATATCGACCTGAGATAGAAATCGGTCAGCTTGAACGTATTAGCTACGTTTACTGTTCTACTTATCTTGAAATGCTTTTACCTTTTTATTTGAAACATGCGGAAAGTATCAATGTTCGTTGATGTAGAAACATGTTTAATACAAAAGTAAACAATATAAAATAGAAACTATTCACGTATTAAGAAAAATCAGATTAAAGTTAGATTTAGCTATTTAAATAATATTTAAAACTAAATATTTATTACAAAAGAATATTTTAAAAATTATATACATATAAGTATAGCTAAGATAATAAAATCTTAATTTAAATAATTTTATAAATAAAATATATTAATTTGCAGTTTAATTTATAGTGCTAAAAATAGGAGATTGATTAAGTCTCTAATTACAGGAAAAAAAGAAACATTGTAATTACACGAAATTTAATTGTAACGTAAAATTAGTAAAGGGTAATATCTACACTTTAGATTTTATATGTGTTTAATACATGTAAGTATTAAAATAACATGGAAGAGAATAATAGGAAAATTAAGAATACTTTTTAGAAAGCAGCTAAATATTCGTTCTTTCTTTTTTCTCAAGTCGATAAATTCAAGTTCAAAGATCTAACGAATCCAATTCGGTTAGAGCAATTAATCTCTGAAAGACTTATGTGAAAAGTAGCAAAAAAGTGCAGATAACAGTGTTACTGAGCTCCTAAAATTGATAATGACAGGAAGTATGGTTCGATCGGTTTTTCGCATGTGAAGGCTTTAGAACGCTTCCCATCGATCTTCTCTCTAGGATACTGTTTCTCGGCACGCGAAAGAGCCCAAACGATTGAACATTAAAATCGCTCCGCTTTGCAAGGTGAATAAGCTTAATTGAATCTCTAGGCGGGTAGAACTAGTGGGCTCTTCTCGTGCGGCGTACGTCCGCATAGAGCACCGGCATGAGAAATATTCGTTTTGATGGACTAACGCGTTTTACGCCACGAATTCGCGATTAATTCGTTCTCGTAACACGCGCCTTAACGCGTTGCGCATCAAAGACGTTTTCATTTAAAGCGAGATTATTCTTGTGTCTGAAATCCGGAATTGACGGTGGCTTTGCGCAACTACTCAACCATATTTGGTAGACGTTTCAACTTATTTCAATCCGCGCTCCTAGCTGGATCATTTACCAACAAGTGCGAACCGTATTTCTCTGTGGTTATCTCTATATTAGACATCAAGGGATTAAACATAGCGTGACTGTTAGTAGAAATTCGCGTTTACCTAATTTCAAACGGCATCAGAGCCTGTTATATTTAATACAAACAAGCATCTCAAATGAAATTGTTAGGAAATAATACTGCAATCATAGAACTCTGCACTGTGCAGTTAGCAAATAACATGATAAACTGTGACGGGCAAATCCGGGAACATTCGTTCCTTTCAACCCATTTTGCATATGCAACTTTGCGAGGATCCCACTGGAAAATATTACATCCGTGCTTCGCTAACTGTAAATTTAATGTCATGTTCCTGCGTCATTACATTAATATTCAGCGATGTTATGACACCTTATATGTATTACATACATTTTTACAATATTATTACAACAATCATTTGTATTTTTTACAAAAAAGTAGGTACTTTAAAATCTATATTTTAATAAAATATTTTATATTTTATAAATAAAAGAATGATAATAAATATCATAATTCTATAAATTAGAGTAAGAATTCTTATATTACACGCTTCAGAATATTCTTATAAAGAAATCTGGCACAAAATTAAATATTTTCATATTTCATAATCTATTGTTTTCAATTTTTAACACAAAAAGTTTAACAAACGTTTTGCGTTAAAGTTACTGATCTGAAACATTTTCGTTCGCGACAAAAACATGGCAATCCAATTGTCTCAATCAAACACTCTCGTCGAAAATCTCTTGTTTCTTTAATTTCGATGGAGAAGACCCGATGACTTTTAAATCTCTGCGTTTTACTGCAAACAATAGATGTTCCAGTTTCCAGCGCATAAACAGAAGCTCTTTAATTAAGGACGCAATTAAGACGCAGAACTTCGCGGTACTCATTTCCGTCTATTCGAATCCTATTTTGTGTTCCGGTCGAAATAGATTAAGACGTCACTGTAAGGTAAGCCATCTTATTTACATGGTACCTACAATGTTATCAAGTAGGCGAGATACTTGTTTTTCACATGATTAACAATATAATCATTTTAATTGTGATATAAAATCACGCTGCCGTGTTTTAAGTAAAGGGTGTTTATGAAACGTATTCATAGTCGCTTTTACGATAAATGAAACGTCATAAATCTGTTTTATTGATTTTCTTTTATTTGTTACTGAGTTATATGGTTAAAACCACGGTCTTACATACAGGTCTATGAACGATGGTGGTGGGGGTAGGTCCTCTTACTGATGTAATTTTTAATTCGCTCCGTGACCACGAAACGTCGCAACGATCTACGAAAATGCGGCGGAAAATTTTCTGCGTTTTATCGCACATGAGTTCAGACTGTATTCCGTAACCACGGAGACCGTGTCCTTTAACCGCTGCAGGTTAATCTCGTGAATCATAGCGGGCTTGCCCGCAAAGATTGATCGTACAAAATAAATTCTAACCACGACATTATATCTGAATGCCATTTTCATTAGGATGAGGCGCGAGAATATTGATAACCAGTTGATTTATTATCGATGCCACGAACGAAATATCGAAAATCTTTTCGAGCGTGGTTTGCGCTCTCGGTAAGACAACGAAGCTATTTGTCATAAACGGAATACCTACGTTAATAGAGATTTATTAGTTTGGGTTTATTTCTCTGTGCGTAAAATTTATTACAATCTCTACTCTTTCATAATTAAAACTTTTCCAATATCAATGACGTAAAATTAGCACCGAATTTTCAACTCAAGCATATAATAAATCAATTAAACAACACGTCTCTGATAATAATTACTACAACGTGTTTAATTAAATTAAGCTGTTGTGCATGCAGATATTTAATTAATAGCAATAAATACGAGGTAAGTATTGAGATGCGACAGACATATATAGATTGTTAGAAAGAGATTGACAATCTGTTTCTATCTCTCCAGACTCTTACTTCTAGAGACTCTAGTATTTTCTTAGATCGCTGCGCCTCTTGCGGCCATGAAGCAAATTAGATTTTACTTCAATAAGACGACCACCCCCACCACTAAAATTGGAGCTCGTTCAAAGACCTGTATACAAGACCGTGGTTAAAACATCGCGTATCTATGTTTCAAAAAAATAGTTTCTATGTTTCAAAATTTACCTGCATGTTTTTTGGGGGGCTTGTATGTTGTATTTTATCACAAAATATATAGAACTGAATATTTTAATGGGATATATTAGCGACATATTGCTAACATTCTGTTAACGTTACTGCGATGGTATTGCACAAAAAATATGGGATGACCATCGATATGATATTTTCTCTGTTGGGTGTGCCAAACGTATCGATTTACCTAAAAATACTTTTTAATTGTATTATAAAATATATTTAATTGTATTGTAAAATAAAAATATTCCATTGAAATTAGATAGTACCTATTAAATATTAGTTAAATATTATCATAAATTTAAAATTTAAAAATAATTATAAAAAATAAGAGTAAAATTAAAATATATTTTTCAGTTTTATTAAAATAAAAATATTCTTCGTAGTGTTTATATGTATATCTAGTATCGCATATACATATAATTTAACTTAAAAAAAAATATCTTTTCTGATTGCACCATAATCTGGATCACCACGACTCCGATAGTTCAATAAAGATTAAACAAGTTTAAAACTGACTGTCCTATTGTACTTATTGTTAGACTCTTGATCAACAATCCCAAGCATTCAGACTTTTCACAAACTGCTTTTCACGCTAGTCTCGTAAAGGCGTGTGTCTTCTACTTAGGAGCAAAAATACGAGCGTAACATTACTGTCGCTCGAGTTGCCGCTGCAGTTTTCTTCAAAGTTCATCGTATTTCTTTCTTATTCCGTGTTCTATATACTAGCAGGCAGTCCGCGATCTTTATCCCAGTTATTATTGACCGATCAGCAGAAAAATATCTATAATCCAGAAAACAAGTTCGCTACAATTTTAAACGGTTTCTATACTTTCTTACATTTATTTCTATTTGAGCATGCAAAAATGCAAGTTTTGCCATTCGGATTTACTAAAGACGATATTAGACAGTAAAACAAAAAATCATTAAGTTACAATATATATTGTCTAATAATTAATACATATAATATGTGTATTATTTTGTTTAAGACGTGTAACTTTCATTTTTTACTAAAGATACCGAAGCTTAATTAATAAAAATTTAGATCCGAATCATGTTTATATATTGGTTTAAAGATATTTTTCAAGATATTTTGTTGGAAGAGCTCAAAAAATCTCAATATCTTTTGCATTAATTTCTTAAATTTATTTAACTACATTAAGTAATATGCAAAAAATTATATAAAAGATTTTGGGGCATGTCTAACTAAAGTGATAGAAAATACAGATTTATGTTTACGATAGTTTACGCGCACCAATCGATTTGCACGATGTTGAAGACCGAACAACCGATATACATTATGCATTCCCATAACATGCTTATATATTGTATCACGTCAATACCGTATGGGATTGGCAGCATATCTTAACTGGTACATATCGACCATGAGCGTATTCGAAAAGCGTTTTCGCATATGAACTACATATTACTGACTTTTTCAGCAACTTTATTTCCAGCAGCAAACATGAGCGGTTTTCATACGGGTCGAATACGAACTTTTTTCTACACTCGTATAGCTAAAAAAGTTTTAGCTATACGAGTGTATGCATAAAAATTGTTGTGCGTTTTAGGTTACCGACCGATTACTCGTTATCGTATTTTCATCGATATAAAAATCCTCTTCCGGGCCTCGGCAATTAATTCATTGTTCTACAGCACGTCGTTACGCGCGCGATTTATATCACCCCATTGAGCGAACAGTGATTGGCAGCTACCAATTGGCATTGTCCACAGGTCATTCCAAAATAGAAGCCACGAAATACAAACAAATGCGTTGATGTATTTATATATAAAGCAAATTTTGAAATACGTGAAATTTAAAATCTGCAATCTGCATACGTTTTGCTATCGAAAATTAAATAATTTGATGACTTAATGATGATTTTAATTACTTGAATTAAAAGAAAATAATAAAATAATATTAAAAAATGTATCAAAACCGAAATTCTTCTCACCCCAAATTCTTTTATAATTTTCTGCACATTTTGTATTATATCAAATAAACTTAAAGGATTAATGATAAAAAAAAGCTGAATTACAAAAATTCTTTTTAGTTATTAAATAAATTGTATCTTTTAATCAATCATAAATGATAATAAAATTAGATAAAACACACAGCGTTAGACTGTAAATCTGGTCTGATGTTTATTTAATCTTTATTCGAGCTTTGCTAAATGATTGATATGAATAATATTCCGTAATTAATTTTAAAAATTGTGTAAAATGTAATACGTTATTAAAAATATTTAATCCATGCTTAGGTTGTAACGTATAACTTATTTCAGATGTGGAAATAAAACATCCTAAAATGCACATAATGTTATGGAAATGACCGTTGAATACTTTTATTAAAAAATTAATATAATTTGTTTGATACATTGATATGCATATCTGCCGGAATAGCTTGTGTACAATATTCCTGCTATGTAAAATTAATAAAAATATGCACAATATTTTTCATAAACTATAATTTATATTATAACATTGCATAAAAATCGCGGTAAACACCGTTTGAAAATCATTTTATATATGCGAAATAAAACTCGATCTTGAAAATAATAGATATGCAACCACGATTTTATCGGTGATGATTGTTTAGTATAGTTTCGTACGCCGTTTCAAAAATAAACTCTTTACCGGAATGCGTTTCAAGACGCTATTGTACAGTCATCCGCTTGAGCACACATAATCGTTACGTAGCAGAGCGTCGATTCTCAGCCACAATGGAGTCTTCGTTCACGCCCAACGAAATGTAGCCTTTATCCAGAAACAATGGAGCTGTTACCAGATGTGAACTGTGGAACGATTCAATATAATATAGAAAGTCTCTTTGTGTTGGATAGATAGGATATTTGAAAACCGGTTATGATAGTATGAATTAAATTTATTAAATAAACAACTACATTTTTTTTTTTTCTTTTATATAACAAGAAGAGAGAAAGATATGTAAATACTATATTTCTTTATATTAATAATTAATTATAAAAAAGTAAATAATCATAAATAAAATCCTTAAGGACTCTCGAAATTCAAAAATCAATAACTTAACTTGGCGATGAGAGTCAGACGCGGTAATTAGTGCGTGTTTAATCAAAAATGATTTATTTTGGGATACAAAATCCAATATTCCGTACGTTTCGGCACCAACATCGGGCCATCTTCAGCAGATATACAAAAAATTAAATTCTCGATTTCTCCATCATACCCAGCGTGTCGCGAGATTCTTGACTTTGCAATCTCGCGACACGCTGGGTATGATGGAGAAATCGAGAATTTAATTTTTTGTATATCTGCTGAAGATAGCCCGATGTTGGTGCCGAAACGTACGGAATATTGGATTTTGTATCCCAAAATAAATCATTTTTGATTAAACACGCACTAATTACCGCGTCTGACTCTCATCGCCAAGTTAAGTTATTGATTTTTAAATAATCATATATTTTAAGTATAAAAATTATATGTTGAAGTTTTCAAAGAATTTACGTACAATATACATGAGCTGTCATACATTATCACAAAGTATACATCTGAAATATAAGTAATAGTAAGTGAAGTGATAATGAGACATGTTTTGGAAGAATGCGAGATAACAAAGCAAAGCGACATTAAAGGAAATCCTGGGAAACAAAGGGCAAGGATTTAAAATTATGAAGAAAATAATAGGAGGAAAAAAGGGAAAGAAGGGAAAAAGGAAGAAGAAAACAAAAATAAAGGATAAAGAAAGAAAGACGAGAAGGCAAGTAACGAAAAGGGGGAAGGAGAAGAACAGAGAAGAGAAGAAACTTACAAGATATGTAATAATGTAGAAGTCTAGGAAATCATAAAGAAAGCATAAGGAGAGAGTTTAGATAAAAATTTAAAAAAATTTTTTGAATATTGAGTTCTAAAGTCTATACAGACCTTTAAATATAGGATATAACAAATAATCAAATGATGCTATATAATACAATGTAAATTAAATGTGCAAAGAGAATAATGTAAAACACTGTGTTGTACGAAAGTCCATCCAAAGCCGCAAGGATTAAATAAACATATATTTATAAATAATAGAGTAATTGATTTTGAAGTCTTTATTAAAAATAAAATAATCGCTAAAAATAAGATAATTAATAAATGTAAGAATATTAAAGTTATGTGGAATAACGAACTGCATTCAGCATTATGCCAACTCTGATAAATTGAACTGATGATATCTCTTTGTGGTCAGAAATGTACGTATAATTAACTTTGATATAAATTAACTAATTGTGAAATGCCCGGGTGTGATCATTACTTATCGATGCATATATAGTTTACCGCAATCAATAATTGTGGCCAATAGTACACCAATCTAACACTGACTAAATGATACGGGACAGTGGGCGCCCAGTTGGCGATCAACCGCCAGTCTGATCAGAATAGAATTACGGCAGGAGTTCCGGAAGTGTGTAGTCACGCTGTACAATACAGCGCTTCGGTCCGCAACAATAACGGTAACGTGTCTCGCAGATCGAGAACAATGTTATGCAACTTGGAGACAAATACTGTTCGGTAAGTTAAATGTAACTGACTTTGGGTAGTCCGAGATAAGCTACACGTACTGACTTTATGGCCGACCGGAGCTTAGGTGAGAAAATGTTTCACATTATATATACATATATAACTGTAAAGTTCTTGTGTACTCAAGGGTGTACTTCGTACATATACATGCAAGTCTTCTACATGTGCAAATCGTGTCACTGGCCAATATTAGTTGCGCGCAGGAACAGCTTTAGCTGGATTGTGGACGAACGTATTTGATGTCTAGTGTGGTACTTTGATATGTACCTGCCACAGGCAATAAGAGTTTTTTAAAATTTTGTTCATATTTTTTTATTAATTTTGCACAATTTCTTAATTAAAAATTAAAACTGGTAATTGTGAGAAGTTAACAAAATTTATATATATATAAAACATACAATCTTTTATGCAAATTTTATGGGGAAGTGTGCAGATAATTGTTAGATACTCGTAGCACCAAAATATCTGAAAGACTGATGTTATACTTTTTATCCGTGTTTCTAGTGACCTAAAATCGATGCAAAAGCGCAATATTCCAATGCTCATTCGCAATGACTGCCATCCCATTTTTACTGTCGAATGAATAATGCATTAAAGTCTCGTTGCGTTTATCAAGAATATTTCTCTCTAATGCGGCATGTTTTAAATATTAAACACTATAGCTATGAGTTAGTATTTCACGAGTGTTTCGTAGTACTCCGAGTTGCAGTGGCAGTGTCAGATAGTATATGAACTTTCCCAAACATAAATAGGAAGCATTTGTAACCTGGATGTCGGTGAGATAGTAAAATGCATAACTATTTGAGGGCCACGCTCGCGTAGACGGTGCTTACAATTCGTCTCTGAAGAAATTTCCCGGCTATTCCCAGCAGGGATAAGCGGAACGATGGAAACGCTCGTTTCCGCACGACCGTGGATCGCCGGGATACTGTCAGAAATTGCACAAAACGTTAAGCTTCTCCGGTGTATATCGACCGCGCTTTGCGTGAACCGCATGCGGTTCATATTTCAAAAGATAAACAAAAACGTTCCGAATAGAGGTGCGATTGGTTTGCTTCGAATTTTGCGCATCCCGCTCGTTGCGACAACGCGAAATTATTTTACGAGGCTGAAACGCCGCGCGATTTCATGATAAACCACTGTGATTTTATTTTAATACGTCACCGTGAGTTATTTAATTGTATAATAGACTCGTATTTCTCTAATGCATGAATTTAGCTCGGAATGTTATTGTAGGCGAGCGAGAGAGATATTGGTAACATTTATTATAATATGTATTGGATTCACTGAAATTGTATCCTTCAGATATCATTATGTTGTGGATTATGTCATACATTCCTATTAACATATATATATAGCTACAAGAGCATGAGCTCATTAAAATAATCACAGAAATATAAATGTTTATTTATAGTGAGAGATAACCAATTCATTCCTGATAAAACAAATTTGCAAATTTGTGTTTATCACGTTATAGTACTTTAATTACAATCAGTCATAATTATATATCATAATTACACAAAATGCAATTTTTAAATTTCAAAATGTTAAAATGTTCTGATCTCAGATGGAAGACATAAAAAAAATAAAAGATATAAGAAATAGATGTAATAAAATAGATATAAGATATAGAAATAATATATATATTTCTATATCTTATATCTATTTTATTACATCTATTTCTTATATCTTTTATTTTTTTTATGTCTTCCATCTGAGATCAGAACATTTTAACATTTTGAAATTTAAAAATTGCATTTTGTGTAATTATGATATATAATTATGACTGATTGTAATTAAAGTACTATAACGTGATAAACACAAATTTGCAAATTTGTTTTATCAGGAATGAATTGGTTATCTCTCACTATAAATAAACATTTATATTTCGGTGATTATTTTAATGAGCTCATGCTCTTGTAGCTCTCGTTACTTCGAATTCATGTCCATGTAGTTCTCGTTATATCGACGTTACTATGTTTATTCTTTTTTTCTTATTTCTTTTACATATTTCTTTATGTTACATAATATAGCCCTGATTAGCGATCTACAGTGCTTGCAAATAACAATCGATATTGATGTATACATATATATAAAAGCATACATGTATACATATATTAAAGTATATATAATACTGGTATAATAGTATATATAATACTGTATACATATATTAATATAATAATAATATTATTATTAATACATGAACAAATATGAATCACTTTTTCTATCTAAAAAATTTATATAAGATAAGTAAAAGAGGCGATGCAAAACCATAGGACACTACTAAAGCTCGATATATATTTCTTGTACTCTTACTAACTCGCAATATCAGGATACTTTTTCAAAGTTTTACGCGTAATGCACTCGTGTACTTTGATGCAGGAATGCATTATACATTAGTAAGCCAACGAAACAGAAATGTAATGACTGCTCATAGACGTATACATATGTGTACACGTAGTTTCTCTTTTTGTGTCACATATTCTTTTTCACAAATAATAAATTTCTCAAATTATTAAGAAATCGAAATATACACATTAGTTATTAAATATTAAGGAAATAACACTAATCGTAAGTACTATAAACACTATGTTTTATTTTGATATACACTGTTTATACAACGTCATTATCGCGGTTATTATTGATTAATAATCCTATTATTCTTTTATTAATCGGTTAATTAAATATAAAATAAATTATTAATTAATAGATCCGTGTAATGAAACGTCTAAAGTAAATGAGAAAAAACACGAATGAATACCAGTGGCACAGCTTGCGCTCTTTGAAGTGTTATTTGTTCGCATTCGCTTGCTTAGTCTGGATTTAAGGAAAGATCGCTTGAAAAGTAAAATAATCGACTTTTGTTAACAAGGAAAAAGAAAGAAATAAAATGGAGAGAGAAAGGGAAGCATAATAAGAATAAAACGAACAACCGCGAATGGTAAACTGGACAAGGAAACATGGTGCTAAAGGAGAGGTAACCAGCGGTAAAAGGATGAATAAACGTGCAAAACGGGGCGCGTTTTAAGAAAGGGTTCCTTCGATCGGTCGAGCTTTTGTGATTTTCCAACCGGAAGAAGATCAGAAAGCAGAATAGGATCCGCGCGCGGGGATTCTTTCATGGAAGTTAAGTATAAACGAAGCTTCGAAGCTATATCGATGTAGCCAGAGGTTACTGTCCTTTTCCTTCCGGCAGTATCGATAAGGCGGATGTGTTCTAACTTTCAAGCAGAGAGAGAAGGAAGAATAAACCTGCTCTAAAATTGGATAGGAATTATAAGAGTTATAGCTTTCGGCATTTATTTTGTAAATCCCTAAATAAAAACGTATTGAGAATTAACAGTCACTTTTCAATTTGTGACTCGTGCATTTAAGGTCTATTAATAATAGAAACTAAAACAAAGCAAAGAATAATGATTATATATATTTTAATTTAATCAATAAAATATATTTACAACATATAGAAATTAAACGAGCATTAATTCTAGTTCTAGTGATGCAGGATATTATAAAGCGAAAAAATCTCTCGACCACGTTTTTCTACAAAATATTGTTTTCACGCAAGGTATCTGCAGAATATAATTTTCTTTCTCTGCTAAGATTTAGTTAATTATATAAAATTATGTAAAATTTTCACAAACAGATTAGACGACATCTTCATAATTAAAATCTTTTGTTACGGTTTTTTATAACGGAAAAATCTCTCTCGGAATTCGTTTTGCGCGTATCGTACATTACATAACAACCGTACAAGGCACTCTGATATCAAATTATTCGTAGGGAAGCGTGAGACGATTGTAAGACGAACCTACGGAAATCAGTATGTGCCTTGGAATATCGAGCGCTCTTTCGCGTGAAGTTCGCAAAGGCGAATGCATATGCGTCGAAATGGAAATGCTTCCTCGGGAACCGCGTGTGTTAGAGGATACCCGACGGCTTGCGAACTCGATCGCGGATGCTCCGTACCGACTCGGAATCATGTCTTATCGCTTTTTTGCTCTTTCTCTCTTTCTTCCTCGTGACAAAATGTCACATGGTCGTCCGTGTGAAGCGAGCAAATCTTTGTGCGATTGGCTAAAGCTACGCTCGGAATTCGATTATCTCGGGTAAAGCCGGGTGAGAAGGATGATCGGAGTGACGGGAGCGATGATCGTGAACCGTGAACGACATTGGACTCTGTGTATAGATTAGCAAACAGATTATAGGTAGCTGATATTTATTATTCTGAAAGAATAGAGCTTTAAGCGCGACATAATGAATTGCAAATATTATTCATATCAGGATTATGATAATATAATCGTTAAATTAGTTCTGCGATGGGGTCTATAAAGTGTTTTGCGCCTCATGTATATATACAATTAGATAGAAGTACAAAACTTGTAATGAAAGATGCTTGGAGCGATTTAAACTCTTAAGACTTTCAACAAATTTTCTTATAACATTTTTTTTACAACACTAATACTTTCCATAATGCAAAAAAAGTCTTAAAAAGTCTTGAAGAAAATGAATACTATTCTCTCATAGAATATGGTCACGGACGACCATGTGACAAAATATGGTCTATATTATACAATCAACACAATGTATTATAACTCATATAGCAGTCTTAGTTTAATTCTCATTCAGAAAACCAAGCGTGCGCGACTGGCGAGGGCGAGATAATGGAATGGAATTACAATCGTGCCAATGAAAACAATACCCACGGTTGTGCACATGCCGCACGGTGTCGACGCTCCATCATAGGTCGAAATGTGCCATTTGCATTCATCGTAAACCGAAATATCACACTTTCATGAATCTACGAATCTTTTAAAAATAGCTACGCAACATATTTTGTACCTTAATATGTATGCAAAAATACTACACAATAAGTATATTTTCTTTAATCGTTTATTACTCTATATAAAATCCAAATAACAAATTTTAACATTGAAATTTTTAAAAATATAAATAGTATTTCAAAAGAACATTATTCTTAATTAAACTCAGTATGTTTAAAGCCGACCAACTGGCAAAGTTTTATTGAGTCACAGTACCACAGCCGCACGGCTCTGACATGTTTCCTTGTGTTCCATAACTGACATGTCGATTTTACATTATTATTATTTAACACGCACTGACGCTCAAATTATTTTTTAGATGGCTTAGTTTGGACATTATGCCAGGATAAATAATAATTTGTCAGTCTTATTCACTTGATAAGGACCGAAAGGGCGGTCGAAACGTCGTGAGAATTCAATAAAACTATGCCAGTTGGTCTGCTTTAAACATACTGAGTTTAATTTTTAATTTTTCACTCGCGGAATAAAACTTGTTTTTGTTTTAAACATTATTCTTGCTTCAACAATTCAAAATAACTTAATAGTCAATCATTGTCAATATTAGTTACATTCTTATTAAATGTTGTAACGGAGCTCATATTTTATGCTAACAAGACATTAAAGTAATTTGAAATATCTCTAAGTTTGCAATATAAATATTCATTTAATGTTAGAGTCTACATGTCTTGAAAGCTTACATTAGAGTCTGTATTATCTTATGTTAGAGGTGAGAGAAATTTCCAACAGAAGATAAATCAGAAAATATACTCGAGTGAATGTGCGGCATTTCTTTGCGTATAAAGAATGTGAAAACGCATTTTCGAGATACGTGAGGACGCGTGCAAGAATCTTTACACGGATTTCGCGTTTCGGAAAGTGGAGTCTAGATTTATTTGCCGTGTGACCCAACAATAACGGGCCCACATAAATGCGATATCTTATTTCTACTTTGCTCCAGTTTCCCGTATAATCCAATATACCCTTTTTACGCTGCCGTAAAGCACTGTCATTCCCAACGGCATCCATTTTTTTCAAAAGCTTTTTGTCTTTCTTTAAGATTGATATCTTTTTCTTAAAACGTAAAAGTCGCGAAAAGAGCATAAATTTTGCTTAATACGTTATTTTAATAGATAGATAGATGTTTGTCTTTAATTCTCTTTAATTTACATTTTTTTTCTTAAAATATGAACAAACTTTTCATTGACATACCTACATTAAGTTTCATATTTATTTAATAAAGTATATTTATTTGTACATAAATTTTTAGAAACACAAATACTCTGTATAGTGAGATTTAATAATTATATTTAAACAACGCCTTAGTTTTATTTAAATCAATTCAAAATTTATTATCGATTTATCAATTTAATTTTAATTCTTACACTATTTGAGATGGACAATATGCAATATCAGCTATTTTATGAAAATACAAGCTATTATATATATTCTAAATTTCATACAACAATTATTGTACCGATTCTCTCATCATCGACTTATTTGTCTTTATCGAAGAAATATATGTATAAGATATACCGGATGTCAGACTTTGAAAAGTTTGTCCATCTAATAGTACCCCTCGCATGGTAGTTCTCTCATTTGTAGAATTTCATCATGACAACGGATTTTTCCTTGAGGCGACGTCGGTGTAATGACCTCAGAAAACACGGTTCGCCACTTTTACCGCGTACGCGCCCAGGGATTATCCGATTTATCTTCTTTATTCGGCATTCTCGGGAGGTACTTGTGAGAGGGGTGTAAGTGCGCACGCAGTTCCCCGATGCCTGATGATACGACGCGCGACGGCGCGGGGTCCCTTCGGTATGTACCGGTGTCCCTGGAGCTCGCTTTTGTCTTATTGAATTTATCGTCTCGTCGGGTCTAACTTTGTATGGAGCTGCAGCCAATGGTGGGCTCCACCCTCTCGCTCCATCGAGTTACTCGCGTCCGTCGGGACGGCGAAGGGTGGCGTAAAAGCGTGAGATGGTACGGCAAAGGCAAGGAAAAGGAGAATTTAAGGGTGGCCAATTTATGGGGAGTAACGGTAAAAGGAGTATCATTTCTTAGATAAGGGAACATTAGCAGCTAGATCTCTCGTGCTGTTGTTTATTTAGGGTCAAAGGGTGAAAACAGAATTTGCTAGTCGATCGCACTACGACAGGCAAGTTATTGCAAGGGTTTATCGCGTTTTGTCTACAGGGTTGTTGGTAGACGTGATTATAATTACGTCTACATTATAAAGATAAATATCGAACTAATTGTAAATATCTAATTTGTCATTTAGTTTATCGGATATACGTTTGGCGAAAAATTAAGAATTTAATGCTGAAAAAGTATCTATAATTGTCCATAATTAGTTAATTTAATATTAGTTATACTACGTTATATTTTAAAGTCACGATTTTTAACATATTTTTTCTTATATAATAATTTTTTACATATAATTTTCACAACTATACAATTATTCAATTGTAAAAACGTCACGTATTTGTTGCAATAAAAAATAACTAAAATTTCATAACAATTTGCAATACGACATTTATGATATTAAACAAAACTTTATCTTAAGCTCTCCTTAAGCGTTGCGCCAATATTGTGCGCTTTAACTTTGTTCTCCTTGATTGCCTTCTTTGATCGAGAAGATATTATCGTATCGTTCAAGGCGAGAATATAATACTTCCAGACAATAATCTTTAAACATTACGTTTTTGTCCCGCTTAATGAGTTCATTGCACATGATTGAATTGCCATGACAATCTCGCCCTTCGTAATTTAGATTTTTTCAAAGGTTTATATATATATATATCACGATATCCATGTCGTTTTATTTGAAAGAAGTGAGAATCGAAGAATCCTTTAGTATGGCGTGGCATGCTGTAAAAATCACACTTTTTCTTCGAGACAGACAACTCAGGGCGACCTTTGTTGGCTCGTAATGGAGCAATAAAACGATCCAAACGAGCACTGCCTTCGTAATGAGAATTTCTTAACTTCTAACGAAGACTTTGAAAACGGGGCTCGAAGTTTACACGTCGGAAATTTGCGCAGCGACGAGTGACAAGACTGTGAATTTTCTTCACTATGCCGTCAGCATTAAGGCTTTGTTATTATGCCGTTTAAGTTCCAAATACCAAAATCTCGACGTTATTTATTGCGCTTTAATCGAGTTATGTGCTGTGAAATATGCAATAAAGTAAGTTATATGTTGAAAATACATAATACTTCAGTTGAACTAGTAGTAATTAGAGAATACTTAATTAAAAAGCACATATGTGCTTTTTATATTTGCAGGAAATGCCTAGAAAATATCAAAGCGCAAAGTATCTTTTTAAAATATTATCTTAAGTAACAAATAATTTGATACAATTTATTATAATAATTAAGAAAGAGAGAAACTTTGTACGTAAACATTGATGTAAGAAGTGACAAAATATAATCTCTTTATACATATTTTTTTAATTTATAACTTCAGATAGTAAATTAAATTTTATGACTTTCCGAGTTTAGTAACTTATCGAAATTTATTCGCCGGTACTGAGATCATAAATAACAATTTCTCGGTTGTAACGTTGGTCGTTCTCGATGTCGTGGCAAAAGAAATGGATATTAAAGCGTTTTAATCGTTTTTCTAGTTGGATGACCGACGTTTATTTACGTTCACTTGGGAAAAGACGCTGTGAGATGGATCTGGCAGTAAAGAGAATACAGAGTAGGAAAAACTAAATGTATCCGTAACAAGGGTCAAAATGGTATCTGAAAGTCTACTTTACTTCAGGTTCTTCTCGGTGTTTTTAGTACGTCTAATCTTTTGTAAATTTACTGCTCTTTCAAGCCTTTAACTTAAACCAGCATTAATATAGTCTGAAAGAGAAGTTTACGGTCTGAAAGCTTAGTTTGCTGCGATATTAAATATCAAGTTAGCTCCGCAATTTAATTTTGGTGTAAATGTTAAATGTAAATTAGAGTAATTAATCTAATTGGATGATAACAATAGCAATAGAGTAATTTTACTATTACTCCAATTAAGATAATAATAATATCATGTAACAATATGCGAGATATTTGCGATGATTTAAAATAGAGTGAACCATCTGCATTATTTCTGATGCAATATATAGAGCGATATTTGTTAGGAAAAGTGGTTAAGAATTATATAAGATACAAGAATTTTAAGACGCCATATAATCAGATGCTAAGACATTGATGGTGTTTGCCATATAAACTGTCAATATCTATTGCGATCCTGCGAAAGCTCTTGAGGGAAATAAAGCAGATCTAAACGGGGATTATTATCGTGTACCTCGCGACGTTATGTGCACTTACATGCCCGTTGTGGTACATTATACATAATGTATTATGTAAATGGACTGCCGACAAATGCAAATCGTATGCATAGTTGCGTCATGTGTTTCCATACTAACGAAACTGTTCGGTTAACCACTTAACATCGTAGCTAATATCAGCCTGCTGGCTGTATTATTATCATGTGTAAACGCCTGAGATGTCCCATAGGCACCATCGTTCCCGCGTCTCTAATTGCGAACCGGCCTCCAAGGAAAATTAGTTCTATTTGACGAATGCACTATTAGCAATCAAAGAGATATTCTAGGAATTGCGCAATCAAGTTCGGTTTATCGCACAAAACTATAAAGAACTTAAATAATCTTATAATAAATTGGTTTCCACATGTATTTTTATCGATAATAACTTTGCAAGAAAGCGTTAACTCTGCTGTAATGGCGTAGACGATACCGATGATTCATCGCAGAATTTTCAGTCGAATTAAGGATTGTAATAAAATACATCTTCCGCGCGGTACGAGCTACTGCAATTTCGAGGAAAATTACGAACGTCATAGTTCTCTTTAACACATTGGAACTTTCTCCGAGAAACATCGCGGCACCGTAACTTTATTCACCGAAGCCGGAAGCGCACAAAATTCTCGGAAAGTAAAAAGGTAAGAAAAACAACAACGGTGTGAAAAACGCACAATCTCATGGCTCGTCTCTCCCCTTCATATGTTCTTCCCTGTAATCTTGAGCATAGGTTCTCGTTTTCTCATATTATAATCTAAATGAAGTTATAACTTGTCTTTCGGCTTCTCGTTCGTTTTTCGGTATTCTCTTTGCCAACGTTATATGCAGCAACGTTTCAAACTCCCTTTGCTGTTACGTACCTTACCGAAAATCCTCTTACAGGTTTTATCGATCTGACCTCCAAGAGCTTTGCGCAGCGCGTGTTTGTGTCGTCCTGTGCATAAACTATTAGTCTTAGAACATTGCTGCTTCTCAACTTCGCCGATAGCCTTCTATTCTCTCTTCCTCATGTTTGCTGTACAAATGCATTGCTATAGGTATATTGCCTTACGCGATTTTGCTTCTACCTTCTTTCCGTTTTCGAATGCTTATTTTTGCCCTCGTATTACTTGATGAAAATCGGTTTTCTCGGAGATCGAAAAACTCAAAATAGAAATCACATACCTCGATCAATTCGACTTCATCCATCGCCTACTTTTCTCGGGATCCAATGAAATCCTTGCAGAACTCAATCACAGTAATTCGCCGCATCTTCCCGAAGTTCTCTCTCGCGACACTCGAATTTCCTAGATTCGAGAAGTCGCTTCGGTGAATAATCAAAGAAATATCGCGATTTCCACTTTCCTGGTAATCACGAAAAGTTGTAAACAAGCCCGGAAAGACGTAGTACTCGATATTTGATTTGCTTGGTACCGACGAGAGCCGGTAGTTCCTATCGGAGACTCTTCATCCGGCGATCTCAACGTTCCGGGTTATTTCGCTTGATACATACATTGAATGAATCCTTGATTGAATATCGAATTGCGGTTCAATAGAAAAGAAATTGAAATCATCGGTGATTGGTAAGCTATCAAGTATATACGCTATAAGTGATATAACAAATACGAGACTACGAATCATGTCCTGGTAAATGTTTAATCTTCGGGGATCGAGTTTCCATACTTTACTCTTTTTCTTCTAATTAAACCTCCGATTCTTATAGATTGTTGAAGTTTATTATATCGAGAGACATTATATGTATATAGATAACTGTCGATAATTACAAATTTTTATTTCTAATAAAATTTTCTTTTATTTTATTAAAATACAACAGTAATTCTATATCTAAAAAAATTAGCAAGAAATTATTATTTATTGAAGTAATAAACTATAAAAACATATTATTATATTAAAAACTATAATTATTAAATTATGTATTGAGAAGAAAATTGATTTTAACTAAATAATAATTATTTTAATATAATTAAGATAGAAGTACAAAATTGTAAATAAGAAATAAATAAACTCAGTTTTTAAAAAAAGATATAGGTACTATAAACTGTGTGACCAATAGATGAATAAATTGTTAAATTTATTTTAATATTTATAATTAGCATTGGAAAAATATACACTTTGTATTTATTTGTATTTTTTAATTTAATAAATTAATAAAAAATTTTGGGTTGACCAGAATATTGATTACGCTGATGTTGCTTAATCGGAATTCCGATTATTGGATTGTCATTTATCTGAGACACCGCTTATTCGATACGACAAATGCACGTCGTATATTCCGATAATGCACTGATATTGAGATATTGACGTAAAACTTAACGACATACATTTCCGCGGTCCGGATGACTGATGACAGTTTGATGTTGACAGAAATGTCTGATAGCGATTATAGTTAATTTAATAATTAATATTATTAACCACAACTAGAAACTCTTTTATTAAGTATTGTACTTAAAAAAATATTTGCTTTATGCAATAGTAGTCAGACTTGATAAGAAAGATATATCTTTTAGTTTAGGTATAGGTATCTAATACTTATAGACGATATAGGTATCGAATTAATACGGTATTGAATTTACAGTATTTATTTATTAATAAACACATACCAGTATCGTCATTAATTGTCGTTTACAGGAACAACGTTAATTAATCTACATATGCCGCTACTTAATCACGTCAGAAGTTCGTAATTAAAGCCGCGTTTCGATTTTTAATCAAGTAGCCTCGAGATACATTGCTGCAATACATCTTACGAAGATCGAAACCCCGCAAACCGGAAAATTCTGATTTTGATGAAACTGGGCCGTAGCTAAAAACTTCTAAATTTGACTATTTATCCCCTCGCCCTACATATGTGTAAAATTTCATCAAAATCAGAATTTTTGGATTTGCAAAGTTTCCTTGTTAGTTAACT
This sequence comes from Leptothorax acervorum, assembly GCA_035220615.1. Taxonomy (NCBI): domain Eukaryota; kingdom Metazoa; phylum Arthropoda; class Insecta; order Hymenoptera; family Formicidae; genus Leptothorax; species Leptothorax acervorum. The sequence goes on from JASTWQ010000086.1 coordinate 2,832,370, forward strand.
TGTTTGAAAAGTATATATGTGGCAAAAAAGAATACGAATGATATAATTTCTTGCAAGGAACATGAAAGTATTATTAAAAAAAAATAATTGAATGCATCAGAAAGCGGCGTGCATGGTGAAAAATATACGCGCAATATTAATTAAATCGAGATGGGCCATAAAGTAGCACCGGACGAATCATTTGGTACAAAAAAACGGAAATTCCTGGAACTATTACGGCTGAACATATTTTATTACATATTGTCCACGTTAAACGGTTATTTCCACAATTTACTACATCACATTGCATGCAATGTAGTTTCCGCTTTTCTCGCGCATTATGGTGCATTTCAAAACTTGATGCGTCTATAGAAAGACTTGCGCAAAATCTCTCCCTGCAGGAGAGATTTAGATACTCCAATGAGATTTTAAGTAATATTGTTTTAAAAACTATTATAAAAACACAATTTAATTTGCAAAAATTATTCCAATAATGACTTATTTCTCTTATCAAATATATACAGTGAAATGGCTTGAACTTTTAAGCAAGAAATATCAAAGAACTTAGTCGAGTAATCAATGTACAAATCTATCAATCTTTACAAACATCAGGATATCGATTTACGAATTATAAATTCTTTATATCACTAAAACGTACTATATTTTATATGTTTTCTCAAAAACAACTGTTATTATATTATTTCTTGTACTTATATTATTTCTACATTAGGAATATTTGTCATTAGAACTAAATATTAAAAATATAACAAATAAAATTATTCTTTAAATTTATTTATGGTAGCCACATGATATTTGACGTTTGATGTGACAAAGGTGCTTGTTAATTGGATGTGTAATTATCACAAATAGATCGATGGATAGCGGCGGTGGTCCCTTTACATGGCGGTTAGTTTGGTGCCTTAATAGAGGCTACAAGGGTTTAAAGATAGAGCCAGGCCACAGGAATCCGCGACGGCCGGTGGTCGGTTTACCAAAGGCCATCCATATGGGACGTGGTTCAATATCGCGAAACCTGATACGTAGGGGCGATAAACGCGGGTCAAAGCAATACAGGCAGTAAAAACTCAACCGTCTCGTAGCTGTACGCTTGTGCCAATATACCATGTGGACCACTCTAATCGCCTGTCGACTCCGTTGACTACCTTCTGAGACGCTGAACATTTCGTAAATATTTATATTATGAAGGATTCGATTATATAGCATTATAAAAGTAAATATATCGTTCTCCTCTGAATCGTTACCATATAGTAATTTCTTCGAGAATACGTAAAATATGATATTTAAATGATTAAAAAGTAATAATCAGATATGATTGATTTGATCACAATGTATTGTAAATGCGCAGAAGAAACTTGCACATTTAAAAAATTTTGAAGATACAGTTTTCAGGGACTTTCTTTAAATTGATCGAATAACGATTTTATAATATTTTATCTTTAACTGTATAGAACTATAACGGGAATAGTTAATATATTTCTAAACGGTATAAATATGTCCTAATATTAAAAAGCTTGATTTTGTGAGGATTATTAGACGTTCTCGCGTCATGGTCTGAGACAAATATTTGACTTTGGAAATAGCCTTCCGGAGATCGAAAGAGAAGAGAGAGAACGAGACGAACTTTGGCAATAAACTCGGACAAACCTGACAAGATGAAAGTATCTCGTAAAAAGTCTGGGAAGAATTTATGTTGTTAGATAACTGTCGCTAGGTTGTCTACTTCTATTCAACTCTCAAATTGTTAACCAATTACTGGTATAAGATAAGAACTAAATCCTTTTATCTCTAGCTGTTTAACTCTCTGAAAGTTCCTTAGTTAGAATTAATCCATTAAGCCGGAATCACACGATGCGCGTTTTTCATGCCTGCATCCTTGCACGCTGATTGACGTTGACCAATGCATTGAACGTTGCTCGGTTTACTGTTTAAAACGTTACATAAAGTTATCATACAAAGCTTGCAACAATGGAAAATTAACGGTCAGCGTCAGTCAGCGTGCAAGGATGCAAGCATGAACATCGTGCATCGTGTGATTCTAGCTTTAATCTCTCATTTCTCTAACATACATATTGTTACATTAGTAAACTTCCTATCCGATTAAACAGCGAATCAATAATTAATAACGAAATTTCTATACGCAATTTACTAATATAGCTTCAAATAATGTAAATAACTACTATATTCTATTTGAAGCAAGATTTAAGATAGTTTATTATTTAAATTATACATTAAGGGGAGGTTACCGTTCAGAGGCCCAAAAAATGCCTCAATTTCAGGAATTTTTTTTTGATATAAAATAAATACATCTGGAAAAAACTTTTCGCGGCTTTTGTTTGTACACAAATGAAGACTAATTTAGAATTTTTTTGGAAGAAAATAATTAAAAATGGCGGCTCCAGCTCTCAGTCCACGAAGCCGCACACGGCGTGGTTCTATGTGCGCGGAGCATTCCACAGCCTTTCCAGTTGATGTGAAACAAAAAAAACATAAGAATTATTAAAATAGATTAAATTTGGGGGGCCTTATCGTTTTCCGATTTTTAAAAAACCCCCGTATAACAAAATGGTGGCCGTTTGAAAAAAAAACCCTCTTTTTTCCCTGTTTTCTTTTTGCTTCAACGTTCGAAAAGAATTATTTGCAATCAATTTTTTGAAAAAAACGCTTCGTGAAGGCCCCCTAAATTAAATTTCCTTTCTTTTGCACCGTCATTTATTAAAATCGGTTCATCCGTTGAAGCTGTAGAGCGCTCCGCGCGCATAAACTCGCGGCTTCGTGTCATGGGAGCTGGAGCCGCCATTTTGAATTATTTTTGTATGAAAAAAATATGAACTACTCTTCATTTGTATTCAAATAAAAGCCGCAAAAAGTTTTTTTCAAATGTGTTTACTTTATATTAAAAAAAAAATTCCTAAAACTTATGAATTTTTTGGGCCTCTGAACGGTAACCTCCCCTTAATTAAAAGAAATAAAATTACATTGGCGATGAGGGATTTTAATTGTATATATATATATTGCGTTTATATTATACCAAAATAAAAATTATTGTTATGCAAGTAGGAAATGCAATGCAACGTTGCGATTGAATTCGTACCAGCCGTTTGTGTTTTACATTTTACATTTGAATGTATAATGCTAGCTTGGGATTAAAATTATTTGCATATAAAGTCAAGCGCATATTACTCGTAAATTACAAATCAAATTCGCATGTGATGTTAATATGCATAATGCTTCTATTATTACGATTTCCATGCAAATCGCTCTATTACCATGTCAATGATTAATGACAGTCCCCGAGAAAGATAACTAGACATTTAAAAATATCTATCGTATCAATCGTATGTGTAACGTTATATTGTACGTGTTCAAAATATAAATTGCAGTCGGAACCGACGAGTGTCTGCGTAGTAGAAACATTGCAATAATGAAATAGCTGCCAGCATGTCAAAGTTGAAACAAACTTTGAATGCAGTCCAACAATCGAGAAATAAAGCAGGAAGTATCGGCAGTATATCATTTTTGTTATCGACAGCACATTATATATTTTATATGGACGAGTTTATGTATTGGTTAATGAAGGATCACTTACTGATAATAATTATAAAGTTTCACATATCTACACAATTCTTTTACAAAATATCCACAACAAAAAGCGTAAAAATTATACAGTATAAAATTATATCTTTTGTTAGTCTTATATTTGCTTTAGGTGTGAGCATTAGTGATACAGTCTTGCTCATGTTTGTTGTCGGAAGTTAGATGATTGAAGTTCGATCAAACTTAGAAAGGCGACCGTAACGTGAAAGGACTAACCAATATCTATATTTTATGTTACGAAAAGAAAGCCGTGAAAAGCTTTCAAGCCACAAAATAGGAACTTTAGAACAGAAAATCTTAAAAAAATTGGTAAACTTTTATTTAACATATTTAAAATATTTAAACAATTGAAGTAAATAAACATTTAATAAATCTTTATACATATTTATGTATAGAGATTTAATTTTTACTTAAAATATCCAGAATTTTAAAAATTATGAATTTGAAATGTTAGTTAACATCAAAATTGCAACATTTATTAAGTCTAAATTAAAAATCAATAAAACTTGGTCCTTTTATTTCTTTAAACACAGTTTAGAGTTGCCTTTGACTAAAACTTAATTTAATTAAAAATATTTAAACAATTTATGTAAAATGTAGCTTGTAATTGACAATATATCTTATGTTATATATTTTATACAATCGACTAATTGTAAGATAAGTTTGTGCAATAAACTGGACAAAACTAATTTGATATTTTCGTTGACTACACCTTGCTGAAAATTGAAAGTTTTTCAAACTTTTTTCTTTTAGTTATTGCCGACTGGTCGCTGAACTTATGTGAGACCAAAAGTTTCGTTCGTTACGAGACTTGAAAGCTTGTTCTTTAAAAGACCTAAGTATTCTGGTAAAGTCCGAAAAATCAGAACGGAAAATTTTTGAAACTAAACTCAAAGAAAGACTCATAAAAGTTGAATGTTCTATTTGAAATTCTTTAAAACATTTGATATAAGGATTATATTTAAACATGAAGGTTACGTGCTTGCTGCTTTATTTTTGGATATCAATCTGTATCATGAAATTTCCATAAGAAAATATAATATGTATTTCTTGTGTGTGCCCTGAATAGAATCCTTAGATGTCAAGTTTCGACTGAATTTGCTTTATGGTTAATATATCTTTCAATATTATATTTCCTTGCAAAAAGTTTTATTTTTTTATTAAATAAATTTTTATTTTAAAAATATTTTATAAAATAAAAGATATAAAATATGTATTTTATATTAACTATATATAGTTATATTGACATAGATTATATATATGTGTTATATACATACATATCTTTTCCTGTCAATTTCATAAAATCGTTTTGTTCTATAATATTAATTTTCATTGACTTGGAAAACTTTTAGTAATTTAGTATATTTAACGATCTGATAATGATTGATATAACATTCTGTTCTTTGGGCAAAAAGTAGCCAAGTACTTTAATTGTTTCATTAAGTTGTACGTTAGTTTTTTATTTTGTTTACTATATTCATACAAACTTTAATTAGTCAACTTGTTAGTAAGTTGTGCCTTAGTTTTATCATTTCTTTTTATCGCGTTTCTCTTACAAGACATGATGTTATAAATTTGCCCATTAATGCATCGTCCAGTATTATAAAATGTACTAAATAAATAGTAGCAATGGTTTGAAATAATACTTTTCTATTTTACTTTGAAATGTTTAGCTCGGTAGATTTAATCTACAAAAACGAAATATGTCAAAGCTGCAAGTCCATGAAATTGAAATTTAACCGATTAGACTTTACAGATTTACCGTATCAACGTGCAGACTCGATTCCTGATGGACTCAATCTGTCAGATAGAGCATTTCACATTCGTGTACGATGACAGGTAGCGATGACCGATCGAACTGTCCGACTAATCCTACGGGGAATCGACCATTATATATGATCGTCTGTTAGTGCGATGGTTCATACGCAATTCCCCCTAAGGCAAAGCCTTAGATTATTATATACGAAATTTACGGGTCGAAGATGCATCTCTCTATAGATTTATCGAACTGTAATTCTCATTTTAGATAATAGCACAAAAAAAGTGGAGCGAACCAGGGAATTAAGCGAACCGGGGACTTGATTCTAGAATGAGCTTGTATATATTTGCTTCAATATCAAATTAGGGCAAGATTTAAAGACCCTTTTAATTAAAACTTTTACTTTAGTAAGAAATACATAATACCTATGAAGGACTATTTTGACACGTCTTCTATTTATTGCCGCACCGTAAATTTGATATTTATGCGTTTCTTGTCCCTTAATTAATGATTTTGTTAAAAATTTGCGACAATAAAACATATGATTAAAAATAAAATATTGAGTACAATATACAATTTTAATTTTGAGATTGAGAAGAGCTGTAACTAATCCAAGATTAAAAAAGAATCTTATTTCGCGGATAAAATTGAGGATTTACTTTCTAAATATTCTGATCTTTTCCAAATATTCTGAATCCTTTAACTATATCCAGCTTTCTCATAATTTTTACACTTGAAATATTACTCACTTGATATTAACAAATTTTTAATTTCTATTTCAGGTGTACCATATCGCGATGAGATAACATTTATACGACGGCAGACATGCGCGTGCATGCGGTTGCATCGCGTCGTCGCGACGCTGAAGAATTTGTCCGTGTTTTGAATGGAAGCGCAGTGTCCAGATAGCACAAAGAAGCAGTGTACGATCGAATCAATCGTCGGCAGATCGTCGTCTCGTGACAAAAACGGTCGTCGTTACGAGCAAAAAATTCCGCGCCATGAGGACCGCGTGGATCCTCTCGTTAGTAGTGTCACCATTGTTGGTGCTAGGTAGTCCGCCGGCTAGTACTATTAGAGAAGGAGGCATCAAAATCGGGACTGGCAGGGGAACAGTTCCCAAGGGTGTAAACGTGGGCAGAGGCAATTCAGCAGTTCGTATTGGTGAGGGAGGAAGATTATCGAACTCAACGAGACAGCGATCGTTTCCGACTACCACGACCACCACAACTACCCCTACACGTTTCACGCCGCAGTCTTCTGTGGGGAATAACTTCAATATCACCGATCTCAAGGTAAGGATTTCCCTACAAATTGGTGTTTGCTAAGAAAAGAACATCTTCAAATCCGTCAAAGAAACATTTCATTAAAAGTATTAAAATCAGATATGCTTGGAGGGAAACATTTTACATCTGTATTATAAGAAACTTATAATCAGAATTCATTACCATAATCCAGTAAAAAATATGAATATGAATATAAGCTGAAAAACTCCAAGAATTTTTTCTTAACATAATTTGAAAACTCGTTCCATGTTGGGAAAAATTTATCAAACTGCAAAGTAATTAGAAAAATAAATATATTATATTATTTAGTGACTAATAAATTATATATTGTTAGAAACAATTTTACACTTTAATTAGAAGGTATAATGTATATGTTATTAAAATTATAAAGATATACAATACACATAATTAAAATTATCCATCAAATATTAACAAAAAGGATATTATTTTCTAACGTTAAAAGAAATAGAAATTTTTTGATGTATTTGATTATATCTTATATAAACTTTTTTTATGCGTTTTCGTAATTTTGCAACAATCAATTTATTATGTAATTTTTATCTTATTTTTTCTTTTCTTTCGCATTAATGGATATTTAATCATACATAATTCTTTAGATAAATTATTTTCCGACTTAATTATTTAATTCATATTGAGTCATAGTTTTTTGTGCAATTTATACTCTTCGAGCTGCCAGCTTCATTTAAATGCAGTTGACGAAAAGTTCTTAACGTTTTGGGAATACTCGACGCGGAGATAATCATCTTTAATGAATGTTAATGAATTCATCGAGTTAATAACTCACATTATTCGAGGATAGTTACCTTGGTATTTTTCGGACTTATCCGAGATGAAATTCTCAGGAAACCTTTTATTCCCGATGGATTCATGAATTTTTTTTCAATTTTTCAAACTCGTGTCGGCGCACAATGGGTCAATTTATAGGTTCTCGTCTCCATTTACTGATTGTAACAAGTACCGTCTATGCATCGAGATAGAGCGCATAATTAGAACTGATAGATATACGGTTAGTGGTACGATTCGTTACCGATAATCGATGGATTTTACGCCACTTCTCTAAATTAAGTCTATTATTCAAACGGTATAAGAGAGAGAGAATACTTATTATAACACAATTTCTCTCCAATTAATATCGCAAGAGGTGGTGGTCTCATGAATAAAAATATCTTTAGAATATGTTGCTTTGTTTCTTTATAAATAATTATACGCTTGAAATAAAGAATTAAAATCTTTGATTTTTTAGAATACTTACTTCGCAGACGTGTATAAATAATTAACAAAATAAAATCATAACATAATAATGTGATTGGCGAGAAAAATATCATTACTTGTTAAAATAACTTTGTTTTACAAAATCATATTATGATGGAAGAGTGTTTGATTGTTGATTGCTATTTGATTTTTTTTTTTTACAAATTGCAAATTTTACGTTAAAGCAAAATCTTTCATGATTATAATATATATCTCAAAATTATGCAAAGATATTGTATCGGAGCCTTAATTATTACAGAAGAACAGCGAGACACTTTCCTTAAAATAGTACTTCATCGATGTTTTTCATAAAGATTTTAGCAATGTATATGTACATTTCGCTAATAGGCCGAACGTAAGCCGCTGTCCAGTCTCAGCCTACGTAGATATTCATTCACATCGATCGATTTATGCAACAGGTGCGCGTCGGTCCATTCTTGTGGTAATAGAGTGAACAAGATGCCCTTGCTGCAGTTTTCTGATCGCTTTGAGTACTTAATGCATTGTCGATCATGATGCGGTAAATATGCGGCAAGTAAAACTTATAAGAGTCTATTGTTAATACTCAAAAAGCTTTATTGTGCTGCATAATTGCGTATCAAAGATGCAATTTACAAAACATTGGACAAAGAAAATATTGATCGCCTAATTCAATAGTTCGATTATACGATGAACAATAACAGGACTATACAATGCATTGAAAGTCATTATATGATTCATTTTTTTATTCTTACAATTAGATATAAATATATAATTTGTATATATTTTAAAAATATTATTTATTCATATATCTTCAAGTTTAAACATCTTATTCGATAACTATGGATTGTATTTTAAATCAAATCTAATTAAAATGAGAAATTCTGATAATAATGGAGAAATATTTTTATTTATTTAAAAGTTACACTCTTTGACATTATAACGTAATTAAAATTCTCACTGTTTTACCATAATTAAATATTTTACATTTTATTATTTTTTAAAAAGTATGTTACTCTAATGTCCATTCCTACTAATGCAGATTAACTTTAATCTCGGTTTAACTTACTTTTTATTTTTTTCGAATTCCTGAAACTAGGCATTAGAGAAAAATGGAAATTAGAGAAAAAGTGAACAAATTAACATACAGAATAACTTACAAATGTAACACGCATCTTACTAAAATTTTATATATATTTCTCTGTTACCTATATTTGTATAACGAATTGTGGACATGATGATATTATACAAATTCTATAAAGTAGAATAAATGAGAAATAATTTATCATTGAGATTATGATCAATCAATATTTAATTTCATCAAACAAATTAATAACGACGTAACAAAATAATCCTAGCAACTTGCGTGAATATTAAATTAATATAAATTGATGAAATTGTGATAAAGAGAAACATTATAAGATATAATTCAACATAATGTAACAATAATAATGATCAAGTAAAGTAATATGACATATAATGGATGTATTTCCCAACGCAATCGTGCACGAGTAAGTGTATATCACAATTGCACTTGTTCCTAAACTCGGACAATTTGTAATGTAGCGGACGCGTCAACTGCCACGTCTCGGTCGAAACTTGGCGAAATATCGTTTTGTACAACCTGTTGACGATCTTTCTCACCGTTTGACGGTGCAAGAACGATTTATCACCTGACAGACAGTGTTCGTTTCTGCACCGACCGAAACGCATGACGCATGACGCATGCATCTGTAAGAGAGCGTAATACCAAAATTTTTCCTTACAAAAGTTTCATATTTCCTCCGTCATATTTGTGTAACAGGTGGGCATGTTGGTGCCGTACAAATCCTTTGGTGTGAGAGAGTACACCAGAGCAGCCAGCTCCGCTATTAGCGCGCTACAGAGAAGCACGAGGGGTCCAAGGTTGGGGCTTTTCCAGCGATATGATCTTCGAGTCAGGATAGCGATGAAGGAGCTTACACCTAGCCCTACTGGTGAGTATTAATTTTATTTGATTGATGGCATTGTTATTCACATATCACCGTTATTACACACGTCCTATTACACTGTATATTATGTACTACATTTATTAATAAAAATTATTTTATATTATGTAGAGTTAAGTAAAACAAAATTAAAAAGTTAAAAGGGTTTAAAAAGTTAAAGGATTTTGAAACAATTGTATTTTAATTTTTAAAGTCAGATGTTGAATTTTTTCGAAATACAATTGTGACGTTTTTGCATTGGAAATGCAATACACGTATGGGAAAAAAATTTGCATTTCCAGGGAACGAATAATACTTGCAAAAATTCTGGAACCTTTGTTCTCACTTTAAAACAGATTTGGCGTTATATGCAGATGTTTTGTGAAAAGTGTAAAATAAGCCCGCATTAAATTCATTGATTTGCAAGTGAAAAAAAGATTACGAAACATTTGAAACGGTGAAAGAGATCCTCCGCGGACGTTAGTAACTTTTTATTTTTGCAATCATGGAAGGAGTTTACGTGCGAAACGATAAATCTTTATAGATTTTTCGGAATCGTGCTAGGTTCTAGAAGAGAACGGAAAGTCTTAGATCGATTTGAGCACATTTCGTTGGAGACATTGGAGGCTTTTATGGGGGGGGACTTGGCTTTTATCAGACAAAATCTGAACGTTGAGACTATGTACGCTCCCTTTACTGGTACCGTTCTTTGTGCCCGTAGGGTACAAATCAGCACTTTAGTCCTGCGATAAAGAGATTTTCTGTTGTCAAACGAATGCAAAGCAGAAATGTAAAATGGCTTAGACTTATCCTTTTACGATTTATGTTATTATTTCTTCGCAAAGCTTGCACACGAAATAAAGATAATTTATAGCTCTAACGTGACTAACAGAATAAATTTCTATTTTACATAATCCCCTTACTGCATCACATCTATTCCTGCATGCAGAATAACGTAGAGAATGCCGAGTAATGCAAGATAATTAGGAAGCGAAAGCCAAACGCGCAAAGGAAGCATGTAGATTATGTTCCAAGATTATTGGGGTCCAAGGTAATACAATCTCGGAATTAATTTAAAATAGATGATTGACGCAATATACAAATAACTGATGAATGAACGAGCAAATTTTACATGTATATACTTGTATATGGTAGGTATTTATAATTTTAACCATTGCCATCGCATTAGAAATGAGTTATACCGCGTTATGGTTTGTATTCTTTCGTTGGACATTCATAATTGATATTTGCACTGAATATTTTAACGTTGGAAAGTTTGCGTCAATTCAATAAAGCGTGAAGTGGATGGAAATGAAATACAAGCATTCCAATCATTGTGGGTTTTGATGGATGAAAGTGCATAAAATACATCTATTCTACAGTTTGCACATCGCTGACCCGCAGTAACAGCTTCATATTCAATTAAAGCAGAATGAGATAGGATTATATTGAATTGATACAAATATTGATTAAAGGGAAATGTTTTGAAAGATATGAGAAAACATTTTATATTTAATCCTGATTTTTACTTGGTATGAGTACGATACTGAAATATGAAAAAGAAAGTTACATTTTATATAACTTTCCAAATTTATAAATATATAAAAACCTGGGAAACGCTTTGAAGACGAATATTAAGGTTTGAATATTTCTAAAAATATTTGCATTTAATTTGAACTGGTATAACTTTTGAGAGATGATATATGTAGTTTATATATTTTATATACTTTAGCCCTCCTTCCCCCCTTATATTCTGAACTCTCTTTTATCGATAAAAGCACTCTTTTATTTCTGAAATGCTATAGTTCATGTTACATATACTATAGCATTTCAGAAATAAAAGAGTGCTTTTATTGACAAAAGAGAGTTATTTTTTTATAAAAAGCCCAAACGTACCTATTTGAAAATATTTTTATGTGCAGTTTCTTTTAATAATTTCTCGTAACATTAAAATAGACCGAAGAATTTTTTAATCTTCTACGAACATTTCAAGTTCATAATCATATGGTAAATGACAGTGAGCATGTCGACGATCGGTCTTTTATAAAAATTCTGTTGGTGTTGGCGAAAGTTCTTTGAAGCTCATCGAATTTATGAAAAATCGGAGTTGCGTTGAAATCGGATGTTTTCATGCTGCTGCGCTCCGTCGAAAGAAAGAGAGACGTCGGGCGCAGTTCTACCATGTAAATCACGTCGGGAAAGCTGGACGACAGCCAGGCGCCGCTCACACATCACCACGCGCCGTGCCACCCATCACTGCACACCACGTTCAGTCATCGCCTCACGCGCCTCCGAATGAATACATTGCCCGAGAAATGGTCGTACTATTGCCGGAAATCTTAAGTGAGTGATGGCAATCACTTAGTAACACGGCAGCCATCATTTGTCGGTCTATTAAATTTCCGTGCTGCAGGAAAATTCTAAACACTGATGCAGCGAAAATTAGGTAATAGAACCAGCGATATGGAAACTGCAACGTAATGTGAATAGAGACTCTGTAAATGATTAGTATTTCTCGGCGCCTCGTTTTTGCGGATTTTTGCTTGTATTTTAGAAGATTCTTTTGGGAGGGAACGAATTATTTTTCTGAAACAATTAAAACCTATAGAAAATGATTGTAACCCAAATTTGAAATTCTTTTATATCTTTTACTTTATCGAATCAGAAATAGATGGAATGAGTGTGATAATTATTTTTAATCTGTAATGAGAGCTATATGTATACAGGGACCTTAAAGAAAATGTTTACTTTTATATAGAAGTAACTTTTTTAGAGAAATAGAATTAATAACACAGGATATCATAGTAATAAATGTGTATTTTGTCTTCAAAGAGCCTTCACTATTATTTCAATGTGCACAAGATCTTTAACAGAAAATTGCAAATGTGATTGCAACAATACCCACAGAAATATGCCTCGGGGCTCTGGAGACTATCTGGAGAAAATTCCAAGAATATGTTGACAATGCAGATGTTGAGCAAGTGGAGATTCTTTCAAGACAAAATACATTTGTTACTGTGATATTTTATGTTATCATTTCTGTTATTTTTTCAAAAAGTTACTTTTATGTAGGAAAGTGTTAATATTTTTTTTGAAACACCCTATATAGTCGCAATTTCCGATTGCTTTCTTGAGAATTACGTGAAAGCTTTTCCGCAGCTTTCCGGCAGCTTTCTGCGACCTTATCGGACACTTCTAACAACACAACCGTGATAACTATATTGGGAAGTAGCGACGGCTTGCCGAAAACCGGAAGCGGTTCGGCCGCAGGGCAAATTGAACATCGCGGTTAAACGCAGACACCGCAACGGCTGACATGTGTAGAGTAAATCGCGGGCCACCGCCAGCAGTCACGATCGATATCCGTGCTTTCGATATCGCGAGGGAAATTTCCATATGCACGATAACTTTTCTGTATAGTCGCGCTTGTTAAAAATGGAAATGGTTAACGTTGACCCATAACTGATACGTCAAAAAGAAACTACTATCCGATATATGTACAATATAATATGCAGATTCACAATACGTAGACTGACCTCTTAGGCCAATCATGAAAAGAATAAAAGGAGAATACGTTAAATATACATATACTAAAAAATTTGTTTATTATATATTTATTATTGAAAAACGTTTATTATAAATTAAATTGCAGATGAGTTGAAATAGAAAATATATGCGTGAATTAAATACAAGGTTATAGCAGAATGTAAATCAAGATAAATACAAGCGTATAAAGCTTTTCTTAAATACATAACTTTGAAAATTCTTTTTAAATTAATAAAATATATATCCAAAAAAAAAAAAAGAAAGTTTATACCACCAACTTTCAAGATACGGTTTTATACCTATATCTCGACAATGAGAAAAGTTTTACACGAGCTTTGCGATTGTTGGTGTAGTTTTTGAATTACTCGCATATCGACGGCTATAAAGCTAGGTTTGTGCCAGCATCGTTGCGTGAAAATCCATCGGTAATTCCAGCTGGCGTCACTAAAGGAGGTCGCGCCGTGCCTTGAGAGAGCGCTCTGTTCTCTATCAGGCAAAGTGTTCCACTCAATTTTATCGGTGACTCGATAATGCCGGCAATGCCTGGTCGAGTTGCAAGTTCATCGATTATTTAAAATTTTGTTAATCACCGGCATTCGATCCAGGGGTAGAAAGGATAAACGAGCTTTCGCGGAGCTTGCAAGCTGCCGCCATCTGACGAAAAATGACGGAACGTTTTTACACGTGGATTTCGAGATGTTCGATTCGACTTAATTACAAAACATCTAGAAAGCTACGGCTAGCTATAACTTTCATCGATTTAATGTATCGGATAATGTTTTACTATTTTACTTAATTTAGTGAAATTATTTAACATCAAAAATGATTAAATTGATCCAACCTTATTTGAATGAGCCACTAAAATTCAATATTATTTAGCAGATAACGCAATAAAATAAATAATATAAGGGAAAATCTGGACAACAGTATATTTGTAACTTTATTGAGATATTCCGCATTTAGGTACCTCTAAAAGCTAAGTTTCAGGAAAGGAGTAATGCACTTGTATAAAATTACTACATAAATTTCATTGTTGCTTTTGTGTAAAACAATCTATTGAATTTTGCAATACGATTATAAAGAAGTCATATATAATCGGATTGAGAGCAAAATTTTAGGGCAGCATTGTGCAATCTCGAAGTTAATTGGAATTGATTTTACTTAATCCCGGGTTAAATCTGATGGCGCTTAGCTATACTTTATCGGATCAATTGATTTAATTAGAAATTAGGAGCTTGGAAACGGGAACAATATATAAAAATATTTCTTTAATTTTCTAATTCCGTTTCTCTTTCTTTACCAATCTATCTAATCTATGTTTAAAATCCCAGAATAAAATATAGATATTATCTGCAAAAAAATTGTTTAAGAATCTAGTTTAACTTAAGTTTTATTGAAAATTTTACGTAATTGCAGTTAGAAAATCTATCGCAATTATAAATGTAATTAAATATAATAGTGTCTAAAAGATAAAAACGTGCAGTTACTTTGAAACGTTCATTTTATTTTATTTATTTATTTCTTTATTATCATATAATTAACGCAAAATAAATAATCTTAGGTAATATACTATATTATATAATAAACTAAGGCAATATCAGAAAAGAGGTAATGAGAATGAACAAATATTTTGTTTTACTCCAACAATCTGTGATGAAGAGATAAGTTGCGTCTGCTACCTAGGTAGCCTTTAATTTCCGGAAGTTAAACTCACGATATTACGTTATAAATCTTGTTACAATCTATATATTATTTTTATTAACACACAAAGGATATATAATTTCTAATTAAAAATTTTACATAATAGCAAAGATATAAGAATTTTTATTAATAACAGTGTTCAGTAATAATTACTCGTACATTTTCCGTAATGCGTTAGAATGAATAGAAGAATGCAATTTATCGTAGAGTAGGTAATATTAATGCTATTTTCCTGTTTTGAATTCTAGCGAGTAACGTTTTGCATACAAATAATAGTTCGTAAAGATTTAGGGTAAGATTCAAAACATTTTGTATAGTCGCAAAACGACCATGAAACGCAAAACTTTTGTCAAAGTATCGGCCATCTCGCTGGAATAGAAAATCAAGATACATCCGAAAAGTTCAGAAGCTACATTCTGAGGATCTGTGGAAAGTACAAGTGAGCTAGACATATGATTTCCTCCCGCACCGCCTTCCTATTCCGTACCTTGTTTTTGTTCCTCTTTTCTCGACTTCATTGTTACACCCGCAAATCCAAGCATGCTGATTTATATGTCTCTCACTTTTCCTTAGCTACTGTGTGTGGAAATAGTTTCGATTTGTTGGCCATGTCTTCTCCACGACACATAAATTTGTTTAGAATATTGCGACTGTCAATGGGGAAATATCGAGGGGAAAGACCAACAATAAACAGATAAATAAAATATTTTTTGTTAAAACATAAACAATTGACATATTTAATTAGCTGAATACATATATGTATATGGTAATGTCTTTAATGATAAATTTTCTTGTAAGTATTAGTTGTTATATTCTTTACAGCTCTTTTTAACTCTTTAACTTTTATTTAGCTTATTTAGCTTCTATTTTAGTTCCGTTACTGTGTAGAAACATTAATTTTGAACTATTTAGTTTAAACGTTTAGTATAACTTTAGTATAAATTGTTTACTTCTAAATCTATGTTTTACATCCTAATTTACATTAAATACATTTATGTACGAGTACGAGTATATAATTCTGTATATAATCTACACGAAACGATCAAGATTTCCGAGCAATTAATCTAAGGCCAATTTACCGTTCGTGACATCTCCGTTATCTGATCGCATTTACTTCAATCAACGGCAAAGCCTCTGACACATCAAATTAATTTCCTCGAAATATTTTATGAAATGTGCAGATATTAATTTTGTTTTAAAGTTTATATAATATATTTATATATTTTAAGATTTATATAAGTAATGGTTTTTGTATAAGAAATATTGAAATATTTTTTGTGTTAACATATATCTTATATGTTGATACCATTTTTACATATAAATATATGCGCATTACATTTTTCTAAGGTGAAAGTTCTCAACTTAAGATTGATTTGAGTTTCAAGTAAAAAAACCCATGAGGTGCATTTTATTGAAATAGTTTTTTCCATACACGTTCTATTGAAATAGTCTTTTCCATATACACGTTCTATACTTTCTCTCTAATATATTTTTTTACTTATTTGTAATGCATCAACTAATAGTTGCAACTATTTAGTGAAGTTTCTGAACAATCACTCGACATCTGATCTATTTACCAGAATCAGAATGCCGTAGTAGGAAGCGGCGTGTTACAAGTGCTTGGCATACCGTTTGAAACGCCAATCGAAGAGCCTTGGAATTATTTGCCTTAGCGTTCCTTTATTCACGTCCTTATTAAGGATCCTTTAGTCGACAACGTTGCATTAAGAAGTGATTGACAAAAGTGGTAGGAGGGATATAGAAAAAGTATTTCAACAAAGGATACAATATAAAACGTTTTTGCGAATTGTAAAACATTTCCTTTGCGTATAATGACTTCTGTCCATTTTCATTTTATAGCACACAAGAGAAATCTCATAAAATTATTATTCATTAATTAAAGAACAAAAATTAGAAATTTTTAAATGGAAAGTTATATATGCTACATATTTGAATGAAGAATACATACTCATATATTCCAATGAATAACGCACACAATTGAATAGACATTTTTATATTAATTATATTTATTGTTATATTGTTATATTTATAATAAGTATGACTTAAATTGATACAAATAACTGTCACTAATTTCCTCATATTTTGACACAAATTTCTAAGTGCTTTGTTTTATTATGCGTTTATTTAAATTTATAGTTAGTTATGTAATTGAAAAGTCATATCATTGTGATTATTAAGTTGTATATAGAAACATATATAAATGTTTCACCAATTTCAATTATTAAACTTTAAAAAATACTTTTATTTTAAGATGCAATTGGAAAAGTCACATATTTATCACTATACACAAAGTGCATTGATAAGTCTTATTTACCGAATAGTACATTTACTCCGTCAGTAATAATTAACAGAATTAAATCTTTTAAACCAACATTTACTATATATATAAGTCTCATTTAGTAAATTGTTAAGCTTCTGAAAGAAACTAAAGCTATATTTCTCGCGCACGCGAAAGTTGATCTCAAATTCTGCTTATTATACACATTTTACGTTTTTGAAAGAGATTTATGCTGTTTTTGAATCTGCAGCTAGGGAATATGATTGCGAAAAGAGTTGCCTTCACCAATCAAGCTTCATGAGACCTTTGTCACCACACGTCTGAATTTTATCGTACCGGGATAACTTCGCGATCAATCGATGGATTCACCGTCGACTTACCGACGACATTCGCTCGAAGACTACACTGACCCTTCTTCGGCAAGTTCGAGCCATTCTAACAAACGACATCCCCCTTATCGCACTCTATTCCACAGATATTGATGCTGCTACATCGTGCACTTCAATACGGGGTTTAGATTGGTGTGCGTCATCGATTAGTAATTTGGGACGCAGACTCTTAGTTTCTCAAACTTAATCTTTTTTTTCTTGTTCCTCTTTCTCGCAGACGTGTTTTAATGATGGAACGTCTGTCATTGACTGTCGTACTGATGTTACATTGTAACAATATTTATTCTGTACATTTACATACAAAATAAAATCAAACATGACAGCTATTATAATATTTTTTTATAAAATTTTTAATTATGATTTTTTGCTTATAATTTTTATAATAAACATTTCTTACTTATTAATATATAATTCTTAAACGCAGTTCTCCTTTTTAAGGCTTAACTTGTGATTTTTTAAATCTTAAAATCAAAGGGAAGTAAAGAAAACTAACTGTTAACATAGATAAATGCTCATTATTATTAGTTGTACTGTTATTAAGTTGTAAAGCAGAAACATTGAACTTTGAATGAGAAGTGATGAAAATGTCAATGGACCTTACCTAGTATAAAAACAAGACTATACCCATCTATTAACAACGGACGTGTGACGTAAAATCTCAAAATAGGTTTTCCAATATGACAACTCGGAGTGTTTCTTGCAAAAATAACTGCTTAATTTGAGTGAAATTGAAGGAGCGACCGTAGATCTTGATACAAAGCATTTCTTGAGCAGAAGAATAAAAGAAAACCTGCGCTACGTGAGTTTAGTTACCAGTAGAAATTTCCTATTCCAGCTGCGTCGACCAATTTTATTTCTCTTTCTTCAATATACCTCTTATTCGCGAGTTATTTTACCATCCTTGAGCAGTTAAAGGAACTATTGGTAAGAAATTTTAAAGTGAAATTTTTCAAAGCAGATATTCTAAGAATTTCGTTATTACAGATAATTTTTCTTTCTTCTTTATCTGTATTTTATTTGTAGTATGTTATGTATTTATCACGTTGTTTTACTATGCATATACATATAGTATATTACATATTCATGCACACACACACACACTCACACATACATTTATGAGTAATATAAAATGGGGTATCATCCGCTTGAGGCAATTTCGACTATCACGGATAAAGTAATACGATCTTTTCCCCCTTTCCGACAAAGTGGATCAATCACGGTAGCGCTTGCCATTCTCGATCGTCCATCAAGTAGAAGTTTCAATCGTACCTACACTATAATCAAACGGTACTATCGCAATGAACTTCTCCGCATATATCGATACGATTCTCGATTTCGCTTCCGATGCCATCTCGCAGCCGAGAACATTTAATCAATCTCGTCGTTGCCCGGTAGGTCTGTCGAATGCGTCATTTGGATGGACTACTCGGTACACACAGGATTCTTTCCGGATGAAGCCGTTCATCATTCAATAAAAGAGAGTGAAATCAGGTCGAACCACTAATGGAGCTTTTCAACGATCTCGCGGTGCTTCACTCCGGCCAATTCTTAATAATCAATTTTTGCCTATCAAAAGATATGATAAATCATTTCACCGAAGAACTTTTCCTTCCTTCTTGGTAGGGCTTTGTATTGATATTTCAACAGCATCAATTCTTTTTTTACAATAAGTAAATCCCAGGGTAGCTTCGGGAAGATACTGTGGCATTATGATTCACCGACAAATGAATCCAGAGAATAATTGCGGATAACTGTGTAAGGAATTTATCCGCCGAATGGAGTATAGCGAAGATAAATATTACTTCCGCCTTTTATGGTGGAAGTAATATTTATTTATTTAGTCTCTGTATATATTAGGATATTTTAGAACTGGCTTGCATATGTGATATTATTTGAGCAACTTAGAGAATCAATTTTCTCCAATAAAAATCTTGTATTAATAATGTCCGTTATGTTTGATCACGGTATTTTTGAAAACACAAATAATAGCAAAAGCTGAAACTTATTTTTCATGTAATTTTATGGACTTTAATATGGGAAATCCTTTAGATAAATTAAATGCTTGAGTTATTTGTATATTTAAATGTAAATAAAATTGTTCACTATAGACATGAGAGAAATTAGCGTAAATACAGTGAAATTTACGTTGGAAATGAAGAAGTTTGTACACGTAGGGGCAAACGGTCAAAGGAAATTACACCAATCTGTCCCATCAACGTATCGAGGATGCAACAGCTAGGGTGATATCAAGATGCAATCAGTACTCGAGGAGTCGGATACGTTTGAATTTGTAGTTTCTTCTTCTTGTTAATCAAACTTGTGAAAACGTAATGTAAGTTGACTCGCGATATGTCAAACGTACGACATATCGTAATAAACTGGAAATTGACGGAGCACGCGATGGTATAAAATCGCAGTATGCTGACATATTGCAGAACGGAAATCGATATAGCGGATATAAATTGTTTCCTAAAGAGGATATTTTAATTACGGGATGTTACAAATAATTTTGCGTTTCAAAGGTTAATTACTGTGTAACGACTGTAATAACTCCGATATACGTGTAACAGTCATATGCATTCCGTAATCGCATAACGTGTAAGTATATACGGTAATATAATATTCTCGCGTATTGGAAACGGGTGAACGTCAGAACCAAGAGTTTGTTGTAAAAGTCTGTCTTTCTTAGAAGAGCAAACAAATGGAAAGAATGCCGAAGTAGGTCATACCTAGAACGCACACGTTATTTGATTCGAAGATGAAAGGGACGGGCAAAGGCAATATTCTATGGCAATACTCATTTGATACCGATGCGTATTACGTGTCTTTCACAAAGGGGAAGAATACGCTTTGTGGCGCGGGGGTGACATCTGGGGAAAAGGCGCAAGAGAGAAAAAAAATACCGCCATGTGGCCGGCGTAACAAAGTAAATCGTTCAGGACAAGGCGATCGAATTGAGGATGGTTCGCACAAAGAAAATCGCAGAGAGAATGCACGTGGATTGGGCACGTAGCACAGGCCATTCAATAAAGTGATTTAGCGCAAAATCTCGTAAGCCGAGTGTATGCGTTATGGTTTTCAGCGATTCGATACGAGCCATGCTTGAAGCGCCCTTATGAATATTTGATGTCGATACCGTTACGTCGGGTTGTCTGCGTATCCCATTACAACGCGACGGACACGCTCAACCATACTTTCGCAAATGACTGTATGCATAATAAAAGGGGCATTTGTGTTTTCGATTTTATTGGTATTATCCAAGATGCAATATTATTTATTGAACAAAGTTCCATATACAGAGATAGTTTTAAAATATTCAATTATGATGACACTAATTGTCTATTTTAATTTTAACCAGCACAACATGAAAATAAACTTACACGCATAAAGACATTATTTCAGTGTTGCTCCGTAACACGTGATATTTTCCATAACACAAATTATTTTTAGTGATATATAATTTGCTTAAAAAATCTCTGCTAAAAAGATATATCGATTATTTTAAAATATTTCGGATAAAAATATGTCAAAAAATAAATCTATTTTTTCTACAATAAATTTCAAGAAAAAATTTTTAACTACTAAACCTGCTACTAAAACTACTATTTGTGCATTTGCCGACATCATGCTCCGCCGCATTTCCGAAAGATACTACTGCATGCATGCATAATGCATGCATAATAAAAGAGCAGTTTGTAACTGTAATCTGTTAGCATTAGACATTACCTTCTATGATGCGGATAATATTTCGCATAATATCTTGTTTGCTTTAGTTTTTCCATAGGAAATGTTGAATGAGAGTGTTTGAAGGAGCATATCACGTTATACAGCAACGCATCGAAATTATTTTTACCGCACTATATAAGCTAACATACACAAATAATGTTTTTTATTTATATTATATTATTTATACAGTCAGTGATTAATTCTCCATTTATAATTGCCAAATAAACAATCACTTATTGTTAGTGGAAATTCTCAATACTTTAAACTGTAATTCATATTATAGTTTACCACGGTCCCTCTGTTTGCAATGTAATATCACGGTCTCTCACGCGCAAAGACGGCTGCTAACGCCCCAACTCCACTCTCACAGAATTCCAGAGGGCGGAAATGTAGTCAAAGTAATGCAATATACCGTCACCACCGCCCTTTCGTCTTATACCGGTCTGTCCATCCATGATAGGGAACCAATGTTCCCGTTTGCAGTTGACATTAATTTAAACGAGCTTGCATATGAAATCGCTTTTCAAATGTTCTTGCTTATGATTCGATACTCGAAGGATCTCTACAAATGCAGTCTTCGGTGATATTGATTGAACTGCTTTTTATTAACACAAAATTTCCGCAGATGGAATCCATCGCAATGGCATTGAATTGCTATTTTTAATATCGTAATGCTTTCTCCACGATTCGTCAGGAGAGACGTGAAATGAAAGATTCTTTCGTCATCCAATTTTATAATGAAATTGTCGAGATACATTTATCGCAAAAGTTTACTTCGTGAAAGTTGAGCTCGATACTTTGCAAGAAGTTTTCGTACATTTTCTTGTCAGTGTATATTTTGCTGTGTGTGTTTTCTGCTGAATGTGCAGTAACAATGCGCAATTTTTAAACTTTGACAAATTTTAAGATATTAAATTCAATATAAGTAGTGAGCTAATATGATTAAAGATACACAAGGTATATAGCTAACAATAAGTTTTAAATTACTTTTATGTAAAGTTCATAGCAAAAGCATATAAATTTGACGTTGATGAACAATTAAGGATTAAAAACACTTCTAAAATGTTGGCAGTAATAAGTCAACATGAACTTATCTTGATGACAGTATTAGGTATTTGACTTTGAATGAAACGGTGTATATATATGTAAAATACGATATTTTAACCACTCTGTCTGACCACGAGATAAATATCACTCTGGAGTGATTTTCTTAATAATTGTTTCGGCAACAGACTAACAGTTGTTATTTCTCTCCCGTTAGCTATTTTACACAGAACGTTGTTAATTCTGTAATAACAGTGGAGAATCTCTCGTCCATAACGGGCGAATTATTCCATCAGAATTCAATTTCCTCGTGTATGTAAATGTATGTACATGTATGTACGTGTATGTGTGTATTGTATTGTGTTTGCAAACGTCTGTGCATCTGCACATGTTGCATGTGCTGAAGACAAATTCGAATTAATGGCATTTCGAAGAGATATATAGCACAAAATAGCGAGCAAAGCTATGTCGCACCTTTCTCGTTTTTTTTTCCACATATATGGAACAATCATTAATAATGTGCGAGATTGCGAATACGGATTTCGATACGGAATTCCATCGAAGATCCTGTAACCCTTCCAGGTATGGCAGGATCGTAGACTCGATCGTTCTTGAGGTATCTCAGGTATCCCTTTTTCTGAAGAAATCTGACGATAAACATTTCCGGAGTCATGTTATTTATTCTAAAATGTCTAACATCGATAGAAATTGATTTACCTACTTACGTACAAACAGATAACGCAGCAAGCACCGATATATAATAGAAACTTTGTGGAGTACTTAATTGCTAAATTAATACTCATATAAATAGTTGAATAGACTGCTATTAGTGTTCTAATTACACTTTAGTTTCATCATAAAGCTATAGAAAACTATTTGTTATAATCAGGAATATAGGTATATATCTTATAGTAATTTAATAATATTCAATTTATAATTTAACTATAATTCAATTATTTCTGTAATGTACATTAATATAATTTCCGTATTCGCCCTCTATTTATTTTCTCGTAATTTTCACATGACGTCTTGCGGTGGAACTTATAGTGGACGTACAACCGTATTATTACTGAAGGACACGTTCCTGTTTTACGTGATACTTTAACGAAAACATGTACCTACCAGTGTGTTCGGATGACTGAGTCAGACAAAACCCATTCGAATAATTACTTTACTTTCACGCGTGGTAAAACGCGCGGGGCGGTAAAACACACCGCAAGAGAGACTTACCTTTACAGCGAAACTCCTAATTACAGCACAAAGAACAAAGTACGATACTGAGCTCTCTTATTCTCTATTCAGTATGAATCCAAACAAAATTACTGCACCCTCTTCTTTCACTCTGTGTAGTAACGCGATCACGTACGACATTGGACTTAATTAGAACCTTGCGCAGCACAAGATACGTCAATTCAATGAAATTCTCGGATCAAAAGTCTCTCGAGTTCTTAAGACGATGTATTAGGTACTTTGATTATTGAATTCCTAAATCGATGTTTGAGAGTGTACCTAGAATATTATACCTATGTTATTCGATCCATGACCATTAGAGTTCTTAAATCTAAAACATAAATTGCTGGTGTTTTGTTAATAATGTATACGGTTAAATATAATTAAAATGATCTTGTTTCATGAATAGGTATCAAAATTCTTTGATTTTAAAACGTGACATATCTGTTTGAAATATTATTAAATTGCATGTATACGTGGAATAGTTAAAATTTCGCAGCATCTCAGATCCATTTAACGATATTAGAATTCGTGAACTTTGCAAGAGGGTAATTTACCGTAAATATAACCAGATATAATTTGGCTTTACATTGATAACATTTCTTGATCGACATATAGAATTTTTATTTATTGTCAGAGTTTTAATAGCACTCGAATTTAGAAATATTGGAAACCCCGGTTCTTTAGATACAACACTACGCGCGCGCGTAACATTGAAGTTTTGTTGCTCTTTTTTTATTTTGTATAATGATTTTATTAAAATGTGAAGTTTCTCAACAAAACTGCGCTTTTATTCCTATTGTATGATGAATAAAGGAATTGAAACTTTAAGTTATCATAAGTATTGTAATTGACTTCAAGTTTAATTTGATTCTTATCGATAGTATTTTCAGATCGATATAAATCTTATCGAGCTGCAGCAATCTTAAATATCTCTATTAGCCACTTTAATGAAATGCTCTCGACTTTATTAAGTAACTCGCCGTTGAGCGTGTCGAACAAATTTCTTTCACATCTCTTGATGCCTCTGCTGATGCTTATTACATTAACATAAGAATGGATGCGCGCTTACGGCGAAGGAGTGTCGGTGGAATCGAGTCCGGGTTACCGGCGCCTACTTGACCGAGTTATATTTGCATATTCTGAAGGGAGAAAGTTCTTAAAAGGAGATTGCTGGAGAGAGATGAACGTCGGCAGTGTGAGTGTCTTGTTCTTGTGATATGCCTCATAAAGATCTGTATCGATTGGCGGCACTTCCTATTTAGGAGATATATATTATAGCATGCAATATGCTCAGTGCATGTGTGTGCGAAATTACGTAGTCTGTGTGAATACAATTACCCGTATTAATCGATTATCGATGCCGTATTCCGTTATCTCCTATCTCATTATCGACGATAGCTAAAATTCGATTACAAATATCGACAATATATTTCCAAAATTAATATAATAATTATGTATATGATTTTTTTATGCATAAAAATGTTTATGTGTGTAATAGTAACATTTAGTTAAAAAATTTTAAATTCAGATAGGAGGAAATGCTTTTCTAATTAGACGAAATTATATCCTACGCGAGAGAATGTAGAATAGTTATAACGATATGCTGCTAATTTCTCGTTCGTGTCACAAATTCCGTCCGACGTAATAATTGTTCCTTTCCGCATGAAGGACATCATCGTTGTCCCAGTAACGCTGCAGTCGCTTATTGCATTAACACTGAGTGAACAGTTTTGACGAACAGGAACGGAGCAAACATCACTTTCGAGAAGTATAAAATCATATTTCGTTAAGCGAAAATGTCATTATGATCTATGCTTAATTATTCACTCAACAGTTTTCTCCCACAAGTGATATTTACGTCTAAGGATAAAACAATAATAATTAAACAAGTGAAATACAGGCAAATGAGAGCCGCTCTCATTTGCCTGTATTTCACTTGTTTGTTTTTGCGAGAGCTTTAACCTTTTATACAATAATAATTATTGCTTATTACTAATTATTGCTATTATTCAATAATAATTATTGAAGTTTTTTTACTTTAATTGACTCTTAGCTTTAATTTTAGATGTAAAACTTTGAACATTCTTATTTACTTTTGCGCATAGATATTTATTAAACATATATTGTGCACACATAGACATTTATAACAGTAGTTATTTTACTTAAACATTATATTACTCGTGTCTTCCTGATTTTTTAACAAAATATTGAGATACCATAATCTCTCTCGTATAAATTTTTAAGTATTATAAAAATAATTTTCTATTTTTGATGCAATTGCCGTGATTGATAAATATCTGTGAGTAGTTAGATAGTTAAAATTAATTTTAAAGACTTAATTGTTAGATACTTTAAAAAGATCCCACCAGTATAAAAATTACACATTACTCATTGCAATTATTAATCACAATTTATTATATGTGAATCTTGTACAGAATTGAATCGTAAGGTTGAAAGTGGATATCATAAGCAGTTCCACTTTTTCGCTGACCTCGCCCACGTTAAACTGACCCAAACCGGATGTCACCCTCGCGGTATTGTTTTCCTACTCCTTCTCACCCCTTGCTTCTCCCACCTTTCTCGTATCGCATCAACATTCGAGAGCTGGCTCATATACTTCTATTAAGGACAACGGCGTGTCGAACCCTGATGCAACAAGGGTGACACGGAGGAAACGAGAAAAATCCTTCATTTTTCATGTAGTTCCGAACCTCGACATACTTGCTTATACGTGTGAAAATCCTGGCGACCCTTAAAGTACCGTGGACCGCCACCGTCGGCGCGTATCTGTCGCGGTATCCATGGCGACTGAGCACATGCGCGATGGGGTTACTCGGGCCATCCGCCGTGGAACACACCACGGGGGTGGTTTTTCGTGTTGGCACACCCGGGCGGTTGGCTGGGCGGTGTCCATGTGGCCTTCACTTTCCTCCCGAAAATCGAAGGCTACAGGGGTGGTTAGCCGTCCCTTTTTCCTCTCTCTCTCTCCTCTCTTCATCACCTTCTCCTTTTTCGTACCCCTCCCTCTCTTTATCTCTTTCCTTTTTTCTTTCTCGTTCTCTCCGTCTGTGCCTATCTCTCGTCTTGTTTTTATCTCTTTCGCTGTCTCCTCGTGTCACCACGTTTTCGCGCCGTGCCTGTGCCGGGCTCACGTCTTAAAACTTCTTTTCTTCGGTGTGCGCGTCGTCGAGAATACACGTGCCAGCGGGACATGGGAGGGTGTCGTACCAGCAGCATCCGGTGCACGTGTCAAAACAACAAAAACCAAGTGAAAGTGTCGCAGTCCCGCGGCAATTCGTTGCGCCGTTCGTTTTGTGAACGCCAATAGCTCGCGCATCTTGGCAGCTCCCTTTCCATCGTTTACACTTTTTGAAGACCCTCGAGGGTTGAAGGATATTAAAGCGATCTCGACTGTTGAGCCCGTTTTCTGAGAGCGCAAAAGTGCCCGGGAAGAGCTGGCGGCGGGTCGAAAGATCGTGCACCGCATGGATCAAGCGTTTTTCCACTGCGCCAGTGAAACTTCCCAGTCACGTGAACAGCGAGGGTGGGCGAGGAGGGTGAGAAGGAGTGAGCCGAGTGTGCCGTAGTCAGCGATACGACGACGGAGGCGCGAGATACGTTCCCGGCCGCGTGGGAAGCCGCCGATGGATCCTCCGATTCTCGCCGACCAGCCGAGGGCATCAGCTATACACGTCGATCGATCATCCGAACAGCTGTCCCGAAGATCGCCGCCAGTCTCGATTGTCTCGCGACCGAGTGCCGACGCGTGTACCGCCGCACCGATCCTCGGAGTCGTAACGAGTCCTGGCACCTCGTCGTAATTGGCGAACTCTCGTCGATATAGACGATTTTCACGCGGCCTTGGGGAGCCTGAGACTTATAATGACCCCGAAGAAACCCACTGCGCTAAGCACGACGGCGAAACAGCTGATGGGTGACAATAACTCGGGGCGCGTCGTCTGCAACGTGATCGAACGGCCGTTAGCACGGTGACTTAAATAAACACATATCCTCCGAGAAAGTGTACACCAGCATAGTCTTCCACCCCGTGCGACACGGAAATCGTGCGACGCGTGGATGCGTCCAATTTTGATCGAGAATGACCTGATTCCATCTTCGGAGCTAAGATCGATCCTGGAGAGTATCCCTCTCTCCGTCGCTCTGCGTGTCCGTCTCCGTTTTCCTATCTCGCAGATTCCGTAGGAACGTCGTGGGTCGTGGCGTGTCCCGCAGAAACGGAGATCTTCGTAGCCGGCGCGGATAATCATGTCGCGGCCTGACCCTACTGCCACATCGATCACTGTCAAGTAGATCGCGCGATCGCACCTTTGTGCGGCTTTACAGAGGTATCGTGCTTGTCGTTCCAGAAAGGGATCATCGATGATATTAAAGACGCGAGCGCGGATAAGTATGGCTAATTGCAAGTCAAAGTCTCGAATGTCGTTTACTTTATTCACGACATTGAAAGCAATTTATTTAAAAGTTTTAATCGGACTTATATCTGTTTACATTATCAAATATGATGTGCCAGAATATTGTTTAAGACGTACCATTGAAGAATAGAAATACCTAAGCTTCAAGTGTCGCAATGTATCCTATGTCTTTATTTCCTTTGTGCTTTTTCTTTTAATTTCAAATCTTAATGCCTCCGCATATGCTACAATTTTGAATTCTTAAATAACAGAAATGTGCGATTAACAAGTGCGATTTTGAATCATTTTAATACTAGGAATCGTTAGGTACTTATAATAATCATTAAAATATTTATCTTAAATGTGTGATTTATATTAACGCATTCTAAGTAAGTTTTATGCTTTTGCAATTCACTTTCAGGCTGTTAACGATTGCGTGAAAGGTCGGTTATACTCTTTTTCTCCATATGAATCTAGATTCGTTATGTTATTGCAATTCTCGCCGCTTGGTTTTGCAGTGATCTGAACCACTCGCGAAAATATCCCATTTGAATGGCGCTTATCGTTCGTACTTCAAGCTCCATCACGAGAGTGATATACCAATATGAATGGACAATTTTCGACGCCGTGTACACCCCGCGGGAACGAGTCCAGTTCTCTCGCGCTCGTAACATAACAGCTCCCACGCGCATCGGCGTCCATGTTACGCTCGAGTTAATTCAGTTGGTCAACTCCACCGAAATCAACATAACGCCACGCTGAATACTCCGAAACGTGGCGCATGATTTCAATATCATCTCCCTCTTGTCCGATAAGTATATCTCGATCGGTTTAACCACGAGTCATCCGCAGCTTTGAGAATGCGTAGGCCGATAATGGACGCTTGCTTGCGTAATGCCGCCGAAATTCTACACTCCTACATGCCCGCGTCTGACTCTTCCGCAAACCTCAAATGCAGCCTTCCGGCGCGCATCGCTTAACGAGGAGCTAATTAGAGGCCGCATCGATTAAGCCCTGCCTAGGGCTGGATAAACATGCCTATATTCTTAATAGGATGAGAAACATTCTTTATTCCACTCTCGTCGTCGTTCAGTTTTATTTTCGATCTTCGTCTTTCGGTCCTACATCTTCTAGTAAATGATGTACGTTTTGTTTACTGGGATGTGTGACGTCAACGTCATGTTATTTTCACGAGTCTTGTGCTGTTCGCAACGATCGTGTGCAATCGGTGATGCATAGAGTAGTGCAAAACGATCAGCAGCACGCTTCTGCAACGTTTCTTTAGTTATCGTATCCATTATTGCTGCACGAGATATCGATTCGTTGCCCTCCATTTGTACGAATTTCCAATATATCTGAATAAGATGCAGCGCGTTTATTCCTGTTTTGTTATTAATCCTTTCTAAGCCAGAATTTTTCAACTAAAGCTGATCATGTTACATCTAATGGAATTGGCCAGGTAATATAAAAATACGAAACTTGTGGTTGATTAAAGAAACATATAAATAAAATAAAAATAAATAAATCTAGAGGTAAATAAATAAATAAATAAAAACGCTTGCTTTATTTATGAAACGTATATTCAAAACTATTGGATTGTTTTTATAAAATAAATAATAAAAAATACACAATTATTGCGAAATATATACAATACTCACTTGAAATAAAGCTATAAAATTTCTTTAAAAAATTAAAATAGAGATGTATAAATCTTTAAATGAATTGAATTCCAAGTGAATTTTATTTTAAAACAAATAAATTAATATACATTATATATATATATATATACATATACTACCTTTTTATCAAGGAGAAACGTATTTGTAGCATTATAACAAGCAAATGATGATATAACCAATATATTAATATAGCATAATAAAGCTAAGCAGCTTTTCCGCATGAAGCTTGTTTATTGAATATGACTCAGCCCGAATATATGAGCAGCTTTTACTGCGTTAGTAACCTTATTGCTCCGCAATCGCGCAGAGTCTAGATTAAACCAGCTGGAACACCGAAGGGTGGCGCATGGCCTTAATAGCCGCCTTTACTTTTTGTTTCTTCCCTTGCTCGTTTTCCCTTTTTGTCTTTCACGAATTGGTAACCCTAAACCTTGTTTCACGCTGCAGGCAGTCTTTGGAGCTCTAGAAAGTAACATGATTCTGTTCCATTTTACGTAGATTTCGATTTACCTTACACATATACAAGTATATATATTTAACGAAATAGCATAACTTCAAGAAGCTCTTTTTCTTTAAAATATTTTATTAACTTTTTATCGTAGCACGTATGTGAAAGGTTTCATAGTTAGAGATCTTACTTCTTCACGATTTACTATTTTGTGACACTGGCTATGCTTTTATTTTTTTTATCTTTTATTTTGATAATACATATATAGAATATCTTACGTTTTCTTTTTATACATCATACAGACTTAATTTTCCTATTATTTTCAAAATTGTTTTTTCCGTTTATTTCAATCTGAACATTGATTTTCTTTTGTATGTATCATCCATTTAAAAGTAGGCAAAATATATAAAGTCAATATGTTGAGAATGGGCTAATTAAGAGCCAAGCGCGGTACACGTTGCGTTGTTAATTTCTTTTAATGTATTTTTATACATATAATTTTTCCACCAATAACTGTGGAAAAACTGTGTATAATATATAAAGTCTTACAAATTAAAGTATAAAGATATTCAATTATAAATTTTTAAAATAATGGAAATTATACAGGTGAAAATCAAGTATATTTGCGGTCAAACATTTTAATTAACATGATATATAAAGTATATTTAATCAAGATTACTAATTATAGCAATATATCGAGTTTGTCACTTGCATTTGAAACAATTCATCAATATTTAATTGGTTTTGATTGGCTTTCAAATAACAACACATTTCACAAAAACAGAGAAAATTCCATAAAAATGTGATATAACTTTCTAGACTATACTTGTTTTACCTATCTCGCATTTCTCTTCCCTTTATAACCCTTAGTTCTGTTTGTACTACCCTCCGGCGTATATACAACTGTAATATATGTATATGTCTAATATACTTCATATATGTATATGGCCAGCATGTATACATAGCACATATTTTTTCTTAACAGCGCAGTTATGCTTTGTTTCAAGAGAAAGTGGTCGCGTGATCAAAAAAAGCAATTCCAGAGTGTGTCACCTCCGCATGATATACGACAATTCGGCAAAACCGTTCTTTATTATATTTTATCTTTTACCCTTGCCCTGTGACCCTACATTTTTTTTAATTTCCGTGATGTAATTATATTGAATTGACCGTTATACTAACATTCGAGTCACGTGTACAAACCACCTGTGGATAGTGAATACGTCCAATCCTACACTTTCCATCTTATCTGTGCATTATTAATTCGGGTAGCAGATATATTATAATAATAATTTCGACGTACGAATGTGTTCATATCGATTATTATTATTTTATTACAACTTTTTGAATCAAGAACCGATTTATATATAAATTGATATACGAAGACAGACAAATTTCTGAAAAAATACATTTTTTAGATAAAACTGTTATAGATAAAACTTTTTCCACATACATATCTTTGTGAGAAAAATATATTAAAACTTCTTTTACTTCTGTGTAAAAAAAATACCAAACAAACTGGTAAGACGTTAAAATAAAAATGATTTTTAAAGCAACAGGTTAAACGTAGCAGCCGTCGTTGTGGTTTTAACAGCTGGCTGTGTTATCAAATAAAACAAAAATAGTATTATAGAACTTTATTTTAATAACCAATTGATAATAGAAAAACTCTATACAGATTGACTCCATACTTTAATAAGATTATTTTATTGTTTATGACTAGGTGTGAGAATATTACTTACTGAAAATTAATAATTTCTTTGTGACGTATATACGCGCTTTAATAATTAAAAACATGATTAAATGGACTAATGTAAAAAATAAATATTTTATGAACTGCATTTTATGAACTGTAAATTTTGACAAAACTAACTGCTGTATCTTTCTCTGTGACTTCTTGAATGTATCTTACTCTCATAGCAAGTTTTAGAATATAATATACGCTTTACAAATAAATGATTAATTGATATGCCATTGTATGCACAGAGTAATGCACGATATACGTATAGATATTGCTTGACTCATTTGTGTTTTATCAAATAATTATGCAAATGTTTAAATACAATGGTTCCGGTTTGTGAATATTACGCGTCGAATTTCGCTTACGGAACACGTGGATAAGCAAATAGTCAAACCGTGATAATCGCACTAAATTCCGCCTGAATTTCGAGCTCATGACAATTTCAAGCCATATTTCGATTATATTATTGATAACTATAGTTGCGTATAATGTTATGTTGTCGAAAAAAGAAATAAAAATCATTCTTTTCAACACTTTCTGAAAGAAACGAAAATTTATCTCTCTCATGTAAAACAATAAGTACGAAAATGTCAAAGGATATAAATAAGGATTGCTATATTTTTAACAATTATGAGTATCCGCTTTTTTATTGCTGTTTACTAAAAAGAAATGCAATCAGAATAGTAAAGACTGTCATTAACGAAGAACAAAATTGCTTTTTCTTTAGAATTAGAATAAAAATGTGTAATAGAATTCATAGTGAAACCTCACAGAATCGGGCTTGTGAAATTATTAATCTCATTAGCAGTGAAATCTACGTGTAGCAACATATTTCGTCATTCGACACAGTTGAACGTTTGCAACTTGGCCGTTGCAAGGGTTTCTGCCTCTCATCGACTTCACCGCATTGCACCTCCGATTCGTATCGAATTTAATTTTACGCGTTTGATTGGAACGTGGGGGGCTGCCGATCGTGCAGAGAAAAATGGATGGGAAAGAGAAGAAAAGAAAATTGACGCGAAAAGCCTTGCATCAGCAAAGTAGAAAGCTTTCGAGATCAAGTTTACGCCAAATTCCACCTACGCGTTAAGAGAATTGATCGTTCTCTTGTTTTCCCATTTGAATCGTGATAAATAAGATTACCCTCTCGCTTCAATATTGGTTTCTATCTTGACGAAGAAACACGAAATTTTCATTGTTATTATTATTAAAAGGATTTAATTTAAAAATTGTGCTTTTAATGTATTCTATCATGCAACTATATGATACATTTGCAAAATGATATATACAGAAAGTTTTATTTGTTGACAATTTTGTTCAGAGCAGCTCGTATTAATTATAGCAAAAAGTTAGTTACATATTTAAATCGAACAGTTCTCTAAGAAAATATATTATTGATTTGATTGAATCCAAATATACTTACGGAGAAAATTTTATATTCAGTTTTACTACGATGCCGCATCAACTGCGGACCATCAAGGAGAACAAGTTTAAATGCTATAGTCTTATAGTAAAATTGCTATGGCCATAGCATTCAATGCTATAACCATAGCATTTAATGCTATAATTATAGCATTAAATGCTATGGTTAGCATTAAATGCTATGATTATAGCATTGAATGCTATGGCCATAGCAATTTTACTATAAGACTATATAGCATTTAAATTTGTGTTCCTTGATGGTCCGCAGTTGATGCGGCACCATAGTAAAACTGAATATAAAATTTTCTTCGTGTATGTATAACTTGCGCATTGTTGACTTATATTGTTCACTAATTATTGTGTAAAGTTTTAGCTTTAACAACGATTTACTAGATATTTATTGATATGCACACTAAAAGAGCTGTGTGTAAAATTTCAGTTTATTACTCTTGGTTAATTAATCGCGTTCTATTATGATGAAGTGCGTCGGTGAAATTTTTACGATTGAATTAATTTTTACGATTGAAAAGCAAAAACGCTCGTGTTTCTAATAAAACGCATTGATGGAAAAACCGAAGAACTGAAACATCGATAGCTTTTAAAAACTACATGTAAAAAATAAGAACAGCGCACGCGGTCTTGGGCCAGAAAATGAAAATTTAATTAGCTCGCTTTGTCAGATCTTTGCATATTCTTCACTCGCGTCAAATTTAATTCTAACTTTTCAAGTTAGACAAAAGAAGAGAAATGAGGCAAACGGGTAAAATTGAGATGAAAGACCGTGCTTAAAGAAGTAACATGAATGATGGATTAAAAGTTTTTGACCAGGTATTTGAAAAATCATTAAGAGCGCATGAAGTTCACGCAGGTAAAAAATTTTGTAGATTGCCTCTTGGAAGATAAAATATCTTAGAAAATGAGGGGAATATAATGTATATAATCAAAAGCGTACAAAGATGTGATAACTATTACATTAAAGTAAACTACACTTTTTGTTTGTTTTCCTAAATAATATTGTAGGTTATAGATTTAAGATACATTAAAAACATTAAAAGAAAAGTAAAAACATTAAAAAATGATCTAGTATATAATTAAACAACTAAAATTTTTTGCCGACAAATAGAAAATGTGAAATCTTCAGTTTTAGTCTAGTGATTTTTGCAGATAAATGAAACTTGATAACATGATGGTGATAAAAATTTAATAGTTTTCTTTGAATTAAGGATTATGTTGAGTTCATATTCGATAGATAACAAACAATAAACACGTAATTTGATTTTATGACTTAAAATATATTGAGCATAAGATAAGTTTAAATTAATAGATTGAAAAATAATGTCCTTTGTATTTCAAGGAGTAGAAAAGTCCATGTTAGAGATAAAATTGAAATTTACGCCAATATTTGAGAAGCGTAACGAGAGTAATTTAATAACTTCGGAACAATATCGGAAATTTAATGTGAAAACTGAGCAATCATCAAACTTACGTGATTGACATTCTAATTATTATAAAATGTAATATGTCGTCGATTTCTTATGATCATATTTGTATAATTTACTTTACAGAGTAGTAAAGTATTTTTATAAGGAATTGGTCATTGTAATTAATAATTAGAATTAAAATTTAATATTACAAATAAAAATAATGAAATATATATATCTATATACGATATATGTATATAATTTTTGTTATTGAGTAAATTTAATATGATTATTGTATTATAATAAAATATTATGTATATATATTTTTGTTTGAAACTATGTACGTTAAAGCTTGATTGCAATATGATTAATTACTTCTTTTTATTTATTGTTGATTGTTTTCTGGACTTTATAATATGTCTGACGCAAAAACTTCCAATTAAGGAAAGAGGCTTCTTTCACAGTTCATAAATAATGCAAGGCTTGATTGCGGTAAATGAATGGCATCAAAAATTGAAAGAAAAATGAAAAGACCGTTATATTGAATATTGATAGAATAAAATTAAAATTGAGAACGTTAAAATAATGATAGAGATTATTTAAGTTTAAAGAGCCGAGATTGAACATAAAAAATGACTCGTGATATTGGAGCGTGGATAGATTGAAGTTATACTAATTGTTAAAGACGTGAATTGATATAAGAAATAAAAATAATGGAAAAAACAATTTATTTTTGCAATTATAAAATATTGCAAATTGTTTCATTTACGTACTTTGCTAGTTTTCAAAATTAACTAATTATTTTTTAAAATCCTGAATTTTAATACCTATTTAAGAAATGCTTGTGTTAGAATTTTTAGTGTTTAATATATTATTAATAGCATATTAATGTTATTGCTAATGTTATTACAATATTTTGCCTAATTATACTTTTATTTCTGAAAATTAATCTTAAATTAATCTGTTTAAAGTTTATGTAATGTAAAAAAGAGAGAGATATTAAAAGAAAACAACTGAAATGTTTTTAGCAATTATTTAACTGTTCTTTATTAAACGAAATTCTTCCCAAATTTTCACTTTGTGATATAAACCAGAATAGAAGAATATAGGTACTGTAATTTTTGCCGGGTGCTCTATCTAACTTTAAGATTCCTCAATAACGCCCCGTGAACCATATCTGTCGTTTCAATTCCCTGCAATCTCGCGGTTCGATTTCTCTTTTTCCCCCTTTTTGCTCGGTATGGATCGAAAGGGGAGGAAACGGGGCTTACTTTTGTTACCTTCCATTTTTGCAAAGCTGAATATTGTTTTGGAAGGATAAAAATTGCATTAGCGCGACCACAATTTAATTCTTAAATTAAGAATTTAGTCTTAAATACATGTAATTAGTTACAGGGAATATATGACATGGTTTTTCACACAAAAGTATGAAAGCAGAATATAATTTTTCAAATTTTATGTGATATTATAACGTATAGCAGTAAAAATTTGTATGTTTACATAGTTATAATTTTTATTTTTTTCCGGAACTAAAAGAATCGTTATTGCTAGCCTTATAGTCACCTCACGATGCATTAAATGAGTAAGTAGAATAGACTTCTAATTGTATAATTAAAAATTCCGTTACGACGCGAGATAGATGCTGTCATGCGTGTCCGTTCGAGCGCTATTAATATAGTGAGTTCGTCTTCAATCTGTATCCCTCCACTTCCGAGCTTAAAGCCCTATTTCTATCAATAATTCTGACAGTACATCGAAATGCGAAATGGCTGGGATAGGTTTGACGTTGCCGAGATCTTGTCAGATAACGATTTCCGGATATTTCCGTGAATCCTGTTATCACCGATTTCCCATTCGCATAAATAGCTCTAATCCGATACATCTCGTAACAACCTTGGCATCATCGGGATACCTTGAATCTGTCGGAAATTGTGCATACCTGTACACGAAGTAGATACGTGTCATTTAAGACAAAATATATTAATATGTCTTTTCAAAGAACTGTTGTTTTAATTGAATGGTTTATAAAGATATTTAACATTAAAAAATATATATATACTATATACATGACTGTCAGGAAAAGTATTTATTCCATATATATTAACTTTTTAATAATAAGAATACATTATAAGCAAATTATTTCTTTTTTTATTTAAAGAATTTTCTTTATACAAAATTTTATTTTAATACTAAATTTGTATACATAGGTAATTAATAATAAGATTAAAATTCGATGAATTTACTTTCTTCTTTCTTTCTCTATAGTTCTATTTGTTAATCAGGGTGTCGTGGAAACCTGGAAAACCTGGAAAAGTCATGAAAAAGTCATGAAATTTTGTGACTTTTCTGGAATTTTGTTAAATCCTTAAAAAATGACAGTTGCCACCCTCCGCCTCCCTCCGTCTTCCTCCGCCGATTCTGTCCTTTTTTATCTCGCAAAACATTATTAGCATCAAAAACTTCAGGATAGAAAGAGACACGGCATCGATGGCTTATATACGTACCTATACATATATCATTTCTCTTTTTCTTACCAGCGTTCTCGAATGATCCGTAATCTAGCGTATTATTATTATCGCTAGGTGTCATTTATATAAAAGATTTTAAACAAATTATAAATGTTAAAAAACCCTAATGTTAAAGTTTATTTTGATAATATGATGATGCAATGTTTTGTAATTCTGAGAATTAACATTTCTTTCCAATAAAATGTTTTCTTCCGTCCTGGAATATTATAATTTATTTTATCTGTATTTTATCGAAAAGTCACTTTTTTATTAACTTTCAAATTACGGATTTAAATGCCTTCGTGAACATAGATATTCGTTAGAAAATGGTCATAAAAAATTGAGATTTCTAGTCTGAAAAACCTGGAAAAGTCAGATAATTTTACCGCTCGACTCGACTAGACACCCTGTTAATGTCTTAAGAATATTTTAGCAATCTAAAATATTTTACCACGCATTTTCTATTGATCTAATGACCATTTATTTGTCTCTATGTATTCATTGTTTTCGACTTTTCGAGGCTGCTCTTATTAGAAGATCGACCGTATATTGTCGTTGAGCCTGAGAATATGTTTTATATCGGCATAATTGAAGTTTATTATATGTGCATTATTTTTGGTAACTGTGCAATTTCTCGAATGCCACAAATGCAGCGAGATAGATCCTTGTTGTAGCTCGACACGTAGCTCACGACCAAACTCTTGCGATATTATTCGAGACTCAAACTTTGAAGGCGGTCATCGGTTGCGGGATTCCGTACAACGTGACTGCGATCCTTCCGAAGTACTTTCCAAAATCCAGGGTTTAACTAGAGCCGACACGGCTATCTTCCTAAACTTCGGCATCGGTTTCTATCGGTGATTCCGCGAGTGACGGCATAACTTCGAGTTTGTCGAGAAACACGCTCGGAAACCACAGAATCCTGCGGAGTGTCTTTTCCCGTTAACGACGATTTCCTGTTGCGGAATGAGCACGGACTTATTTATCACGCGATCTCGTTGCCGTCTTTATAAAATTAGCTTAGCTTCTCGCGGCTCGCTCGTTGCAGATCACATTCAAGTGTCCGTGAGATTAGGATTAGATGTATTTGCGTCTGATCACTTCTCTTTTACTGTTAAACTTTGTAACATCTGATTTGTTGCGATAAAGAGTCAAAGTCGTATCTAATCTTAAACAATTTTATGTCGTATATGTATAATGTATATACTTTCCTTTAATTTAATTTAATATTTTAATGTTCTTATTGTCTTCTTATTATATTTTGATATTCAAGTATTATTTGTTACATTATTTTTTTTTAATGTAACATATACATATATATGTTATGTATTAAATATTTTAAGAACTTTATAAAATAAATAAATATAAATGTGCATAAATAGATAAACATATACATTATCTATTTTCACATTTATTATTTTATGAGAACAGTTTAATAGTGAATTTAATAAGAATAATTTTAGGGTATGTAGATATATGTACAATTACTGAATTAAACAAATAGCCTAACAATAAGTATATACTACAAGTCCATAGAATTAAGAGATTCTTAATTAATTTTTTACCTTGCTTAAACATTGTAGATATCCAAATATTTCATATGTAGTAGATCATAAATTAGCGTACGCCTTCTTGAAATTATTTTATTTAAAAATTGAAAAAAGATAATTCTTGGATAATATAGAAATAACTTTTATAATTTTTTAAATTTGAACAGGCTACAAAATACGTGTATAATAGCGTAGTCTGAAGTTGAGTATGAAGAAAACTATACAGTAATCAAATCGTATCTTATTAAATAGATAGTTATTAATTGCAAAAGCAAAATTGCAAAAAAAAAATAGATTTTTGCGTTTCACATGAAAACACCTTTACTGCCGCGAGATAATGGATTTGTTAAACTCGATATTTCGTTCGCGACGTCATCATGAAATGAGAATAGATGCGCTGTAATGCAAATTTCCCTTTTATCGCCTCTGCGTTCTGTGGATAACGCCAATTTTCA
Organism: Leptothorax acervorum; assembly: GCA_035220615.1. Lineage (NCBI taxonomy): Eukaryota > Metazoa > Arthropoda > Insecta > Hymenoptera > Formicidae > Leptothorax > Leptothorax acervorum. The sequence goes on from JASTWQ010000086.1 coordinate 2,871,800, forward strand.
TAAATCAGATCAAACGCGACCCGGTTTTTCCCCTTTCCTTCCATGTCCATTAAATTCTCGAAACAGCCAGCAAAAAGCGGAAGAAAAACGTTATTTTACGTTGTTTGCGTGAATGAGAGAATGCAAGAGCGAGCACATCGAAGTTCCATCAATCGAATAACATTTCCGTCGATTTCTATACTGTCTACACCCTACGACAGATAGATATAACGGATGGAGAGGAAACGGACTCGTGATATAGTATGAACCCGCATTCTTCAATGCCCGTTGTTGTTTTGATTTACAATGCTTTTTTCTTGCGAATGTTTTCATTTTATCGCACGTCATATTGCCGGCGAATCTGAAAAATGAGTATTCGATACGATAGATAAAATCTAACCCCTTTAAAAACTTCATGTCAAAACATATTTATTCATTATGAATCCGTTTCTTATTCTAATTGTACTTTAATTTTGGCATTCTACTGCACTTCAAATAAAACTTGTAAACATTCACACTTTTGCAAGGAACTCAGAAAACACAAAGACATAGAAAAGTTTAAAAGATGCAAGTAAGTTCAATTAACAAGAATAGACTTTATATTAATTATAATAATGAGGTATTAAATTTTATTGATAGAACGAATTTTTTTACGTAAAAGGAACGGAAATGTGCATGTTGACCAAATGTGAGCGTATGATACGTCTACTATAATTACCAATTAATGTGGTATTACACGCAAAGGTGGCTCTTCAACGGACGGATGAAAATCTCAGTAATTGGTTCAGCCACGGTCCTGACGCTCTAGATCCTCGCGAAATTATCGAGCCGATTAATTGAAAGCGTCGTAATTGCTTCCGGCCAATCTTGCTGTTGCTTGGCAAAGAAATACTGATTACAGCAGAACTGAATAGGAATCCCAGAGTACATCGTCGAATTATCGGTAGACACACGATCGAGGCGCGATTGTAGTTTTAAACGTTGTTTCTTCGCATCGTATATTGATATTTGAATACCTACGTTTAATATTCAGTACGCTTCGCACTGCAGAAAGAGGCGTTTTTGTTATTAATATATTATATTAATTCAAAATGTTCGTGTATCCATCTGTTGCATCCGTTATTATGTGTTCCGCGGAGCGACAGAAATATAGCTCGGTTCTTGAGAATGAAAGCGGCGAAAGAGAATTAAATAATGGAATTAAATACTAAGAACTTTAATATTTATATGCCTAAGGATTATAGGATTTGCGAATCCAATTACTGAAGCATTTAAGTACTTGAGCACATAAAATTTTCTAAAGCTTGAACACGGAAGAACTTAGGTATAATATTTAAACATTTTAAAGGTAAAGAATCTGACAGAACATTAGTAACCTACTTACCTAACGTATTCGAGACTTGATTTGCGATTACGGATTATCCGCCCTGGCATCAAAGCAAAATCTTGTTTTATCTTTCAGTATCTTCCTAAGTACTGTCAACTCTCAATGGACATTCCCTCGATGCTTCACAAATTTTTCAATCTTCGTGTCTATAAAGTATCACTGTCTGTTATATGCTAGTGAATCAAATTTTATCTTCCTTCCACGAAATACAATATTATCGTGTTTATAATATATGAGAGAAATATATTTACAGTTTTTGATGTTAAATAATAATATATATGAACATTAGTAAGAAAGCTGTTATTAAAGTGTCTTATCTTGTTGTGATGGAATGTGATACGTGTTTTCCATAATTCTTCGTGCATTAATTAAATATTAAATAAGTAAAATATACAGTATATATTATCACGGATGACAGCTATAACATTATTAAATCTACATTCACAAAGAAGTCCAGCGAGCCAAAGTGTGCATAAAGTGAGGTGTCTTACAGCTTTTAAGTGTAATGTGTAAAGTGTAAATCTGCGTAAGCGTAAATCTTCAATGATGACAATGACAAGAGTACGAAAAAAATATACCATAGTGACTGAAATGTTATTAAAAGTCATGTTCGAGAGATTACTTGTACCTAATGTAAACTTGTTATTCTGTATTTGTAACCGTGTACCTGATTTATCCTAAAATTAAGCAGTAAATCCAGCAGAAATTAATTAAAGCTAGAAACTAGAAGAATCAAATTCGCGACTCAAGAGGAAAAAAAATGCGTGGCTTATACGTTCTCTTGATGGTGGGCGCACTAGTCGCCTCATCGAGGGACGGATTAAAATCATCGATCGGTCAGACTGATCATCAGAAATTAATGAGAGGCAGTAGCAATACCTCGCTGCCAAAGCTTAGCGTCGGCCTGATAGTACCGCACACGAGTTTCGGCGTGCGCGAATACACAAGAGCCATCAACAGGGCCGTCGGCAATTTGCACAGAGGTCATGGCAAGACCAAAGGCCAGCCCAGGTTCTCTTTTCTGAACAAATACGAGTTTACCCCATCCCAGGTCAATAGCACTATGATGAAGCTCACACCGAGCCCGACAGGTAAATATTTTTGCGACTGATTGAGTCTCGAGGAGAATGCGTTTATTTTATTGATCCAACATAAATCGGACATAGGGATTGATATCTATATTTTATGATATTTGAGTCTACAATTTTTGACAAATATTTAATAGAAATATTGTTAATAAAATAGTTAACTATAACAATCTATTTTTTCTTTACTTGCAAAAGTATGACAAGATTAAAAGCATTACATGATTTATATACAAATTTAAAATAATGTTATACATACATACTTATACGTATATGTATACATATATAAGTTCATGCAATTAATTTAATTATATTTTAATGACATACACAATTCTCCGTTTCTTAAACTTAACGCGCGCTTAAGTTTAGATAATTTCTTTTAACATTACATCTTCTTAATTGATGTGAAGATATGATTAGATTTACGCGAATTCGGATAAATACTGATGAAGCTGATACAGATCTGGTGGAGTCTGACGGCTCCAAAGGTAAATAAACTGCCATGTGAAATCGAGGAGAAATGGTGTTTGTTCTGTGAATAAACGTATAATGGATGTCAGGTGATATAACCGGCTAACACATCGTAATGGAATAAGGTGTGCGGGCACTGCTGTAGCGATGTTAAGCTCAGATTCTCACCAACATATTTTCTCATTAACATTGACAATGTGATACAGTACGATAATAACGTTAAAGATATAATAAGGTATTTATATTATATACGTATATTTTTGACAGATTATAGATTTCACCAAAGTTCAAAATAATTTTACTTTCATTAACAATCCGCAAGAAGTAAAATTGCTTCTAATGCTCTCGTGCGTTGTGAATTTCTTCTTTTTGTTCAATGATGTTTGAAATCTGCTCGCGTCGTGTGAACATTGCCGAGCAAACATAACTGCGCGCAGGATTCTCGTAATTTCCCGTCTGACGACGGTCAGGAAGATTTTACCATGGAAAATATTTCTCTGCGCGTTGTTCGGTCGTAGGAGTGATATAAAACCTGTCGGAATTAACATTGGCGCATTGCGTTTCTTTGCATCCAAAAGATGTCCTGGCGAACCAATATTTCAGGCTTAACTCACACGTCCATAACGACAGCGAGGATTCGATGTCGGTGTATTTACGCGTTTGCTTTCACTCGGTATATGATTCTCGCGTCGGAAATTCCTCCTCCGTCTAATATTTGGATAGCTCACTGGCTATTCCAATCTCGATGTTTGCGAAACGACCGCAACCGTGCCACTTTAAAGTACGTGACGATGCTTCGAGCTTTAAAAACCACCTTCTTCCCTTCACAGTTGATATGTAGGAAGAAAAGCAGGATGACAAAGAAACGATCGCATTATTAATGCTTGAATAGTGCAACTTCCTCAATATTCTTTGAGGTCATAAGAATTATGCAGAATATATTGTTGGACGTGAGATTAGACTTATTTAAAATTTTTTTAAATAATTATTACTGGAAAGTAAAAGCAGTAACAGTGCAATCAATTTGCTATAGTAGTTATGAAAAGATGTGAGATATAATCTAATTCTAGTTTATCTTATTTTATTGTTATTACTATTAAACAAGATCAATAATATATATAAACGATTAAATAATTCTAAATCTGATTGTAGTTTTAGAAATATATTAAATATTTAAGTGCCAAGTTTAGAGAACAGGCGATCGATTAAGCTCGTTTCATTGTGCTGGGTATCAACTGTCATTAGTTCGTGTTTACGGAAACGCCACTATACTCTGCGCGAGCTTTTAGACTAATTGTGAGATATTTACTCGGGACGTCCAGCGTGCATTCAATTAAACTTACCTCAATTTATACTTTACGGCAAGGAAGTTTGAAAAACACGTCACAGTTTTACTGCCTGGATTCTTATATTCCGTCATGACGTAACGTCAAATCTTTCGCGGACAAATTCCATTTAAATAAAACTTTGAAATTTACGACTGAAGGTAAAACTGCTGCCTATGAAATTTGCGCGAAAAATGTTTGGTTAAACGCAAAAGAATAATTAAACATTAATGCATGCAAAAACAGTCTTTCATTATGCGTTTACGTTATATTATATTTTTATTAATTTATTATAATCACAAAGTTAACAAGCTAAACTTATAGCATAACTGTTACTTAAAAAAAAATACTTGTTTTGCGCATTATGTACAATTTTTTATATCATTATTACGATATAACGAGAATAAAAGGATCCATGTTTATTTATGAATTTGCTAAACAATATAAATATTGTCAATTTTTGAAAAAATTGCGCAGAACAAGTAATTTCTACAAGTAAATAAGTAATTTGTGTTATATGAGAAAAATTATATTTTTATTTTGGCTTAGAATGTTGTATTGAAAAAATATTAGGTAATTATAAACACGTTAGAGAAAATTATGATGCTCTTACAATATTTTCGATATATTTTCAAATGTATATGCTTTGAGAAAAGTAAAGCAATCTTGTCGAATTAAATTTCACTAGATATATCTTAATATGATTGTATGATGTCGACAGTGCCAACTGGGCAACTATTTTTACATCCTCTATAGTTGTTTCTTGGCACGAAAATCCCCACAATCGCGCTCTTCCACGATTACTTCAGACACAAAGCTGCAAATTGAAAGGAATTACATTTTCATTGTAGTAATGTACACGCTTATCTACGAGATTAGAAACAGCCAATTGAGCTAATAAAAGGTTATGCATAAACAAACGTAATATGTTGCTCAGTAGAATAATGCCATATATGGTCAGACATGATCAGTCCCATTTTTATGACTATAGAGTAGAAACCAAATTCTTTTATTATATTCGCTTTTATTGATATTTATTGTAGAGGATACAATAATTTTCATAAACGTTGGTTGTGAAACTATAGAAGCCTGTTCCACACGCTCATAATTAGCTGATTAATTAATATGCGGTTAAGCTGACTATCGATATACGAGCGTTGAGCCGCAGCGGCCAAGGCGACATTCCCAAGGCAGTATCTCCGATTACGGTAGCGTAATCATTACCGATATTGTAATTACTGGTGAAATATCTTTGCGGCCAATTGCAATAATGCGGAATCCTCGATTTGTCAGGATTGTCGTTATTATAGCATCGTAATTGTTGGTCGAAACAAACGCGACCGAGTTCTGGTTTGCCAATATAGATGTGTTAATATTAATGGCTCAGGATTGGTGAAATCGTGTTAAGTTCCCAAATATCACGATCAGAATAACGTCACAAATGCAGTCCTGAGGCAAATGCAGGGGTGACTAATCTTGATGAATTACGCGTACAATTTCGTTAACCGGATTTACGTCGGTATCAATGCGGATTAATAGATTATGTTAAATCGCGAGGTATATTCCAATAATATATCGAATGGCGTTCTATAGAAGTAGATATATAATTTTATAACGTGAAAAAATAAGTACGCGATTATTACAGAATTAAATAAAACCGAATATATTAATTTGGTACTTGTCGGATGATGGGACGAGCAGCGCCCACATTTACTAATTCCACGCATCCAATTTTAAATGCCATTTGCTGTTATAAGCGAGAATCCAACATTCCATTAGGAATTATTAATTTTCGTGGAACACGCAAAGTCGTAAATAACCCATTCATCGATTTAAACTAAATACCAACAAGTCGTAAATAATCTGCTCGTTAATAACACTTGACGAGAGTTTAAAACAAGCGGCTCTAATTCGTCGAGTTCGTCGCCTACTCTGGACATTTATCGTTTTCAAGTATGGCCATAATTCATAGATTTCGAAACAAATGCAATAATGCGAAATATCTTTTACTATATATGTTTATCAATAAATGCATAAACTTACTTATAATACTTGTAGAAATTACTTGTTTTACGCAATTCTTTCAAGAATTAACAATATTTATATTCTTTAGCAAATTCATAAATAAACATGGATCTCTCAATAATAACGATGCAGTTTCATTGTTACTGTTAATAAATAATACATTAATGTTCTTGTCAGAGATTAATCTTTTTGTTAAATTTATAATAATATTTTTTTTTTATTGTAATACTTAAGAAGCATTGCGTGTTTTGACTGTTTTACTGAACTAAAGTTTACCTTGGCGAAGCGTGTACGTTCAATCTCAACAAATTACGAACGCATGGTCGATGAAGCAATCGACTATACTATATTCCGGACTCAAGGTAGTTTCTGATCAAAGGAATTTACGTTAATCGACTTGCTGTTGCTTGATACAGATTTAGCTACTACATTCGTGGTATTACGTTTTCATTAATTCGGGACAGGGCGTAATGTACATACAAGGAGAAGTGAAACTTAGCCCGCTAATTTAATACAATCATTCCAGAGATGTGTGACTTCTGTAGACTGTCCGAATATGTGTTTCTGAATTATTGTTATTTCTATTAATACGAGGTCTGTTCAAAAAGTTCTCGAATTTTGTCTTTATTTTATAATTTTTTCTTATAACTTATTCAGTCTTGTCTCCTTTAAAATATCATTCTTCTCAGTTGATACACCACTCCCAACGCCGTTTTCACTTCTGAAAACAATCTTAGTACCCGGTTTTTTTTAGATAACGCGTGTCAATCTGCAAATTTTCTTTCTTTTATTGTGTCGAATTCGGTCTTTCGACGTGAATTTTATTTAGTTTGGGAAAAAGAAGATAATCCGCAAGGGCCAGGTCGTGAAAGTATGGAGGCTGAGCAAGCACAATCACCTTTGTTTTGGTGCAGAAGTGACGAATCAGCAGCGATGTGTGCGCGAGCACGTGGTGAAGGAACCACGGATTGTCTTTCTACAATTTAGACCTTTTTCTCCTGACATTTTCTCGATCTAGCCTTCGTAAACTTTTTTTTTTTTAAATGAAATTACGTTGAAAGACAAAAGAATTCGACACTTGAGGACAAGGAAAATTCGCAAACGGACTCGAAAAACACGTGCCAGGACTGTTTCCAGAAGTGGAAACGGTGTTGAGAATAATGTATCAACCGAGAAAGAACATATATATTTTGAAGGAGATAGGGCTGAATAAGTTGTAAGCAAACTTCTAGAAATTATAAAGATAAAATCCGGGAACTTTTCAAACAGGCCTCGAATTATATTATAATGTTTTATGTTTCCTTCCGTCACAAGTAACATAAATCCCATACATTAACCATCATGTTTCGTATATTATGACTTTTATTTTTATTATAATTTTACTTAAGTAAAGGCAGAATGTTATAAAAATATTGTTTTATTGTGCTAACTATTACGGCTTTGCTGGTAATAATACATGTGAACATACACAATTAGTGTTGTGATAAAATAACATTACTCGGTAATGTTAATGTAGTCATATTACAAATGAAATTAATTAACTACGTATTTTCATAGCGTTGATATCAAAGGCATCAGATTACCATTCGTATATTTCAATTGTTCTCAATGACTGGATTGATTTTCTCTTGGCATTTTAATCAAATTTTTCGTAAAAATTCCACGAGAGATAGATAAAAGATGAACGCAGCCATTCATGCAGCAGACTGAACTAAATACATATATCAATGATTTCATGTTGCAATAATTACATATTTTTAATGAATTACTTGCACGACAATTATACTAAATAAATATAGTGATACGTATACATACATATAATAAACGTATAAATTATATTTTACACCTATATAGTTTGTTTTAAGACGCGTAGAATATTTATTAGCTCTTAAATTATCCTAATATTATAAAGAAAATAGAGAGAGAAGAAGATTGATTTTGTCCAAGATATAGACTTTTCAAGAAATATAATATTGTCAAAAACTAGCAAAAGAAATTTGTTTTATGGATATAGTTTTATAGTTATAATTATTTATATAGATAGAGAAAAACACGTCAATTTTTTTTGTTGAAATATTTATATAATTATTAACAGAATAAAGTCTAAGCCAACCGTCTCATTAAATTCAATAATATAAAGATTTAAAAAAGCGCGTCTATCAAATATACGTACATATTTTTTAATTGTATCTCTAAAAATTAATTTGTGTTCAAATCGCAGCTTCTGTGTACAAGATGTTTTAGTTAGATAAGACCATTGGATAAGACTCTTTCATGATGATCGATTTTCTGTATTAGTACTTGTCTCAACAGCGGAACACTTGTATTTCATGAAACGTTATACCATAAGAGTGTTTTCCGAACTAGAGAGTATTTTCTATTGCGAGTTGAAGCATCGTGTATTTTGACTTAAATGCGATTATTAAGTTACATGCGACTTCCATAAAAGCGAATTTTGAGCCGCCGACAGCAAACAAGTTTATCTATAATGTATGAATTATTATAATTACGAAATTTCAATCCTTTTCTGTTCTAGTGAGATCAATACAACTAGTCTAGTTCTACAAATAATTTAAAAAAAAAATGTCCTATTAGTAAGGATTCTTAAGAAAGCCTTATAAATAAGAATTGCTAAAGTCAATTTAGCATTCACTTTAATCCAAGCGCATTATACTCTTTTAGAATCTCAATTCTATGTTATGGTCCCTGTGCTTTTTACTTAAATTGGATAAACCAAAAGGAAAATATCGCATAAAATAAAAATCGGTTAAACTAAAACGTTCAATTACTCCGTATTTCGTTATAATAGAGCAGAACGAAAATCGAGGTCAGCCGGTCAAGCTGGTCGCTGCGTGAGATAGGTCGGACTCGTGGTCGCCGTTCCATCGTCGTTTTGTTTCTCGCTTTTTGAAAAATGGGCGTGCGTGTGATAAAGGCGTAGAGATAAATTTAACAGGAAAGAATAACGCAGCGTAAGGGGGATGGTCGTCGCAAAAAGTTGGAACTACGCTCGTTCCGCTTTATTCCCGCGGCTAAATGATAGTGCATTCGACATGTAGATGCGCTTGATGGTTCCGATAAAACAAAGATCCATTCGATTTAACTCGATTATCGTAATGTTCAAAGTACGACGCCAATCGTTCGCCAATACTTATTTATTCGATTAGGCCGTTTATCCAATTGCTCTGTAAAATTTAAGAAGTAAGGTCGAATTGGGAAAAGAACATATTGAACTTATATAAACAATTGTTATTTCCATTAATGTGTATCGTTTTATAAGTTTCCAATGATTGAAAATCATTAATGTGTATTATATATCAGTGTTATGTGTGGATATTAATAAAATTAAATATTGAAAAAGTTGTTCCTTAAGTAAGTCAAAAAGTTGGAATATTTATTTATTAGAATGATTAATTATCACATAATTTTTGTGTTTTAGCTATCTTGGACTCACTGTGCAAGGAGTTTCTTTCGCTGAACGTATCGGCCATCTTATACCTTATGAACTACGAGCAATACGGACGTAGTACGGCCAGCGCTCAATATTTTCTTCAATTGGCCGGTTACTTAGGAATCCCTGTGATTGCGTGGAATGCCGATAATTCTGGTCTGGAGAGAGTAAGTTGATTCAACTAAAATGAAAAAGAGAGAAAGAATTTACGAGTTAATGTTTCTACCGAGCGCCCAAACAATATTTGCTCGCAGGTGAATTTTTCATTAGCGTCAAAGAATCTCTCAAGTTATATTGAAATATATGAGATGAAACGTGCAGTTTGCAATAAAGCAAGTTTATACCATTTACCTTTTCTTCCTCTGTACATATAGACATAGAAATATTTTTTTATAACTTTATAATAAAATTGAAATTAAAGTTGAATAGAAATATACAGTCCGCGTATTTCGTCAACATGCACGAAACATAACGGGAATTCCGTTGGTTTGTAGCGGGCCTCGCAGAGCAGTCTGCAGCTGCAACTGGCACCGTCACTGGAACATCAGACCGCGGCGATGCTGAGTATCCTGGAGAGGTACAAGTGGCATCAGTTTAGCGTAGTCACCTCGCAAATAGCTGGTCACGACGACTTCATACAGGCGGTCAGAGAGAGAATCTCCGACATGCAGGACACATTCAAGTTCACCATACTAAGCGCCATTCTGGTTACCGAACCACACGATCTGCTCGAGCTAGTCAACAGCGAGTCTCGAGTGATGCTACTGTACTCGACCAGAGAGGAAGCTACTCATATCCTGACCGCTGCCAGGGAGTACAAAATTACTGGCGAGAATTACGTATGGGTAGTCACGCAGAGCGTTATTGAGAATTTACAAACCCCCAGTCAGTTCCCGGTCGGCATGTTAGGTGAGTAGCAAAATTATTCGTATCCACGTACTTGCGGTTATATCAATCTGCAAATTCACATAAGTTTACAATACCGTATGAAGGTCCGTATAAACGATTCGCCAGTCAAATTATCCGTGAACCATTATCCACATTTTAAAACGTACAGCAATAAAGCAAATTATTGTAATAAAATATAGCAAATATTTTAATTAAATTTACGATTTTTTATGTAGTTTTGATTCAAATTGCTTAATTTCTTAAATATGGATATGCTGGGGCATATCCATATTTAAGAAATTAAGCTTTTGTATTAAAAGCCTTTTTTCTCATCTTATAATAAATTATAAAAGAAGATTAAAACATATTTAGGAGATTTAAAAATTATGTTTATTTATTGTATCGAAAATTATTTTAAAATATTTACTATAGTTTATAGTAAAACGTAAGACGTAATATTATGTGTATATAGTAAAACAAAAACAATTCTGTTTAATTATTAACATAGGTCATAGAATATTTGTTGGGAATGTATATATAATCATATCTTTTTCGAATATGCTAGGCATCGCGGTGAAGCCGAGTATATTTACATCGGTTACACACACGTTAACAGTCAGAATACGTCTCTTATCCGTAAGAATGCATGGCTTTCGGGCGGGTAGACGGGAAAGTTATTCACACCGTGACCAGAATCGCGGAAACAGAAAATTGATTCCTTCCTTGAGAATTTCCCCAAGAATATCCTTGAGGGAAAAATAAATTCGTCGAATTCCTCTCAGTGAACCACATGGAATAACATAACTCGGATTGAATCTCTCGCGTCTGAATTTCTTCGAGCTAAAACTACCGCGATAAACTCGCTCTATGTAGAACGTAAACACCTCGCACTTTAAACACGATTGCTATGAATCGAGCAAAGCAAACGTAGCTTATATTTAATATTCTCTGTCTCTTTCTTTCAGTGCTGCAAGAGCATATATTCAACCGTTCGTATAAATAATCTAGGGTTTATTTTAGCTAATACGAAAAAGAAGTAGATAAGAATTTTACATATTTTATCAAAAAGATGTTATGTGCTATTTTCAGCTCTGCAACATTTCTGAAGGCGGTCTCGTGGAATTTAAAATTTTTCTATAAAAGTATCTCGCTAAATTTTCAAAGGATATCCCAGCTTAAAACATATTTATGCAGTACATAGAAAAATTTTGTTGACTTGTGATTTTCACGGGTCAACTTCTGGCTGAACAACAAGGCACCTCCTGCATGAATCGCCAACGTTTCTCGGCCTTGTGATACATCGATTTATCTTCACTTTTCTCTCCCTTTCTCACGTCCTGCTCACACTTTTGATATTTATGGAAATGTAGTTGGCGCAGTGTGTCGCATAAAAATCTGGCTGAATAAAATCTTGCAAAGTGCAGCTTCTCCGTGAAAATTTTTTACGAAAAGAGATATATATTCTTTATATAAAAAAGAGACAATCAGCAAATATTCTTAAACTTAGACGAAATAAAATCAACGGTTGAAGCTCTGACTATGAAATTTCTCGTAAAATTGAATGAAGTTGTTTTGTTATTTTTATCTGTTTATTTTACCAAGTTATATTATGTCAAAATTTATTTTTTATTAATTTTTTAACTAAACCAAAAATAAACATTTAATATTTAAAATTTAAAATTGTAGATATATATATTTTTTAAGCAGCTTTTAATATACACAGAATCAGGAGTTTATTAAGAAATAAACGAACAAAAAACCATAGCGAAATAAAGTTTAGTTACTTTAAAAATTCAATTTCGTAAATCGCAAGCTTATACAAGATTACGAGTTATCAAAGAATTTAAACAATAAGCTGGATATTGAGAATTCAAATCCGTGTCTCATAAATTATTTTCAATTTCTTGTTCGGTTATTCGCCCATCCGATTATCATTGACAGAGGAAAGCGAAAAAACGGAAAATCTTCTTTTTTATACTGGTAGAACTGAATTGGTTATCGTGCAAACCGATATCAATCTCGCTGAGATAATAAAATCGCATTAACAAATCCGCTCGATATCTTTTTGCTGCTGCAGGTGTGCATTTCGATACGAGCAGTGAGAGCTTGGTAAACGAAATCACGACGGCAATCAAGGTCTATGCTTACGGTGTCGAGGACTTCATCAATGATCCGAAAAATGCGAATCATAGTCTGAACACTCAACTGAGCTGCGAAGGCGTCGGTGAATCACGATGGAGCACGGGGGATCTATTTTTCAAGTAATTTTACATAATTTGCTAAAATGTGGATATATTTTTTCACGCACCATTCACGTGGAATTCTTTGAACAGCAAAAGATTAAAATTTTCCTCGATTAATATTACAGTTACAAACTTTGTAAGAAATTAACAGAATTTTGTAAACTGCCCGAAAATCATATTTTAGAAAATAATACAGGATTTTATTTATTTTATGTTATATTACAAAATAAAAATGTTAATTTTATTAAACGATTTGAATTCATGATGCAATGCATTATTTAGTAATTTAATATTATAATCTTATTACATATATCGCAATATAATATTCTATTGTTGCTTTGTATGTGCATATTAATACTTGAATATTATATGTTGAATATTAATACTTGAATATTATATATTGCTTTATATATTATAAATGCATTGTACTTCTTTCTCTCTCCAGATATTTGAAGAACGTTTCCGTCGAGACTGATCAAGGAAAGCCAAACGTAGAGTTCACTCAAGATGGTGTGTTAAAGGCGGCGGAGTTGAAAATTATGAACCTTCGACCGGGAGTTAGCAAGCAGCTTGTTTGGGAGGAGGTAAGCTCAAATCATCTTGCATGCACTTTACCAGCCACGAAACTTTACTTTCCAAAAGCTATTGCTAGTCATGACACGAGATACGGTGCAGTTCCTAACGTTCACAAATAAATATATAAAGACGAACGAATAATTAAACTAAAGACTAAAGCCGAACCAAGATTAAAGTCTTCGTACCACCTTCGCCGAATAAAACTGAATTTCATTACAATGTTATTAATGCAACGAGATACTTGCACATATTTGCATAAAGTTTGTATAAAAGAAAGAATTTCTAGTATAAAAATTGAGATTAAAAAAAAGCACACGGTTTTCTATTATACACTAGCGAATAACAATTATGCATTAAAATTTTTTCTGTTTAACAAATTATTGTAACACAAAAAATGGGAATTATAATATTAAAGATTAATAGGTTTTTTATTTATTGTGCAAGACCATTTTAATCAGATGTTTGTGAATTAGACAATACGGAGTTCAACAAAAAAATAAAATAAAATAATAAACTCATGGTTTAACCGTTAACGCTTAGTTTAGTTAAATCAAAACTGTTGAAAAAAAGATGCCGATAAAAATACGCAATGGGCGGAAAGCTTTTTTTTCATCGTGGACGAGCTTCAAGCCGAAGAAGCGTTATCGAGTAAAAATGTAGAATTTATCGCCCTCGCTGCCGAAAAGGCTCAAAGGGATCGCGCTATATATAACTTCGTGATCGTCTCTTTCGTTACGTTGGATTTACGGCACTGAGCCGCGGAATTGCGGTAAACTTTAGACTTCCTTTTGCGTTCGGCGCCGTCGATGATATTCCTTTTGCAACCTGCTCACCGGAGAACCGCAAACGAAGTGTCGCTCTATTAATCGACGGAACAACCTCATCATAATCCGTATCCTTTATCGCTTTCACCGGATCATCCACGATAATAAATTAATGCGTCAGTAGAGGTTTCCTAAAGTCTCGTTGGTTGGATCTTCCATCTAGCGAACGAAGGCATGTTCTGCCGGTCTGATGCTTTCTAGAAATTGTCAGACTTGGATGGTTCATAATTGCGTTATGAAATGCTCTGTACGATATTTCAAAACGCACCCGTTTCCTTCGCCAGCAGAAACGGCAGCACTGCAATTGTCACGTACGCAGCAGTCGGGAAACTTCTGCGTAGTGCTTTGTGGCAGATAAAACTAATATAGTATCCCTTAATGTGCGCAGTGGAAATTTCCGACGAGGAAGATATTGTATTAGGAAGATTTTCTTTTCTCGAAAATTTATGGTACAAGCTTTGCACGAAATTAGATATTGAAAAATCTGCATGATTTTTAAACGATTGTAAATGTAATAATTGCATGTGGAATTATATAATTATACTATTATACGCGGGATTTTTATTTGCCATTGTTATATTTTTATCAACATTATTCTCGAAAATCTATAAGTTTTATTATTATTCAAATTGTTGCTGTTGATTTAATTAATTGGTTTATTGTAGGATCTTGCTCTGATAAACTGTACAAAATATAAGTATGACATGGAACGTTTCAGATTTCTGCACATCTTTTTTACATACTTTTACTACCATCGTATCGTAACGTATCATTAAATATTCGTCGGAGATTTTTATTGCATTTGTAAGTTTTAACAGCGGTATCGAGTTTTGCAAGTTTGATGGGAATTTCGTCAGAAATGCCGGCAAAGTTTAACTTCACCTTTCGACATTCCTCTCACGACACGAATCCATCTTTTGTTCAGCGAACCATTTCATCCAGGAAATTCTTTCGTCACCTCATTAAAGTTTGAAACGCTTGCGTTGTGAGAGCCATGACGTCTCGACACAGGCAAGAATTTATCATCCATCCGCTTCAGTAAATTCGCCATTTGCAGAGGATGAGCTTGCCGTCAAGATAGACTTTTTTGCTGAATGGCTGATAAAGCTTTTATACTTTGCGCAGGCTATTCATAATATATTATGATCCGTACCACGACGGCACTTCACAGCCTCTACTCTGATAAAATATTGTTCTAATATTCTCATGTCCAAGTATTAGCTCTAGGATGTCTCGAGTCTTTTTCATATGTATAATACTACTGTTACAGTCTAGAGGTCTATAATAACACTGAGTTTAATATCAGAAATATATTCATTATTCTCACATAAATATTATTTATTTCTAATATTTGTAAAACTAACAATAAGTCAACCATTAGAGAGAAGAACGCTATTTTAACGTCAGGATCTTGGTAGCTTACCAACTTATAATAATATTGTGTGACTTTTATATATTTTTTCCAAGCTCAATAAACTGTGCGCCGATTTTTTGTTGGTCTTTAAAACACAGCTACTAGTTGGAACAGTAAATCCACATACTTAAATCGATAACCGATTTAAATTTTGACGCTAATTAATAATCATTATTAAATTACTCTAAGGAATTTATTGCAAAATATCACCCCATCACATTCGTGGAATGTAGGGAGGTTTACGTTCGAACCTTGCACTGGGGTGATATTTTTTGCAATAAATTCTTTACACAGTGATTTAGTAAGGATGCTTATTAGCCTTCAAAATTTAAATCGATTATCGATGTTCCAACTATAGGAGCTGTGTTTTAAAGACTGACAAAAAATCGGCGCGCAGTTTATTGACAATGAGTTTGGAAAAAAGTTTATAAAATTTTATATATTTTATATTATTTAAAATGATATGTCTGAATATATGGACATATATTTAAAAACCTTTTGAATAAAAATGACACGATTATACTATTTCTGTTCAAGTTCTACATTTATTGTGACGCATTTATCTGCGCTTATCTTAGTGAAGCGGCTATAATTGAAACGCTATTAATCCAGCACCTAGCTCGTCACGTAATGAAAGCTGCGCTAAAATTTCATTTGCCGTCCTGCAACCGGCGCGGCAGGACACGGAACTTTGTTACACCAACACGCGCGACCGCTTCGGTTCTAACGATTTGCGTGCACTAGTCACGATTTTAATTATTTCTTTTAAAGACAATCATCTCGACACTTTGCTACTCCGAAGACTACAATCTATTGCGTGATATCGCAACCTCATTTCGTTTCTAATTATATCTTTCGTTTGTATCACGTCAGCACGAATCACCACCGGTAGATTTCGGAATAACAAGATTCTATGTTTCTGTTTATCTCATTTTGACGGTGACGGCCTTCCATTTCACTATGCTAGAAATAATTAATTGGAAATATCGCGAACAGGCGAACTTGATGATATTTCCTGCGCAAAATCGAGCTGACAAGTTGATAAGGGAGAACAGTATTATAATGTACAAATGTGGAAGAAGAAACGCATTTTAAAATTAAAATAAAATACATGTGTATACTTTTTCTATCTGTTTAATGAGAAATAGTCGTTAAAAGGTAGATAATGCTTTTCACATGCTTTTCACAGAAAATATTGGATCTGGAATGTTAACAATATTCTTATGCTATATAACGTACATTTCCCCTCCCCAGCATGGTGTAAATAATGCTATTGAATGCAAGCTGCTTTGTATCATGAGTTCATTAGAATTTCAAAGGTATTGAAATGTTTCGCATCTTTATAGCGGCTGCATAATCAAGTTCACAACCATCTCAAAGAAATTAAAATATCTGAAAGAAATTATGCACAGCTAATATTTCAAAAATTTTATTATATAATAATTTTTTTATATAATATGTAATTATAAATATAACAATACGTAATTTGCACACACATAATACACAAATTGTTTTTCAAAATATAGTTGATTTTAAACTTAAATTTCACAGTAGAATTGAGAAACTATATCGAGCTGGCCTATTATGTTACATTCATAAAAAGAACTTTAGTTCGTGTACTAATGTATGAAAATATACGAATACCTTCTCTTTCGTTGTAATAGCGATTTAATTTTTTCTACAAAAAATTGAATCTTAAGTTTGCAGTGTTTCTTGATGGATATTTTTGATCATAAAACTTATACAAGGGATGTTTCTCTTTTATAGAGGATCGATAAACAGATTTGTCCAATTTATAGATAGAGTTATTCGCGCTGTAACTTGGAGGAAATCAGTTTTTTTTTTCTGTTATCAATTTTCATATAGGTAGGTATAACAGACGCCGAGTGTTCATGACAAATTTCAGCGGCTCCGGTGATGCATCATTTCCGGTCTGCACATATTTCTCCGCACATTTTGCTACTAAATTGACGGCCTTTTGCAAAATAAGCGGATTATCGGATCAAAGTCTGTCCGATGCGAGCGGTATCGCGCGTGAAACGCGTCGATCGGCTAATCACGTTAGGTACATCCGCTAAATCCCAATTCCCGGCGCAAGAATCGCACCAAACTCGCCGGAACGCAGTTTACTCCAGACCCTACTCCTGCATTCGCGCAATCGTGCGAAATTAGGTCGTCACTTAGGAAGCTGGAGCTAGAATTAATTAGTATGCATGCATTGGCGGTATAACGTGCGAGGCGACTCGGACAATCAACTGTACATACATAAACGTACATGCAACGAGCACTCGCCATTTAGTCGATATTTCAAACATATTATCGCTTTGTGTGTGTATATGTTTGTATGTTTTTTCTCTTTTTCTTTTTTTCCCCC
The DNA here is from genome assembly GCA_035220615.1 of Leptothorax acervorum. Taxonomy (NCBI): domain Eukaryota; kingdom Metazoa; phylum Arthropoda; class Insecta; order Hymenoptera; family Formicidae; genus Leptothorax; species Leptothorax acervorum. Next base: position 2,889,842 of record JASTWQ010000086.1, read on the forward strand.
TCCCCCATTCTTGCAAAATAAAGTAAATTATATTAAATAATACGCTTGAAAAAATAATTGTTCTAAACATAATTATTTTACATTTTTTACTATTATGTCTACTTTGCCAATTACTTCTCGTTATTTTATTAGTTTTTTTTTCATCAAGTTATAATAATTGTATTGTGATAATTTGTGCTATATATTTGCTTAAAACACATTTTAAAATAGAAATATCGCCAATATTAGTTGTAATCTATCAGATCTATCTTATTCACATTATTCTTGTATTCTATTCGTGTCTTATTATATATTATAAAATAGTTTAATTATTTTATTAATTTATATTGTCTTGTTTAAATTTATTTTTTATAAGAATTATTTTATAATATGCAAACATAATTTATTTATTCCCTATACGTTATATTGAAAATTAACATTAAACATTACGTAACCGAAATACATAAGAAAAATCATATATTAGAAATAATAATTAAAATTTATTAGAAAATATTCTAAATTTTAAATAATAAAATTTATTATCATGCTTTTAGTGACATTCGTGTGTAATAGTTCGTGGAAAATTGAAAATAAAGAGATATTAGTAGTTGGTGAAACGCGCGAGTAATAACACCTGGCAATCCAAGGATTCAGAATTTAAGGCAAATATATGAACAATTTATCTTAAATTCTGTTTGATTAAACGGTAACTTTTACTAATTGCTACGATTTCTCGCTCTCTTAAATAACGCAATAGATTTTAGAATACAACTAGTATTAACTTACATAAGAGTTAAAAAATTTAAAAATGTTCTTTATTACGTATTTGTCTTAAAAATTAATAATTTGTCTAAAATATTTTTATTTTGCATTGTTAAAACAAATTTCTGATAAAACATAAAAATGTTTATTGAATAATTTTCTTGGCAATAAATTATTCAACATGTAATTTAATTGGAAAAATTATTGTCATTACGACGCATATAAATTTTGAGAAGCAAATTATGCTATTTATTAACGTAGACAAATACAATTAATGTCAGATGATATAAAATATAAATAAATAGAATATTGTATATAATAACAATATTGTGTAACTTATTCAACAATTACATATGACGTTAATTGATTAATTCATATATTAAAATTTGTGTGCAGTTAATTAGGATGTGCAATAGTTAACAGGGTGAGCATGTACAAAGTCGAATAGGTATTGATGACCTCTTAAATGGCTCGCCAAAATCAATAACAACGTTAGCAAAACGTTGACGGTCAATTCTCGCCATTCGCGATGATCATTTCCGCCCTTCCGTGATACCATTCGCGACATAGTCACGTTACTCCCGAAACGTTTAGATTTTTTACAGCATGAAAGCTATTACGGGAAAGTCTGCGATATAACCCACAGATTTTGTGTCAAAGTGGTCCTTTATTTTTGCACTGCAGTTATATCGATTTTTTCCGCTACGACCTATATTCTTCCAAACAAAAACGAATTCCGGGGATCTTCGACAATCCGGAGGATTACGTTGCGAAATCCTTAGTGCGAAATCGACCAAGATAACAAAAGATGGCCAAAGAAGAAAAATCAATTAAAGCACTAGGGCGGCGTGTCTGGAGAAAGAACGACAATTTACTGAATACCTTTTATTGAAATATCTGAAATAATTGGATTTTTGGTATATTATCCAAAACAAAAACAATAAAGAAATAGAAATAAATGTTGATAGGGATTATAAATTACCAAATATAACAGATGATAATGCGACAGAAATGAAAAAACTAATATCTACAAAATAATAGATACATTTTGATGTACAACAGAAATAATCATTATAAATATATATGTTCTTTATTTATAAAGAAACTTTATATTTAGATTGTTTAAGAATAGCAAGAATGCAAAAATCAGGAATACATAATATGAAAATTATGCAAGAAGCATGAACGTGATGTCAAATGCATTTGTACTCTCCAGTGAACTCTTGTAATAACTCTCTTATGTCATTAGCACTTTAATGAGAATATTCCGTGAAACTTCTGTCTGTAGCCTTCTTGTCACAATTCTGTTGTGCTGAGAATGAAGGACGAGATGAGCTTGCCTTCTGCAAACAGCATGCACAAAGGGTGGTAATCGGCGCACGTCGTGTCTAAATTGTTAGCTGTGAGCGCGGGACGAGTAATTAGTCAATTATCGGAAACAGCGAAACTGTACGAGCCTGCCTCCGGAATTAACCATCGACGATACAACATCGCGGTCACTTGAAGCTTTTCGATACCGGGTATAACATGTATGATGTACATGCGTGATGACACACGCGTGTATTCTAAGACACGTGCAACGCGTACAGCGAACTAATTAGCGAAATTGCTCGAATAGCGCTATCCGACGCTCCCATTTACTCGTCAACGGTGTTAATTGCCTATGGAACAGAGAATCGGAAAGCTAGGGAAATTGATAGAATTCATCTATCGTCCTTATATTTATATTAGGATTCCGCGATAGATGAATTTGCGCGACATTCGACGTTGCAGATTTTGAGCGTGTTACTCTGTGCATTACTTTATGTCTACGGTATAATAATTTATAAATAATTATACCCCTAAATAATTATAATTATACCAGCTTTTGCATAAACGCGAATAGAATATATATTCCTAAATAATTCATATTTCATTAAATTCATATTTCTCTCAGATCCAACAGATAGGTATATTGAGTTTGTATATTTATTGCGCATAATTATTTGTTCTTAGCAAAGTATTTTGCTTTAAAATATTGTTATTTATTAAATATTATTTAAGCGGATTTCAAATACATTTCTGTTAATAAACACTATAGCGATTTATAAATTTTAAAATTATTTATTTTATTTTACAATACAATTAGAATAATCTTCTCTGCAATATAAAATTTGTAGTTACGTTATGATATTTCTAATTTAATCGATCAGAACAGTTCTTATTCAATTTTTTATATAATAATTTTAATTATGAACAATGTGATTCAATATTACAGCACTGACATACTCGTAAGAAAAAGGGCAGAAAACTATAACAAGTATATTAGAGTGCTTTATCATTTTATTTTACCAGAAATCCAGACTCGGCAGCAATTTAGAGTGCGATAACTCGTCGAATTTTCGGGCGAAACAGCAGTGCGAGCATGCACGTGCCGCATATGCGTTTTCTTATGCCACATATCTTGACTTACATTCTTCCCCATTCGCATTCTCGATTGCGATATCCCCGAAGGCACCATGGCTCCTGAACGAACTTAAAAATCGTCCGTCCCTCCGAGGAAGACGTTTCCAGGCGGAAATTTAAGTCGGAAGTTTTACAGATTAGGGAACCGTAGCGGACTTAACAGGATGGCTGGAATCATGCCAAATACTGCGGGATGTATCTTCGCAAACGGTTCCAATAAAACGCGGACAATGTATAGCCGTAATCCCCCGTTTTCCCCCTGACCTGACCGAGCTTATCGAAGGGACAGCTATTGTGGCAACTTTATGTCGCGGTCGAAATCCTGGCGGACCAATTAACCTTTTCCAAGATCGCTAGTATTCTTAGCACAACGAATTTACCGTGAATTTTTTCGTCACGCACAATTAATTTTTAAACGTATTCCAGGATATCGTAAAGAAAGGAAGAAAGAATGACGGAAGTCACGTTGGAAACACGTTCTTCGATAATAAATTGAAAAGTCAATTGCGTTAAATACAAATCGATGTTTCTTTGGATGACTTAATTTCTGTTTCTTAAAATTTTATATATACACATTTTAAATCAAATTTAAAATAAAAAATTTAGATGCGTAATTTCTTGTTTTACGAAAGAGAATTACTTTCATAAATCTTTTATGTGTAACAGAACTTTTTTTAAAATAAATTTTTTATTTCGATTTGATAATTATTTATATTGCAGTTTCTTTGTTTATTTGTCTAAATTGATTAAAATTGTACACGATATGTTGCTCATATTCGATATTTACTTCATGTAAGCTAGACTATACTTCACAAAAATGAAATTTTAAGTACAGAATTAACAAATACACTTAAAGTGGCGCTAATATACGAAGAACAAAGTTTAAGATGTCTGCGATAATTGTCACGTACACTCAATACATCAACCTGCAATGTCTAATAACTATAAACTGCTGTGATTATTGTGGAAAGTTTAAGTTCCGCCGCAGCGCAACAAACTGATTACCTAACAAGATGTAACTGCTAACGTGTCATGAACTAAATAGGCGGCGGAACTTATAATTAGGGAATGATGTACCGACGAGAATATGATAATTATAGGAGATGCCGTAAGATTTTACGGTACATCACTTTGATTCCACGTCAAGAGAGCATTTGCAATTGCCTTGATGAGAGAAACATGACAGAGAATATCAATGTCAAAGAACGCGTTACGGCGTATCGCGCAACACAGTTAACTCGATATAATCTCGACTCGTGTAATGAACTTATAATCTGTTCATTAATTCACAGCATGTTAATGTAGTCATTAATTCATCACCGGCGCTTTGTAGCCGGCGCCATTGCACGTGACGTTTTGCGAGATATTTCTCGGCGAAAGTTTAATTTCAGAGTCTTCCCTGCGGTTTACTGACCCGCGTTATATCCGCGATTTAAATTAAGCTGAGTAACGAGCAAAAGCAGAAGAAAACACATATTATTTATTCCGTTGTTAATTGTTACCGCGGGTTAAAATGAAAATACAATTTCGGTGATTGCAGACCCAAGTCCAAATATATGAAAAAGAAATGACCACAGTCGGTGGAAGAATGAAGTCAATCTTCTATATTTGCAATTCAGAAATAAATTTGACTTATTAAAATCAGCATTAAAACTACTATCTTAATTATTTTTTTAAATATATTGAATAAAAACGGACTAAATAATACGTAGTACGTATATAATTTTCTCTATCAGATTACATATTTCTATTACACGGTTTATGACATCATATCCCGAAATTTATGACTATCCTTCGTATCCCCTCAAAACGCGATCTTGTTTGTCGAATATCCCGTTTGACGTTGTTTTCGTTAATCTCTCTTCCGATCCTACGTAACCACGTTAACGCATAAATATGTACGCGCTTGTCGTAATTCCTTCATAAACGAAGGATTTTCCATAACGGACAGGCCCGACACAGGATACGGTCGATGGTTGTCGCGAGCGAAAATCTCCGAATGCACGTAACGCTGGGGATTCCGAGCTTTTAATTACAAATGCATAAATCTCCCGGATGATCCTCAGCTTTCCTAGAGAGAACGGATTTTGATTGAAAGTTCGCGCGTTCTGATTTTTTCGTTTCTTCGCAGGGGGACGATAAAAAGTACGATTGTCGATCACACGGCTGTACGGGCATGTATATGAATTTTCATGGCAACATGCTCGTTGCAACTTACTCCCCCGTGCAGTATCGGTTTCTAATATGTAGATGTCTTGCGCGCATCGCCAGTGAGAGCTTTACATATTCAGAAGTTGAGCAACACTCACACCGGAGCGATGCAATTTCATTTTATTGGCCCCTCGCACCTGGAAAGTTGCTATGTATTCTACAAGAAGTCATTTACTTTCTTCACTGTAGTACATGACTGCCAAATAAATTTTGGCGAGCTGACAGAGACAATAGTCATTTACAACAGCGCGCAATGCACGGGGACGAAATGACGGAAATTTATAGAGTGGCGAACGTTATGTTGACGATGTTAATAAACTATAGCCTAGTTTGGCTCCTTGTTCACATTGCCGTAAAATTACCTCTTTGAATGGAACGTTTTGGAATGTGTGGAATAAATCAATTCGCGTTCAAATGCACTCGATTAAACGCATCGCACGAGAGTCGATGAATAGTCGATGAAGTGTGATAGAAATAGATACAGCCTGTTTGAAGTTTTAAACTGGATATATAACTATTTTTAAGAAAGAATGACGAAAGAATGAAGAAAGAATTAAATTATTACAGATATTGTGGAGTTTATAAGAAAAAAAAAATAGATTTGCAGATATCTTATGTATAAAACATTAAGTATGCGCGCAAAACATTTAAGTACATGTGTGTGTGAATATAGGAATTATTCTTTTTTTTAATAATAAAAGAAATAAAATTTCTTGTATCCTTAGAAATCTTTTAAAATTAAACTGCTCTCTATAATTATCCATGGAACAATTGTACGTTGCAATTCATTATTCACATATAACACTTTATGTCATAATTCCGCTTTCGTCAACCTTTTTATGATTAGACTTGTGCGAAATAATTTTTGATTCGTCTGTTCTGAATATTTTAAATAAATCGATTTTTAATAACACATAATGAAAATGGAAATTGATATCACCTTGCAGAGAATTAACAGATCAATTTCCATGCTTTTCTAATTTCCTTCTCCTGTCTTGATACAAAAGCTTATTTGAGATAAATTCGAAGATTCATCTTTAATCTCATCAGAAATTAATCGATTTATTACGAAAATATTTTATCTCTGTTGGACAACAGAGGGGAAATATTAATTTATTTTTATTATTTAGAAGATATAATTATAATACTATTAATTTAAGTCTTTCATCACTAAACTTTATTTTAATATAAAATAAATTTTTGAATAAATAATATTGTAAAAATTACATAATATTTTACAAAAATTTATATTTTGAAAATTGTTTGTGTATTAAAAGAAAAAGATATCAAAAAATCCTTAATTTTTAATAGTAAAATTGAGAAAATTCAGATTTTGATGATAATAAATAGATCATCAAAATTTTCTATGTACATTTTCTTTTATGGATATCATGCATTCGTATTGCAACAATACAGCGAGAATCTATCAGCGAGATTATTAAAAATTGAGAGATTTTACTTTTTAACGAAGCTTTTACGAATGCAACGCGAGGGATGCAGAAAAGCGGGCGTAAGTGCACTTTTCAATGCCGCCCATGTGTCTTTTTGACACGGCGGGCGGTCACGTATTTTCACACAACCTGGGTCGACCAAGTTTCAACATACGGAAACGTCTGGCGTCTGTGTAAATAATTTTAATAACCAACAAAAATTACATCTGCATTAATTTTACATTTTGGTAGTCCATCTATTACCGAATTGCTTAGGGCAAAGCTACAATGCTTTTAATATCACAGGAAAGAATACGCGATTGATAGAATTGACATGTAAATTATGGGATCGGTTTTTGCATTTTTTAAGAAAGAATATTTTCAAATAGCTATGTATAATATCCGTAGTAGCTATAACGTATAATGTTCGTTGTTTAAGCTTATTAGCATCTAATACTAATTATATTTCTGCTTCAGTTGTCAACAAATCTTTTTCAAAACGTAATTAAGTTTCTATTTTTCACCTTGCCCCAGTTTCTCCTTTACGGTAGTAAACAAAGTGACTAAAGTTCCTGCGCCAATCGGACCAATCATTAACAATGTTAAAATTTCTAAAGCGATAATGCCGGCAATGATGGATGTATTATAAAATTTTCGTCGACATTGACTAATGACGCTCCATTACCGAATACAATTTCGTCTGAATAGGAAGTAAATTGCGCGCTCGATAGTGAGAAACGATACGCGTCGAAAGGAAGCAAGTTGAAGTACAGAGCCAGTTTATATCGCGTACAACTAAACCTTCCTTCGTATTAGATTCGTCACGGAGCGATTCAGAGATGTATAGGAAGAACTTTGTAATTTTACTTCCGTTTCATGTTATACTTTAAACGCCGAAGCTTTCTGCTGAAAACAATTTTGTATACGCAATCAAGTATAAAGCGTCAGCGATACGAAATTTAAAACAATAAAGCTGAAGCTTTATCATAAAATGCTTCATACACCTTAAATAAAAGTTTTGAATATTATAAAGAATTACTAAAAAGTTGATTACGAATTATGATAGAGAGAAGACATACCTTCAAAATTATTTAAATGGGAGTCAAGTAGCATTACAAAATTTTAATAATATTTTTAAAAGAAATCCACAAAATATTCTCATCAAAAGTTAAATCATGAATGGAGAAGAAAATAAAGAAAACACGAGATAACTATACAAGGTCAAAAAGAGCCATGTGGTAGAAACCTTCTAACATTTTTAAATTCGGCGCACTGGTAAATTAATGTTAAGTAAAATTCTTAGTATGCTACGCTGGCTATTTAGTTTTATTTATATTATTTATTAAAATTAAAAAAAAAACATTTTAATTATTGAAAGCAAAATTATGCTAATAATATGACATTTATAGGAATGATTCACTAAAACTGCTACTATATTTGATCACATTTGCTTTCGTCTGCTTGTCGGCAGATCGGTGTCTGGAAGTCCTGGGAGAAAGAGGGTCTGGACATTAAAGACATCGTCTGGCCGGGCAATACCCACACTCCTCCGCAAGGCGTGCCGGAGAAGTTTTACCTTAAAATAACCTTTCTGGAGGAACCGCCCTACATCAATCTTGCACCGCCCGATCCTGTGACCGGAAAATGCTTGGTGGATCGCGGTGTTCATTGTCGAGTGGCCAAAGACTCCGATATGGTCGGGTAAGTATAAAAAGTTTGATTCTTTTGTTAGAGAAACATATCCGCCGATGCCTTATTGATATTTAAATATTTTAGCATTTATACAAACCTGCGATTCTGAATAGATAATTACTAATATACTCACATGTTCTCTTTTAATTGTTAGTCTCGAACTGCTTATATTATTTGTTAATATAAATGATTTTTTATATGCAATACTTTTCGAAAAATTACATTTTATATTAGATATATATTTCGTATTTATATATAGAAAATAAACTAAATAATTCGTATTATATAGATATTAAACACATTTTTTAAAAATTTAATTAAGTTTTTAAAATGTTATTAATAATACCTACTAAAAAAATTAAACATTGCAATAACAAACGCGTCTGACCAGAAAGGAATTGACTTTTAAGAAAATTAGACTATTAGTGTCTGACTGAAAATCGACTATTACTACTTCAGTTCTTTGTGTAATATTCTGTAAAATTGATAAGACTGTATTTTAATTCATTATTTTCGACGAGATAATAACGTAGCAATAAAATATACAAGAATAATATTTATACGTACCTACATTTTAGACTGATTTACTTTATCTCTAGACTTCCTATCAAAACTTTACTAAATAGGAAGTGAACCAAGATTAATTAACATTAATAGAAAACACATTTTAATTAAAAATTTAAATTAATAAATTATGATGTGTAATTTCTATTGTTTATTCTTACTGCGATATACTGACGTTGCAAATACGCGGGTGCTCTAGTTCGTGATATTTCGGAGAAATCGACTCATTACGACGGACTCAGCGCTGCTTTTAAGCGAAGGCCGAATATTAAACCCGAACATCATGGTACACGGCACACTTATTTCATTTACAAGGGAGTATTAGTAAAGTATACGTGTTGCTTCTACACTAAGTCAGAAGAAGCCTTGCACATTGAATCCAAAATTAAAGGGCCGGCCTTTGAAAGCATTGGACAGGCGAGACTAGACTAATACGCGCGCTTTAGGGCGGAGGAGTTGACACTTTATAGTGGCACGTAATGACATTTATCATGCGCGGCGGTAAATGAATTTATTGAAAAGCACTTTACTCTGTGCCTTTGGTAAATCTTTCGAGTTTGCATTTAGCCTCTCGGAGAATGTTACGGGTGTAATAAAGCGTTTACATGACCGAGATAAATATGGAAAAAAAGCGTAATCGCGATCATTCTGACTTTGCTCGATAGTCGAACGCAAGTGCTATTTTTATCGGATCGTTTATGTCGACCTTCGCGTTGAACGCAAGCTGCATTGTTAAAACTTATCGAGCGTGTTCTCGAATGTTGTTATCCAATTTGGAGTATCATCGATATCGTTTGGGGTTACAGCCTCTAACAGACGTTCTCTGCATATAACAGTATTTATTTGCGCGAAACCGGGTCACGTAATATACGTTAAAAACTCTTTCCCGCCTGCATTCTCTATGTAGTATAGTGCATGCGACAGCTGTTGCAAGCGCACGTTTTCAGTGTAAACTCGAGAGTCTGCGAAAAAATCTATTTCTGTGTGTGAAAACAATACAGCACTTTGTTGAAAATAGTGCGAGGCAAAGTGGCTCTCTACATTTCGCTATATTTTTTCATTTTTTTTTTTTAGAAAGAAATTGTTGGACCAACAATTTATCATATTCATGCGCTATTAACTATTCATATTAACTATGAATCGAACTGGTATAAAAATTAAGCTGATGAAAGCCGAGACTGCATGCAAATGATTTCTGTATTTCTAACGCAGCATAAATTTTAAAACATTTTTACCTCAAATGTTTTGTAATAATTGAATCGAAAATGTGCTGTTTATATTTTTGAATCACTCGCATCTGTTTTTTTTTTTGTTCCGTAGAATTTGATTTCGGAATATTTAGTTTGCATCACTAGATTGTAATATTCTTTCTGTTATTTAACCATTATTCCGGTGCAGCTCCAGATACAAAATTAAATTACGGGTTATTGTGACGCACGAGAACGGAAAAAGAAAGACAATGATTTAACGTGTATTTGTACACGTCAGATCCAAGAGTCCGATTCGAATCGCACTTCGAAAATAATCCGCAGACAAGTTTCCCAAAGGCATTCGCGCGAATAACAGTGTGGAAGTAATTGAAACTCTTCTCCTTCTCTCGAGAGAAACGCAACTCGTGCGAAGAAACGTTAGGAAATTACGGTGGGAAAGGGAACAAAGTAGATACAAGTCGATTTTCTGGTTCAATTGTCGATGTTACAGCAGTTACTCTTTCGGAAAAATTTAAAAATAACGGACATTTACCTACAAATTGATGATTATTTACGGTGCATGACTGCAAACGTGAATGATTTGTCACGTTTAAAGTAATGTTTATGTTTTACTTTAATTTAATGATTTTATTAATTTGAAGACATTTCTCACGAGTTTGCGCATAATATTTGTAGCTTTTCTGTTTTATAATATATTCTTTCAAATTTTATTAATGCCCAATAATTTATTATTAAATCATGCTTTTCTAAAATAAAATTAAAGTCCCCCTTTTTTCGAGACTTAAATATGTTACAAGAATATTTTAATTATTGAAAATAACTAATCTTAAAATAATTAGATAAACAACTATTATATCACACGCTATCACTCCGGCAAACTGCGAAGGAGAATTAGCGTTTAGTATAGTTTCTCTCAGCAAGAGAATTTCGGGAAAGGTATAATTGAAAATTCCGCAACAAATCCTCATACAATTGCTTAGAAAATGTCGACGTGAGAATGTTATCTTCCGTTTTTGAGATAAATTAAACTATATGAACAAAAATATGATTATGTTTGTAAAGATGAAGATTATGATAACTTGAGTGAAAAATTAAACAATATAATAATTGGAAAGTAGCCAATATGTTACATAATAAGAAAGATTTTAATAAATATTTCTTCGTGTATTATTATATTAAAATTATTGCTTTAAATATGTTTTTTTTTATTATAATAACTTGTATACAGATTTTATTCATGATCTGAAAAATGTAACAAAATATGCAGAACGCGGAGCGTGTCTATTTTGTAAAATAATGTTTTTCATTTTAATAAATTAAGTTAATAAATTCTGTATAGCAAAACGTATTTGGCTACAGATGCACGAGGAATGCATACTTAAATGAAGAGAGCTCTGAAAAGATTAAACCATTAGTAGGAACTTGCACATTGTATTATCTTTTTTATGTGCAGCGCGCGGCAACTAACTGCTGTCAATGAAAAATAAAAATTACGTTCCATCGGTCGCTGGAGGGAACGGAGCGAATTACCTAATTGCTAATTGTGTGCAGCCTGGGAGAACAGCGCGTTACTCTCGCCTAACGAATTGATATTAGCGCTGTAAGAAACTAACGGAGGTATTGCACGGTGCAGAATAATTGGCAATAAATTATACCGAACGTAACATTTCACCGATGATATACTGTCGGCACGAATTCCAATTTGTCCGCGTTACATTTTTAATTTTTCTTTGGCCTGGAGATCACATTCTCGTCCAATTAAACGAGTATATACTACGACGAGATAATAAATGTTATCTCGCCGCGATTATTTTCGACAGAGAAAAATGTGTCTGCTTGAAATTTCAACGAGTTCATCGTAGTTTTATTATGATAAGATAAAATCTTTTCTGCTCGTGTCTGGATACGTGCACATCTGCATGTTAAAAAAATTTATTAACATTACTTTTATATTTCTTTATAGAATAAGTTATTACGAATATTGAAAAGTATTGTGTGTGGAAAGCAATGATAAAATTTAATTAAATTTTATCGCTATTATAATTCTTCTCGTGCTTGTTTTAATTTTTATTGTCACTTTCTATCCTGGCAGCTACATCACAGCCACATAATAGATCTTACGCTAAATACTCCACACTACGCACTTATAATCTCCGGCAAGACCGCGAGCAGAGAACATATCTCTCTATATTAATATGCAAATCACTTAGATGTCCTTTATAAGGGAAGTGGTTGAGACACCTGCAAATGATAAAGGCCGAGCCCTTATCTCGAGTACGGAACGGAATATAAACGCGAACGAGTTCTTGCGAAACGCAGGTTCTTCTTGCGGCTTGGAATACAGCCGAGTCGGAAGCGGAAGAAATTTCATTAGCGTGTTTCCGTGCGAAACTAGATTAACTCCGAAATGTCCGACTTGATTTCAACGTTTGTTACACGAATCATAAATATATACAAATTGTTCTCATGCGGGCATATTAATCTTAAAGGAATTTTAGCAATAATGAAAATAGAACAGAAAGTGATGAAAAATAGAACAAAAATGTTCGTATACATTTTTTTATTATATCTGTATGTTAAATCTCTGTTTCTGTATTTATGCCCGCATATTGGCAATATTTTGTATAATAATTTCTAATAGCCTAGATTTCTATGAATGAAATTAGTGAGAAAGCTCATCTGAAACTTTACGTAATAGGATAATAATCACCTAGACTGAACTCGAAAGCATTATAATTAATGACAATGAACTATGATGGACAACGTCCACTTTGCTTAAAAGACAATGTAACTAATGCAGCTTTATTGATAGAGAGACTGCACGTACGTACGAACTGCAGCGCGAAACAATGCTAAAGTTTCTACGATGTAATAATTCTATAATTGATCCTATTACGAGTATTCAGTATTAAACAAATATTTTGATAAATAAATTTAAATATGGTAATTACAAGTTTATTTGCAATCTATACACACGTGTATACATTATTCTGTAGCATAATATCCACAATTATTCGTATCCTTTGACGCATTGATATATGCGCGGGTATCGGATATCTTGTTAGTCCGCAACCGAAGCTTCCTTAATTTAGCCAATAACGTTTCCCGATAATTCAGAAATGCGAATCGATAAGGATAAACCCACACACACACACATTTGGCGTAAGACGAAGGCAGTAATTCGAGACAGCTCAGATACCCTTGACAATTTCTGTCTTACGCTAATCTGCGAAACGAGAAGGCCACACGTGAACATGTTTCGAAAACGGATGCCTTATTTATAAAGACTCCGATGCCGCAAGAGTGTTGTGTTGATACGAAAAGCAGCTCCTCGACGGAACTCTAATACATCTTGAAAGTAGAGACCCCTCTTTGTAGTTCAACCGCCCTTTGTAGTTCGACCTTCTACTTTCGTGGATGAAGAAAGAATCTACTTTTCGTAAAGTAGTAACACGCTTGACAGACCGCCGAGTAATTCAATGAGATTTTTAACGCAAGGCTGCTGAGAAAATATGTTTGAAAGAGGGCAAAGTTAATTATCCTTTTTTCTAGGAGAATTGAATTTTTATAAAATAAGAAAGTATTTTATTTTTGAAATTTATACTAAATGCAATGTAAAAAATTTATGTTATGAATCTTTACTGTTGCTATTAGGAAAGCATGTGGATAAATGCCTAAAATATATTATTAATCTCTTCTTATTAAATATACAGTATAAATATCTTTTTTATTTTGACAAAGAAACTAAACAGAATAAAATTAATTAATTTTTTTTAATTACTTTTATTAACTTAAACTATTAAATATTATTGTCGACTCAAAAAAATAATCTAATAATAAGTAGTATTACGATCAAACAAGGATAAGTGAGAACGTTATGAAACATGATTTACCGAAGCAAAAATGGATTTTGATCAAAAAGTTAATAGCAGGAACGTACATATCACGGTAATGCTGGCCACTTAATCTTCCAGAAACGATTTATTTGTCAAGCGTCAAGCGGTCATAATACATTGCGCAAAGAGCCACCGTCCATTTTTCATGTTCCTGATATGCGGCAAAACAGATCTGCGATAACCGACTGTCTGTTGTGACAAATCACTGTCGTTGGATCGATCCACGATGCGGAATTAAAGTACATTTTTGCGGCATTTGCGGTTGTGGCAAACAATGCACCGAATATATGGATATTCAAGGCAATATGGAGTCGGTTCTTCGCATTATGAGGAACGAAAGAGAATTTACATGAATTAGCTGGGATGGTACATTCCCACATGCATGTGCCTCTCGGAATATGAACCTCAGGCATCGCCCGGATGCTGACTAAAATTACGCAAATAAAGTTCGCGATTAATGTCGTTTTACATAATGCACACGTACCAGTTTTACTCTACATTACCCGCTCGCAGTAGTAGACGTGCGTTACTGTCAGACAAACGTGTCCGTGACTTTGAGTACACTCCATTATTGCCGAGTGGCAGAAAGAGTCTTGTGCGTCACTCGTCGTGTAAATCGATGGTATGCATTTATTTTTGCAGTTGGACAATTCAGTTTTTTTGTATAATTGGATTATAGGGTCAATTGTTTCATTGTTGACAATGATAATAATATATAGAAAAAATATTACAAACATAATGTAAAAAGTATAGTATACGCAGACTGAACGACGGTATGAAGAACGGATTACAAAATTTGTTAATAGTTATTTTCGGAAGCACGTATAGACTTGGAGAAAATATATTTCCTTCACACAATCTTTATTTGATATAAGTAGTAAATGAATTATCGTGAAATATTTTTTAATATTTATTGAGCGATAAGAAAACATTTTAAAAAAGATATGAGTTTCTGTTTATATAATAAATTCTGAGATATAGATATAAGAAAATTTCTTCTGTATATTATATTTTTAATTTTGATAAAGTTGCATGTAAGAAGTAACATTATTCTTTTACATTAATTTTAAAGTAATTAATCTCTAATTCTATTTGAAGCAATTGAGATACATCTGAAGAGAGAATCAATGAAGAAGTAAAAATAAAATATACCAAATTTAACATATCTGAATTTAATTTTAGTTAATTTCCTTAGCTTTTACATAATAATAAATTAAATTATTATCAAAAATTGTATGTAAACTTATATTATTTCGTCAAGAATTTTGAGCGTCGCAATGCGCTAATATACTTGTTGCAGTATTAAATGCAGAGATGTCCAAGTGTTTAATCTCGGAGATGTTATCAGGCTAGCAGCGACAATTCGTATATGTGTATGTTTCAAAGTTACCATAATATTACATAATTTCCAAGAATCTTACTTCAGAGAGGGAAGCTCATTTCCGTTCCCTAGAGGCGTATAGCTTCACCGTCATCCTGATGAAGAGATACAAGATACATCTATATATATATAGTATGTAGTAATATGCGAATTTTGTATAACGTCTTCATAAATTACTGGCCACACATGTCTTTTAAAGCTGATACGTTAACGTACTGTTTGACATCAAAACAATAAGAAAGTTTGTTACGAACAGCTTTATCGATCCTGGTTTAGGAACTTGGTAATAGTTAATTACAGCAGAACCGCCATAGTCTCGGCATGCATTTTGGATGTTTTTATATGAACAATCTATTATCCGCGTATTATTATATCTAATTTAAAATTGTAAGTGCAAAAGCGAATCAGCTAAGTGCTTCGAAAGATGGTAATTTATTGACAAGTGTAATTATTATTACAAATATGTATGTTATGTTTCACATTAATCAAATAATGCGTTAATTTTTGCCAGCATCTTTTAATAGAGGAAATATATATACCTATTTCTGAGAGATAAAAGGCAATATGATTTAATACTTAATCTTTAAGCTAATCATCTACTTAATAACATCATAAATATAACAAAAATAAATCCTCAACCTTCTAAGTAATATAAGCAACCGACAATTAGTAATATATCGCATAAAATTAATTTACGGAGGTCCGTTACGTATAATAAACTAGCGTAGAAGGCGTAATGCCCGTCACATCGAGCAGTGTCACAAAGTCTCGCGAAAATGTCGGCTCCGAAGAGTAACATCAAAGTTCCCGCTTCTTATCCGATGCATTACGCGAAAGAAACTGAAAAGTTGAAGGCATTACAGTGTGAACTTCTCACTTTTAATGCGAAGCTACATTTTTCTCAGCGGCAACACTAGCAGCAAGTTGCCGCACTCCCTCGAAATTGTGATCATCTTTTACGCGCCGCGTGCCATTGCGAAGAGAGTGGCAATAAACGTCAGTGCGGGGCGCTTTATGGTGGTGCCTCCACCATGGAGTACTTTTCTAGGCATCGTCGCCAAGCTGACCCACGAATACGTATTCGATTTTATCACCGCCAATTCCGGCATATGCTTCCATTGGGACTCGCGTCCTGTCGCATCGCGAGACATATTTGCCGCTCTATTCGTATTTTACTGCCCGTGCGGCTTCGTCTTTATGCTCTCTTTCCCTTGACAAATATTTTCATTTGAAACAAAGGGGGGGGGGGGGGCTCAAACTTTAAGTAAGATTAATATACGTTCGTATAATGGCTAAAATACAATTGTAGATGTATTTTTATGATATATGAAAATACATAATAGATAATATGACATATCTCATTATGTTATGTAAAAGATTTTAGACAGGGTTCTGATTGACGTAATGATTACCTTAATTCTTTATATAGACAAATTTATTTTTGAGAGAAGTTTAATTATATAAAAGTATTACAAAGGCACACAAACATATATTGTTGCATGCATTTCTCAAATCGGAAACATGATGCGGAAGAAAGGATATAGGATAGCGTACAATTACAATACCGAATTTGATTCACGTGTGGATGGCATTGGAATCCGATATTTTCGTGCGTCGCATACATGTCAGCGCGTCGACGAAAATGCCGTAATCGACACCGTAAACAATGCAAAAGTCTACTGAATATACCGTTACGGAAACTTATATTTATATCCGTGCCATATTTTCAGATTTTATTCCACTTTTTTATGTGTTTTTTCCTGAAAGCGCCATGTTTTTGAAAAACATATTGTTATTGATCAATTATTGATTATTATTATACGATGTATTGAGTACGCCAAGACGAAAAATAAAATACAAATTGGAAAAGAAAAATAATTACTAACATTTTATATTATTTGCGAAAAATATTTATGAGAAATTGTTACGAGCGCAATTTAAACATACGTGTATTCTTTTCTAAATTTTAATGAAATTTCTTAATAGATTTTTATCGAATTCTATTACCTATATTGATAGATTTATACTGTTTAAACGTCTCATGTTTTAAAATTTAATCTCCAATATTTCACTGCAACGATAAAAATAAAAAAAAACACATTTATTCTATACCGGTCGCCATGCTAAATGGAGCACGGCGTCTGTAAAGCGATGTCGGCAAACTTTTAATCGGCAATTTGAAGTAACGCTTCGATGGAATCGGCTACATTCATTCTGCCGCAAATAAACTACATTGGAACAATTGTTTGAAACAATTACTCGCTACCGCCAATTTAAGTAATTTACTATCGAAGGATCAATACATTGTTAATGTAAGTACATATTTGTTTCAAAATGTTTTTAATTTATATTGCAATTAAAACTAGATGAATTTTCCGTGTTCAACTAAAATTTGGTTGTTTTTTAAACACTCAGGAAGAGAAACAATATATCAATCGATGTTTAATATTTCCTGCAAACAGTGTGTAAAATTTCTGCGACAATTAACAGACAATTTAATTATAATTCGAGAAGGGTTACAATGCGCACGGCCTGTACCTATTTACGATCGATTTTTATAAGTAATAGAGAAAAATTTATTACTTGATTCTTTAAAATCTGTTCTATTATATAATTTAGTTGATATAATTGATATAATTTGATATAATTCCGTTTTATCGTTGATACAATCGTAAATAAATAAAACTAATGTATATTTATTATGAAAATTATTATATTTTAAATTGTAAGGATAACTGATATATATATATTTTATCAAACTATTTCCCAATACAATGGAATTTTCGTGACTAATAATTTTATTTTAATTTTTCTTTTTGCTAGTATTTTCTTAATCTATTGTTATTATTTTCGAGTAATATATTATATTTTCCTTCCCTCAAGCTAAATTTAGGAATTGTTAATATTTTTAGGGAAAAAGAACATGTCGGAAAATTATTAAAGACTTACTTCAAATATTTAATCTTTTTTGACTTAAGAAGCCATCAAAATCCATTTACCTTTAATATGATTGTTTTCCGCTTTCTATTTTTACACTCTTTATACTTTGTTTATCTTAGTAATATTGCGCCCTTGGTGTATCAGCATTAATCATGACTTAGACTTTGTGCACAAAAGAATTTAATGTTACTCTCAGAGTGAATCTTGTTAGTTGTATATGTCAGATGCATGAAAGGGCTTCATTCCGAGGGGCGATTTTCTCAAAAGGCGGCTAACAATGGCTGTCAGTTCTTGCCCCAACGACATCTGACCCGAATGGCACAGCTGCGGTGAATTTAATTGCACCTTGCTTATACCGGGATAAAGAATGACCCAAGATCGTTTAAAGAGCGACCAAAAATTCTTGAGGCGAAAAATCAGGACGCTTAAATGGAAAACTTTTCAAAGTGTCTCATTAGTTAATAACTTCTTTAAGAAGGCGACTGTATAGTTTTATTGAATACATTATTCTATTTCTTATATAAAAGTTTACTACTTAAAATGAATTTTGTCTATTTATGTAAATAATATGTAGGTAGGTAATAGCAAAATTCTCTGATGGACGAAATGTTGCTCTAAAATAGTTTTAAATCTCAGACTTTATATATGTATATTCCTTCTAATTTTTTTTTCTCATAATATATTGCTCGAATAAAACGATATAACTCACTTATGCTGTTTCTTAATTTTTTCTTTAAATATGTCTTTAATGTATAGGTTATATATATATATTTTTTTTTATTAATATTATTTACAAACAAGTTATATTTTCTTATTTATTATTTGTAATTCATAAAAAAAATTATATGTATATTCTCTTTAAGGTGTTGCAATAAACAACATGCACGTAAGTTTTGTATGTGATAATATCAAAAATCTCTCTTAAGACTTAAAGAATCTTTTACTACTGTTTATTATATGTAATTATATGTATCCCTTCGAAGTTGTGCGCGCGAATATAAAATACACGCGATCTTCCATATCCGATACCTATATAGATATTGCCGTTTATGAGCTCTCGTTTTATGTTTCAGAATGGATTTTCAATCGGCACAGAAGAATGAAAGCCTTTATCAGTGCTGTAGCGGATTTTGCATCGATCTGCTGCAGAAGTTTTCCGAGGAAATTGGTTTCACTTACGAGCTCGTAAGGGTGGAGGACGGCAAGTGGGGTACTTTGGAGGTAAGCTCGAGCAAAATTCATGAAAGGTGCTGCTTACTTACGTCGCACGGAAGATAAATGTGTCTTGTAATGCAACGGGAAAATTCCCGCGGAGCATTTGCCGCATCCGCAACGGTGCGCTCGTTTCTTCTTTTTGAACAGTTGAAATTTCTGTCTTTTCATGTCTACGGCAGGCGGCTAACATCGCAAGCAAAACGTAATGCGGCTTAAGCATGACTAATTTCTTTTTACATCTGTCTTTATATCTTTGATAAATTTGTCATATATAAAAAATAGGGAAAAGATCTAGATACTGTTGCAACCCTATATAGATTTAGGGCTGTGTAATTTGAAAGCCCAATTATCTGACGATAATAATTCTCTGCGAGCACGTGTGTTGACCCAGCTATTGATGACTATTATTACGAAATGTACGCATGAATGAGCTTTTGACGCGTTTAATTTCCGCTGCACCAAAGTTGCTTCCGACGATGCAACATATATTTACGCTTCAGCGACAGCTTGAATGGCCTAAAAACAAATAATTTTCCATTTATCGTGCGTCCTAATCACGTTATCACATCATCATCATTTCACGTTTCTCTCTCGCGAGACTGCGGCGCGTATTAAATTACGATCATTGGCACGAAAAATGACGAGAAAAAATACTCGTTTAAATCTTGCATAGAATGCAAAATAATTCTCAGTGTTTTATTCCGTTTTATACAATTATATATTTTCACATTATACAAATATATATTAAATAAAATTAATTCGTGTTAATTTATTTATGCACCGTTTCTTTCGATAAAAACAATTTTATAAACGATAATCGAGTTTCTCACATATCTAACAAATGTCATGATTTATCAACTATAATTATACGCAGAATGGAAAGTGGAACGGGCTTATAGCCGATCTGGTCAACCGGAAGACTGACATGGTGATGACTTCGTTGATGATAAACTCGGAAAGGGAAGCGGTAGTCGATTTCACTGTACCTTATATGGAAACTGGTATCGCCATTATTGTAGCAAAAAGAACAGGCATAATATCACCCACTGCGTTTTTAGGTGAGAATTGCATTTATATAAAGACCGCTTTGTAAACGATACTCATATAATAACATGTTTACAATTCGGCAATATGTTTAAAAAGTACATGTTACCTTTATTATGAATAAACAATGTTACATAAATTGAGTACAATATTTGCGGAAGCAAATAGTAATATATATAATTTCGAAATATTAATATTGCTGGATAAATTAAGAGAATATTTACAAAAGCTGTAATTTCGCACGAATCGTTACCGCACGAAAATACGCGGTGAATTTCGGTAATGCTAAAACGAAATTCACTTTAGCATCTAACAATGAAATTTTCAGAACCGTTCGACACGGCTTCGTGGATGCTGGTTGGCATTGTTGCCATACACGCTGCGACGGTAATGATACTACTCTTCGAATGGGCATCACCCTCTGGTTTCGACATGAAGGTAAACCCTTCAGGCGCTGCGCAAAAACTGGTATTTTTTATTTCGCTTTTTATTAACTATATATGTTTCTACCTAGTTCGCACCTTTACCTCTCAACGCACAAATGTCCATAACGTTACAATTAGAATAGTAACTAATTAATTCCAATGCATGCTTCGGTGTTTGTCAGTCGAAAATAAAAAGAATATACGTTTCTAGAATAATATTATACTGACTTCTAATTTGCAGTTATTGTTTGTACAATTTTATATGATTAACAAAAAATTTTTTCAGGAATCTATTAATTTATTTGTATTTTTCTCGGTATTTTTTAATCATTATACATGGACAGTGTGTGATATTTCCTATATAATTATATAATACATGACTTTTTTCAGCGTGTTATATGTATGATTATTTATTTTGCATGTATTTTGCACAATTTTATGAAATATGTCACTATAATGTTCTTACATAAACTGGTGATAATGTCTGAATATATGTTCTAATAAAAAATGTTATAATAATCATAATCATCAAATTAAATTTTTAATTGGAAAAAGCGTGATAACGATATGCTAATTTTCTTATAATGTGCATATGAACAGTTAGAAACTTTGTTCGTGTTACTGTTATTATTACTGTTATTATTAAATATGGAATTTTTTAAGTTAATGCAATATCGATTTTTTCCCTTCTACAGAAGAATCCATCGACGAACCATCGATTTTCGTTCTGTCGCACGTACTGGCTGGTTTGGGCCGTATTATTTCAGGCTGCCGTCCATATCGACTCTCCCAGAGGATTTACAGCCAGGTCAGTGAAAAGGATCCCTTTCCCCAGGAACGTCCTTCTCCCGACGAATTTTAATTACCGACGCGAGATAGAACTCGAGCGACAAATTAGTCTTCCGCCTCTTCGCTTAACCATTCGAGATCGGTCGCTCTGCGCATAAATGTTCCCGGGCAAACATTTGCTTGCGACAACCGTTCTAAAATGTAAATTACTCTAACTACTTATGAATCGTCAATCATATTGACTCGAATCCAAAATTACTCGATGTTAAGTTATGCACTATGTTGATGCGCAGCTCAAATTTTGTGAGTCAAATTAATTTAATTAATTAAATTGGATTCGAGTAATAAAATATTTTGAGGCAAATATATCACATAGTTATAAGGTTAAAAGGAAGTTAAAGATAAAAGCTTGTTAAAATTAAACGCTTGTTAAAATTAAACGTATGCTTTGGAAGCAAATTGCGAACATTAATGGATATTTATTTCACCGTTGAAACTGATAACATGCGTATAATGTAACTGGAAAATTCCCACATAAGCATAAAACACGAATTAAAATTAAAGTATTAATTAACAAATAATTATTTTATCGAATAAATAATGCGTTTATTAATTCTCATAAAAGTTGCGAAATGTCTAGATTAAACATTTATAACATATATATATACAGGGTGTACCAGACCTAACGTACCACCCGTTAATGGTAGATTGCTGAGATCATTTGGAGACAAAAATCTTAATGCCAAAATGTCGAGGCTGCTACAGTGTTTAAACGGGAAAGGTTCAAAGTTTACTAGTGTGCTTGTCAAAATTTTACGCATTCAGGGACGTCGCATGTCAAAACAACTCTTCCACACTTTACTCAACTCGATAGAAATATTTGAAACTATTATTCACTTTATTTCTTTGTACACTGTTCGCAAGACCGACGAATATCGGGATGACAATTTGGCAGCCTCGACATTTTGGCATTAAGATTTTTGTCTCCAAATGATCTCAGGAATCTGCCATTAACGGGTGGTACGTTAGGTCTGGTACACCCTGTATATATATACCTGACTCGAAGAACATAACTTATAAAAATTGTTAATTCTAAATGTTAATATAATATCTACATAGATTTATGACAAACGTCTGGGCATTATTTGCCGTGGTCTTCCTCGCCATTTACACTGCCAATCTGGCTGCCTTCATGATCACGCGGGAAGAATTTCACGAGTTTAGCGGTGTGGACGATCATAGACTCGCTAAGCCCTTCTCTCACAAGCCCATGTTCAAATTCGGCACAGTACCGTGGAGCCACACAGACAGTACGCTGGCAAAGTACTTCAAGGAGATGCACTCTTACATGAGGGCTTTCAACAAAAGCAGTGTTGCAAATGGTGTCGAAGCTGTCATCAGTGGGTAAGTAATTTTGTGATATAATTCCAAATTTATTTTTTAATACATTGTACATATTTATGTACAATTAAAAATTGCATCTGAGAAACACAAAAAAACCGAAGCAAAAAATGAAACGATTATTTAAAAATAACACAGTAGCGTAGCAAATATATATTCTGAATAAAACAATTTCTCTTTTATGGAAACGATTCATGTGCAAATATCTATTGAAAAAATACCTTCTTGGACTTATGTTTTTGTTTAATGTACAGATAAAAATTGAAGAAACTTTTAATAACTGAAATAAAACATTTTATTTGATTCATTTATATGTTCGTGTTACATGTAAACACATTCCAACAAACAATATTATTTGGCATAAAGAAATACGATACATCGGCTTGAAATTGATTAAAGGAATAGGAATTTAATCATCTCTAAAGTTGGGAATTCTTTGCATCTAATTATATAATATTATGTATATGAATTAAAAAAGATCCCTCGACATTGGCTTCGTCATAATTCCAATTTAAAATATCCTTATGGAGATATAATGAGGTACAGAATATTCTGTTATAACTTCTGTAGAGACTTGGATGCGTTCATTTACGACGGCACAGTCTTGGACTATTCGGTCGCTCAGAACGAGGATTGTCGACTGCTAACAGTCGGATCATGGTACGCCATGACGGGATATGGTCTGGCGTTCTCCAGGAACTCAAAATACTTACAAATGTTCAACAAACGGCTGTTGGACTATAGAGATAACGGTACTTTTGTGCTTCAAATCTTTTTAAGCGTCCCGAAGAATACTTTCACATCTAAAAGTTCTTTCTGTGTGTGTGTGTGTAAAATATATGAATTCATAAATTTTACTTGACGGACCGATTTCTGTGTACCTACGTCATTCCGTCGATTCTAGGAGATCTGGAGCGATTGAGAAGATACTGGATGACTGGGACGTGTAAGCCTGGGAGAGAAGTACAAAAGAGTAGTGATCCGCTCGCTTTGGAGCAATTCTTGAGCGCATTTCTCTTACTGATGATGGGCATTCTTTTGGCGGCGGTCCTTTTACTTCTGGAACATTTATATTTCAAATACATCAGACAACACCTGGCGAAAAGCGATGACGGTGGCACATGTGCTATTTTCAGCCTAGTAAGCATCGCGGATTTTAATATCGCAAGAATCTCGTAATTTCCTGTACTATTTCTGGAACTAGGTCAATCACAGCATTAAAACTATCTACAGTAGGCGAAAAATGTTGAAATATTAATGACATTTTTTAAAAATATGTAACCAATAATCTAAACTATTTTTTAACAATAAAATCTTATACTCTCTTTGAGCAAAATAATCAAATTAATAACAATCTATCTAGAATTTAATAACAAAATACAATACAAATGTTTGAAACGTATTGACAATAATTGATAATAGGATAAAATTGCATATATAACAACACTTTAATAGAAATATCCCAGAAATATTCCTAAAATTCTTTACAAATATATCGGCAAATTTTTATATATATTTTTTTTATTTTACTCGATAATATCGATTTCCATATACTCCGGAAGATTAGTATTGGAAAAAAAGCTTGAAGAGGATAATAATATGCAAAATGTTTTATATATTTAAAGAGCTTAGGGAAGTCCCTGACCTTTCGTGGTGCAGTGTACGAGGCGCAGGATATCTTGAGGCACCACAGATGCAAGGATCCGATCTGCGACACCCACTTGTGGAAGGTCAAGCACGAGCTCGACATGGCCAAGATCAGGATACGGCAGCTTGAGAAGGATCTCGAGGCCCACGGAATAAAGCCCAGCCAGACCAAGTACGCTCCGTTCTTCTCCTAATACCGTTTAATTCCGTATTAAGCTACGAAAGTACTCGACTGCACCGGGTATTTGCAATGCGATCGAGCGAAGAGCTGAATTGATCAAGTTTGAATCGCACTGTTTTGCGAAGACAGAGGCTTGCCCTTTCCCAATGATCAGTCATGCTATTCGATTATCTTCGAACTCGGTTGCTTAATATCCGATGAAGCGTCATTCCCTCGTGAACAATTCGTTCATAACAGTAGTCCGTTCGACTGATTTTATTTCTTTCTACTAAAACGGGAAAAGTTTGCAAAGAGTTTTGAGAATAAATCGCTTCGATATTTGCGTCAGAAGTCTGTATGACAAATGAGGTATTTTCTGATATGATTAATCTTTTAATGGCGGGATTTTCTGAATCGAAATGTCACGGTTCTACATGATGGGAAAATGGAAATCTAATATTACGAGTTATTGATATTGCCAATTTTTTAATAAACGGTAAAAAAATATGGTAGTTTTTTTAGCATAAAAATAAAAGTGAATCAATATTGCATAATATCTAGCTGCAATAACTTTCTATCAAATTTCAGCGCAATGTGCACAATAAAAATGAAATTTATTTATATTTTAAACGCGATTGTTTTTTCAGCGTACGTTTGAGTATATTACAAATATAATTGTTATATATCTCAAATAAAAATACAATTCTCATAAGAACAATTTGAAGGGGTTAAAGAAATAAGAATTATTTGTGAGAAGTATTTCCTTTCTACTTTACTCAGCAATAATTAATATGTCGTGAAATTAAGTTTAGTGTCGACATTGAAAGATTAATTAACGCAGTTTAATCGAGTGAAAAAATGTTTTCGCGGCAGAAAACGAGACGTTCAAACCGCCGACCAAAATTACGCATTTATTTTTCTCTAGATTACGATTTATGCTTTCACGAACGATACTTTTCGCAGAGTGCTGTCGCTTGTTTTCTATTCCCGAAACTGGAAACCTTTGTTCTAGAAAGCTTTCTTTTGAGTCTCTTCATCTTTCCACACTCTTCGCTTTCCTACGGAAATTACTTCGCAAAGCGGAAGTGGACCCGTGATAAAAGTCTACGCATGCAGTTGCACAATTATTCTACCTCTGTCTTTGTTCTAATATCTTAAACAAACTTATGCTCGGTTCTCCATGCAAATTTCTACGTTAAAGTTTAATTACTGCGGAAATCATTGTTGTACAAATAGCAACATTGAAGCCCGTATATCTCCTAATACGAATATTTTGCGGGCCGAGCTTAAGTAGTAACCTACTTTCTAACGTCACTTGGAATCTTGTTTGCACAGCATGCATCTATCTATAATAGGGCGAAACGTGCGTTTTCGATGACACACGTCAAATTACGTCGACGTCTTTTAATATCGCTTAGAGATTCTGTCACGTTTTCTTCTTTTCTTCACATCTTTCTCTCGTTAATGCTGACAGGATCTTTTTTCGATTGCTGCCTTATATTAAAATCGCCCTATATTAAATGCAATATTAAATAGCAGTTATTATTAATATACATATTAATATGTTCTTTTTTCTCTTTCTGGCACTTCAAGAAATCTTAATTTAAATATATTTGTTTGAAAATAAATTCTTAAATAGTTATATTATCGGTCAAATATTTTATTAAATTGTATTTATTTATATAAACATTTTAAATTTATTTCAAACATTGCGAAATTAAATTTGCACTTTTTGTGATGAAAAATACAATATGAAGAGGAAATATGTTTAGATATATTCCATTGAAAACGCTCGCTTTGCCACTTCTATTTAGTTTCGGTAACATGTATATTGTGTACATATTTATGCTTACATACGTACGTTAATATCGTACCGATTATTAGCACGCGCACTTGATTTCTTCTCTATTGTCCGTCTGCGGTATCACACGCTCACTGCGTAGATAATCGGAAAACCTGTTCTTGTTTCGTGAAAAGCGGATCCATCGTCATGTTTGACAATAAGAGAAAAAAAACTTCCACGAGAGTGGAGTGGGGTGTCCCGGGGGGTGTCGTTTCGAGTGAACGGGAAATGGTTTATTTGGGTCATGTTAAGCGATAATTGGTGGTTCGACAACACGAGAAGGAAGCCTGCTGGCACATATCCACGTCGGCTTTTTTAAAGGAGGAAATCCGGAAGTCTCGGCTGGTGGCGAGGGTGCTTCCAAAGTGCTTCGGACCGCCATACACAACCGGAGCCATTGGCGGTGGAAGCTCCGCATCCGCTACCGCCATACTTCGATTCGTAAGTCCGCAATGCCAAACTACACGTAAGAACGTTCGGTGACGCAGGAACTAAAATATATTCTTTCGTTGAAAAAGCTTCAATAAAATTCTCTCTGTTATAAGAATTTAATTTGTCATAATTGCTTGGAGAAGAAAGTTCCGCTAACAATGTCACTTTGATTTATTTTATACCCTATATCTTTGTCATCTTGAGTAACAACACAACATTTAACACAACCCATATGAAACATTTCAATATACTCTGTCCAATAGTTACCATCAATTGCCTATCTTTTTAAAATTGATTGGAAATTATTCCGCAGCGCGGGACGTAATCGTGACGCTAATGAGTCGCTCTCTGTGAGAGCTATGGCAAATCTCTTTCGCAATGCCGGCCTCTACCCTCTGGACGTCAAACTATTGAAAATCCTTTTTACATAATTACACTTTGATTCCACGACACAATTGGCACTCACACTTTGAATTTATATAGCAACGTTCCTACGTCACTGCAATCGGTCTCACATGGTGTAGCAAAAGATCGTTCCACCCATCGTTAAAATTTTGCCACGACTCGCGCGATCCCGCGAGGCTCTGTTGTTTCGTAAACTCGCGCGACCTCCGTTCCCCTTGACTTCACTTTAACTATAATGAAGAAAAGAAAATGTGCAGCGAGAAGAAGAGACAAAGAGACGCCGAGCGTCACGCGGATCGACGACGGCGGGCGTCTCGCTTAGAGAGACCAATCGGTAGAATAACAGGGATGTAGAGATTAAATATAGTCGCTTTTCGCTTCTCTGTAGATTGGTGGATTGTCTTGCATAAGTTACATAAGTTACGCATCAAGTATATATCTCTCGCTCATACACTTTCGTGTCGTTCTTATTATTACGGATTTCTTCTTTTTTTTTTACTTTAATGTGCTCGAGAGCATGGCATGCGAGTTTCCAGGAGGAAATAGTTAGATAACTTAGGCGTGACGGGTGCCAACAGTGTGCACATTATAGGTAATTACCTGTGGTGGTTTGTGGCGGTTAATCGATTAATTACCTATAATGTCCGACGGCGACGACGAGACAATGACGCGGGATGAAAATTAAATCGGGGTGTGGGAATATTGAGAAAGTGCCGTGACCGCGGGCGAAGACGAGGAAGACGGAGAGCATGATAAAGTTTACTTTATACGTGTAGGAGGCAAGTTCCGCGGTGTTACGATGGCGATGACGTAATTCCCGATCGTTTATATTCAGGTACATCGATGCCGTCGAGGTTGCCCGTCCGAGGGATATGAGTAGAAACCATGTGGTCAGTACAGAATACGCCGAGACGTTCTTGCCCACGGAGATTTACAGGTAAAGACCAGGAATTACGTGGCGTTGGATCGGAAAGACCGATTACTAAAAAAATGCGATATTACTTATCATAAAATGTACTATTAAAAATTTTACAAAATGAATTGTACATAAATATTAAAAGTTTTACAAAATGAGATTTTTTAATCGCACTTTCCAATTGTTGTAAATTTATTCATTATATGCATTAAAGCGTATGATTTACCGTTAATTTTATTTTAATAAGTAATGTAAGTTACATTACATAGTGACGCAAAATCTATCAAACTTTATAGGCAGTATTTTTAAATATATGTAATTGCAATTGTTGGAAATATTTGATTTTTATTTATTTCTTGATAATAAAGTAATCTGTATTTATATAAGTAGTACCTATTATTCTGTAAATAATTTTACCTTATATAAATGTAACAAATTCTAAGCACAATAATTTTCGTCAATACTTTCACATCAGAGCTGTTATTTTCTTGAAGTTCTATCTTGTCAATATTGCAGTGCGCAATTACTTATTTATACCATTCGAAAATACCTTGGATTTTATGAAAATAAGCGGTTGTTTGTCATAGGATTCCGGATGATGATGCGACCAGGACGGAAATCGCCGAAATGGAGACAGTTCTGTGATCGTAAGAGGATCGGCTTCAGTCGCCCAATCGCGCCACGCTGGAAGCGTATTGGACAGACTGAGGGGCCCTTGAGTAAGACTCCAGAAACGATGCGATTTTAAAAAAAAAAATCGTGTCCTGTTGCTTCTGCCTCGAACAACGAGCCTCACACACATCAACCTTTCGTTCGGACGAAGACGCTGATCCGCTGATATCGATCCTCAGAAACTGTCGTCGCGCGCGCGGTGAAACAACGAGAGGAGGAACGTCGTCAGTGCCTATCAATGATCGAAAATCAATTAGCGACCAAGAAGACATCACTCGAGGATATTTTGTGACTCGAAGAAGTGCATTTGTTGTTGACACTTGCGTTACGCTCTCGAGAAATGCATTCTGTGTCCTTTGAAATAACGGAAGGACCTTATGGCAGTTGCATTCACACAACAATAGTGATCGTTGCGAGGAAATGTCTCGGAAAGTTGCTGAATCTTCGTGATGTTTGGACGAGCACTCGATAATTGAGCCGGATATTGATCTGCGAGGTATTTATTTTTACCAACACGATCAACAAGGCATGTCATCGAAGCTAACTGCTTCGCGCTCACGTAGTTGTGTGCACATGCAAAGATTTGTTTCAAAATTTCAAATCTGTGCCTAAAATCGTCTGGACACGGCTCGTGTAATGCACTAAATGATCTATTAGGCGTTCTAAAATATGGTTAGTATTTTGATAAGAACAAAGTAAAAAATTTTTAATTGTTTTAGAATACTTTGAGATGCGCGACCATCTCATTGAAATAACTAGTTTTCATTAAATATATCATTTTTTCATTAAATACTCATATATTTTTATAATTACAAAAATCACTTATTGTCAGTATAGTAAAAAGATTTTATAAAAATTCTATTAATAAATAGATATTTATTAATAGAATTTTTACAGAAACAATTAGAACATCACATTGTCCATGATACATTTTTGTTTACTTTTATCATAATTATTTATTATCTTTGCAATTCTCTTTGATATATATTTCGCGATACTTTTACTTATTTTACTGCTATTTTTTTTAGAGACTAATTTTAATTTGTCTTTTTTTAGACTCGGATCTACATACATTTTAATGTTGATTTTTAATCTAATTTTTATAATATGTTCCAATTATAATTATAATTTAAATTTATAATGTATCTATTATTTATAGAAAAGAACGGTTACGTTATTATATATTATAAATACTTTATTATATTTTTTATTATATATATTTATTTTTTAAGGATAATTAGTAAATATATCTTACCCCTATTTTAAATCCTTCTCATTTTTTGCTAGTTATCCCTTGTCATCTTTTATTTTGTCATATTTTATTTTTTACGTTTTATACATTAATATATAATTATTTAGAGGCGTCGCCAGTGCAAGAAAGACAATTGGAAAAATTTCAATTACTATTGACAGCTGGAACCAAGGTCACGGAGGAAAAGGCACATATTCATTCAGGCACCAACAATGCAATAGATAGTTACGAAATTCCTAAATCTTTTAAAAAGGACATATTCAACTTTGTACGAACTCGTGCCAGTTTTCAAATAAGTGTTATATGGTAATACGTCGATGCGAACAAAAAGATTCAAAAACTGAGAAACCTAATCGATATCTTGATGGAAAATGTCAATGTGTACCATACGAAATACTTATATGATATCCAAGCCTGTATGTCGAATAAAGTTAGTGTTAATGAGTCCGTATAACTGTAAAAAATATAGTATAACATATATATATTTAATATGGTTACACACAATGAAATATTCTAAAAAAAGAACATATACTTGAAGACGTAATATGCTCAAAAACAAGAAGTAACATATATAAATATGGAATAAAAATCGAACCATAATGCGCGCGTATTGTGGAGCGTCAGGACACGTTATTTTTAAATAGAAAAAAGAAAATATCAAGCAAATAAACATAATCAATAACAAAAATAAGGCAACAATGATGGTTTAGTGAATCAAAAAGATACCAAAAAACTAATAAATTACATCTGTGTGAAATATTTTATATTAATAAAACGCGCGCGATGCCTAAAATTGTGATTTATGGTGGACATGCAAAAAAACGATCAGTCGATAACAATTTATTATTCTTATCTGTTTCTCAGATATTTTACAAAACTATACGTAAATTTTATAGATTTTTGTAGACCGCGTAAGTCTTTAATATTCTGGAAGGAACACAGAATGTCATCGCAATCTTTGACACAACGTCCTGACAATCCGCAATAGATGATGATTACTCGAAATAACGAACGAAACCCTTCAAGCGAATTCGAGTTTCACGTGCGCATCGGATTCGAGAATTAAGATTAAATTTTAAGACTTATGTCGCTGTATATAACTGCATTGATTCGTATGAACTTTAAAGTGCATTGCAGGCAACAGTATTCCTTTTCAAAAATTGAAACATAAAATATTCTATAGCAACGTTGTACGCAAGATAAGATCATAATCATAATAAAGTATTAAAAATATTTAAAAAATTTATTATCAGTTTATATTTATCATCAATTTACAAGAAAAATTAAAGTTGGATATTTTTATATTAAATTAAAATTAGATATATCTATACATATAATTACGACAATAGAGCTTTATAATAAAGCAAATATTTTGTTAAATTATTTATAATTTATTTTTAAATAAAAAGTCAAGAAATGAAATAACCCATTTTATTGAATTATGTATTGGATTTTTATTGGATAATTTTAATAAAATTTTTTATTTGTAGAAAAATTTATATGGTAAATAAAATATATTGATTAAAAAATAGAAACTTTATACTTATAAACATGCATTTAATTATAAAAATTATAAAATTTTCTGATATAAATTTTTTTATACTAAACGCATTTTTCGCGAATATATAACGCATTAATTTTAGAAATATGCACGTAATTTATGTTAAGTACAAATCCAAATATATATTTTTTTACAATAAAATTTGTAATAATAAGTAAAAATATTATTAAGTTTATATTTATTTCTTCAGCTTTTAGGAAATTATGCTTTCCAGACTTGCAATGCACGTTAAGTTATACGCGGAATGAAATAAAAATCAGAGCATACTTCGTAAGAAAAAATACAAAAGGCCTCGAGATGCTCGCAATCAATTCCGCTTAATCCCATCCATAAAATCATTAACTATCCGTACTAATTATTGTGTGATGTGCGCGCGTGGATGAGTTAGGACGCAAATTCTCGTCATCCGCGGAGTATTTTAAGAAATACATTGCTGTCAGAAGAAAACATGTTGTTACTGTTGTTGTTAAAGATAAAGGGAAATGTTACGTTGTTAAGTCAAATGTGAGATAATTATTCTCAGAGAGTATTGGCATTGCGTATTCGAATATACCTATTATGATAATAATGGAGCCGGCAGGGTCGCTCGAGTTTCTATATGTGCTCGGACATTCGCGCAATTGATGATCTTACACGTTTAGGTATATTTGTATGTCCATCGAACGTGTAAGAAAAATGTGCAATTTAAATTTTTTTGGAAAATTTTTTATTTCTTACAAAATCTCTTTATATGTAAATATTAAATTTGTTTTATTGAATTATTCTATTTATAATAATATTTTTTTATTGCTTCTACTATCTAATTTTGTTATAGATTTTACACATGTGTAAATATAATTCATAATAACTTTTTATACTTTATAATAATGGAAATACTTTATTAAATTTCTGAGAGAATTTATATACTAATAATAAACGGGTATACAGCAAATACGCGTAGGATGTTCGAGACGTTTAATAAAAATTGCAAACGTAAATAAAAAAACGTGCAATATTTGAATAGTCCAAAGCTGATTATGCACCAGTAGTCAGTACTGCCAGCTCCAAGCTATTACATATGCCATATGATTCTAATTAAACTTTTAAAGTTAAGATCCTTATGTACATGAAACCTTTTTCACACGTGGAGTCTCATTCCTATGCTGAAAACTCTCATGTGGGCGTGTGGAATGGATCTAATCCTCTTACAGGACTGAGTGGAGTGCAAGGCTTTATAACAAGGATTTTCGATCCTTGTCGACTTCACAGTGCATTCGTGCGCGATTCGCTCAGACGAGGAGAACTTTCCACACGTGCGATTCCTCTTCGTTTTACGTCTCAGCTGTTATAAATCTCCCCACTGCATGCACGTGCATTCGTAAGCTTGCACCTGCCGATTATGTTAATCCACTCGAGCGACCGTTCTCCACAAATGCAAAGCGCCCCTGCATTTCGGTCATTTTCCGTTGTACGGTGTGCGCACTCGTAATCTATCGCGGTATCGCTCGAACTTGCGAACTGTCCGCCATGTCGCGGAGAGACAGCTTCTCAAATATGTTTACGTCGACAATAGTCCTCTTAATCAAGTGGATTACCGTGCGCTATCATGGCGGCACGATTATTTAAGTCGGCGCAACGATTAGCGATCCATTAACTTAATTAGCTAATAAGATTAATAGGATGAAATAATTGTACGATTTGATTTATCGATTAATCATCATTAAACGCTAATGGGACATGTGAGAATTGATGTTTACACGAAAATTAATCCTGCGAAGGAATTGTAACACATGTTCCCTGTCGCTTCTTTCAATATCGTTCAGAGCGCGATTAACTTGAGCGTCTATTGAAACTGCAATGTAAACGCTGCGGGCAATGCGATTTAATTAATTAATTTTATATGTGACTATATACATATATGCCGTGGGCCTTTATATCGAATGTGATGTTAAAGCAGTCACTATCGTGGAGCTACCTTCTCCAGACACTGCCTAACTTTGAGCTGGTTTTTACCTACGGCGAGGTGACTGACACAGCGATGCAGCGTGTGAATTGCGAAAGAAATTGAAATTGACTACAGGATGATATGAATAAATTTGCATTTGTCAGGTTTGCATTTTCATTTATACTTCATCTCGTAGGTTTTATAAACGAAAATAAGTGTAGCAAATTACACCTCTGCGCAAAAGTTTGTTTCCTGCGAGATGCAATCTTATGCGAATAAAAGAATCAACGAGAGTGCTATAAGCGAAAATTAGATTGCATTAGCGAAAGTAACTTTGCGCTATAACATAGATAAAGATCGCGTGATTATTTAATATCCAAATTAATTTGTCTATTAGCTTCAATTTAGTTATTTTTATTTATAAGGTTCGTTTTTATTACCTGTGAACTATACATTATTTTTGTTTATACTAAATAATTCCAAAATATTCTTTACTGTGGTGAAATGTTATCGCTACTGCAATTTCAGCGCACGTCACGACGTTATTACACTTAAACTTGAGCTTTGAGAGTCAAACGCGGTTAGTTGCGCGGAGTTTCCGGAAACTCCGATGTCTTTCCAAAGGCTTCAGTTTGTCAATCTCATCTTCTTTGGACTTGATTTAATGATTGGATTTCACTTCTCTTTGCCGGTTAGTTCCAATTTTCATTTCTAATTCGAATAGTTTGCAGATTATAAATATTATAGCATAATCTTTCTGGTATTTTCTCTTGAAAATTACACTATCTTTGTACATTCAATTTTTAAATACTCACCTTATGCTCGTCGGAGAGCTTGACACTGTTTAATTTATCAAATCACTGCATCGCTGAAGATAGCTCAAAGTTGAGCCGAAACGTACGATTTATAATTTGTATTAAATTATTAATTAAATGTGTTACATAACGTTAACTCACGCACAACTAACTGCGTTTGATTCTCAAAGCCCACTTTTCCTGTTGCTCGTTAATTTTAATATCAAGAGTCTTTAGTTAATTTATCACTTACTTAAACTTGAATCATACTTAAACGGAAATTACGGTACATTGTAAAAATTTTTATTTGTAAAATTTCTTTGACGATACGCGCTTTTAATGTTATACATAACTAAAGCTAATCAAGCATTAATCTTCTAATTCTCTTATTATACTTATATAATTCGAATTATTGCGAGACTCAATTACAATGTAGGTAACAAGGACAATGCTTGTAACAACATGAAATTTGTCACAACGATTCGTCAATCAGAGTGGTTGCGAAGCACCGAAAAAATAATCACTGTGCGCACACATAAAATAGCGGCCTTAATAATTTCCAGTATGGTAGTCGCTGCGAACTCCTTATACTTGTAACTATTAGACGTACACTGAATTTTTTCGAACCGAGAGTAGATGACGCGAACGACTTCTTTTTACGATCTCTGATGTCGGACTCAAATCCCTCGCCTTTTAAACTTTCTATTACTAGCCGAAACTCTTTCGATCACGATCTGTCTATTATAGATGAATTATTTAAACAAGAACACTCTCTTACGTCAAAACCGATCGGCCAAAAAAATTTTATATTTAAATAAAATATTTATAATTCTAGAAGTTTGCAAGTGATAAATGAAATAATATCAATCATTCTGATTAATTGTTCGATCAAAATTTACAATATTTAATATACGTAAATGTTACAAAAAAATCATATACGATAAATATTTTGCAGCAATTTATTGATACATCTCATGAAAAAATTGAGGTCTTATTAAATTAATCAACTTGTTAAAAAATGTAGGTTATATGAGAGCACGGTCTTGAGCACGGTCACAGACCGTATATGAGAGTAATGTATAAATATTAACGTCACTTCCTAATGTTTTCCGTGAAAAATTATGAACTTACGTTGCATTGCGCGAGGATCAATACAACGAATAAGAAACGCCACTTTTCAGCGACTTATGGTCCAAAAGTTGTTTTATTTCAGAGATAATCAAGCTACATAAGTGATTAAAATATTCTTTTTAAACGTAATTAATTTTGTTATCTCTTAAACTAAATTTATTAACTTTTGTTTATTATATTTTTGTGTGTATTAAATTATAAGTAAACTGGAGATATTTTTATTTAAACATTATTCTCGAAGAGTGTACTCGCGCGAATCAACGAAAAATTTAGTTATTTATATCACGGGACGATATAATGTTCGATTGTTGCATCGAAATGGTTGCGGCTACGATTTCAAAGCGCATAATCGTAAAAAAAATTCTAACCCTAGATTATAGATATGAAATCACCAAAGGCGTCCCACCCGAGCGTGAAGGGTCACGCCGTTTTGTGCCAACCGAAAAGATTGCTGTGACATCACAATTAGAGGTATCACATGAGTATGTGCATACCGAAGGTAAAATATGAACTCGTGTGTAGTATATATCGTACTCGTCGGTGTATTTGTACATAATGGGAAGTCTCCTCCGCTCGATAAATCCTTTCGTCCTCGCTTTCCGTCTTCGTCATCGAGGACTAGGATTAGCAAACAGGAAATCCTTTAGGATTAGCCCTTTAGGCAAGCCCTTTATATAGCAAGCGTGGCTTGGAAATGAAACCTCGCGATCGAGACCCTTGCGGCAATAATAAGGGTCCCTGCTCCCTCTTTCTCTGATTCTACTTCCGTCTATCTCTCTTGGGGTCTAGGATATTGTATTCGTGTTTCTAGCCCAAGAGAGAGCGAAAAAGCAAAAGAATACCCATACGATGTCGTGAAATAAAACTCCTGTCCGTATGGAACGACGGCGTTCATGAGTTCCGCGGTGAAAGTGAACGGGCGAGGGTGAAACTCGAACGGGACGAACGGGGTTGCTCCGCGAACTTCGAGCAATTGTATTCGTAACGTATCGTGCACGTTTTGGCAGAACGCGCAAACATTAAAAGGGCTTATAAGGAACATACGTGGTACGTGATTGTATGTTGTTTCCAATAAAACATTGTTGTTTTGTATATTAGTGGTCCTGGTTCTTTATAAAGCGTTATCATTCTCTTTAAATATATTTTCTTTCTCCTATTACTTAAGTCAAAATGCTTAACAATAGATTATTCATTTTATTTATAATATCGATATGTAAAATTCAAGCTTTACTTAATACGTATCAAAAGATTCCAGTATTTGTAATTTTTATTATACATTATAATAATTATAATAATATATTATTTATAGGATCAAGAAATAAAATTATGCATATGAAATTTCATTGCTGCTAAATTGTATAATTCTTTTAATACAATTTTGTATTTTGTACGTTAACTTTATTTTAATAGTCTCTCTTATTAATATTTATTTGTGACAACTTATACATATTACCTGTATATTAATTTCTAAATATTTTATACCTATGCATCATCGTATTATTGTCTTCAATATTTGCTTTCAAATTATCGTTATCAGTGGCAGAAAATATAGATATGTGCTTTCTCGATTCATCAGTCGTCGATAAAGGAAAAAACATATAATAAGAGTTTATAGTGTTTATTGATTTTGCAAAAATTTAGCGAGTAGTAACGATTGCTGATAACGACTGAAATAATTAAATGCACCATAAAACATCGCATATTTATCATCCTAATGGAAGTATTGATTGTGATATTTCTTAGATTAGTTTATTAAATCTTCATAAAATATTTATTTTTATGAATATTATTATGGTTTTCTGATAAAATAGATTTCCATTTAAACTATAGACGATATAAACCAAATTTGAAATAAATCTAGTACATAGGATAATTTATATATTTTATACTGTGAATAAACTATGGAAAAATAATGTTAGAAGTTGCAAAAAATTGTATGTTAGTTTACGTTATGCAGCTGTAGGTATGTACATCTCTTTTTCTTATAAGTAATACATTATTCAAAATTGGTAAATTAAATTTATGATTAAGATAGTATAAAACATTTTTTATTCAACAATGTAAATGTACATATTTCTTTCAGTGATTGCAATTTACACGACTGTGCGATTTAGGCAAAATAAAAATCAGAAACTTTACTCGCATAAATCTTACACTATAATATACGTCAGATCTAGAAATAATGTTAGCACAATGTTTTCTCGTTTGTATAAAATTTGTTTTACAGCCATATCAACAATAGAAGCAAAACTGCGAGAAGATTGCGAAATGGTCACCCGATAAATATCTGAAAACCTGGGCAGTGGGCATACTGGTAGAGTGGTCACATGTTAAAGATTTCACGCGTATCGTATTACGACAGATCCGCGTCATAAAGAACGAGAGCGGACCTACTGTTACATTGAATGTGCGTTGTTGCACACTGTTTATATGGCCCTCCGCGGAACTCCGTCGCTTCTCCGGTGAATCTGCATTTATTGCCGCCTAAATAAAGTGCCGCAGGCATAAATTGTTTGTATTTTAGTGGACGAACCAGCACCAGCGGTGCAAATAAAACGAATCTAAAAGCACGCCTCGTTCCTTTTTATCTGTTCATGCATCATATATATCTGGAAAACGATTGAACGAGGGTCGAAATAGGGATGATTAACTGGCGAATTCATTCGGTCAATGTAAATAAAACCATCGAAATGCAAAAAAAGTTTACCCAATGCGTGAACGATTAGGATATACGAATATTATTGCGTGCGTTTCAACCGCGTAAATAAATAAATAAAAAGAAAAAAAGGCTATCGGATATCCTTTGCGTCGTGATAATTACAAAGTTAAGAATTCATTATCACAGATATAGGTTCTATTTTTAATTTATTTTGACTTATTTGCCTATTTATATTTTTTTAAATATAAATATTTTAAATGCAGAACACTGCATTTTTACGTTGCATTACTTACGCACAATGCATTACACGCGTTACAACTATTAATTGTGACGCATGTAATGCATTGTGATGTCGATTGTAATTTTACTAATTTTATCATGGAAAATTGCAGACGCGAGTTCACAGTGACATTTATTTTGCTCGATTATGGCAATGTTTTATATAACGTTATACTTGTATGTAAACGGCGCGGATCTCATTATCGATCTCATTTCTTACCTGCCCTCCAAACCCAACGACCCTTTAACCATTTCTATTTTTTCTTCCTTTGAATCATTTTTCTCTCTCGAGGATACTGTAGTTTCCCAGAAATGGCGAAAAATCGACAGAACTATTAATTGGTTCTGTCAATCCAAACAAGAAAGTAGAGTACCCAGACGGCGATGGAGCTCCGTCGGAAACGCGACTCGTGTCGACCAGAAGATTGCGTGGCGTGCATCACTCTGTAATTTCCATTAAAACTCTAACTTTCTCTTTTTTTTGCTAGTTAATAGTAGTTAATAGTGTCACAATATTTTCATATATTTTTTTTCGTTATAAGGTATATATTTCCAATCAAGGTATACATAATCAATCATAAAAATGCGTACATATAGATACCCTCTATATGACGTATAATAGACT
This sequence comes from Leptothorax acervorum, assembly GCA_035220615.1. Classification (NCBI taxonomy): domain Eukaryota; kingdom Metazoa; phylum Arthropoda; class Insecta; order Hymenoptera; family Formicidae; genus Leptothorax; species Leptothorax acervorum. Next base: position 2,929,527 of record JASTWQ010000086.1, read on the forward strand.
CTAAAAATTTCTTATTTTACATTGATATGTTGACTTATTGTTATACAATATAAGATTACAACCGAGGTTGCAACATAAAGAAACTGCTTTTAATATTTAATATTTTTTTTAGTAAAACTCAATAGGCTTTTATTCTCGATAGAGAAGACTAGGAAAATAATAAAGAGAAATTATTTTTCATAAAATGCACTAATGTCTCAATAATTAAAAAGTAAAAATTTTTTATTTTTAATATAATGCAAAAGTTAAACGGATTATAAAATAATGCTAGATCATGTCCATTAATTATTAAAATAATTAGAGTAATTATCCCTTTTAATTTAATGTCCGTAACATGCAGTATAATAATAACAAATTTTATTATATTTTCCAATTCTCTCTCGTTCAATATAAACAATTTACAATATTTTACCAATATTTTACTGTCGTAATTCCAGAAATGCAGCAGTAATATTTAGCGCTGAATCAGAAAATGTAATAAACGAATTAATTAATTAACAAAACACATGATGTACAATCCAGCACCAGATTTAACAAATTAAATTTAAAATAAAAATACAAGTAAATGTGTATAAATGTTATATGTTTCATTTTAAGGGCGAAAAAAGGATAGTTAGGAAAGTTGATTTTGCTGATTGAATCCACTAAATAATATTTTAATAAACTAAAATAATGAGACGCTTAAGCAAGTAATAGAACACAGGCGACCAGAGAAGTGCATATCAGGGAATAATTTTGATTTTATTATTTAGCGCTAAATAATGCCATGTACAACGCCGTTCTCTGTAATTTCTGACGGCGAATACATAGAATACATAGAGTATAACGATGAACCCTCGTTTCATTTGTCATAAAGGCTAACTATTGTCCAAACGAGATCTATCACGATGCTCATTTATACTGTAACTTAATTAACGCAGATCGTGACCGTTATGATGCTGAGCGAGCCATATTCCCATTCATCCACGCATGCAGCTCATCTCCAATTATAAAAGTAAAATTGGAGATTCGCGTGCGCTATGGTAAAAAAAGATTCTGAGAAATGAAACTTGAGACCTTTAGATTACAGAATTTAAAATTCAAATTTTTTTTCAAATTACGTAGAAAAGCTTAAAATGCAGACGTGACAAGAATTCCATGATTTCAAATGTTCAAAAATTCAAAGAGCTTACAATTCAAACCTGAAAAGTATAAAGATAGCTTCCAAATTTTTATATCCAAGAGTTCAAGAATCCTAGTCTTTATAGATTTAAGATTAGATATAAGAAAAATTTATTTTATCTGGAATTTTAAGTGATACGAAAAGCTATAAAAATAAATTAATAAACAGACCTGATAATCTAACCATTAGTTTATTATTTTTATAAATGGTTAAAATCATCGAATCAATAACGGTTACGGTCACTGTTAATAAAGCGTTTTACTGAGGAATCTGTCACAATGTCACAGTAATTAAGTAAGTAAACGACTGCACTGCTTAATACCAGACATTATAGCATCACGAAAGAGTCTTTTGGTTTATTCGTACTACTAGCAATGTTACTTGCAAGTCATTATCTAGTGTGTGACGTAAATATATAATACAGTTTATATATGTATATATATACACGTTACGTACGGTGTTGGCATAATGTGTTAAAATATAATAAACTACAGTATGGTGGAGTTTAGCACACACTCGTGAAAATTAGTAAATGTCGAAAAAAAATTATTCGACTTAATTAATTATTTTGTATGTAAGATCGATAAATTGATTCAATGATCGTTCTTTTAATCGCTAAATAATCGTCTAATTTGATTTAATAATAAAGATATACCTGCAAGAGAGAATACATGCGTAATAAAAATAATTTCTTGCGCATATATTGGCTAATCTATCTAATAATTATAACGAATCCTTGAATTTTTATAATATGTATATATTCAGTATATTAATCTATGTTTCATTACAGAATTTCTTAGTCAAGATATGGTATCACGCGTCAAAAACTCTCAAATTCGCCATGATCAAAGAATCGATAGGCAATCGTATGACATATAGACAAATCATTTAATAATTTGGCATTATATAATAATAAATTAACAAAAATATAAATCATAAGAATAATTCATGACAATATCAGTATGTATTAAGACTGTCTTATAATTTTTTATTTGGAATTAATAAAAATAACAAAGTCATTGTAAAATATTAGCCAATTGATTCTTTGATCACTCTTCAACTTGTAAGACTTCACGCAGTGACTTGTAAGATCTTAATAAGCAGAGGTAAAACTAAATTTTAAAAAAGATATAAACAATAAAAAACATGTAAAATATACCAATAGTCACATATCTAAAGATTTATATATAAAGATGTATTCACTTAAAATAAAAACATGTACAAAATTTTTATAGCTTGTGCTTTCTTTTTTTAAAAAGTTATGTAGAAATGTAAAAATGTTAATTTAAAGCAAGACTTTTTAAATATGTAAGGATCTGAATACATAATTGCATAATCTAGTGTCAAGCATTCTGCCTACAGCTGCCTCTGCAAAAAGGACGAATAAATCGTTTTTATCGTCCGACACTGCGAATTTATCCAACGCTCGGTTTGTCACCTGGTAATTCTTTTACGAAAAGAACTGACTGAATCGGGTGTCGTTTTGCGTACACACTCGTGAATTCAGGACATGCAAAACGTGACAACGGTAACGACCAGCTAATCACGCATCGTTTTCAGTCCGAGCGCACATGTCACGTCAAGTCTCTACCTTGCTAAGTCCACTGAAACGAACGGACAGCCGATGAGAACGTCACACGCAGTTTCCTCGAGGATCACCTTGAGGACATGCCGTAAACTGGTGTGATTTGCGCACAAATAGTCCCTCCCTCCGGCCTTTCTCGCGAATTGATCACTGCACTTCACAGACGAAGAAAGTCTCGAAGCTGCAGGGACTGTCATTCCATTTGAGCCCTTTGCCATCCCTGTTCCAGAGCTCCAGGCAATGCTCCTCCTCGCCATTTTCGTATCTGAAATAGAAATAAAGATATTAGGTAAAATCCACATTATTTTTAAACAATAAAAATTCGTGAGAAAGTATGTTATTTAATAACGTATTTGTGGTATCAATCCTGGCTAAAAATCTAAGTTGCACATCTTCTTATAAAATTTATTAAGATTTTGGAACTTTGCAATATATATAAAATATAGTAAGGCACATAAAACACTCTATAGCTCTAATAATTTTAAATGTGCATCTAACATATATTGTAGGATATAATCAAATTATCTTTTTACTATTATATACGTGTTTTTAAAAAGAAGAACACGTAATATATAATTTTATATTATAAATAAGTTATAATTACTAAAGTATCAAAAATATTATAATAGAGAAGATTAAATTCTTTTTAAAATCACCAAAATTGAGTTTTTTTCTTCATTAAATTTAAAGCAATTTCTTCATTAAAGAGTACACAAGAATGACTCACAACTTTCATTGGAAACGAATTCTAGTACCTCAGTAACCGATTTATGACAATTAATCGTATCGCAATGGTAGGGGCAAATGGAATTTGCGCGATCGATATCAGAAGGAATGTAAATTGTTTGCAATCGTATCCCTTACCGGAAATTATTTGGTTCGCCGACGTTCCAGTTCTCGAACGTGATCGGCCTACCGTTAGCCATCCAGAAAAAAGTTCCCTCCTCGGCCTGGTCGGTGCCAGAGGTCCAAAAATGCTCGTGACCGAGACCGAAGTCTTTGATATGCTTCTCAAGTCTATCATTCTCCTCTTGCGAGGCTATACTCGCCAGATGCATTCCGTGATAACGACAGTATTGCGAGGCTCTGTACCAGTTTGCCTGCGATGCAAAAAAGGGATGGTTATATTTTACCCTAATTTTTCCTTTTCGGCGAAACGCTATCAGTTGTAGGTACAAAATGTTCTGCATAAAATGTATGAAGAATAAAATATGTTAAAAATTAATGTGCTATCATAATAATTCGTAATCACTACATTTCGATTAAATCTCAATCGACATTAAATATTTAAACAATATTAAAGACTAAAGTTATTCGACCGTACATATCAAACAAAATTAAATTAGAATAATCGCCAATAAAGATTGATTTAACTAAAGGGAAGAAGGAGATAATATGTGTATCACACAATAAAATAATATTAGGCTATTAAGATCCAAGCTTGGACCGTTATGGCGATTATTCTAATTTAATTTGGTTAAATATTTAAGATAAAATATTTATATTTAATATAAAATATTTAGTACTATAAAAATTATTTATAAATTATTTATGATGCTAAATGATATCATAAATAACGATTATGTAAAAGAGAATACCGTGAGAGCGAAATGCGATGACCTAAAGCGTTATGTTAAACGCTACGATAATAATTATGGTAAAGAGAAACGCTTGAACTATTGGTAAATTATGTGTAATCAAATGATAGTAGAGATAAGCTGTCCTTAATATTCATATATAGTATCTGTGATCCCGTTAATTATAGCAGATTGGTCGCGGTATTAATAATTAACAGCACCCAGATTGTAGGAGCACATTAATATTCACATTAAAGTTACATAATCACCCATTCTGGTATCGATTCGGCAGATCATATTCCAGAACCTGTTTGGAATATTATTAACAATGTTACTAACAAAATCTGTTATTTAATATGTCAATAATACGAACTATAATTATCACACAAGAAGTAAATAGAAATTTTTCATGAATAATCAAATAGTAAGAGTATCGCGTAGGCCCGTAGGCCGTAGAGAGTAATCGTTAAACGCTAAGATTTATATTTAGACAAACTAAATTTATACACACTAAAAATACTGAACGTAAGGGAGAGAATGCTAATATCAATGCTAAATAATGCTGTTTTTAATATAAATCTTGTTTTAGATTCTAATAAAAGTATTATTAAAAAAAAAGAAATCTTTCTTCCTTGATAAATTAAATTTTCTAAACAAAAGGTTCCGAACTATTTTAAACGTTTTAAATTTAAGATTGACCTTTTACCGCTTTCCAAAACAGTCAAGTACGTATACGTATATCTCATATTTAACCAAGTGAAATTATCAACTCAATACTGTTTATCTTGCCTCGGGCTGTTTATGATAGCACAGAAATGTTTATTAGTATTACGTATCGCAATATTTTATGCGGTTAAGAGAAATCTGAAGAATGTTCAACATACAGCGAATTTGTATTCCGATATTTCAATGTTACACAATCGATTGTGTGGGTACCTTCGGTCATTCGCACTGCATTATGTAATTTTTATGACTGCGGTACGTTGCAGAAGCGTGAACATCGTGTTGGCTTCATCGACAGTGGTTCTTTATGATCGTTACGAACTTCCTCGCGGCGTTTCGTCGCATTCACGCTTAGCCGCTGCGAGTAACCATTTAATTAAGTGCAAAGTTGGTTCTCGGCTATCACATCGTACACGTACCGTCTCGAATCCAAGCAGAGAGAATCCTGTAGGCCTATTCTGTAACTGTTAACGACAGTTTCGTTAGCGTTACATTTGCGTTGCGCAGCTTTTTTACCATACATAATATCTGCGCAACGCAAATATAACGCTAACGAAACTGTCGTTAAGAGTCACAGAATAGGCCCACAGAGCGGCCGTGGGCGAAAAGCTGTTACTTTATTTTGAAGCGTCTCTTATATGTCCACAAAATGTGAACATTGAACTACGTAGCCAATATTTATGAATTCCACAGATAATGTCCACGATTTTGTGATTTTCTTCCGTGTTATGTTTAGGATTTTTTTAGTTCTCTGCCGTGTTGTGTTCACGATTTTTTGGTTTTCTTCCAAAAAGAACAAAAAACTTGTGAACATGGCAGGGAAGAGAACTACAAAATCGTGGACATTACCACAAAATCGTAAATATATATAGTGTCCGTGTTACGCCCATAATTTTCGAGTTATATATATGTCGTGTGGCCGCTCTCAGGTTTCTCTCTGATATATTAGTATATTGTAGTTTAGGAATAATTATTGTTTCAAATAAAGATACGCATTATATAGATAAGAATATAGATTTAATGAAACTTTTACATTCGTTAATCAAATCGATAGCTATGCATTTCTCAAAACTGTTTTTCGGAGCGACTTAATTGTTTAAAGAATATGAATTGAAGTAATATAAGGAATGCGAGATGATGATAATGGAAATTATAAATTATTATTTTGTATTTTTGAACAGTCAATATATATTATCTCGAGCCTTTTTATTTCATCATGATTTAGAAATAATAGAAGAAAAGGAGTAATTTAATTATTTTATAAAAAATAATTCTTGTAAAGATTTCTTCCGGAAACTGTATAATTATTTAACTAAATATCTAATTGAATAATAAATATAACGTTCAATGCGCATAAGAATTATGATTTAAACGTTAGATCTTTTGAACATTGTTTTAATATAAATTGTGTATTTGTTTATTACAGAATCAACATAGCTACGTTATAATCCTGCTGTTGCACATCGGAGTCGGTGAGTGATAACTTAACTTTTTTGTTGAGATAATTGATATAACTGTCAATCAGTAATATGAATGTTAGTCAAATCAAAACTTGTCAGATATGACGTACATACAAATATATTTTTTATTATTACCATTAAAACATTTGCTTCAATATTTCATGAATATTACAGTATATATTCAAATAACGAAAGTTTAGGTATTACAAGTCACACAAAAATCTTTGCATATACTGCTTTTACATACACAGACTGTTTAAGAAAAGTGATTATCGCAATTTAGAACAAGCAGATTTTTGCATATTCTGCTTGTTTTGTGGAACTTAATGAATCTTTTCGGACCTTAAGCGCTATGCATGCTAATTAAAGTTTGCCCGAATTAACATCGTCGGTAATTATCACCGTTGATAGCTATAATGCTTATGTAAATTATTTGTCTTAACTGCAAACTGATCTCCATGTTAACATAGCAGGAACTAAACTCAGAATTAATATACAAGTACATATAAATCAAATTTTAATTAATTTTTGTTAATTAGTAATTTTAAATTAGTTTTTAATTACTAATTAAGAAATTAAATATTCTAAAAGAATTTTCGCAAGAAAAGAGTGTGCCTAAATTCAAAAAAGAATCCGAAAAATCTTTATAAAATGTTTCGTGTTAAAGTTTTACCTCGCCGTCATAACTATAAAATACTTTTGTGCTTAAGAATCTTCTATTCCTATTTTAATCTTGCAATATTACCTACTACCGCAATAATTTTGTTGCAACAACCATATTATTATTATTATCAGTTGTTACAATATCTGCGTATGGCATTTATCGTATATTATACATCTTTCACCCACGCAGTCGTTCAGAAAGAATTTATTCAAGAGAATGGTAAATATTGTCTTTCGCTTCGTCAACGTCAACGGTACCGAATTTCGTCGCTGCTCTCTCGTTGCTCTTTCGACGATCCGTCCGGTTTGTACGGTGGGGCAAAGTGGAACGCGAAGGACGCGAAAAATCGAGTGTAACCCGCCGGGAATGCAAATAAAGCGCAATAAATAGAACGCCGTCGCGATTGCACCGGAGCGGCCCGACACGACGGCGTTGCATTACCCGCGCTGGCATTCCCTTTCCGCTCGAATCTCGCAGTGTGCGCTCTCCTGCGCCGCCACGAAACGTCGGCACGAACCCGTCGTTACTCGTGCACGATGGCTTCGCTTAAGCTCTGTCTGTGTTCCCTAAACGAAACAGCAATCGTACGTGACGATCAATGGCAAGCTATTGGCTTTTCGGGTCCGAATATTCGGTTCCGTGTGTTTCAAGGCACTCTGCGCGACGGAAGAAAATGAAGATTAAAGAGAAAGTAATTAAAAGATAAAGACATGTGTCCTTTCTGGCAAAAAAACGCAAGCAAAATTTATGACTGATATTATACTACTGTAAAAGTAATGTAATTATATTCGGGGAAAGCAAAAATAGAGCAGGAAATTCCACGATGTTTATTGAATGTTCTCGTTTATTCAATAAGAGTCATTAATATACTTGAAAAAAAGTTGAATCACTTCTTAACAAATCTAATTTTCCGTGCTGCTATGTTCTTAATTATATTTTCTTCTTTTAATGATGAGTGTAATGCGCAATAAACTTTATTTCAAATTCTAATAAAAATAAAGACGATCGTAAAGGTAACATTTAATGTCTTTTAGGCATTTGCAATTCTTAATAAATCACATGGGACATCAACTTCACAAACAAGTATTAATAAACTCTTTATAATGTATATCAATATATATATCAATATATATCTTGGTCCTTTAAAGACACGCAAATAGAATGTCACAGTACCTAATTACCACAAATCAAATAGATGGATTAATCGAAGCAGCAAGAGAACAAGTGGTATTTAGAAACTTGACTTTTGCCCCGAAAATTGCCTCCTTTTCTAACGTAAATAAATTCCCTACCGAGGAGAAAGGCAAACGCATCTTCTGTCGTTAGAAGAGAACCACGAAATTCAGTCGAAAAGTCGGTCATTGCCCCGCAACGAGCGAAGTTGTTTTGCAAGGTCTCGATTAATGGGGCGCCGGCCATTATTTGCTTGCGAAACAAAGAGGGCTCGTCTTCAGTGTGATCCGATTAAAGGAGAGAGCCAAGAGGGAAGGAGAGAATCTCCACTTCCTCCATCCTCGCGCTTTCGTTGCGAAAAGCCCGCTTAAACGAGTGCCTTTTACGTCACTTCCATCCATCTCATAGCGAGGTCACCCCGGCCGGATCCGCAGCAGCGCGATGGAATTACGAAATCCGTGTTAATAGCGCGTGAGTCAATAAAAGCGCCTAGGCTATCCGGGAAGCCGTAATAAGGGCGACTCTAATCGATACGATTGTGTTCGCGCGCGGACGGACACGCGTTTACACACGTCAGAACCAGGAATGTCGCTCTCGAAAGACCCGCATGAGATCAGTACTACCTGCGAAATCGTCGAGGTAGAAGATATGCTTTAAACATTAAACTGTCACAAATGTCATAAAAAGATAATTTATCGTGGGAAATAATTCTTAAATATTATATATACCTATGTATATATATAATTATAAATATATAAATAAGACATAAATTATTTCTTTCTCTCTGAGCTTGTGTCAATATAATTTAATACTTGTAATTAAAATAGAAAAGAACTTTATGTTAAATGCCGGATAAGATGTTTGGTAAGAAAGGCATTGTTCAAATAACTTGTCAATATATGTATAAATAGAAAATTTATATCTATACTTATGATTTATATTAATAAGATTGACGTTTGCAAATCCGAAATCATTTTTGCTAGGGGCTCTTTCAATTTCCCTTCACATGCCAAATATTTTGTTTCATTTTATGTATTTTATCTTCTTTCTTTCATCACGCGAGCTTTTTTGTTATAACTAACACAGGGTCGTTGTTATCCGAAAAGATCCTTACTACCCTAGTCCCTGGCATTCGATGCACCGTAAAACCGTCCGTGACAGCAAAGCCGGAAAGTTACGAGCTCGGAAATAATTTGATAAAGTCCGAGACCTCGGGTCGGGTCGACGGTTCGGTCAAATAAATCAGCGTAACTGGCAGGAGCGATACCTTGAAGAAGATCCCCAGGTAGTATCTCTTCTCGCCCAGCTTCAGTAAAGGCATCGTCCATCTTGAAGCCGCCAAGCTGCTGCTATGTTCGTCCACGCAGTTTGGACAGTCGTCTACAAAGAAAATAGAAAGGCTATTAATATCGATACGTTTAAACAGAATTAATGGATGATGAAAAAAGTACAATACGCGTTTATTTTTTTTCCTTGCACCTTGCAATATATTTAGTCCGCACATTGACGTAGAAAAAATTTAATCTCTACATAGTCAAAATGAAGATTTAAAGGGAAAGATTTGTAAGAAAGGATCTTGACAAATAAATAATGGTTTCTTTAGCGGCGGATGGTTCGATAAGAAAGACATTAGCAAATTCGAAATTAGTTGCAGAAAATAACAAAATATAATAGTTATTTAAGTCTAATAATAATTAATAATAGGTATATTCACATGTATTCTCTTATAAATTTCTAAGTTTTTAAGATTTTTGAAAACAATATATTACATTTCTCAACAGTTATACACAATTGCAATTACAAATCAAATGAGGTTTTGTCTTAATATTTACGTAAATTTGGTAATCTATAAAACAAAGTCGTCAATCAAATCAATATAAAATTTTGATACAGTATTTCATAACGCGTCAGCTTTCTAGAATTTTTTTCGCATTCATAAATTATAATTATTTATAATCCTGACTCATTACCAGCATCCTCTTTTAAAATGCGCCTACTTCAAAAATTTCTCCAAACACTTCGTCTTTCTCACAAATATTCCTCTATCAACAAAACATATTGACAAGATATCCTTCTTTTCCTCAAAGGAGAAATTTATTGTGTTATATTGCATCAACTATAACTTCTTAAGTTATGCAATAAAATTTAACGGATCAATCATAGATACAAATCAAATATATTACAAAATTTGATAAATAATTACTATATTAATAGAATTATAAAATTAAATAATAAAGTAATATAATATTTATTTATTAATATTATTTATTAATACAAAACTTAAAATATATTAAAAATATCAAAAAAAATTAATTATTTTTTTATCACATTTAAAGAGTCTCTAGAAAATGTAGATTTTAATCACAAAGTTCTTAATTTTTAATTTATAATATATACTTATAAAAATGTAGGTATTTCATAAAAACATAAAGCGCATTTGAGAATAATTATACATAAATTTCCATAAGTTTTCCGTAATCTTCCGCGATTAAAGAGTTAAATATTTGCACATCATTGAAACTCTCATTTAAAAAATGATAAGACGTTTCACCATAATGTAAATTGTAAACTGAATTAATTCGCGTCAATCTAACTTGCGTCCAATTTACAAAAGGAATAGAAGGCACAAAGTGAAATTTTATGACGGCCTTTTCTCTGTTAGTATCTTTTTAATCAGTAGTGCAATCGGTTTCTCCGACTATATTAGGAGAACGCAGATATTGCGACTGAGGACTTCAGCAATTGCAATTACGCAACGCGGAAAAGATCACATACCTATTAATGTACGTGAAGAGATCACATACATGTATGTGCACATGACTGTGCAGTTGTCTCGTTTGTGGCTTTACGCAAAACAGCGTCGTCAAATGTTAAAACTGCAATGAAGATATTAAGTATTTGTAGAAGTATATAAAAACGAAAGCTAATTGGAACAAAGTATGATTTATCTTCAACCGTATGACAATTATGCTGCGATGCGGAAATAATCGCGCTACCTTTTCTGGGAAAGTATGGATACTTGTATATATGTGCGGATGTCATGGATGTTTGCGACAACTGTTGCAATATCGTATTAAAAAGGATTAATGCCGTCTGTATCAATAGATATTTAAGTCTAATAATTTATGAGTATATTATCAAAATAAAATATATATGAATCATAAACGAAAGTATTTTGAAACAATATAATTGAAATGTATGAAGTCTGTGTGTAACTTTAAACAAATTTTTTAATATTTCACATAAATGTCATTGTATACACCCCATACATACACACACTGCTTTTTTCTATAATATATGTAAATCAATTGTATCAAATTTGCTAATGTTGTAATGTACCTAACATGTCGTGAACAAACGTGCAAATGAGTAATTCATGAAAACGAAAAGCTGTTGTCTACTTCAATAAATTTACAACTGATGAATGAATTATATAGAACAACACACAAAATCTCACTCGCAGTATTATGTAAAGAAGTCAAGTTTCAAGTATTCTAGTAACCTTAATCAAACAAACGCGGATTATGAAGCGGATACAACACATGCTTTGTGTCTCCCATCCCATATGACGACGACCGCTTTCACTGGCTCACGCACTTCTCGGCCCGACGCGATTCCATTCGAAAGTTGTCTCGCAACTTGATTGTCGAGAGACGGGTCAAAGTGAGATGCAAAATATTTTTACAACGACATGACAGCGAGCGATGATCGAAAGTGATTAATAACGTAGTAACAATAGCGTTGCATGCAGGCTCATTGTACTGATCGTATTACACATCCGAGCTGTGTAATACGAAAACGGCAATATCGCATTTTACACGGCAGTGCGAGAATCACGGAAGTCTCTGCCGCCGGAGGATACGTGCGATACCTCGCGTGCGTTTGTTAATTGTAAGTTTACTTTACCGCGTTCTATGCAGCAAGACTGAGTTACAACGGTTACACGAGCAGTTGCGTAAACCGCGAATCTCGCTGCACGTCTCGCCGGCACAACGTGAAATTTCGGCGACGATTCTGTCTGCTCTGTTTACGGCGCGACGACAGGATTTCTCTGACGAGTCTCGTTCGTTATAGCGCGCGCATGCCATGCGTGCGTGCATGCGTGCCTACGTCATCGCTTCGTTAATTGTCACAGTAAATGAAGCGTACACTTTCGCATAAGTAGCCGGGAGTGGCTGTTTTAGCACTTTCGCGCGCGCGACGCACATCGCGGACGAGTCACTTTTCTTCATTCACCCTTTTACCGTCACGTTAATCTCGCTGTTGTTAACAAAATTCGTTGTTATTTTTTCTTTCACATTTTTACGCGTTGTAGTTGTACATGAAACGCGAGATTGTAACATTAGCGCTACGTTACGAGACAAGATAGATTAGCAGCTACATTTTTTATCGTTTATGTTATCGACTGACGATGTGAAAAGAATAGTTTTTTTTATTTCTATATGATAAATGATGTAAAATATTTCCTAGAAATCAGTGATTGATTCATAAATAAGCAATATTGATTAATAATATAATATATAAAATAGCAAAATAACAAAATACATAACAACTACATACATTGATTTTAATGGCGGAGACAATCTTAGTTTATTAATCTTTTTTATAATATATACAAATACATCTAATGTGCAAGTCTTGAGATTCTCTTTTGGTATTATAAAACCTTGGCACCTCATAAAATTTTTTAATTCCTTTAAATATTTATGTTTTGTATTCGCTAAAATTTTACGGTTTTTATTCAAAAAGTCTCTCAAGTTTTTATCACTAAGTCTCCCGATATTTAAAAAATTCCTCATCAAAGAGAAATCTATGAAAAATAGTGATAAAATATAGTGTTTAAGTCAACTCGATTCGTCGCGTAAATTGAGCGAGGTAATACGGCGAAATTGCATCGTGCTAAAGTTCGCGACCTTTGTAAAACTGAAGAAGACAGCGAGCGGAGTAGACGACTTCTTGGTTTCATCGGCGGGCTAATTAGGCTGGCGTACTGCATATTTTAATAATCGCCTCGTTAATCTCCGCGCCGCGGCGTCAGAAAACATTTCGTCGCGTTAATATTCAGCGGACTTCTTAATAGACACCTCCGACTTTTGCTTCCTGTTCCACTTTTTGGTTCCACAACATCGCTTCTCGTCACGCAGAATACAAGATGGAAAAAAGATAAATTACTTCCATTAGAGAAGCCATTAACGGATCTCGAGCTACCACAACTTTTATTATTCGAGTTTTTATATAATTATAGCTTAAGTTCTCCGATACCGCGGATGATAGTGCATAAATTTTTTAGAACATTCTGTAAAATTAATAACAGAAAAAAAGTTGTTTTTAATTGTAGCAATTATCGTTAAAAACTAATTAATTTTTAATTTTTAACTGTTAAAAGATTCACAGTATTCAATATTCAACGTTACATTTTAGTATTAATTTATGAAATTCGCATTAATTTGAATAACATTAAGAAGAATCATCTGTTCCATCTGTCATTTGTTCCAAAAAATATAATCCAATAATGGGTAATCCACTGTAACAACGATCGATTAGAGCCGTTTTTGAATAATGCGAGAGAAAGCATAATCGTAGTGTAATAAAGTGTGTTCTCCGGTACTATGAAAAACCCGGCAAAATTCGAGAGATTTAGATGACACTATCCACGCCACTGTTTGTTCCACAATGCACACATTCTGCTAAATCCGTTGCTCGAATTTACAAATCCGCCAGCGGCTATTACTAAACTTAATACGTGTCGCGATGTACAACGTCGAGCATGTCGTTATGCTTGTTCCGTAAATAGAGAAATAGAGAGTTACGTCTGAAAATTCTAACAAATTCAAATTATAAGCCAGTAGATTGTTATCGCAAATAAAAAAGAAATTGTTTTATTTTGCACGTCAAACTTTTGTATTTCGTTAAATAATTGATGGAAGGATAGAAAATACAAATAATGAGTAATCTGTAATTAGTACAAAAGCAATATTTTTCTCAATATTTTTACATAATAAAGTTTTAAAAGAATTAGTTAACTTATAGATAAGTGTGCATTAGGTATCAGCATTTTAAATAATTACATTAATTAATATTAATGTAGAAAATATTACTCAAATATAATTAATATATCTTATAAAGAGTAATATTGAAAAATATTGTATAAATGTAATTTTGCACGCCTCATTAGCGCCTATATAGCGCTTTGATAGCGTGCAGATCAATCAATCATTTTCGAAACTTGCTGAAAACGTAACACCCGACCACGATTATTTTAAGCTCACAGTCAAGAAGGTAAATGATCCTTCGACTCTTAAAATGTCGGATTTTATCGACGAGCAAAGCCCGTACTCGTTTAGAAGAAACGACATCGTAAAGTCGAATTTTACGAGTGCAATCCCGAAAATCGCTTGAATTAAAACGACGCGATCTGCAAGTGCGGAGAAATTTAATTACCGTTCACAAGCTCACGAAATCGTTCGATAGCCCATTGAATCATAGTCAAAGAGCAAACGCTTGAAACGTACGAATAATTAAATTGCTCACAAAAATGACGAAAAAATTTCGCTGATACAAATTGTACCTTGCATTATTTAAAATAATAAACGTAAATGTTACTTTTGTATATCTATAACATTAATAACTAAAAAACGAAAATTGCATAAGACTTGATATTTATCTTCAAGAAAATAATGCGATTTGTTGATAATATTATTTGTTATTACTAATTCGGGACGAAAAGTATCGAAATCTTTGCCCGGAAAAATCGCTCTTCAATAAGCGCGATTACGCTCAATCGCGGATTGCATCCAATCGACCCGAGTTCATGCGCGATATTTAACAGCTAATGATTAATGTGCTACCGGTACCCTGAAGCAACAATACGCATATACTGATGTGAAACTATCAGAGCTTTGTCGAACATCGTTCGGTAGTCTTTTACTATGCTCAGTCATCCAGAACCGCATTAAAATGACTAATGAGTGAGTACCTTAATTAAGGAAACGATATCTCAGGTACATTCTAGATGAATATCGTGGATAAATCAAATTAAGTCCATTTCTCTTCAGAACACAAAATTAATTACTCATCGGTACACGAGTTTAATCACGTCTTTCGTCTTCTGTCTATTCGATGTCGAGTATTGTGCTTAGAATACGTTTCAAGCGTCTTCAAATCTTGGAATGTTTAAAGAGACGAGCATCATTCACAGTTCTAAGCATGAACAGAAGCTATTGTACAAAAACTTTAAATGTATATATACATCTTAAACATTTATAAAATAAAGTAGAACTATTCCGTGCTTTTTCTTATCTAATTACGTATACTCGAAGTTAAAAATTAAAAAACAAACACGATTGCTATCGATAAAAAATTAAAATTAAAAGTATAAGAATAGAAATAAAATGAGGTGATAAACAGTATAAAATAAATTCTCGCTGTAAATTTGGTATTGCTAAATATGTTTCTGAAAAGCAGTTAATGAGACATGATTATGGCAAAAGATGATTGCCTACAATAAAACGATCCCGACGCACGGGTCAGCTATTAAGGTTAACGGTGTCTCTGATCGGACTGTCACTTTTAATCGGACGTCAAAAGGACGCGCGGCTTAATAGTCAGCCAGTCGGATGACCGACTAAACTTCACGAGAGCGACCGACCTTCGTTCAGCGTATCCTTGACACGCTTTCGAAAAGGCAACCGCTCGCCGCCGACGCGAGTCACGTTCGGCGTTTGCATTCGCCGGGGAAGATTTTGCCGAGGATGACGGACATGCCGCATGTGGGCAAAATCACGGGGGCCACGTTACGTAAATGTCCGTTATGGCGCAATGCATACTGATGGGGTGATCAAAGCGAGCGGTCACGGCTCACCGGCACGCAACTGCACCCTAGAGCTGTCAATGCACAGGCGCTGGCAATACACAGTAATGCGAGCTAAATGGCCAACGTTAACGTATAGTGTCCAGAAAAACTATAACGGTGCGTATGGTGACACTCCTCTCTCTCTCTACTCTTTCTACGCAAAATATTAAGTAAACAATACCCACACATTGATATTGACAATTAATTATACCTATCTAGCCTGTTATATTCTTATCACATCGTTATTAAATTTTAGAGAACATTTTTTACTGCCAATGCTATAATGCCGAATAGAATAAGAAAAGAAAAGACGTTCCACTTTAATATATTTTAGTGAGAAATTTTTTGACAAAAGTGGAGTTTACTCCTTCATAAGAAAAACGGACGCTTTATCCCATGCAAGGATAGCGTTACGGCAAAGTATCGGCTTCGATAGTAGAAATATCTTTGAGACTATTGAAGTGGGTTGTCCTTTTAGTGCACTCGCATGACTCCCAGTTCTATTATGGATCGCATACCGGCATTGCACGCCGTCGAAAAGGCCGTATAGGTATATCCGATACGGTACAATCCCCCTGAATTCGTGGCCGCGCTGGGAGCGACGGAGAAGACAGGGAGAAAAAGCGACGGTTCGGGTATCGTTTTCGGCAAATGGAAGAGGCAGGTTTCCACATTTGGCGATGGAAAACGGCTGCCACCGGCTGAAATTGACTCGCGGAATCGCGACGCGGAAAAGCGGATGCGGTCTCGACGCGCGTCATGACCTCGTCGAGCGTGCAATCGGTATGGACGGAAACGTTTCGGATTCGAGGGAATCTGCGTTTCTCTCTCTATGTCTTACAAGTGTAATTCCCTCCGGAATACTTTCCAGTAGAGGCAGACGCGTTCCTGGCACAACACTGAATAAATTCCGAATTTATTCGTGATCCGTTTTGAAATTTGCATTTCGCCTTGAAATCTCACAGTATTCTCTCGTGTCGTTCTACGACTGTTTGTTTATTGAAAACAATTTCCTATTTAATTGTAGTTTAATAAAATATTTGCTAATTAAACACATTTATAACGTCAGTTACATAACAATTAAAAGTGCTACAGTAATTAATATATAAACTGTGATACATATATAATTAACAAATAATGTAACATTAACATTAAATGTACACAATTATACATATAACGTAATATTTAAAATAATATAAATAAATTCTTCAATTGTACATTTCTCATATATTATATTACATATTTTATTAGATTATGTTATTAAATTATTTCCCCTTTTCTCGACAATTTTTTGTTAAAAGTATATTACTCAACAATACGATACTCTAATGTCCTATATAATTCATTTTTAATATCGGATAATTAGGAAAGCTCTTATTAATTAGCTCAGTTATTAAAATTTAACTTCAAGAAGATAGTATTTATTTAGCTCGTCTCAATTCTTGTCTAAAATAAAGCGTTGTACGCCTGAAAAATCACGAAATAAAAGATTTAATCTAATAATCTGACCGCAAAGTTTTCGGTGAAGAAATGCAAATATAACGAAAGAACAAAGAATCTTTATGAAACGTAATAGCTTCCGCAAATTAGATTTGAAAAAGATGTTCTCACTTTTTTAACTTTATAACACAATTTTTTATTAACATGACTCGAAATCGTACACTTAATATTCGAAAATTGAAATATTCCAAGTAATAATTTCTATATAACAGATAATTTAAGCAAAAGTTTCCGATCTTTAGAAATCATCTAAATCTTTTTGAAAAATCTTAATATATTTATTTTCTAAAAACCGTATTATGACTAAACAAATAGCATCAAAAAAACATTTTCTAAACTTGAAATCACAATTACGATACTCTTCATCGGTTTTTTATCGTAACTTATTACTTTTATCGTAACAAATCCAAAAATTTTCATAAGCAATGATCATAAATCAAACCTCAGAACTCAGCGTATCAAATGTCGGTCATAAACCCATAAGAAATAGAAAAAGAATAGAAAAGGATGAAGCATCATCAGGGTGTAATGACGACTTAAAAACGCCACCATCGGAAAGATACTCCTTGAGTACTTCACCTCAAATACCGAGCTCCGTTATTACCATTCCCGCCCATCGCCATATTTCCTTACGAGGCACCTCTCTCACGAGGACGGGCATCCCGGCGCTCGCGCGCCCGGAAAATGGAGTTTACGTAATTTCATCAACGGCCGAGGCGGGAGAGAAGCCGGGAGAACGCGGGGAGGAGGAAAATGCGGCAGGGGGAGGGGAAAAATGCACATTGTCCCGGAAGGAGGTCGCCGGTGCGGGCGGTGCCAACCACCTGAGCGAAAGAGAGAAAGAAGTAACTTTGGTTCCTTTTATTACTTCGCCCGATGGAGAACCACCGCGCCAACGGAGAAATGAAGCCAATCAGCTTCATCGAAACTTTCTCTCCGGTATGTTTGCGTGGAAGTGGCACTTACGTGTTCGTTCGTCCGTCGCGCACTGACCTTTCGCGGACGCCACGCCGGGCTAATTAAACTCCATCGGAGAAAAAGCACGCGCACGGTGGAAAAGCTCGAACCAAGCTTCGTTGTCGCCGTCGAGCTTTGTCGACGAGTCCTTTTTGCACGGGGGGGCGCGATAATAAATGACGCGAGAAGAGAGGAGCCGCACGTCCGGCGTAACCTCGGTGACGTGGGTGGCGCAATGAGAAATTGCATCGCCAACTTGGCATCGTTCGGTTACACCTCCGGTTAACGATCTCAATGTCCCCCGAGCGTCGGGGAGAGAATAACACGGTTCTCCGGTGTTGCAAAAAAAAAAGGCAAAGCCATATGTTATTTTATTACATATTTTGAAGATGAGAAATGACGAAATATTTATAGATTACTTCTTCAGTCTTTTTATAATTGTGTTTAATTTGCATAATTTGAAATTTTACAAGAGCCTTGCGCTAATTACTTTTATGTCAAAAACACTAATAGCTATATTATGTCAAAACTAGCGATAAGCATTTTTGTAGAGAAGAAAGTAGCTAACATACTTACGTATTAGCTACAAGCTTTCTTCTCTACAAAAATGCTTCTCGCTAGTTTTGACATAATATATAGCTATTGGTGTTTTTGACATGGCATTAATAATCAACATTATGTATAAAATAGGGCTTCAACATTTGTTTTATAAATTTACTTTTATATATTTAATTAATAGAACACATGTAAAAAATAAATTTCTGCAATCTATTTTCAAGAAATTTATTTCTCTCTCGTGCAGGTTACTTCTGTAAGATTTATTTCTTGAAAGTGTATTTTTATACAAACTGTTTTTTCAACATGTAGCTATAAAGTTAAAAAATGTGAATTAGGGGAATTATTACCTTCCGTAATACATTTTACGTTGAAATATTACATCTTGCATTTCTCTATGCATTTCAACACAAGTACAATTCGTCATATATGTATATGTATATAAAAGACAATTTTATATATGTATATAGGTACATATATAAATTCAATCCATCAGAAATTCATTCTTGCAAGACGAGTTATTTCCGACTAGCTCTCGATAACGATGCGGCAGCGCAGTTACTTCGCCCTCCATCTTTCTCCCAGTTACGTCACAAATTCGATATCATTTTACGGTCGTTGCCGACGTCCCACGGGACTTCAATGTTTCATTTCGCTCAGGGCTGCCTTTACGTGTGGTTGTTCAAGCGCTTGCCTTCATAGATTCGAGATAAAAATTATAATTAAAATAAATAATTATTGTATTAAAAAATATATAAATTATCTACAATTATATTATTACGCCGATAAGCGATGAGTTTGGAAAAAATAATAATTATTCATTTAACTATAATATTTAAATACCAATTTGTATGCATAAAGTAAATTTTCTTCGCAACTTTATCAATTTTCCAATTCAGTATATTCTTTTACAAATTATTGTTGGAATAAAATAATTTCGATATTGTTTAGAAACAATTTATTTCTCATATTCTTCCTGTGTTAGATTTTGTTAAAAAATTTTTCTTCTTCTAAACGAAGAACCGCTGTGACAGCCCTGTTTTCGCTGCGATGCATTTCGCCATGCACTTCTTTCAGAATCGCATACATCCATGTGTATTTACGTTGGAATAGCCCGTGACGATCGCGAGATGTGTTCGAAATGGTAACCGAACGTGACGAGAACACGTGGATAGCCACGTGAAATCGATGCAGGACGGCAAGCAGATCGAAAAGAGGCGCGGCGAAACGTGAGCAGACGTTCTTCACCGCATTCTCTTTCCATTTGAACTTCTATCTCGCGAAGTTCTAAGCGATAACCTTTCATTCTTACTGCTCATCTTAAGTAAAAAGGTCACGACGGCAATTTTATTGCTATTCGATCGCCAATGCAATATTCAGAATAAAAAAAATCCAGCTCATTATGCTCATAAATCACGCTCATTAAAATAAAGTAACTTTTTGTTCTTGCCACATTCGTGTGATTATAATAATTATCAGATGAAATTAAAGTAGTCATTGATATGTTAAATAACTAAATTATTATCTATTAATTAAATCATAAATATGTTAATTAAATTGCTTCGTATCTATGTAGAAACTAAATGGAAATCCGTCATTTAGATGGGACAAAATTTATAATTAAACGATTTATGATTTCATGAATTTTTGATTTATTAAATAATAGCTTCCGCCCTAATAAAATATATATATATAAGTATTTACTAAATACATAACGTCGAACTAAAATATTCTTTTCGACTTTTCTTTTCAAATTAATAATACGAATACAACAATAAATAACAATTACAAGATACATGTGTCGAAAAAAAAAAAAGATTTAAGCTATATGTGCTTATTTTTTAAATAAAAATTCTCCAGCGTATTTTTATGTACGCGCTGCAGTAACATCAACAATATGCAGCAACATTTTGGGGCACATAAAATACCACGTGACTAGGATGACGCTCGTAGCAGTGCCATTAAGAGCATATTTCGGCTGTTGTAAACGGTCGGAAGCAGATTATGTTATCCTATTGTCAGACGTATAATCATATTTCACGGTGGCAAAGCGCACCGACTGTTGACGGCGTAATTAAACTGTAATAAATTCAACGTACGCCATTAGATAATGAGTGCGCCAGCTGGACATAACGCGTGCCGTTTAGGTCCGTTCGTTTCGTAATTAATCCCGTAAACGCAATAACGCGTTCCGCGGTGAATTTTCCCACGATGGATTCACCGCCGCGAGATTATCTACCGGAGCAAATAATGTTATTGCAAAACGATTGCTAGTAATTGATAGACGCGAAGTACCTGCTTTGATATACGCGCTACGCGCTGCTCGATTACGAAAAACGAGAGTATAGCCAATTGCTAATAGTCCGACTAGAATGCTTGCATATGCATTATCAATGCTGATTAGCATCAAAACAATACATATAAAATGCTCGAGAAACTGTGACATCGTGTTTTATCTTTAGTAAATTTCTCTCGAATTGACCTCTTTAAAAAGAAAAAAAATTCAAACAAGCAAAATTTCGAAAATTTGAGTATTTATGGATATTTTTTAAAATTTTAAATTTAATATTTTAAATATTACAGAATTAAAATTTGAGAAAATTCTTTACCTTTAATAGGTTATGAAACTTAATTAAATGCATTTTTTTTACTTTACTTTATCACTTATTTTATTATCAATTGTTTACAATTCAAAAATTATTCGCCTGATAATAATGTAAGAAAAAAATATAATCTAAAAAAATTTGTAGAAACGAACTTAAAAAATCATATTATATTAAATTTTGTGGTACCTTGATTTAGAAAAATAAAATCTATTGAAACATCAAAAAAGATTATCATCGAAGTATATAACGTTGTCGAAGTTTCGCCTCATCTGCATCTGAATTTTAATGCACGCTACAATTTGCATTTTCGCAAGCGGCAAGGTGCGACAATTTCGCACTGGTCTGTTCAATACGGTCAAACAACGTTATCTAATTTTGGTTTTGTTTTATCGCGGCGGACCGCAGACCGAGCACGCCGATGCGTTCGGCGGCATTGCAGCAAAGATCGGGCTTTCCTCTTGAAACCGCAATCAGCAACACGTACACTTGTGCAAGTACCGCGTAATACTCTCACCATCTGGAATTCCAGTGCGATAAAACAAAAAGCATCGTTTGGATATCCAACGGAAGTGGCTTTGCTAACAGCGTCGCGAGTTAATGCAATTGACGACAGATAAAGCTACATTGAAATTTATTTTTTAAGATTATGTAGTCAGCTTTGTTATTATTTTTCTTATTGAGAATAGCTGTAACACAGTTTACTTTAATATTATTTTTGTAATTTACATTTATTTTAAAACGTTCTTTATTTATGCAAATAATTTTACTGTAATTCTCTTTAAAACGAATAATTTTGCATACGCGATTACTTTAAAACTTTGAGAAACAATCTAAGTCAATAAATATCTACAATATCAGCAGTAAAGAATTTTAATTATTCAAGCATGAGAGAGAAAATGTAAATTGTACACATGTAGAAACATTGATACTCGTACATGCCATGTCCTATTACATTGTAAACTGCGAAACGTAATTAGATCGATATCTCAAGATTTCTCGCTATTTCAATAATTTTTTAATACAAAATAGAATGTTGCTTTCAACGACAACTTTGCGCGTTAAAAAATTAAACGCCTTTAAGCGTGACGACGTTGGAGTAAAGTGCGCGAGCCTTTCGTGAGATAATGTGCCGGGATATAAGTCGTTAACCCAAGTTTCAGCAAGGAAATATTGCTATAAGAGACAACGCCGACAAACAAGAGGGTTAGCTGAATCTTCTTTTATGAGCCATAATAATAATTAGAAATGTTTCTTTCGCATTACGATGTAAAGCGCAACACGAAATATAAATTCTTGATAATAAAAATGGAACTGAGTCAAGGGATTTATTTTAAATAAATGTAAATTCTTTTTCATAACTTACGAATAAAACAAAATACACAATGTTTTTTACAACAGATTGTCACAAAAATTTCACACTTTTTCATGTTATACAAGAACTTTATTCAAACTTCTTGCAAACATATAATAACGCTCTTGATAAAAAAATTTATCAGTAAGTATATATCTGCATCCGTAGAAAATATCGTTTCTGATATAAAAGTATCTTTTTGTGACACGCTTGTAATACGCTTATTTTACACTTTACTTGCAAATATAATGATTATTTGTATTTAACTAAAAACAATTATGTGTGTATTGTTAATCGAGCTTATAAACAACATGAAGAAATATAAGATTCTCATCATATACTACTGGCTTCTGGTCAGACTTATTGGGAAATTAGTCTTTTCAAGCGTGACGGGCGTGTGGCAACTCTCGAGCCTTTCGTGTGAGATAAGGCTCCAGGATATGCGTCGTTAGCCCGGGAGCCGGTGGTAGAGGAGGAAACATTCGCGGGAAGAATATTGCGGTACCTATAGAGGTGAGAGAGACAGAAAGAACGGCATACCGCTCCGCACTCCGCACAAGTGCAACGCCTCGTATAGAGCGAACGGAGAGAGTATCTCGTGTCGTGCTGCACTTCCGCTCCGTGAAGTAAATCGTGTGCATTGCAGTGCAACGGACCACCGGCGGCTGAGCGTAACGCGAGGCGAGCCACCGGCACGTAAGATTATGAAATTCGATAGAATAACGTCATTGTGCTAACTCCTTAATTGCCGCACCGTAAATTCCGTTGCGTTCCGCAGCGGGAACATTCATACGAAACGGGCGCACGTTCCTACGGCACGAATAGTCTCAATGAAGCTCGCCGACAATTCATAAAAAAGATAATTAATTTGTGCCACTAAAATATTATACGGTGTAGGTACCATACAATTACCTAATACGGTACAATACCATATAATCAATATTACACATCAGTAATATTGATAATAGAGCAAAGAGGCATGAATACATCAAGACATTGCTGAAATATGCTGCTACAGGTAAAAGATTATGATATACATATGCGCGTTGTTATCGCGTGGCATTTAAGTACAGGTGCTGAAAGAAAATGATGCTAAAGAATAAGAATATTCCTTGGGGCATATCGATAAGTTATAAATTTGATCAATGACTATGTTTCCCAGGTTAGTAAACTTATTGTGATCACCGTCAGCAGAGAGAGAAAGATCTCTGATAGAATCTAAACTCGTTGAAGGCAAAGAGGTCACTTTCCAAATTCAAGCGGAAATTCAGTAGACATGAGTCATATGTGACTGTGGAATATGCGTTTCCAAATTCTATCCTATCTCCTAGCCAAGATGTTTCATCAACTATGCATTAAATCTGCCGTTCACTTTATCATAACATCGATCTTTTAAATAAAACAAAAATAATGTAAAATTTTATAAAAATGCGGCTACAGAAATATGTTATAAAAGAAATACGAATATTAATAGGGATTAAAAATTATTTTACGACTTTAAAAGATGTTAATATTATTCATGTTATGCACAATCTGAAGCCACACAATGAATATTTAACAGTTCCTATTTGCAGTAAAAGTTATAAAAATTAATCCAGATCGTTAAAGTTGGATGATTTATCTTTTATTTATGCGTGTGTATTATACATGTTATATATTTCACGTTTTATTGCTATGCTTTAAAGTAAAGCATGAATTATAACTTCACATTTTGCATAGAATATATAGAAATATAATTAACATGTTCGATTTAAATACAATCGATATTTGAGAAAAAAAAACACGAGTTTAATAATTAAAAGTAAATTATTTCAGATTAAGCGAAAGTGCTACGAAAGTGACGAAAGGAACGAGTTCTAGAATCGGTGAAAGTACCAAAGAAAAAGTTGAAAAATTAAGAAAAGGTTAATTGAGGAACCGTATATGATTATGGTTTAGTCTGACGAAACGAAGATATAATGACAGTGTAACAGTTTCATCGATCAGGTTGAAAGTTCGGTAGTAGGTTGGTAATTAAATGATAAAGACTATAACGTACTTACAGTAACGACAACATCGTTGTAAGCGATTTACATAATTTAATAACAACGTTATTATAAGCAAGCGAGTGCTTCAAGAACATCTAAGTATGCGTATTTAATTCTAAGGAGATTAAATTAGATAGTTTGAGCTAAGAAGATAAAAGAGAATATTGAATATATTATTATCTTATTCGAACAAGCAAAAAACGTGTATGTGTGTGTGTGTTTCTAAACCATTCTAAATATATATTTTAAAAATAATGAAGATCACACGTTATACATGTCATTATACTTATGTAAAGTTATGCAAAGCTTTGCAGCACATAATCTTCATTTTTTGCGTATATATTATAACAGTAACATAATGAATCTTGATCGGACAGCACCAGCTCGTAACGCTGAATGCGTGACGTAAATACATTTTGCTATACCCACAATTTAAAAAGCGCGAAGCAAAACGTGAATTCTCATCGTTGAATCGCGGAGAGATCGATTCATTCCCTGCAGGATTACAATTATGGCGCAGAACCACTCGCCAAAATCATCGACAACCCGTCGAAACCAGATCACATCGCGTCATGTCCACCACACACCACTCCACCGTCCACTCGGCGAAGCCGTAACAACACCGGACGCCAATCGAGAAAAACAAGTCCACATACCGCTGAGTCTGCCAGGAACGGCGTGCAACGATCCCACGAAGAGGACCGACAACAGGAGTAAACGTATCCACGTGGCCATGTCGTCTTGGATGGGTTGTCACCGCGACCGCGATATTGTTCTAACACGGTCGTGTTCGATCCGCCGAATCTTCTCGTCTGAGGACAGGACCTCATGTAATCCCGGTCGATCGATCGGCGTCCTTGGCGCGCGCGGGCGCGCGCGAACACACAAGATCGAGAGATCAACGATGCTGGGCCTCCAGCAGCCAGCTGGAGAATGTCGTCCTACCACGTGTACCCGCGAATTTGTCGAGGATCGCGGGAACGAGTTACGGCGTACCGGTTATATGATAAAATGTCACGCAAATCGACTCCCGACCGAGAAGACTTTTACTGTAAATTCTGTCCTTGTGTACAGTGCGATCGCGTATTGGTATTGTGTGTGTGTGCATGTGCTTGATGAAATCTCTCTAGGGTCGCCATCGTGAATTCGGGTCGAGATCAGATACCGCCGGACGCTCATTGTGTCGGTGAAAGGTAAAGATAGATTTTGGACGTAAAGTTCGTAGCAATAACTCCTTTGCAAGAGAGAGAGAGCGATAATATAAAATTGAAATGCTTCTAATTGGAATTCCAATGTGATTAATCTTAATAATTACATTATTCAGGTCTATTTGCATATTAATATGAAATGTTGCGCTACAAAAATTATACTGATATTCAACATGCTTCAATAAAAGAGTCTGGAGATGCAATATCGCTGCATAATTAAAAATTAGCTATTAAAACTATTTTCGAAAAATAAATTAAGGAAGACGTTCATAAATTGCAAATACAAGTCTTCCGTTATGAGAATGCTTTTTTATAAACTGATAAAAACCAAGAAAAAAAATGAAGAAATTTAAGATGCTTCTAAAGTCTATTTTCTATTATTTTTTTCACGAATAGTTAATTGAATTTGTGCATATTGATGGAAATTTATAAGTACTGACACAAGGAGCGAAGAACAAAATTTGTTTTGCATTTTTGATCAGCAAGCAAATTCTCGCGCAAATTATTAACTTGCTTTGTCGTAGTATGACACGCTGTATGACACAGCGTGGGTTCGCTGCAAGGCGCCCAAGTGCATCGTCAATTATGCATTGTGCAAAATGTATCTACTCCTCCACTTTCCACATATCAACACTGATGCGCCGTTCTTCTTCCCGTACGCACGCATATATACACATCGCGTGTCTACGGGTGTGTCTTGCTTAATAGAGTATGTCGGAGCTAGAGAGTTGCAAACAAAAGCACATACGCAAATATGTAGATCAATGCGCTATCGTGTAAAGTGGTAAAATGAAAGCTGTGTAAAGCTAAATTTTTAGTAAAATATTTATATATACACGCACATAAACATTTTTCTTAACGGTTTATCTTATTAATTTTGAACTTTTAATTGCTTTTTACATGATTGTTTTAACCAAATTATCACAACAGTCAATGTAAAAACAATTAATAACAATAATTATATTTTTATAAAAATGAATTTTTTAGTGGGCGAGAAGAGAGAATAAAACTTGCTTGCATTCCTGTTACGTTCAATTCATTTTATTAATGATTTTTCTTTTTTTTTCTCATCTATTGTGTTATATCAGATACAGATTTGCACGTGCGTAGATTCGTTTAAACCCCTGCTCCAATTTTTCCACGCTCAAAGACAGATCAAGCCACGAGATCAAGAGATTAACTATCATAGAGCAGATCATAATTTAATTATGTTCTACTTTTCGGCTATCTTAATCAGCGTAGAAGGATATACCGGAATCTCCCTGGTCAATCTTCTGAGGCAAACAACGATGAACTGATTGTGAGTACTGGCAGACCCCAACATTCGCTTTTCAATTGGATTCCATACTGGCCGACCTTCACCGGTTACTTATACTCCATTCGAACACCCTCGATCAGTATATTTTGGTCCGCGTGTTCGAGAAAGGTACGTGTCGCCAACGAAGGTCGCCAGAATTTGCCGATTGGGTTCCGAACATACGCGAGAAGGTTTTCCTCATGATTGACATGCAATGATTTTGACAATACTAATATCTTGATAATTTCTGCACAATTCTCTGTAACTTGAGGTAATTCGATGGTTTTGCCGTATTTGTCATTATGAATTTTCAATTACGTACTGCGATAATTCCTGGACATATATTGTGCATTCTTTGACAATAAATAGGATAATTTTGTTAAATATATACTTAATTACTTCAATTATAGCTAAAAAGTAATGATTATTTCAATGGTTTAATAAACATAATTTGAGAGTTATTTAATATACAGAATTAAAAAGTTTTAGCGAAAATATGAAGTCTCGAAGATATAAAAGAATAACAAAATTTTACTTTTCAATTAATCGTCATTTTGACTTTATTTCAACAGTAATTGTCGCGGTATGTAAGTTAAGCTATGAATTTGAAAAATATATTTTAAATTTATTATAAAAATTACTAATAAAAGAATAGCAGGTGACTCTCTGCGTATATTTTATATGAATAAAGTTTATAGAATTTCGCGAAACAGTTCTTTATTTATGAAACTGATCTCAACTTTTTATATCCGTTATATTACATGGGTGACCAATCGCAGGTAATTAAAAAGATGCAGTCATGTGAACTGGTTAGAATTTGAGGAGCATTGCGAGTTGATTCTTTCGGGAGAAAATTCGTCGATTTGATTTCATTTTCTCAATACGAACGAGTCACCTTTCACTGAATTGCAAATCGAATTTCTCGACCCGCTTGCCCGACACGCCCAAAAAAATATGCGTGACATAAGAAGACATCGCTTTCGATTCAATTTTTTGGTCTCTAAGAAGCGCTTCTTCCTTTCTCTTCCCCCCTCTCTCTCTCTCTCTCTTGTTTTCTAGATCTTTTAAAGCTATTTTATGCGAGTAAAACTCTCGAGATATCGCGTTTAAAGAAATCTCCATAGAATTCCGACCTAAAGTGGATTTTTCTCGGTCATTTGGGAGGAGAGAGAATTTTACAGGTTTTTCACGCTATATAACTAATCATAAATTTATTCCAATACAATGAACAGAAAACTAATTTCTTCTGAAACAAAAAACGATTAGAAATGTTTTCTCGTTTAAATATGGATTCAGAAATAACACCCTTTGGTTTCTTTCGGCGAACGTGACGGTATTAAACGCCATATATCGCAGCACGTATACGTTGCCATATAATTTACCTCGATCCCCAATATGATACGTGACCTATCTCTTATTCTGAATAAAATTTCGGTATAAAAATTCACATTGTAAACCTTCAAACTTTAAATTTCTTTGATAAATTGGAATTTATTTTGCACTTTTTTGAAAAAAATATAAGAATAAAAAAAAAAAATTTTTAAGGAACGAGCATCAATTTATAAGAAAATATCTTTACTATTTTTCTAATTTCTCAAGAGAAACTCTATTTTATACCAGCATTATAATCTCCACTGCGGATTCTTCTTTCCTGTCACGCATATTAAGTCTTAATTAAACGTTAAACGCAAAATTGCTACAGTACAGTATCATCTATTAACGCAGAATTCCGGAAAAGTCTTCCGGTATGCGAGTGTGTCAACGATATTTTTAACCCGATTATTGCAAAGACTGCAACGGCGACATTATCACCATTTCTGTCGTCCGCGTTAGGCGGCGCTGCATTGCGAATTTCTTCCGGCTGAAATGACAGAAAGCGGAAGAATCCTGCCGGACTAAATTCTTGTCACAACGGGGCCATAATTTTTTCGTCATAAAAGAGATGGCAGGCAGTTTCTTGCGAGGAGAACTCACGGGAATACGGAAATATTCTTTCGACTCAAATTCTCTTTATCTTTCTCTCACTTCTCGCGTTTGAACTCTCGTTCATTCCGCGATATATGAAGTATTTTATTCTTACGAATTAAAAGGCAAGATTACGGTTAACAGTAATAAACATTGCTGGTTCAAACAAAAAAAGATGTCAATTTAATAGTTAAACATTCCAACTTTGAGATATTATTTTGCTCGGAAGAAAATTGAAGGATCATTTACAATTTAAATTAAAACATCAATCATAATTTCTCTTAATTATATTCTTATTCTCCACGCCAAAGTAATTGTTTTGCTTTCTGAAAATTCAATTATCCGAATAACCATCTATCAACTTCAATAATTATCAGACATAAGGTTGCACTAAATCGTGCTCATGATAGTAACCATCTAGATTGGAGATCTCCAGTTGCAATAAATCTACCGCGTAAAATCAAGTGCTTCGATCTCTAATCCGTGAAGTGCAATTCACCATCCTTCGGGCCTTCGGGAGCCCATCGTCGCCGCAATCAGGGCATCGCTCCGATCGAAAAACGGTGTCACCGGGCAACGTTTACACATGCGATCGTCGCCGCGATCACGTTTCGTATCGTGTGCGAGCGGATATAACGTCATCGAAATCTACAAGGATTGACAGGAAATATACGCGGGGATCGATGTCTCGACGAATTATTCATGAGAAGAGATTTGCACCGAGATTATTCCACGACATCTGCGCGACACCATGCTATTTCTGTACTTTCGATCGAAAAAGGCACCAGTCGAGGAATAAATCACGCCAGCGGGGATAACGGTAAATCAGTCGTGCGAAGTGCACGCTGTACTAGCAAAAGAAGTCATTGATTGGATATGTCAACCGGAGAGAAGTACTTAACAATTGCAGATGCGACGATGAACGGCGTGAATGCAAACGTCGAAGTTGCAAGTCGTTGACGCGTTCAAAAGATCATATTATCCATCAAAATACGAAGCTACATAACGGACCTGCTAAATAATTATGTTGCAACCGCAGGGATTGATTTGGATGTAAATTGCAGCGTGAATCTAGCGTTGGGTATAACTTCCTTCCTCATATTTTGCAATAAAATAGATTTATGAATCGACAAGAAAACTCTTAAATTATTAAACCAAATATATCGCCAATGTGCGTAGAGATATAATATACATATTTAGGCTGGTATTTATATGGCATTTTCGACTGGAAATGGAACTCAATCCGGGTTAACTCAGTTACAAACGAAGTCGAGCATCTATTGGTCGATTCGCCCGCGTTGACCAATAGATACTCGATTTCGCTTGTAACTAGGATGAACTCGGATTGGGTTCCATCTAGTCGAAAACGCTAATATAATTAGATCTTATATGCATATATATCGTCTTAAGTTCCTCTTCAGATATACTCTGTAGCCAATGAAACGAATTAATCGTTCAGCGTCTGAAGATAAACTTGAGACAATCTTAAATATAAGATCTGACTATGAATATGACCTTTAATCTCTCTACTCTAACGTTTTTTTTTATTATTAAAAAATTTTTAGTTGTGCTAATTTAATTGTACTAATTCAAAGAACTTTTAATGAAGGGTGAGTTTTTTAATTCATCGATTGATCCATCGTATATTATGCGCAAAGGCAACTTTGCTCTGTAAAATCTGCATTTGCGCATAATGCGATTGATCATTCGACGAATTAAAATACTCGCCCAGATTTTTACAAAATATAAATAGAGAACATTAGAAATTGCTTTTATTAAAACATTCACAGCCAAGCGTATTTTAGCTGGTTTTCTATTTATATTAAATAGATTTATATTAAAGAAAAGAACAATAAATGCTTAACAATAAAATCTCCTATTTTCAATCGACTCAATTGGCTACAATTACGACGATAACGACCATTGGTTTTGGTTCGATTATCGTCAAGGCATTTCCGACAATGGGTTTTGGTCTGTTGATGTTACTTTGACGCTTCTATATACCAGCATCCCATGTAAATAATTTTAATTTTTATTGCGAAAAATATTACCCCAGCCAGGGATTGAACCTGGAACCTCCCGGCATTCCGTGCGGGTGTCGTGCCAATTCGACCACTGAGGCATGTGGTAATATTTATCGCAATAACACGTATTAAGATGACTTTAAACAATAATAAGATGGAACACCGTTTAAAAAGTAATAAAATCAAAAAATTGTGCCAAAAGACTATAAAACATTGTATTTAAAAGAAATAGGTACGAGGTTACAGAAGAGCAACTTAAAATATTAAAGCTATAGGGCATAAGATCGAGATTTAAAAACACTTGGCGTGTTCAATATTAAAAATACAAGCTATCATAGGGCATATCTGTGTTTAATCAGAAACCTTTTTATACGAGAAAGAACTGTGCAAACACATTAAAAAATTCAATAATTTTTTATTAACCATAGGTTGCTACCCTTATTTTTTGTCTATACGTTTGTTATATCTCCGGCAGGCATTAATATTTTTGTATTTTCTTTTCCTAAATCAAAACTCCAAAGCTTAAGCGAACTACATGAAGCTTTATTTTGGAACCACAAATAGGACAAAAGTTATAAAGGCGTGAAGCAAATGAGAATATTTCTATAACCAGAAAAATCATCTTTTTGTAAAAAATATAATACTGATACTTGCATTTAGAAAAGCATAAAACAACTTAAAATATTATTAAATATAAAATTAAAATGTTATTGAAAAAAATGTTTTGTTGTAAAATTTAAACCATTTTAATATAAAATTGCAAGGGGTCAAGTACATTTTAGAGTTTCTTTTAAAGTTTTGTAGTTTCTTGGATAAAGGAGCGATTACTCACACAAATATACATATTAATACACTTATTTATTCATGCCATATTAATATATATTGCAGTCAAATCATTAAAACATACAGTAAAAAAATCATCATAAGTATTAATTATTGGTGCACATTGTTCGCATAACATCGAGCGGTGCTCCTCGCATCGTGGTCTTTTGCATTGAGAACAAACAAATTGAGTTTTTATATCACTAAAGGCAATATCTGCACCTTACACGTTTATCTAAGTTCTAATTGTGTCATTTACGTATTAGAATTTACTAACTTTTGCCTCAATAACGCTTTCCATTTCCTTTCGTAATTCATAGGAGAGTTTACCCATACTTTCAAGTTTACGCAAGCGTCTATTTATATGTGGAATGATTAAACTTTTAATTAATGCTTTTAAAAACTTTTTCCTTGACATTTTTTTGTTCTTTTTGTTTAAAGAATATAACTTAAAACTATTATAACCGCCTTGATCTAACATAGCATAAAAGAATCTCATCGGCCAACTATGAGAAGTTCGAGCAATACTATATTTACGACACATTTTGTCAAATGTGTCAGTGCCTCCTTTAGTAGAATTATAAAATTGAATGATACCTACATTATTTCCATCAACTACATGTTCTCGTGCAGGTAAAGAAGACAATAAGAAAACTAATTTATTTTGTTTTGGACAATGTGAAACTAATGTTATATTATTAGCATAAAGAAAACGTGAATCATTAATTGCAGTGAATTTTCTCATCGCCCATGGTATCTCTTTTTCATTTGCTTTAATTGTCCCTACCATACTGAGTAAAAATTTATCTTTCATGTTTTGCACTAGAGGCACTGAAATGAACTGTTTGTCACAAATAATGTTTCTGTGACCCTTACGATGGATCGGTTCTGATAATTGACAAACATAATCAGAAAGGTTAGATTTTATACGATTATTTTTATCGACTTTTTCTAAGTAAGGAATAGCATTTATCATATAAGATGTTTTCAAGTCGTTCATCATAACAATGTTAAACCCTTTGTTATCAGTACCAAAAGGACATTTACCTTGATATTTTACCAATTGCTCGCCTATTGTTACATGTTTACTGGGCGAATAATACTTTATACAATTCTTTATAAATAAATCCCAAAGGTCACGAATTGGTGCTAAATGATCATGTTTGCTACGTTCTTTACGGGTACTTTTATCATCGAACTGTAAACATGTTAATATAAATGTTAAACGATTTTGCGCTATGGTTGCGCGAAAGACAGATGATTTCGATAATTTCTTTACGGAACGATTCTTTTTAGAATTATCTCTTCTTAACCCGGAAAAGTATAAAAGTCCTATAAGAGCTCTTAATTCCTCGATATCAATAGGTGATTTATGAGATGCAACATTTTGTGAATTTTCTTGTTTTTGTGCAATCTCAGCATTAGTATATTCGACAATTTTATTTAGCATGACATCAGTAAAAAGGAGAGACCATACTTCCAGTGGAGTGTGCTTATTCTTCGCATCCCTTCGCACTTTAGGTTTATAATTCGATACTATGTCTGCTTCTGTTTGTTCTTTTTCCGTCAGCGGTGTAATAGACCATTCAAAGCGGTTGGGGCCATATATAAAACTAGTCAAGGATTCAGTTCCTCGCGTCGACGTATACGCCGCCCCTTCTTCTTCACTTTCAGTCAGTGCGTCTTCTTCTGATTCGATATCGCTTAATTCCTCAGCATTATCTTCGTCTGCGGAACTTTCACTATCAATAGGCTTTTCAGGCTGAGTTTGCAACAAATGTTTTAAGCGTTCGCTGCAGCGCGCCATTTCTGACTAAAAATTATGGAAGATACTATTTTATGTTACAGTATAAATTATTATTAAGAAATTGAAACATGCTTAATACAACAAAAATATAAAGTTACGTTAACAAAATATTGCGCTTTAAAATGTACTTACTCTCCTAAATTGTGGCGCGATTAGTATGGTCGTGTTTATGAGACCTATAAACACTTTTGAGATGTTTCCTTTTTCGCTACTAAGGACAAACTGGCATTATCGTTATAACTGCCACTCTTCGGGAGAGTCAAAATTTTGTTCCCTCCCTACCACAAAGCAGATATCATTGTTACTTGCGTACCAACCGATGAAAGTTTCTGCTCGAGTCTCCCGGACCCGAGGGTGATAACTTATGGTTAATTTTAGTCAGATACGTCCAAAATTTCTAGCCCTAGTTTATGTAAAAATTTATGTTCTACTATTTATTATGTTTACATTTGGACGTATTATTCCGTATTAATATACGTAATACATCGCTCGTACAATATATTTGCGAATATTATTTTTATGCAGATGCATATTAATCATGTGCAAGTTTAGAATCTTTATTTATAGTGCTTTTTTTATCATTTGTAATTTTTTAAAAATACATTTTATTTATAGTAGGTAGTTGGAAAACCAAACTTGATTAATTATTGTGTGCTTAATCTTATATTAATAATTTTTAATTTTAATTTAAAAATTTTTTACAACATTGCTGATCAAAAAGACATAAGTTACGTAAGTTTAGAATTTTTAAAGCGTTTAAAGAATTTTTATATACATTAATTCTTAATTATACTTCAGCAAGACTTAACAATAATTTCCCATATCCTTTCGTAACATGGCTCTCTACATCAACCTTTCTATAAGTCGGTTTTAATAGCATCATTATCTTCGAAAGAAATTAAAAAAAACTTTCCTTAAAGCCTCGAACAAAGTTTGCGAAACGATAGGATACTTTAACGATCTGGCGTCTCCTGAATTTTCATTATTCAGTATCAGTACTTTAATGCCGGGCTACGTGATCGATCGTTTATATCAAGTGCGAGGCGAGAGAGCCCGCGGGATTCTTTCGCAACATGTTTTGTCGAGTGAACACACGTCGCAGGAATGTAGGCCTCGGTCACGTTATCAGGATCAGGTCAACAAGGTCTGAAATAAAATTTGAGAGTGGCACGTAAAATCCGCAGGAATGCCGTTTTTCTTTCAAATAAACGGGCGACACGAATTTTTTTCATCTAGATGGTGATAAAGTTTTACAGATATCCAAGTTATTTTTGAAATGTATATTTGATACATAAAGGTTCAGGCACTTTCCGCCTTTAAATAATTTCTATTCGAGATATTAGATGGTTAAAGTATCTTATATCGTTTCTTTCTCCACATAATTTAATTCAAATTTTATTTATAAATTGCCAAAATTTTTATTTATCAATAATAGTAAATAAAGCATTATCTACACTGCAACATTTCCCCAAATATAAATGATATAAGATTTCAAGCAACTCTCAAGCGACAAAAGTCTAAAAACGGTAGTTTAACTAAAATATGCAGACGTTAATAGCATACATATAAAAAAATCTGCGAAGAAACTTTTATGACTCGAGATAAAACGCTATTTATTTTATTAGGAAACTTACACTTGAAGAATTCAAGATTACTTCTCCGGTGCATTGTTGGCCTTAAATGCGAGCTTGTCGCATAAACAGGCTCTCGGTTACACGCCAGCCGCAACGATTGCAACGCGGGCTTTATGCACTTGCTGGACCACGCGCGCACACACGTGCAGCTGCGTGCACACATGGCGTCACGTGCAGAAGCATGCGCCAGGCACTTCTGTACGTGAGGCAAAGAGGTACGACCGTAGAAAATGAAAGTTGAGATTCCACGGCGTGTCGTTTCGTAACCAGGGTCACGCTTAGAAAGGCGACGTTTAGTATTTAAGCTCCTAATATTATGATCGCGGTTTCGAAAAGAACCTATATTGGGCGCAAACAATCCCTTTTTATAGAATCTTATAAGTCAAGACAAATATTTTGTAGAAGATACCCATCGCATTTGTGAATTAATTAGTATTATTAGAGAAAATTATGATGAGAGAAAATTATATATTATTGAAGCACTTTAGCGGCAGCGATAATATTTTAAGGTAATTGATTAAAAACGTGACATTTCTAGCGATCTTTAAATGCTGAAGCGGAATTTATGTGACTTTAATTAATATATTTCCGTACTTTGTTAATTTTTATCTTAAATTGTCTAAAGTATTTACTTTGTACAATTCTACGAAGAATGTAGAGTCTGTTATTATAGAATTGTCTGTTTTCTAAGTTAAAAACAACAACTGAAAACCATAAGTGAATATTATGACAAAGAAAAATTATTAATAATGTTACAAAAATTTAGAATAAAGTTTATAAAGTGAAGCAAGATATTATTGCATGATATATCGTACATTCAAGAGTTTTGAAATTAGAAGTTAGAATGGATGCATGATATTGATTGCAGCTTGGAGGGAAGAGTGAAAGAGATGCTTCCTAATTTAAAACCTACATATTATATGCTTATCCGTTCAAGGTTGGCCAAGTCGATCGGACAGTTTTTTTTCGGATATCGTAGAAATTTTATCATTTAAATCAATACTGAAAGGCGTTTCAAGGTTCAAGGTCGACACATACGAACATATTCGTGCTAGATGCAAAGTGACAATGATCGGAAAAAGACGGAACGACAATGTCATGCTATAATGTCATTTAACTTGCGTGAGAATTATTTGACATACCTACACGTATATGAATAATTTATCTTTTCTCAATTATTTTATATATAAAGTATTTTAAAAGTTTTAACGCAACTAACGATAATCAGACCCTCTTATTCCATATATAGCATTTGCATTAAAAATATTCACTGCAGTTAATTTAATGGAGTTATTTTTCCAGAATTCGCACTTGAGAAGAAGAAAAAGATTTGTTTTCAAAAATACGATTGATAAAAAAATATATATAGGTATATATATTAAAGATAGATATTTTCTTCTTATGTTAGAACAAAATATTTTATTCCAATATTTTTTAGTCTTTTAATTAAAAAATTTAATTCTTGCACTCTTATAATTAACTGAAACGTGTCACATTTATATTCTCAGTCTCATTACTACACTTTTATAAAACGTAACTTCTGTTGAGATAACCTAAATAGAAAAATTTTAATCACTCTTCCTTATTATTTCTCCACCTGAAATCTGCCTAATTAGCGCTTAATAATATTCGGGATTAGTTTGAGGAGGCAGTAATCTGTCAGTCCGAACGCCAACCTGTCATCCGCAAGCTACCCTCTTGCGCTCAAAGCATCGGCTTTCTAACGAGCGCTTCAAATGATATAAAATCGGGGATCAATCCCCGTGCCGTTTTCAGCATAGGAACGATGGTGTTTTCAGCATTATCGGCATTTTCGAGAGAGAAACCGCACGCTATTGGACCCGCTAATTACCTGTCGTCTATCGCCTTTGACAGGCTCCACATGTCTTATTCTACTTATTAAAAAACTGATACATGTTACATAATTACATAATTAAATTATGTATAGATTAATATACATTCTAATTATTTCAAAAGTTGCTTGTGATTTATTTTATAAAGAAGTTATTCTTTCTCTTCTTTTATTTTACCTTGATATAAATAAATATACATTAAATTTGTATAATTATTGAAAAACATAATAATTCCAAAACTAAAATTTTGAAAAATCTAAAATCTGACGTATTTGATGTAAGTTCAAAGAAGTTAACGCATGTTTCAGAATTTAAGAAAATATCTGGTTAGAGATTTTTACGTATATTGAAGAGGATAAAACTGATTATTAATTAAGATATTCTTATAAATAGCTCATAATTATTCTACAGTATTCTACAGTATTACAAATTATTAATTCCCATACAAAGAAATCGAAAAATACCAACAGCAGTTTCTGATTTAATAAGTCGATATCATATATGCTGCTTTCTCCAGAGCGCCGGCCTTGGCAAAGTAAACTGGATTTGTTTCACGATACATTTCTCGCGATTTATTCTGGATTTATCACGGCCGATGGTTAGTCAGTTACAGTTAAGTCCGGTTTTATATAAACTGTCGACGTTATATGATCACGCGTATTTGGCATCTGTAAAAAATTTGATGTTAAAACGCTCTAACAATGTTCTTTAAATCAATTTATTTCGTATAATATCGATGCGTCATTAATTTGAGCGTATAAAAACGGAAATCAAGTGTATTAATTACTCATGCATATTAATTGCTTGCATGCATATTATTTGAATAATAAAATCTACTACCGAGAAAATACTTTTTTAAAGCTTAATTTTTCCTAATATTAAAATATTTTCAATATATATCTTCAATGAATGTACACATAGTAGAAACAAGACTTTGCACGAGATTTAGGTATTCAATCAATTATAAAGTGCAAATTTAACAAGATCAAATTAATCGGTTTGATTAAACAAAATTTACTTTGTGATAAAATGTGTAATCAAATTAACGGATTTATCCGCGAATAAATTGGTTGAATAGTTGATAGAATTTTTTTTCAAATTAAATTGATTATATGGTTTACCGCATAGCGCGCGCCGCTCCGCACTTACGATTTTAATTCCTTTGCCGCTCCATCGCGATTGTTTATTTAGTCAAAATTGATTTACAAACCGCACAAAAACTGTCGCGACAAGCATGATACATCTATAAATGAAAACTGCAGAGTTACTATTTAGGAAATTGTCATACAAATATGATTTTGCAATGTTTACTCAATTGTTGCTTACAATACGGACAACTTTTTAATAGCGTTTTTATAACTTACAATATTATGTAATTGTTTAAATAATCAGATAGGATTTTCAATCTTATTTATTATATCATTCCGTATAATAAATAATTTTAAGAGCATTTTGCAGAATTTGCAATATTTGCACGCGATGTGGCGTTTACAACATTGTTTTAAAATTTCTCAGTGAAACATTTAATTTTGCACAATACATTCATGTAATTTACAGCCGTAATCGATTTACGATTATGCGTTTTAAGGCAATCCAATCTATTTTTGAAGCAATTTTAAATTACCAAGCGCGTTGGCGCGCGAAATCATTCCCAATAAATCACGTTAACCGATTTACACTCCGAAATTCCTCGCAAATCTGTGGATCGATCGAATTTCAGTGGCAGTATTAAATCGATTACACGCTTCGCCGCAGCACCACGGCTGGTTCATGGGGGCGGACAAGCGCGAAGTATCCCCGGCAGGCATCTTCCTCGCACAAAGCGAGGATAATTCTGACCTTTCTAACGCGTACACAGGCCGACAAGCTGAATAGGAAAGCGAGCCGACTGGATCTTCGGTCGACGAGTCGGGAAGACTTGATCGCACTTAGGCGGGCCTTCGAGTCGCGCAGCCGGAAACGATCGCGTAATAATGCCCCGTTTTGTCTCCAAGTGCTTATCAGCCTCGGCCAGATCTCCAACTTGGAATTCGCTTGAAAGCACTCACGGTGCATTGTCTTGACGAGTATGTAATAACGACTCAACTGCCGTTAACTGCGACGTATGAGCGGCTTTCCCAGCTCCGTAAAGAGAAAGAGGAAGAAAAGGAAGCAAACAAGCAGAATTTTCGTCTTAGAATAAAAGCAAAAGAAAATCGCAAAAAAGACCGACAAAATACTGGCAAAAATATACAAAAACAGCTTTGTGTGTCAAATACATCACCGTAATCAAGATGCAAAATCTCGATGTCGTGTAATGACGATTACTTTTCATTTATTTTTAACGCGTTTTTTTAAATACTTTTTATAACGGTATATCAACCAAACGAGTTAATTTTAATTGCTTAATGGAATCGCGCTGTTATTAATTATTTCCTTAGCGTGCATGTGCGCCTCGAAACAATATGCAGGGAGAGTTTCTGGCAGGGATGGTCGGCCTGAGATCAGAATGCTAATGCGAGTCCCGCGAGCCCTACGTATGTCGACATTCACGCTAGATTATCGTCTGCAAGCACTCCTGACGAGACGCCTCCGTCGAGTAGACTGTATAACAGTCGCATTATGTTGTGCAGGAGACGGCCAGTGAGAGTGTATGTGCTAGATACTTGGCGTATTCGCGCAAGAAGCGTAATTAAGACCAGGCCCGAGTTCTCCCGTCTCCATTTTGCCGTCTGTCGACGGCGAAATCGGACTCGTGGCTGAAGGCATGCTAGTTAATGCGACAAGTTGTAAGTTACATCGTCTAATACGCTGTTGGATCTACTCGTAAATCCTGTCTGCGCCTGCTTAATTAAGTTGGATGGTCCGATTATCCATTACCGATGTCCCGAAGCAGACTGCGCAAAATAGTTCGTACGCCTCTTTGTCTGAGATTCATATCGAAAGATATCTTATTAAAATAATAATTAGTAAAATAAACAAATTGTTCTGTCTTTCATATGTAATATAAGTAATATTCTTGTTTTCTTCTTTCAAATATTTTACTTATTATATATAATGCTTTAAATTTAGGAAGATTAGCTGTAAATAACGTTAATCGAAAATTTCGAGAAATAATACACTTACCAAACTTAGAAAAATTTATTTTATATTATAAATATTATTTTTTATGGTGTAAGAAACGAGAATATTTAAATGTCGAGATTCGCGCA
The DNA here is from genome assembly GCA_035220615.1 of Leptothorax acervorum. Classification (NCBI taxonomy): domain Eukaryota; kingdom Metazoa; phylum Arthropoda; class Insecta; order Hymenoptera; family Formicidae; genus Leptothorax; species Leptothorax acervorum. The sequence goes on from JASTWQ010000086.1 coordinate 2,970,520, forward strand.
AACATTCGTATACTGTTACTCGTGTCTTCAGCTACTCGATTACGCAAATGCATATTCTGTTACAAACTGTGCATCATGCAAAACCACACAGCCGCCTAACTTGATTAATTAGTGTTTATACGAACGAACTTCTATTTCAGGAAATTGTATAAACTGATTAAAAGTTTGAAATAGCTACAGTTAGGAAACAAACAACTGCCTCGTTGAATAGTCGAATATACGAATCATCATCTATTTTTTATTTAATTTCCATATTTTAAAATCAAGTACATATTACAATTTTTCAATATTACATATTAATTAAATTTTCAAGTTTGTATTACAAAAATATTCAGGATGATTCGATCTTCACGGATGAGAAATAAGGTGGAAGTGAAAGTCAATTTAACTTGATACCATCTGATTGCAGCTTCGGCTGCTCGTCGAAGTGTAAATGTAGAGTGGTGGAAGATGTTTGCAGAATCGAAATTCTATTTGCGAAGTGAAATGGTCTGATCAGGTCTGATTACAAATCTATTCTACTGCACGCAACGTGTAACGCAAGACGCTATCGTGTTTATCGTCGCTAAACTTCCGGAAGAGAATGCATGCAATTCAATTTTGCTTCAACTCTTCTTCGTCATTTGACATATATATATCAATAATAATTTACTTGCATAATCTAGCATAATATGTTATTGTTAATATAAACAAATATATTACTGTGATTTAATTCTACTTTCTGTGAATTATAAATATAAAATAAAACATACATAAAATAAATTTCTCTACATGTACAACAAGATATATATTGATTTACGCTTTGTCATATTGTATAAAATAGTGCAAGAAATGTGTTACGCTTTTAAGTATTCAGGAATCACTGACTTCAGAGATTCTCAAAATTTTAGATTCTTTATACATAAGGAGAAAATATCTAGATCTGAAATTTAAAAAATTATATTTAGCACTATATAGAAAATGTTAAATTTATAAAACTTTAGATCCATGGGATCATATGACAATATATCTATATCGATGTTTTTTCTAAAAGCAAACTTTTTAGAGCAAGAATTACCTACTAGATTCAAAAGTTTTTAACATATTTTTTAAGTCAAAGATCAGAATAATAAAATATTTGAATATAATGCAATATAATTTTTCCCTTCAATCGATATATTATATATCATCATACACTTATATATTTTGGTTATATATATATTACGTGTTTTCAGCATGAATTTATAATCAACCAAAAATAAACCGTATTAACAAAACAGTTTTGGAAGCAATGCGCTGTGCCGGGTTTTAAATATTTACTCGTCGAATTTGTACGAAATGTGCAATACTCGCCATCGCAAAATCGAATGCAAATTGCACCACTATACAACAAAATATAGTAATTGCACGAAATGCTTAGTCGATTCACACTAACTTCTTGACATATAGTCGACTGATTTCTAATATGATAATAACTGTATGAACACGACATTTTGCAGCGAGAAATAAGAAATCGATGTGTACGCGACTTCATGATTCGTCAAGTTAAACATAGATCTTAAATAAGGAAAGTAGACAGTTGTCAGGTGGAAAGGCGCGGCGTTCACAGAATTAAAGTTAGTTTAAACATTGGCACAAGCTGCGGATAAGCTTGAAAACTATGTCATATCTCTGTAAACTATGTTATGGAATTCTGCGGTGAATGGTGCCAAACTTAACCGCTTTTAGATTTCTCGGATACGCTTTACTTTAACACAGAAGTTCTATATATTAAATATTTTTCTTAATTTCTAAATTAAAATCTTTACGTGACCATTTTTAATAAAATATCGCAATCAAAAAAGGATATAGAACTTCTAGATGTACTTCAACATTATACATAGAATAAATAGCATCGACCAAATTGTTTAAATACAATTTTACATAAATGTAATTTCTGTAAAGATTTGCAACACCATTTCTATCTAAAAAATCTAAAATAGTTTCAATCATTTTTCAAGAAATAATAAGTTTAAATAATGTGAACAACGTACCTAAGTTAAGACAAAAATGTGCTCCCTACTGCAGAATTTTATATACATTGCACTAAATGTTAAGTGTTAAGTATTGAAAACGTTGAGAGTTGATTAAAGTGTATTTGACCATTAATATTTATTCTGTGATTATCATCAACACACATAATGTTGCAAAGGAGATATTTGGGGTTTCAACCATCTTGCGAACGTGATGAAAATCAAGATTAAATGGCTTGCGGCTCTTGCACACAATGTAGTTTGATAACATAACGTAGTGAAATACAAAGAAAATTGCATGTTGAATTCAAGAATATCTACTCCGCTATATTCTCGTTGCAATATCTAAAGGGCCGTCTTTATGCTGTTAACGCACATTATTTTTCACGCATGACGCGACTAATGCGCCTTTTATACGATCAAAAGTATTTGCAAGGAGCAATGTAAAAGATATATGAAAGATTAAAGCGAGGCATAATTACATCGTGAGAGCGTTACACGCTGCTGTTAAGATGAAAGATTGTTAACTTTTTCTCTGTCTTTTTTATTTTTCTTTTTAACAAATATAGTAAGAAAATAAAGCGTGTATGTATATATAAAAGTGTTGAAAGAATTAAGCGACAAAAATTTTAAACATTTTCTCTTAACAAATTATCTTTGAAATATCGCGGAGCGTTATATACGTCTCGTTTTTTCTATATGAAATAAATATTGAATCTGAACGCGTGCGTGTATATAGGATGAATATTGATATGACGTACTTTGCGCAAACAGTTATTTGCGGTGCGACTGGAAAAAACACCGCCGCGCTTTAACGATTAAATTAATTTCCCTCTCCACTCTATTGAAATTTATTGATTTCTTCCTACAATTTTAATACTACGACACTCGTAAAAGAAAACTTATGGTATCTCTATTGTAAGAGACAATTATTTTTGCTGTTTGATTTATAGAACTGTCAGAAATTTGTTTTTAAACTGTTTGATGATTATATTTGGTAAATATTTACAAAGTAAATAAGGGCTAAGAAGAAGTAAAGGACTAATTATTCAAATTGTGCCATTATTATATACAGCAACTGTTTCAGATGTATTCTGCAAGCTAAAGGTCGTAAATCCACCACTCTATACAATGACGTACAGCTTTAATTTAAATGCGTAGCTATCATTCTCGCGGATGCGACAAAAGTGCGCACGCGATGGCGATATTGATCGCTATACGTTACGCGAAAGACTCGATAATTTCTGTCAACTGTCGACGTTGCTGGTGAACAATAACGCAAGGGTAGACAATCGTCGGACAAATATCGGAACGCGCGCGTTCGCAATTTCACCGCGATTTCTCGCGATCGTACGCGCGTTTGTTCGTGGCGCGCAAATGTAGTACAGGGCTTACGCGCTCGTTTTATATGGACGACGAATTGACCTGTCTGGACTTCTGGAAAAATCCAGACAACGCGAAAAACGCGCACGCTGGCAGTGCGGCTGACGAGATTGTTCGCACGCACAACAATAGAGTGATGAATTGCTCACTTTTGCAATTGGAAGATGTTCTCTCTGTAGATTTGAAGACGGATATATAATTTATTTTGAATGCTGCTTGGATGCACTTACGTAATTTTTCAACCGTAAAGAATTCAAGAAAATTAATATTACGTTAAGAAAAAGGATTATACAATATTTAGAATTTTTTTAAATAATTATATTAAAAGAAAATTAATCAGATAAAGAGAAATTTATTTCAGTTGTTAAGTAATAATGTCTAATAGAAAATTAAGCATATGACTATAACCATCGTGTGCTTCTTCTGATAAACATTTAGCAATTTTCTATGATCTGTATCCTTTCTTTTTCCAAAAAAAAATTATCAAGAACTGCGCAATTAATAAAAGAAAAAGAAAATGATCAAATGGTGGAAAGATTTAGGTCATCCTGCCAGTTGAAAGATCGAGGACTTGAGGATGTTTGTGATATCTCTAATTAAAGAATGAGCAATTTGCAGTTGTGACATCTTTCCATTGAAAGTGCAATATTTCAAATCAAAACCAATATATCCCATTCTCCCATTCTTTATTTAACCGCGAAATGTACCGAGTGAATCGTCAATCTTGATTATTGCGGAAGGCGTGCGGATATCCGTGGCAACAAACATGCATATGTATACATATATGGCGTATGCACATCGGCGAACTTATGACGGGGACAAATGGCGTTTTCGAAAATGCTTCAGGTGGTGTTTGCAACTACGTATAATCGCTTAAGCGGCATCGGATTAGCGTTAGCATATCGGTACTTCAAGGGCAAGCCATGCTTGACAACGCTCGAACTTCGCGCGTAGTATCGCATCCGCTTCATGAAAATTTCATAAAAATTTGCATGAATGGGATGCATCTGCGAGCACCGCGCATTATTTGTCTTTGTCAAGCCGTTCTACGGCGACTTCGGGAGTATTCGCTTGCGCGTGGCCCGCGCGCAAATGCATTTCCCTCTAGGAGACAACCGGTCCATCGCAGTGATATCTTAAGTACCGTCGACAATTCTTTTCATCCCGGCCAGATCCGTCTCTGCTCTCGTTCCCGTTCCCTTTCCGTAAGCATCGTTAGATAGCGCGAATAACCGTGTGAGAGAAAAATTAATGAAAATTGCGCAAAGCAGATTTCCATGTTTCTGACATTCCGCGTACCTATCGAGAAGCAAATCTGCGATATTCGCATTAGTTATGTGCATTTATAAGCGTTTCTTCGAAGCGATGGTTGAAAAATGAATATCATAATGTCATAATAACAATTAATATACAATAATGCGCTTGGGTAATCTTACAATTGACTGTGATTTTTCACGTTATATAACCTTTTTTACAACTGTTATTTAATTGTACTATAATATTTCTAATTGAGATCTAATTGAGATTTAATGTAATTTTTAAATGGATAAGATAAAACCGTTTCAATACGCGTTTTTTAAACTTCTGCCAATTAACGTTGATTTTGATGTTTTGTAGAAATTTTGCAGATAATCGCGACTACTTGTCGCGAATAGAATTAGAATATCAAATAAAACCTACGCATACGTGTAAAATTCAAGATATACGATGCGACATTAAATTCGTGGTGAGCACACGACAATGTGAAAAGAAATCACGACACAAGAATGAAGGAGCAGCGTATAAAACTTATCAAGAGTCTGTCGCCGCACCGGAGTGCATCCGACAGCATACGAGGATTTGATTGGATAGGTCGCTCGATTGCATATTGCATTCGACGAATATCGAAACCCCTTGTGCTCAATTAAATCCACGACAGCGCGGCCGATGGAATATCGAATTCGTGGAGTTAAATCGCCGGACGGTAAAAAAGGAATTGCGTTCGCGAAATCATTTCGCTACAAAAAAAGTATGGATGAAGAACAAGTGGGCAAGGAGGAAAAATATTGACACAATGCAGAGTGTGTCGATAATTTTGGTTTTTCTTCACAGTGCCCCCATTATGTCACACATCTCTCGAACTATTCGCAAATGGCAGTTCTTTGTCAGCACCCGTTATAACAAATACTATATTTTGCCTGTCATGCCGTCAGCATTTTCCGATATATGAACAAAAATAACATCAAACATATTGATTAGAATGCAGAATTAAATTCATATCGATCTTATCAATTATATTACTTTTATCGGAATCATAATAAAGTTATATATATTCGTATATAACGTTAGGATTCTTCGGAAAAGTTTATTCTATTGAATCAACCTTTCTACCACCATATTCGTTTCATTGAATTTCAAAGTTTTCGTGACTCTGTAACAAAGTTTCTTTTACAGAAACTCAATGTACGCTTTTAAACTAAAGAAAACATTTTAATGGTAAAAAAGGAAAATCTCTTTTTTTCAAGATATTAAATCGAATAAAGTCATTTTTCTCATTGAATAAAGACGGAATTAAATTAAATGTTGCTCCTTAATATACCTAATAGTTGCACTCATAAATATGATTTGCCACTTTCATTACATTTATCATAATGTAAAAATATGTAAAGCTTTTATTATATAGATCTATTTTCCTCAAATAACAAACCTATTCTTCAAATGCGAAGCTTAATATTGCATTATATATAACGTTACATTTCCATACTACAGTGCAATGCTCCAATATTTTATAATACTCGAAATATACTTTGTGGACATTACCGAAACATGCATTAGTTCGACATTTATGTATCGTTAAAAATATATAAATCACTGCTTGTCGATATTTCACCGATTTTTGTATAATATTGAATGACCGAGTGCGTCACAGGAATTTTGAAAGTACAGGAATTATTTGACGTGTGCGATAAATCAGACGGGAAAACAAAGAGAAATTAAATTATCGCCCAATTCTGCGCAAAACGAATCGCTAGAGCAGGTATTACTCGGATTGAAAAATCCATCCGCGCGTCGTGACTGCGAAAGCCGCGTCAAAGCTTTGAAACAGAAAACCGATAGGAACAACGTAAAACTATCCTATGTCGATCCCGTTCGATTTTACGTACTTGCCCAACTTTCATCACTATTTTCTCTGTTGCTTATTTCTCGTCGAATCCCATCCGGATTTTCAGACCTGTATTCCCTTACCTAACAATTCCCGACATATATCAGGATAAATGTTGTTTCGAGCTTTCAAACGTTCCATTATGTTTCATAATAATGTTATCTTCTTTTATGTTAAAAATATATTTTCGTATTGCACACGAAAGAGTTTCATGAAGATAGATTTTGCATATAGATATTTTATATTGTTATTTTTTATCGAAATAATAATAAAATTAGTTTCGATATTAAAATACAATTATTTTAATTGCGATCTCATTAAACCTAAAAATTATTATGTTATGGCTTTATTACCATATTATTCTAGTATATTTAATATTATAGCTTACAGTTAGACTGCAGGAATTATGCTAATTCGTTAAAAAGTCAAAATCGATGGGATCGAATTCGTGTCGGTGATCGTAAAACCGTGTCACGACACCACGTGCGATTTAGAGCGTGCTGTCGATGCAGTCCTATACTCCTATGTATGCCCGATCCTGAACGATTCACTACGGTTCACTGCGATTCAAGCTTATAGGAACAGAAGCAGCGCATCGCATCGTGACGTCAATGCACGCTTCCCTAAACCTTTGTCATCGCATTACTGCCGATTGACAGTAATTTTGTTGCACTGCTGATGCTGTAGAGGAAACAAAACTTGTGCAAATGTGATTTTTGATGTGCTTTCTTACAACCGTCACCGTTTACATGAAATATCACAAGATGCCTACGCTTGTCTTTCGCCAAGAAAGAAATTTTAAATTATTAAATAAATTATTATAAATTGCTATTATTAAATATATATGTTGTTTTTAATCATAAAAAGAAATATATTATATTTAGGAATGAAAATCAAGACAAAGCAAAGAAGCATCTCTATCAAAATTTCAGATCTCTTTTTTGATGCACGTGCAACAAAATTTATTACGATGGCTAAAATGCATTAATAATGTGAAATATGCATGTAGATGATATGATAATTGACTTTTTTCAAAACTGTAATTGCTCATGACATAAGAAAACAATTTTACAATGATGAGATGATGCTAATGTGCGTTAGCACATATATAGTAATATGATAATTTAGTTTAAACATCACGCAATCTTCAAGCCATTTTTAAAAATTAGGGAGATATCATCTATTTTCTCTTAAAACATAGATTAGGTAAAAACGTTGCTTTGAAATGTATAGATATATCAGACATCTATACATACCTATAACTATATTGATTCTACGTTCAGAGAAATATAGAGCAAAAATTGATTATTTCTAAGACTATTACTGTCTACCCCAAAATTTATAATAATTATGTAAAAATATTGCGTATATTCTTCTATTTTTCTATCTCTGTTCGAAATCTACGAGAAACAACCTACCGCCGATATCACGATCTATGCCCATATCAGCAAAGCATTCTCTCTTTCTCTCTTTTTCTTTGGGTCTGCATTCCATCACATACATCAAGATCTTTTTTTGCCATTCGAGAAAGAAAACGAGATAATGGACGCAACAGGAGAATGTCGATCTCCAATTAAAGTATCTCATAAGGAATGATAAGCCTTTCCCTATCGGTCGCAGTTATTGTTCAAGGTGAGTCGCGATTTACCCGCCAAGAGATCGAATCTGGTTCTGCTCCTCTCGCTGTCCTCGTAGCCCTCGAGGTCGTCCTCGTAATCGTCGTAATCCTCAGGGACAGGACGGTGGTCTCCATCACTGTCGCTGACATTTCGCGAGACAAGACTGTTGCTGGGTGGACCCCTCTGAGTGGCCTGTCGCACGCGGGCCCGGTGATCATTACTGAAGAGGACCGACGGCGGCGGCGGCGTCGAGAGCTGAGAGCCTTGAAGGCGACGCTGAAGGTAACGGGCCAAGAGCGCTTGTACCGCGTCTGTCTCCGCCGTGCCTGGAAGACAGAAAGAGAGACTCGCTCTCGTGATCAATCGACAACATCTTCCCGATTTTACGATATCCCGCTGAATCCTTATATCCACATTCTTACATTTCGTCTTTTTCCTCTCATATCTCGTCTCAATTTTTCACCATCTATTTCTCCTTTCTTTTTATCCTTTTCTTTTTATCATCAGTTTTCTCTCATTTTTCTGTGACGTAAGCGCTCGCATTTCTCTTTCGCGAGGTTGGAGACAAAAGAGCTCGAAGCTCGATTCGGGGTTGTTGCCTGTCGAGGGGTCCTTCTTCTTGTGTCATGTACGGGATGCATCACGTGTGCATCCTCGTGCAAGTGTAAAGATATGCGCAATCCACGCTCTGATGAGACGGGTTCGGCGATGGGTATAATCCCCTCTGCACGATGGTGGATCAATAGAGAAATGTGGATTCGTTAGTTTCAAAAAAATAATTATGCTGACAGAAAGAGAGAGAGAGAAAGCAGTCACTAGAAATAAAAAATTATCAAAATAACATATAAACCAGATTTTTCAGCAAACTTTGAATTATTGTAAATGTCATTACGAGTAATAGAGTGATCACGATGTCAAGAGTACTTTTTCAGCTGATGAAGCAAATGTCATCAACAACTGTTAAATTAAATAATTATTAATGTACGATCATAACGACAAATAATATAGTAACGATGCGGTAAATGATACAGAGATTAAAGACGTACAAGAGAAATAATTAAAGAGGCTGCTCGTCTTCAATTCTAACGTATGAACCAATGTAAACACGAGAGAGTGTGTTCATAATGCGGAGACAATATGCGATAGAATACTTGAGTCCGCAGGTTGCTTCATTAGAGAAGCCTTGCCTCGTCTACGTTTGATGTTCGAAGAGCTTTCGCGAATCATTGTTTAGTACCAATGTATATGCGATTCGTAGTTACGTCAAGGAGGTGGAACGTGATGAAAGGAACTATAAATCATTTGATATCGCTTTGCGATCGAAGATACGATCAACACTGATTAGTTAACATCAAAGTACCATCGATTGTTGCGCACAAGGAAATTGCTAACTTCATTAATCGTTATTGCTAACAAGAGAATCTCTAACTTTATTAATCATTATTGCTAACTTTAGTCAAGCAAATCATTGTCATAAACCCGTAAAAGTAGCTTTTTAAAGAATATCTATCGAATCTCGAAGAAGAATGTGTCAAAATTTGTTCAACTATTTGTTTATCATCTTTCTCTTTTTAGTTTCTCTCTAAAATAGATTCAGTGACTTCAGTGACAATACACTGAAGTCACTGATTCTACTTTAGAGAGTTGAACGATACGTATACTAATACTTTCATTATGTTTCTATTAAAAGTATAAATACAAAAAATCCTACTAAAAATAACTTATGCCACACAATTATTATATTTATTATATCTATGTAAAGTGTATAAAGAATTATTTGTTACAATGTAAAATCTAAATTTAAAAATTATAAAACATTCGTAATTTTTTAATTATTATCTGACGATTTCAATTACTTATATACAGCTAATTATTATATGTGTACGCGTTCTGTAAAATTTAATCTTTTCCAATTAAGATTATAAATAGTTAACGTTTTTACTGGTGGGATTTTATGTTAACGTGTTACTAACTAAATGTTGCAAGAGCTCAAAGGTAACGCAGAAACGGATAATTAAAGATGCGGTGGACTAAACGACGATGTCGTGAGAGCTGTTGGAGGATTTGCGGCGACAAGAAATCCAATTTTCGGCAAAGTCCAGCACGGAGAACGAGTGCAATTACATCGATTTCTACTAGTAAGCTTGTGCGCCAGCACGGCTGTCTCGTAATTGAATTGGATCAATTGTATCGCACGAATCCTATCATTTCTCCTCTCGATCCTCTTCCCACTTTTTACCACGTTCCTTTTTACTGAACAAAGACGCTCGTCAAACTGTTATTCCGGGCAGCAGCTTCATGTAATTAAATCCTACAGGTAAACGTTGATCCCATTATGAAAAAGCATCTGGCAAACCGGCGGAAAACGCGCCGTCGCACGAGCACTCTGTTTTCTTGTTTTATTTTGCGCAATCTGGAAAATGCACGCTCGGGTTGACCGCAAAGGATCAACCTTCCGGCATGGAGGTGATGCTCTGGCAAGGATTTTCAGAGTCGCTTCCGGAAACCTTTGGCCAGGCGCGAATCTTGTTAACCTTGCTTTCGCGCGCAAGGCTAATTTGACGAGCGTACATTAAAGTAATTGACAATTTACTTGTACCACGCTGTTCGTATTTATCTGTTAAGTTGTCAATAATGTTATTTTTAACCTGAATATTATACACGTTCAATTTTAACTAATTGACGGACGATTTCGATTAATCTGAATTCATAAAACATGTTGTGCGCGTTTTTATTCATAAAAAGCGTATGATTTTACGCAGAAAAAACCGTAACGTTAATTTAAATGTTATTGATAAATGTAGAGGAAATTGCTAAAAACACTGATTGAACGCTGAAATAAATATATGAAAAATATCGGACGAAACCACAAGCAATAATAACATATCGCCAAAATTTTCCATGTGCTCGCGGTTTGACGTGAAAGGTAAATACAACCAAAACTAATATTTGGCGCGTTACGGCAATTAGAAAAATTCTCATACACGTTTCCGCAAGACAACACATAAAGCGTTGCACGATATCGGAAAAATAATAAAACGTCACATCCCGAAATATTCCTATCTATTTTTTGTGGGAAAAAAATCCACGAGTAATCGCACGAATAGTCGCAAAAACGTTCAGCCAAACGAATGTTTATTCTTTATTACACAAAAAAATTCTACGGTTTTACTTCATTTGGACCTTTATCGGCTTCTTTATCAAACAATTACGCTATGTTAAAAATTTATTAAAAATTATTGCAAGAGTTTAAGAATCAATAATTTTTTTAACAATAAGTTTAACCAGATGAGAGCAAGTAAATTGTGAAATAATTTAAAGATATAAGACTCAAACTTTCAAGTTATATGAGACAGGCACGAGAGGGAAGAAAATCTCGAGTTGGGTTGTGAGAAAGGGCACGAAATAAATCGTGGAAAGTCATAGGTCATGCCGTGCAACAGATTGAACGGATTTCTTCACGGATTCAACGTGAGTCTCGCCCTAAGAGGAATTTAGCGTTTTCGACCGAAAGATGCAAATCCGCGGAAAACCGCCGCCAATGTGAGAATTTCTCTAAACTAAAATTCAATGTATCTTCTTGGACAAGGCAAATTTCATGTCGATGGAACTGCGAAGGATTGACATCAAAGAATTTGCAAAAATGCAGTCGAATGCTTTTTCCCTTTTAGAAGGAATTTCTGCCGATCTGTGAATAACAAATGAAACATTTTCAATGGAAGACGAAATTTTTTCGGCAAAAGGAGATAAAAGTAGGATTAATTTCGAGGAGGAATAAAGCAATACAAAACACATGTCGCTAGGAAATCCGAAATATTTTCTACGGAAAATTATTTTGGCCGAATGCTCGCAGCATTGCCGGAAGTGAAATGTTTAGAGAGAAAAATTCGCTATTTTTCGCGCACGAATAAAAACGCAAAAAAGATTGGAAGTCTTCCAGGCGGAAACATAGCCGCTTGATTTCTTTTATAAGAGTTTGTAAATTAGTTAGATTATAAGATTCTGCATTATAACTAAATAAAAACAATTACATTGCCAATAAATCGATCATCAATGATGCTTGAATTCCGTACTAAATTTACATTTTTTACAATCTTTTGTTTCCAAAGCAGATATCTACTATTTTTTAAGCGCTTCTCCTGGAGTATCAATAAAATCGTGAAAACTGCGGAAACTGCGCATTCCAAAATGACCGACGTGCCGAAATTCAGGATCGACCACACGACGAGTCGACCGGGAAAATATCACAAAGTCCGAGTAGAACTTCTCTAAAATTGTCGAACGGAGAATTGCTACCGAGGACTCTTCTGGGTCAGAATCCCAATTTGAACGGAAAATTCGGCAGAAAGTATTCCGCGCTTTCTGTGTTGAGTATTCTGCTCGTACCTACGCGAGATCAAACTCATTATCATCGTCTCCCGACGTCTCGCGGTTGAAGACAACGTCACGGTCGACCGGAGAAACGTGAGTGTCCTTTGGAGTGATTATTTAAGTTTCGCTCGCGCGTTCTCGAGTGTACGAGAGAGTAGGGTACGCATTAAAACGGAATGTCCCCGCCCGAACTGATTTGCAAGTTTTGCGTCTCTCATCCGACCCGCGGCTGGCGCGGAAACCAACCTTCTCCTGTAATCCATTGTCCCCACTTCATAATTCAATGACTTTTGGAACTACGTTTCCTGGACTATTTCCTCGACGGGTCTTCTGAATGTTTTATGTGATTTTAAGATTACCGCGGTGGGGGAGGGATGGTGGCAGCCGGCAATAGCGCGCGATACGCTTTTACCGTAATTGGATCTAAATTCTGGTACGGACGAACGAAGTTTAATAATAGCCTCACTTCTCGAACGCGAGTTGTTATTGTATTGGAGTCAATGTTATCCTATTATAGCGAATTATGAAGGTACTATCGGAGGGAGCGCCAGCAGTGATATACGAAATAATTTATAACATCATAACATGCGGTAATACATCCACTGGTATTGTAACAATATAAAAAGATATAGCGCTTGAAATAGAGATCTATTTTTTTTAAATGTTATAGGTAATACAAATACGAAAATTACGAGACCCAGTTAAATAGAGAAAATATTCAACATGCATTGGTATTGATCTCTTTTACGAAATGACGAAATTCATTAAATATAGAACATTTTACTGGATTGTGATTAAAAAAGGTAATATGAACAGTTCGTGCGAAGCAAAGGCGACTGTTTGACTTGCAAAGAAGGGAATCAAGCCGTTCGATTACCTATTTCAACGAGGCGTGTTCGTATGAATTTCATTTCAATCACCAGTGCGAACTTCAAATCGACTGCTGAACCTTTGATCAACCGTTAAAAAGGCGTGAAATTGAATACGTAAAAGATATTCAATAGAAATACTTGTAACGTGCATATCTTAATTATTTAATATTTTAATGATTAAGTTGTTTCATTAAGTTGTACTAAAATTATTTATACAACCATTTCATTATTACTCGTATTATAATATTTTACATAACATGAGGTAAAAGTATATATTTTACATACTCATTTATACGAAGCATGCTAGTTTGCAAAAGAATTGTATAATTGAAGCTTCTTTAAACAAATTATTTACAGTAATTAATATAAAAAATTAATTTGCATTTAAATAAAATTTGAGATAAAAGTATAAAGTGTCAAAAAAGGTATTTTTTTCTCTTTTTGCGAAATAATTATTAATATTGCACCTCTGTGTAAATTAATTGATTGGGGATTGATGGCGAATACTTTTGGGGAATTATACTCAAATCGCTTAGATGTCTTCGCGGATTTTCTCGAATAAAACAGATTTAAATGCACCTGTTAGAACCGAGTGAAACAGGTCATTTGATTTCGGAACGAGCGGTGAAGCCAAACGTATCTAAACGCTGATGGCGTGTTTGGATACGTAGCTGGTACTTTCGAAACGGTTTCCACCCGAGAAAAGCACAATGTTTCGAGATTTATACGGCGTAAATAGCGAAAGATCCTGTGTAAATGCCAGTGTTTCGTATATACGCGAGTTCCCGTACGTGACAAGTGCCTTAAGTAATGGTAAACAGAGATGACGGGGTATTGTACGCGGGGTTCAGCTTCAAGGCACGTTTTCGCCATCAATAGCGATGCTGCTCATAAATGTCTTTCTAAATCTTTTTCGCGAAAGAACGGGAAGTTAATCCGCTCATGTTAACAGATGTAATGAGAATTACACTGCAATTACGCTTTATTCGACAATTTGTGTCACTGATTGACTTTTGATTGATTGATTTTATGTGAATACATTGTCACCGCGTAATAATAATAAATATCTAAAAGCTGACAATATTTTTCTGATATTTTACTTCGCTGAAGATCAAAATGTGAGAAAGTGAGAGAGAGAGAGAATACGTAAAATATTATATGAATGTAATGTGTAAAATGTCATAAGCTAAATGAAGAAAGTGAGGTTTATTACATCGGCAAAGAGAAATAAATATGAATTTATACAATTCTGTATAATGATTGTAGCGTTTATAACTTATTACGTACATATTTATAATAAAATACTCGTACTTGAAATTTTACTTTTTCCAGCATTATTTAACATTAGTAACATAAATAACGAGATAAAATTTGTTTTGTTTGTTACCTTACTGCATTACCTGACAACTTAAACGGCCGTGTAAATAATTTTACTAATTGTAAATACTATAATCATACAGGATTACTACAGAAGTAATTGGCTGGTAGGTCACATATTGCATTATTTGGAAATGAAAATTGCATGTCGCGATCTTCCGTCGTAAGACCGATGTAAGCATAACTGCTAAAATGGCAAGTCCGCCAATATTTCAGTACGATGGCATTTCCGAGGGAAAGTGTCTGTCTGCCGTTACGCCCGTTCTTCTGATATACGCCCCCATTTCGCAGTTTGACGGGAAAGAAGCGGCAAAGTGGCTCGAATGCGACTGACAATAATTTGTCAAGTCGGCCACTCACGACTTCTTACATCGCTCCTTCGGACAAAGAGAATTTCGTTGAAAGAGCAGAGATTTCCCGTCTGAGTTTCTTGCCCGTCGCGTTTCTGCACGTCGTGCGAGACTTGAGATTTCATAATTGCGCGAGTGCATTAGAGGAGCGTTTCCGTCTCGCAAAATTGCACGCCACTTGAAGAACATCGCGAAAAATTCGCATAAAATATATCGAGAGGTTTCATGGCGTTTCTTAGCGCAAAATGCATTTGGCAACGTGCCACGATCGTAACAGGCTTTTTATAAATTTATTGGATGCACATTATTATTATCATTAAATTTAAAATAATTCGTGTGTACATGAATGGTCACATCAGTTTAAATATTGATAATATTTCGCTAATGAAAAAAGATAATTGTTTGTGTTAATATGTCATGTAAATACGTTAAAATTTCGAGCGCTGTTTATCGATGCCGAATTAAATCTGATATTCTTATGCACAAAATTTGCCGTATGCCTTTACGCATTATTCCGTTTTCATCAGCAAAAGTATTTAGATATAATAATATACATAATACATTATATATTTAAACTTGTCATGTAATGAATTTATTCGAAGTGCAATGTTCAATGTTTATCAATTTTATTACACATATTTTCAATTATTAAACAATCGTCGTTTGCGCATATTCTAATTCCACATGAGGTGTCTTTCTATCCTAAATAACTGAAAGATACAACATGACACAATATGACATTCGCAATATTTTAATAATGTGACAGAACTTTGTATTCAACCGGATGATTATTCAAGAAGCAAACGGGATTTAAGTTTAATTAACGCAGAATTTAAATGAGGCTCGCAAGCGGAAGACGTCACCGCGAGGACTTAATTCTCATCCTTTTCTACATGTATTCATGTTCTCGGAAGGACGGTCAGTGACCCGGATGATCCGCTGAAATCGCACAGGAGATCAAAGACGAGATTCGAGAGAAAAATCTCATATCTCGATGATTTTTCACGGTTGGAAAAAAAAATTTTTTTGTAAAAAGACATAAGTTTATATCTGTTATTGTAATGTTTTAAATATCCATACTTTCTAGTAAGAAATTCTTCTTAATAAGATACAAAAATAACTAATGGATAATTAAAAGCCACGTAAAAAATTCAAAGAAACTCCCCGAATTTATAACTAATATTAAGAAGCTTCCTAATTCGATATATATAAATGTGTACATACTAAATCGTTTTTAGGATAAATTTTTGACAGCTAGATAGCTACAACATAAACATGTTACATTTATATATACGGATCTATCTAATTATGAAAGTAAACATGCTTGAATAGATATTATATATCAACATTAATTGTGCTATTATGTTAATTACGTAATCGGAAAATAAGAGTGTTGTAATATTGAAACAGGATCTCTGGATCTTTATTGTAAGATCTAACTCTTTTTCTTTGTCGTGCGCGCTTGAATAAAGATAAATTTTTAACGTTACTATTTTATATTTTTCCATTAATCGATAGATAACGTTTTATTCGTCGTTACTTTTTGACTATAAATATAACGGAGCACCATTTTGCTCCCATTGTGCTTTTATCATCGCCTTTTACGTCGTACATACGATGCTTTATTTCAACTATCAGATAGTCATTTTATTTCTTCGCGCGATTTTTAGCATAATACCGAAACGGATGTAGCGGATGTAAAACGCGTCATCGAGATGCAGAGATTTTGCACTGTACAATAAATAATTTCTGGATAATTGATGCCGTAAATGTCACGTTTATGGCGCATCAATATTCATTTATCATCAATTGTCAAGCAATATTATGCGTCGTGCAATAAAGTTAACGTTATTGTTGGAAAAATCTATCAATAATTTTATTTCCTCAATAATATTGCTAAAAATTTTTGAAAAATCGTTTGTTTCAAACGTTATTAAGTTTAAAGAATTTAGCAAAATACATAAAAACATAACCATTTAAAACATTTAGACAGTATAAAAATATATTTCAATGTGGCATGAATCGCTGCATATGTTTATTCACCTTTCACTATACTTTAATGATTTATCTTCAGAAGATAAAGCGTTCCTATTAAGTAAGAAACTAACAAAAAAGTGAGAAAGAGCTCCAAGGAAAATACGAGTCCGGATTACTTTATCAACCGATCGGCTTTGTGGAAAAAATATAGTAGTTGGTAAAAAGGTAGAGCGAAATGTCAGACATGAATAGAGAAATGAATAAGATATAGTAAAGGCGGTTATTCAAACGCAAATTACTCTCGGCTCCATTTCCATTTTGCAAATAAAGCGCGGCGTACCTTACCGGAAATAAGAATGAGCTTTCGCGCAAGTGTGCATGTTCCCCCTTGCTTCATCTAACCGCGCTCATAAAATTGACTTTTTCTTTCAGATTTCCCCCGTTCCTAAATTACCTCTTATTTCTACATCTTTTAAAACCTTAATAAATGAGCAAACACACACAATAAATGCAAAGTACAATTGTATTAAAAGATCTAAATCGTGTTAATAAAAGAAATTTTGCAATAAGTAGTCAATTCATCTTATATTTTCGAGAAGTAAACTAAGCATGTAGATATTCATAAATCTACAAAGTTTTAAAATAACAATTTATTCTCTAGTTTTTTTATAAAAATAGGCACTCAAAAAAAGGAACTTTATCTTCCTAAAGTTATAATTTCGTATTTTTTAAATAAAAGAAATTAATTTTGCTGTTATTGTTTGTTCTATTCCTTTATCCTTTTATGGAATTTTATCGTATATACGATTCTTATTCCTTTGACAAAGTTTTGTCAAGTGACTATGAAGTGGAACATTTTGCCAAGTAAAGATAAAAATTATATACTAGTATTCTATTAAAAAAGAATACTAGAATCTATTAAATTGATTCTCTTGCTGAATATTTGTTGAACATTTGATATTGTCGCATAATGCGCGATTCTCGATAGAGGCAACCATTCGAACACGTTTCCTAATTGGTAGCTTTTTTCCACGGTAATTGGAAACGGTCGAGGAGCTTCTCCGTGAAGAGATCTCGAATTGGAAAGAAATGGAATGGGGAATAGAAAGAAAACCATCGGCAACGAAACGGAAAGTATTTCTCTAGCTAGAGAATCGAAATAAAGAAATTAAAATTTGCGAGATATATGCGTGGTATAAATTATTATCCTGTTCATTTTACTAGTATACCAAATTTTTATCCTAAAATTGTGAAACTATATAAATAAACATATTTTGTATTGCATATATTTATATAAATAATTTGTATTTATTCATAATACACATATACACTTAAATAAACGAAACGGATATTGTATAAGAATTGTAACAATATTATAAACAGATATTGTACAAACTTTCAATGCTTGTGATGTGATGAAAAGCTACGTATACTCTTCATATAAAACAGTACGTATAAAGAGAAAAATACGTTGGAGGAGGAAAGAAATAAAATAATTTTTTTTCTGTAAAGTTATCTTTGCAGAATTACATTCTGCAATCGTACAGCTTTTTCTTTCGTTTTTATAAAAGTATTATTTTTCTTAGTTTTGAAAGAGCGATAAACTTTTAATTAGCGAGAAAATGATACTTTTTTTATATTTATTTCTTTTGTCTTGCATTTATTTTTAATAATCATGGAAAGTTACCCGTAATAGTTAGATAGATGTTACAACAAAAACTATTTTTTTTAAATTATTCTAACATTATTTTATTAATTATTAATATATTTAACTAAACAATGCTATTTTTACCTTAGAAAAAGTAACCATATATTATCTCAATATCCATTTTACACATTTTTGATTGTTTTTAAGAAAATTAAATTTTTTACGGCAAATCAGATGAAACTTCTTAGGAATATTTTGGTTAATATTATTGTAAATTTTTTTTTTCCAAGAAAGCAACGAAAGAGAAAGCAAAAGGAACAAAAGAATCGTGGTCATAGCAGTATTTTCATGAGGAATAAAAATTCACGATTTTCAGAGTAAAAAAACTGAGAGAATGAGACCGTATACCGCGTTGCACCTGCCAATGATTATGAATACGAAGGTATCCACAACGCGTCAGAGATACCTTTATGTGCACTTGGATGTTATCTTCACTCGTAAAGCGCGATGTAAAAAAAAAATTCTTTTTGGTCCGGGTCATATCAGCTTCGGCAGAACTGCTCCCGCATCTGTAAATTCGTGTGTGCGTGTATAGGTATGTAAGAACGCTGAACGCGTGCGCAATGATAGCCGTTTCCGTTTAACGACCAGCCGTTTCAGGATTTTGAAATGTCATGGAATGACGTAGCAAAGCTTTCTTCGTATTTATGCCCGAGTTTCGCTCGAGTTTAATGAGCTCGACAAGTCGTGAAAAGTTCATTCCGTACATAAAGTGCTTAATTTAAAAAACCGATTTACATGCGTGATGATACACTCACTCCTCCTCCTTCGAAATTCTATTAATTCAGTAAAAACTGCTGTTTTTCGCGCCGGTAATTAAGAAAATAATTTATCGAATGTATATCAAGCAAAGAACAAAGATAGTATACGCACTATCTTACAATTCTAATTATTATTAATAAAGGAGAATATTAATTTAAATAATCTAATAACTTTCAGAAACAAAACAAATACCAAAGAGCTAATAATTAATTTATATAATTTGATATTTTTATTTAGACATTGTTAAATAATATATTTGAGTAAGATTTTTGAGTCTCCTAACAATAAGTTATCTAACAATAAACCTAAACTATTACTTTTTAAAATTGTTGATTTTAATATAAATACTAAAAACAAAGGAAAACAGGATTATAATCGCAATTGTTATAATCATTGCCTGCAGTTTGAAACAAAATGTTTTATCGAGTAACGTTTTTAACCAGTAAGCTTGTAATCCGAGATATTTTTAGTGTCATTAAATAAATCTCTTGATGGTGCAATATCACATATAAATGTATACGAGATCAAATAAAACATGCATCACATTCGATGATGTGTTTGATGATTTAAGAAATATTTGCGTCCATAAAACCCTTATGATAAACATTTATAGCGATCACGGGTTCGGCAAGTGATTTATTCATGTGAGACGTTGATGCGTTCCGGACACATCAAATGTTTAGTTTCTAATAAAAATTCAATTTTCAATCTTCGAGGAGGTAACGCGATACCGCATGGCTGCAACCGTCGGTCGCCATTCTTAAAGTCTGCAAACTTCGCAGCGAATTACGATAGTGTTCACAATGTAAATGTTTGAACTGCGGCTGGAGTACACATGATGCGTGTGCACTCGCGAGATGTGAGACGTTGTTCTAATGGCTCCGAAATTGCATAGAAGTTATGGCAGAGATCTGTTAAAAGTTTCATGAGATAAGTAAAGCTCGCGTCGCCGAAAGCTCCATCATCGGTAACTTCATAAATGTCTGTAATTATTTTATAGCTTGCAGCATCAAATAATAAATCAAGTAAATTAATAGAAGAAAAATTAAAGTAATATTTACGTTCACATTTAATTTTATTTAGTATATTCACAAAAATATTAAATCAAATAACAATCTGTTAGTTTAAGAATACAGCGTTAAATTAAAGTTTATTTTTGCCAATGGTAAATTTATTACACTTATTTTTATAAACACGGATTAATTAAATTAAAACATAAGGGAAATAAGAAGAATTAGCCAGGAATTAATATTTTAATATTTTAATTTAATATATAAAGTGTTTATAAAACGAACTAACAAATAGCGTGTTAGAGTTATAACAATAGTTACTAGCTTACTTACGCAAATTGCTGAGTTGCTTTTTAATTAATTAACGTGACGTGATGTTAAAACTCAACAATACTACAATAAAGAACGTGACAAAAGTAACATCGACAGTCACGTTGTAGAAGGTTGCATAATTTCGTTTGAAAGGTTCGTGGTGAGATGATTCTCATGGGTAACTTCGTGGTTCCAAACTATCTAAAATACGAAGCGCCTCCCAAGACTATGTAAGTTCCTGTAATCCATGTCACTTCACGTAATGTAGCGTCATATTATGCGCGAAATATGTTACCACACGGGACAGCTATTACTATCGCAAAACACTTCAAAGGACTGTCGGTATCACCAAATTGCAATTTAAACGTTATCACGCTACATTGCGAAACACACGTCCGAATAATTCCATTTTTCTTCTAAAATTGTTCTATTTTAATATTTGATTTGAAATATTTTATAAATTTCTATAATCGTTTTGTGAAATGTATCCTTGTATAATGTATAGCATTTCGCAACATAATAACGTTAATAAATAATTTGTTAAAGTCTATTAATTGCTTACGGCAATATAAGAAAGAAAGTAAAATACGTACCGCTACGTATTTTAAATCTAGCAATAATAATAAATATCATGTCCAACATTTTATTTACAGTGTAGAAAATGTGGGAACATTATGAAACTTTGGTTCCGTTTCCGCGCGATATACACATACTATATTTCAATATAGTACAATGCACGTACATACACAATGATATTGCTTTTCTACTCCCGTCGCATTCTTCCCTAAATTATTTTTAATGCTTTATTTTTTATTCTCTTCAAACTCAGTTTTTAGTGTTTTATTTTTTATTCTCTTCAAACTCAGTTACGGTTTTTGAAATAACGCTCTTTTCCAAATAACGCGATTTCTTCTTACGCGGAACGTATCTACACCGCGTAAAAAGAGAGTTGAGTAGGTATAACTAAAGAACTAAACAATTCCCATCGGAGTACATTCCGAAAAGTTCCATAATTCAAGCTCGGAACAGAGAAACAAGCGAGCAAAGAGCCGACCGCGCGAAAGCTCGCGTTACTTTTCCTTATTTTGAATTACTTTATTACTTTAAAAATCGTTTCTTACTCACAATCATCAGATCGAAATATTATTGAGAAAAGAATTATCGTCTCAGGCAATCTCTGCTAATACGGGTCCACGAAACAACGCGGAGAGTACGCGATAATAGCCCATTCATCAAAATATATACAAGAAACGGAATAATCGGCGTACGCGTTAATTCTGTATCGCTAGGTAGTATATTAATTATCGTTAAATATTATAAAGAGACAAGCGAGCAAAGAGGCGACCGCGCAAAAGCTTGCGTTACTATTCTTTATTTGAATTATTTTAAATTGTTTCTTCTTCAGATTAAAATATTATTGATGAGAGAGGGATTATCGTCTCGGGCAATGTGCTAATATGGATCCATTAAAGACTAAACAACGCGAAAGATATATGCGATAATAACCCATTCATCGAAATACAAGAAACGGAAAAACGGAATACATATTTGGCGTACGTTAATTCTATACCGCTATAGGTATATTAAACATTATAAGGTAAATATTGTCGGCGCGGGCGCGGCGAGACCGTTGGCACGCGGCTGCTCGACTTTGTTTTTTGAACGCCGCGCCGCACCCCGCACCCCGTCAAGGCGGTCAAGGACGGTCGCCGCGGACGCCGCGCCGCGGCGCGCGGCGGTCACACTATCACTCACGTTCCGACGCTCGAACCGACAGGTAGCCGAGCGAGCAGCTGAGGTGCGTTGCGCTATCACATCGCGAGATAAAAAATGCCGCGATAAGCATTACGATGATATCGCAGGTATGAGGTAACAGGGAGATGCAGTATGCAGTATTCTTTATTAAGCATCGGGTTTATCCCGTTTGCACAATCGATGCTAATTAATTCTTGCGCCGTTCACGAGTTTCACGACTCATGAACGTGGCCGAAGCGCTGGTCATTGCGCAGCACACGCCTCGCGCGTTTTACGGGTATCTGGTCAGGTGAACGGAATAGGTATTCCGTTTCTTCTATTTCCGTTCCGATCATTCGTTGATTTAAGAATAATCTGCAGGACGCCGCTTTCGCGTTTCGAGAACGCGGCGTAATATGCGATTCGTCGGATTGTCGTTGGATTTAACGTGACGGAGTACGCGAATCGCGTGATTTAGAATAACGGTGATGTGTGATGTGTCGATCGTTTAATTGCATTCTCATCTCGCGGAATTTACGCGCTCGAGCTGTATCGCAAGCGTGTCTGGAGCGTACAATGAAACGGTTCGCTCGTTTCATTTCGGCTCGGCTGTTGACTCGACTCGCAGTGTATCCGCGCGGCGTCGGTACGAAGTTAGCTGCGTTCGGTGGAATCAAAAAGCTGCTCGCCCGCGCTCTCGGTGCAGGTGAATTGTCGGATTTAAATGTGCGCCGTAGTACGCAGATTGTTTCAATTCGGGAGTGTCCGACAAAGTATCGCGATTGTATTGTTACAGTTATTTCGTTCTCGATCGCGAAATATTGGCCGGACATGTGGTTGTGAGTGTCCTGTGCAACGAAAGGAGGAGTGAGAGAAGGAGGAGACCTGACAACCCAGACGTTCTGAGAGGAAGGGGAAGCCTGGCAAAGGCATCGGGCCCGGAGCAAACTTGGGGTGAGTATTATTTCTTATCTTAAAATTAATAGCTTATTCCCATTTATTCGAGCCGTTTTATCTCGATAAGCTAGAAATAATTTGAGAAAGAGAAACCATCTAAAATATTATAAAAGTTTATTTTCGTAGAGATTTTTTGTAGAGATTTTTCTCAAAAGATAGATAATTATATATATTAGCACATCTAATTGAAAGACTAATCAGACGCGTGTGAAAATTATTTTTTGAAACGTTGATTATTTTCAGCGCCTCTTTTATTTGAACTTTCCATTTTTGTGTTACAGAATCATCGTACTAACTCCGCCCGTAGCGCATCGGTCGGTGAGTGACAAATTTTTTATAATAGGGTAATGGATAGACTAAATCAGACTAGGCTGAATAATTAATCCTAGAGCTCTATTATTTATTGATTTATTGTGCTTACGGGGGAGACTGCTCTCGCGTAATATATGTATATAACATGCCGATTTTATCCTAAAATCTTTTTTAGTCTATCCATCTAGTAGCTCTTGGCTTTGTATCAATAAATAAAACAAAATAAGATGACGTGAGATCCAGTGAATATTTTATCGCGGAGCAGAATAATTTTTTTATTTAGAAATATATATTTCAAAGTTGTGTGATAGTTTTTATATCAATTATATTAAAATGCATAATATAATGATAATCCAAGGTGATACATATTTCATATGTCGCATTAAACATAAATTTAATAACATTTTGAAATAAAATAACAAGATGTTTATATAAATGTATAGATATGATATATATGTGAAAATTTATAGAGAAAAATTTGACATGCGCGAGAATATGATAAATTCGTTATATTGATTACGATACTTATTGCGTAAATATATTGCTTAGCAAATTATCGTCTCTTTTGGATCTCACGTCGTTCATTCTGAATGTCTCACTTGATATTTGAGGTGAGATCAAATAATGTTCGCGATTTGGTTCGCGCTTCAGTTCGCAATTAACTGAAATTGTACTAAAAATTGTTTGCATATTCGTTGATTTATTGATCGATTCATCGATTAATTTTTATATTTTGGTTGTTTCGTGTGTTTCTACGTTGTGCTATTCAAATGCAAATATTCGCGATCGAGATATAATCGCGACGATTTTGATTAAAACGCGGTCAACATAAAATTCTTTACATTCTTTGATATAATTCTTTCTTGCTTTTTATCGCTTCAATATATTTTTTGGTCGAAGAAGTTAATTACGTGTATTGTGGAGGAATTAAATTCAAAATTAAGTTAAATTTAAATTTAATTCATATTTTATTAATGAACGCTGATTATTTATTCTTTTCTTATATAATTAACGCACTTTTTTTAACGAGAGTAACGATTTGTAATCGACCGTAATGTTATAATCTGCCGGCTCTGATAATTAGCCGGTATCGAAGGGATTTGATTCCTTCTCATTCTCTGGCTGATACACAGCCAGAATGGATTTGGCCAGGAACAATGCAGTAGGTAAGTCCAATCTGGGAAATCTGGCCAGAAAAACCTATGAAAATTACGCATTATATAAGATAAGTAATAATTGTGTGACCAAAACGAAATTGTAAGATATGTAAGATAGCTGCATACTTCTGAGACATATAGTATGCAATTATGTGAGTACGGGTAGGTAGGAATACGCGAATAGGTAGGCACAAATAAATAAATAATGAAAGGCTGATTTATCGCAATACGAAATTTTTTGTAAAAAAGAGATTTCTAACGAGAAAATACCTCACGCAATTCACGATTAAATTAAACGCTCTCATCAACGTTTGACATGCAATAGACAATATACAAATATTAGATAGAAAAAAAACAGAAGAATGGAGTACAGAATACTCGTTAATAATCTGAAAAAGAATAGAGACCGGTTCGAAAAATCGCGTTATATCCGGCTTGATGTAAATATAAATCAGCGTGCCGATCATAAATCCTGCTGCTGTTTTTATATTTGCCTGCTTTTCCTTTTTACATATCGTATTACGTTGCGAACCACGTTCTATTATAGTGGATGTAGCTTGGGTAGCAATAATTTTTCGTTAATGCACACGATGTGCTGACACGGATTGCTATGTGCAAAATTATACGCTATTGTTTAATGCGTGCCAGCGTTGTCACGTTTTGCTAACTCAAATAATGTAGCTGAATTATAAATACTGTTCTATTCAGATTTTTGGAAAGCAGAGAAAAAGCACAAGAGTTTAACTTTTATATCCTTCAATCAAGTAGCGTTCAACAGTATCCTGCTACCAATATTTTCGAGATAAATCATTATAAATTGATATAAATTTCCGTTATTTTATATTATTTTTACATTTTTATTTTACATCCTGATATTTTGTGTTTTATTAATAATAACAAAAAAATCTTTTGATTATGGAATAAAATTAACTGTTGGGGCAAAAACTAAAGTATATAGCTCTTTCTATATTACTGTACAAACTACTGCTACATTTGCGTTGCGAATAAAGACACATAATACATACAAACCGCCAAGATATCGCGTTGGAGATCACAACCACGTCCGTCCTATCGTTTCGGGAAAATCAGCAAACTTTCCCTCAATCCTACCGACGCAATTATCCGAAGTTCCGGTTTCCGATTGGCTCGTTTGGCTCCTGGATATTTCGTAAGTTAAACTTTTCCGCGTAGACCGACTTCGGTGACCTCCTTCCGCTTTTATTGCCCGTATTGCAAATTGGCGGTATACGGAAAAAGTATACGTATGCAAAAGTTTTATTTAAATCACCGAGCGCGCTCAAATAAACTTATCACTATACCACCTTTGATGCGAAGGTTTGCGTGTCGCTCGATTGCGATTTCCAAGAGTCGCCGCTAGAAATTGTTAGTTATTTGAATAGCATGCAATTTCAATATTGTATTATAAGAGTAATCAGTTTTCTCTTGGCTCGGTTTGCCTTTCATTCGTTTGCCCGTACATTACTACCATATATATTACCAAATTATGTCAGAAAAATAATACTACAAAACTTCGTTATTAATTTCAACAGTGGAAATGCATTAATATGCATATTTATTGCTTTATTCTGATGTATTTATGTTATTTAAACCATTTTACGCTACATTTAATGTGTTAAATTTTATATTTACCGCGATTTTGTGTTAAAAGTAAAACGAGTATCTCGAATGATTTATTTTATCTGTAAAAAATGTTCTCTAAATTATCAATTAAAGGAATTATTATATCGCATCGTACATTAGCGTAATTTGAGAGAGTCTCTTTGTCCTATTTTAATTGCAATTTTAATAATTCTTAATTGTAACTCTTTTCCGTTAAAATACAAAGTCAGGGATCTGGCATCTTTGAAAATGCGAGTAGTGACAATCTAACCGATCGACAGACAATGCGAAATGAATACAGCGGAGTTCAGTGGACGAAAGCGCGGAGTGCAAAATCATCGAGGTATCGCGGCTACGCGATATTCGCATACAATACAGCAAGCGCTGCATCGAACGGACAATGGTCCTTTTTTCGTTCAAATGGGAACAAGGGTGAAGGGAGAGCAACGTGGCGTGCGGCGCGTTAAAGGGAGGACGGTCGGCGCGCGTGTACGCGGTACACGGTAACGTAAATCATACCTCGAAATAGATTCGAACGGTCGATCGTGGATTGCGATGTCGGCGTGCCATAAACGCTCGAGCACAAATCCGATTCGCTCTGAAATCTTATCTAAAGCCGAGCGCTATGTGCTAAGCCCGGCTCATTTCGTATCACGATTACGTGCGGATTAATACTTTCAGCACTGTTAACGGGGCAACAGTGGCAATTTTACAAATAATCTTCACAAATGCAATAATAATCTGCGGCTTTCCGCATACTAAATAATCTAAAATCCCTCATATATGTATAATAATATATCATACAAAAGAGAAAATTTAATATTAGTTCTTGTCAAGTAATCAAGGATTTTAGGTATATTTATTAATTAAATTATTTTCAACGTCATCGCGTACTCTGAAAACTTTTCATTGTATTTCCGCAGATATAAATTAAATAAGATCACGCGTAATAATTTTATTTTATTTTATTTTATTGTTATTGCACGTGCAAGGTGACCAATAACGATGGCGATTTTCCAGATGATACGCCCTTCGTTTAAACAAAACGCTTAATCGACAAGCGGGAACGGTCCGATCGAAATCGTGATCAGTACGCGCAATGCACCAGCAATCATTGCGCTCGCGATTCGTTTGCTAAACGAATTTGGAAAGAGGACAGACACGAGTATTGTCCGACGTTGCTCACGTTAAATACGCCGGTTTAATTACCTATTGAACGTTACAAACGAAGTTGGGTCGTACGGATGTTGACAATGGATTCGTTTACTCGAGCGCGCGACATAAATCACAGCGATGTCGCGGATTATACTCATTACGATTATGAGAGTTTATCACTTCTACATTGTTACGGAGCTTATTAACAGGCCGGAAGCTACTATAGTCCGATGACCGATGATATTACTGTCGCGTGCTAGTAGAATGAAAATTCCCCTTTTCATTAAGTGTCACTGGTTTCAATTAAAATAGGATTTTCAATTTCCTGACGGAATATCAATTAGGTACCAATTTTCCAACGAACATCGTCCTGCTCTCGTTCCGCTAAGGGAAAACCCTGATTTCGATTCCGCTTTAATTACATCTGCCCAACACTGATTGCCTATTATGTGCTTCTAGACGAATCTAACAAGCTCCGAAGCTCTCTTCGCGAAGAAAGCTTTTAGCTGCAACATTCTCGATCTCCAATCACTGTTTGTATTCAGCATCACTCACATTTTTTACTATATCTTGCACAACTTAATATGTTACATATTAAACTAATATGTTACATGAACTAATTTGACTACAATTTGATTTAATGCAATTTTTTAGCAAAATGAATTAAAATTTAATGATAAAGATAGGAATACTTTTTGCACAATTTAAGATTATTTCAAAATAATATTATTATGTTTACTAAAATTATATAATTAGGGCTAATAAACCAATTTCTTTTTTTATATTATACGTTAGGAAAAAAGGATTATTTTAGTTATAAATACTAAAAGATTTTTTTATATAAATCTACGAGTATAAAATAAATTATGCTTTCTAAACTTAATAAGCTTATACGTTTCACTTTTAATCGTTAATGTAGAAGCAAGTTAGGTATCTTATAAGAGATTTCCATAATTCGGTGAATGAATAAAATATTGCCCGCGAGGGATCTTCCGGAGATTTTTCACACAGCGAAGATATTCATCTCAAATCTCTTGCGCGCGATATTCTCATTTAATTCGATCTTTTTCCATCCTCTTCAGATTCGGGATTAGTGATGATGCGAAATTTCTTTTATCGGAGCTGTTTTCTCAGTTCTCAATCTGCTCTCCCAATCTCGCAGAACATCATTCGTTGGTGCTCACTCGAATTCCAAGCCTTCTCGATTTCGTTGCCTTTGAGTTTATCGAGCGGATAGAAGTCTGTGTACGCGCCGTATCTGTTTTGCGGTCGCTCGAGCTGCAAAAATTTTATGTGGAAACTGCAGAAACCATCCGCAAGACATGGTATTCTGGCCTCTATAATAGCCCATCTCGGAGATGAACTTTGCAGCTCGTAGATGGGAGGCGGACATACCTATATGAGAATCGATCGCGTCTTTCAATTCGAACACAAGCAATTTTCTCATCCTGTGTTCTTGACGATTTCTTGACGACATTATGTTTCTTGACGACATTTAGTGTGTACATATTTCTTATTTACTGCCCGATATAAAAAAAATTGATACTGTTGTAAGATCTGCAGTAAGATATTAAGATGAGAAACGATATAATAAGAAAAATTTATCAAAATAAAATATTAAAGTTTAAATTTTAATGGCTTGTAGTTTGTTTTTTTGTATCATTCCTTGATTATTTATCTATAAATTTCCTTGATTACTTATGCAATCATATGTTAATTGTTATTATTTTTTGTAAAGTAATTATTTTTTTCTTTATTCTTTTTTCTGTTTCTCTTGAAATATTTTTAGAATATTTTTTACATTTTACGCACGCATTTATTATTTTTTTTAACAAAAATTTGTAAAAAGTTATAATGTAATGTTAAAGACTTACCTTTCATCGCGTCTTGGTCACAGATATAAACCGCAAAAGGGGCAAAGAGAAAAAAGAAGAAAGAGAAAGAGAGAGGGGGGGGGGAAGGAAGAGAATGTTGTAATCCTTATCGGTGAGGGGCAACACGTAGGTCTAATTAACTTCGCGTCGGTTCCAAGGATTTAATCCCGTGGAAAACTGTGTGCACCGAAAAGAGAAAATGTTAAGACTCAGTGCATCTTTCGCAATTCCGTGAAATCGCTCCCGGACAAATTGAAGTAGGTTTTCGAAGAACAGGCGAAGTGAAGATGTAGATTTAATTTTTCCGCCGTTGCTCTGTCGCAGTGAACAGTAAATTTCTTTAGACGGAAAATGAGATTAGATATCGTGAAACGCAATCGAGATTTTCAGTAAAGATGCACTCTGTCAATTGGCTTTAAATTATCTCGTGCAAGGAAACAAGATTAATGACAAGATTAAAGGTAGTTAAACAAACGATTATTGAGTGACTGATGACACCTTATTCTGTAGAATTAAAAAGAAGGAACTATAGCATAATTAATTATAAGGAAACGAATCTTTATTAGAGACAGACTAATTACGCTCCACTGATTACACATTACTTACTTTTAATGCAAAATTGATAAAAATAACTTTGCTATACGGCTGGTGGTCATACAATTTTTATAAATGCAATTATGCTTTCAAAAACGTATTGGAAAAATATATATCTATGATTGTCCTCTGCACTGCAGAATTTTTATATATTTTAACGATCCGGCTAAAATTTAGCTCGACAATCACGACAATAAAAGAAATTATATTAACGAGAATGTAACAAAAATAACAGTAACGTTAACGAGTTTCTTTATTTTTTTATTCTCGTTAAAATATGGCCATAGTCGGTAACTAAACATAATCATTACCTACAGTTTCATCAAATGTTATTAGTATTTCTTTTTAAAAGAAAATAATCACTGTAAGAGTAATAGGCATGTGATGTAACAATTGTAATTATCTTTCTTAGGATTAAAACATTAACAAATAGTCTTCTAGGTTTAAAAAATTTATTTTTTTCTATTATATGTCGCATTTTATTTCGTAGTGTAGAATATCAAAAATATAATAAAAAATGGATTATTTTTATAACATTGAATTACAACTGGTACTTGATTAGTTTGAAACAGTAAAGCAAAATTGTCTCGCGGGTAATTAGCCTTTCAACGTACACGTTATTTTAACTCCAGCGCCAGCAACTGCGGAACGTGACTGAATCATGAAGCGACACTTACTACTGCTCGTTGACAAGTTGTTGAATCGAGGCTAAAAAGTAATTACGATGCATATGTGGATTTCACGAATTTAATATCCGCCGATTTGTCCAACGCCAGTTTAAACGTGGACGTGTTATTTCGGATGGTATGCGTTTACCAAGCCGCATAATTGCTCGCGTGCTCATCGCTCTTCTCTGCGATTAACCGTTTAATTTATCGCGACGACGAGTGAAACGTTTGAGCACGGTTATCCCGATGATAGTTACGTAAAACGGATGGACATGTTAGAGCCCCGAGCAAAGGTAATTTATTGAGCACTTAGTCCCTACAGTGACGTCATTTCTCGGAGCGTGAAAGATAATCTATCATTGTGCAGCCAGACAATCGTGGATCAGGATTTGCTTTCACGATTAAAACAGTTCATTAAGGTTGAAGTAAGACGAATTGCCAGTCTATAGCACATGATCAATATATTCGTTTAAAAGATACGATTTGACAATTAGTTGGATTGTTGATTACTTTTCTACAAGTATTTCGATGGGTTTTTCGTGAGAACGTTAAATATGTAAGAAATTTCTGTATCAAACAATATAAGCTGTAATAATTTAACAATTTTCTAAAATATTTCAAGAATAGCGTTTACGATATTACAACGCTCGGATAACTAGATTACAAAAACTTCGATGTGAATACTTACTTATATTTTTATCTCTGTATTGCGGCCGCGCATCGCCGATGAAACATACGAAGAGCACCCACACCGCGAACCAGCACGTTCCCATTTCAACCTGAAATAAGAAGCGATATCCTAAATAGATTTAATTAAGAACTCAATGGCGCGGCGTATAGCCCTTTACAGTTACTTTACGATTGCAATGTTACCGCAGCTTTTGCACGATCTTTTATTCTTAAGTAAGGCCATCCTAAATTGCAACGCAATAATAACACAAAATAAGTATTATAACGGAACAAATTTAATTACGTATGAAATCAACTTTTTTTGATTCATTCGATTTAATATACATTTTATTATTTTTATTTTATATTAATTACGCAATTACAGACGAGTTCTTAAAAGTTTACGAAATTTTTATAATTTAGTTCTGTCGAGATCTTGGAAACGTCTACTTTAAATTTCGGTTAAGGTAGCATAAAACAATTGGAACAGGATCTATGTACTATATATAGATATGTATATATGTAGGTATAAAGCAAGTTTATCACAATAAATTCTAGTCGCTTTTGCTTGCTCGGAAGGAGCGTCGTGGTTTCCTTACGAAAACTTATCGTTTCCCGTTGCATTTCTTCCGATCCATTATTGTACTTGTTGTGGCGAAGTTGCCGCCCACAAAAGGATAAGCGTTTTAATTTATAAAAGTTTTAAATTTGTATTGTCTGTTTTACGATTTAACTCTTCGAAATACACGAGATGTCTTTGACGTCAATCATATCGCCTCTAATTGTTCCATTACTTTAAATACAACGAGTCTTTTGGTAATTAAACATATACTTTCACAATTTTTCTAAAAGATTGTCAATCTTTGAGAAATTCAAAGTGCAACTTTATTTTTTATTTTGCCATTAGAGCAAATGTATTCACTCGCTCTATAGTTCGAGCAAAAAGATCGATATGGCTGTATTTGCACGTTTCTATAACTACGCCGGATCATCGATCTATCTCGTAATCGCTGAAGGGATAATGCTCCTCAACCATTGAGACGGAGACGATCCTTTGTGGCAATCGCGCGGATAATCGAAAACTGAGAGATGGAGACACGGAGTATAGGATTCGCGGCGATGGAACACGGCTGAATATTTCCGGGTTTTCCGGCGGGTGTGCACGGAGATGTTATATAAAATATTTCTTTGAGGATTTCGACTGTGGAGATATATATTTCATTCGACAAGCGTTTCTGCGCGGCACGTATTCGGATCTCTATATCAGCTTCTGCGAATATTATTCGCCAGCTCCGAAGCGCGGAAAAGTTTTCTCCGAGTGAGATGACGACGACGATTGCTTTATCCCGTGAAATTAACGGGATTTCGTTGTCATGATGATACCAGCGTGCTTCTGCGTGCGCATTTTATCGCTGCTTGCGAAATAATACGCTCCGATCGTTCTCGTCTCGTTTCGCGACGTAATACTCGAACGTCATCTCGAGAACGTCAATCGTTTCTAGACTGAAATCGCCCAGTAAATTGCTGAGGCAAAGACCCGAAGATATAAAAAATATTGACTAACATTAACGCTCACGTTGGACTTATTAAAAATCTGTTTTCGCATTTTGAATCACGATTTTTATTAAGTAAACTAATTGTCAGAACACATTTCATCAAGTTTCCGAAAAAAAGCATGTATAATTTTATACTTTTTCATACATGTTTAAAAATCAAAGAAATGTATAGGTATTTTTTATATCTTCTAATATATAAACAAATTAGATAAACATTTGATTTCTAAATTAAATTAAATTTCATTAATCAAAGAATTTATTTTCTATTTAAATTTAATTATATTTACAATCTGTATGCTTATTGCTAAATAAGCTCGAATTAGCATATTTTTTTCAAGATTACAAGAAGATCAAAGGCACACGTTATTGTTAGCGGCGTTTTTGGAAAACGTTGCAGCCGTTCTCGTGTTTCATCCATTCATATACATTTCGTGAAGGAGCGAGCCGGAGTGTGTCCAAAGGACATAGACATCTCCTTCCTCGAGGCGGTGGATATATATCCTTTCTGAAGGCTTATCTATCGAAGAAGCTGCCCTTTCCGGGGAAATCCCCAGACGAGCAGCGTAAAAGTTCCTATTCTCCCTCGAAAGGCAAACATCGTCTAGTACTCGAAGTGTAGGTCCTCCTCTCAACCCCAGGATCATCTCGACCAAGAGTACACGAATACACGTGACCTCGCGTACGCACATACACGTTTACACGCGCCCGGCGAAATGATACTCGCGCGCGAAGTGGCAACCCCCGCCTTCGAGGATCCTTCGAACCTTCTCTCTCTCATCGATCACTATATACCTGCCGGGGTCAACTTCTCCACGTATCTCGTTTCATGGTTAGCCGGCTCGAAAATATTCCCCATCCCTTTTCATCGCAACGGGAAAGGGCGACTTTAGTGCCGCCGCCGGGACACGAAATTTAGAACCCGTTCTACGGAGGTAAATAAAACGTATTCTCGGGTCGTCGGATTATTGAGTTTCTGAATCCCTGGATTCGCTCATCCCAGAATTAATTTTCTCGCCGTCTGTCAATAAAATACGTACGTGAGAATTATTTTAGACAGTTTCTTAGGAATGAAATAACGATATTCTGATTATTTAAGTGCACTCGGCAATTGAATCATTCGCTGCATTCAACGTTGAATACGGTAGAGCGATTCTTTATTTTGTTTATTTAATATAAAGATTTCAATCGACACTATCACAAACTGAAAATTGTACGGCCACTTAAGCCTTAAGCAATATATTCAAGTTAAAAGCATTAAGTAACTTTACCTGTTGTAATTAATGCTTCGTCTAAGTATCTTAGTAAGTACGTCCTCGGTACTTACTAATTGTAAGACTTGAAAGCGGTATAATTTCGGTAAGTTTAGTTATTAGTGCTGGAAACACACGGATCTGCTTTGTACATATATTCATAATAACGCGAAAACATAATATACATATATAGGCATTTATGTAAAAATTCAAGATAGTTACAACAGTTACCTCGGAATAAAAAAGTATCTTGATAGAAGAAAGATATTAAATATTAATTCTTTACAAACAATTAAACAGCATTATTTTTAGCCTAGTTTTTTATTTATAGCATTAAAAATTGAACTAATTAAAAAACTATATAGTAATAAGTCTTAGGTATTAATTAAACATAATAAACTTGATTGTAAGCAACAATAGTCTTCAGGAAAAGAATAAAAGTTTAGGCCATGCAAATGTCGTAAATCTCGAATGAAAACAGACGACAAAAGAAAAAGGAAGTAAAGCTCTGCCAATAGACTCGACGAAAGTAAAAAGATTTGCGAGACGAATTTCCGCGAGCGACCCTACTGTGTCCGGCTGAGTAATAATTAGGGCTCTTCGTCACTGAGGTAGGCCAACTGGTGCTTCCACAAGAAAGCTTTTCGATCGAACAAACTTCTTTTCGCTAAGTAGCTCTCCAGAGATTAAACTAGGTCTCCATTCATTGCAGAGAAATTCACTTTCTTGAGAGTGAGAAATAATGATATACACACAAACATATATGTATAATATTTACATTCGTTCTTCGGCTATTAAAAACTATACTGTTGAAGTGCGTAAATATACGATATTTATAAATTATTTAAAAAATATAATTATGATATAAAATATAAAGTAAAAGTATTTTAATTAAAATTTCGATTAAAATTATTAGTGTATTAATACTTTTGACTCATTACAAAATCTTTATAAAAGTCTATAATAATTTATTTATTTAACGTTTGAATTCGAAATGTTTGATATATTCTTGTAGGATTAAATTACATAATATAATAATCAAGTTATAAAATGCAAAATACTCCGATCTGCAAAATATGAAACTGATGAAATATATATGAACCTCTTACGGTTATAACTAATAATTCGAATTAAAGAGGCAAGAATATAATTTCATAACAGTTTACTCAGACAGATGTTTCCTTTCATATAGCAGATAAGATAATGTAAGTGACACATTTCCGATATCTTCAATTTGCACAAGAGCGATATAAACTATAAATACTCTTCGAAGATCAAAGATTTATCAGTTGCGATCACATCGTAGGTACAATCTACACAACGAATTTACTCGATCTCCAAGAGAAACGGTAAGTTCTTATCCAAATCATTTATGCAATTTTTTAAAATAAAGATTAGAAATCCAAATTAACAATAAACTATTTTTATAAAACTACTTATATTATATTAATAATAAAATATTTCTCTTATGTAAAAGATAAATTTGAAGTTAATATCGCAATTTTTGTAAAAGTATTATTATTATATTACATATGTGTATCGAATTGTAGG
This sequence comes from Leptothorax acervorum, assembly GCA_035220615.1. Lineage (NCBI taxonomy): Eukaryota > Metazoa > Arthropoda > Insecta > Hymenoptera > Formicidae > Leptothorax > Leptothorax acervorum. Next base: position 3,006,491 of record JASTWQ010000086.1, read on the forward strand.
TATTATATGTATAAGAAATAGTAATTACAGAAACTTGGCAAAATGAAGTCCGTTATTTTCACTGTTTTTGTCATGATTGCTATTGCTATGGTTGCTTCTGAAGAAAAAAAGTGCAGTCCTATGTATCAGCTTGTAAGTATTATAAAGATAGATGAAGAAAACGCGTGAGAAAAATTCGAATTAAGAAATTGAATCAGGTTTTGTTTTCTGTATAATTTATATAAACTTATCATATTATATTCAGGCAGTTTTAAACATATATATATGTATATGTCGGTACGTTCACAATATTAATTAATAGTAATTTTTAATATTAAAACATCTCTAATTATTATATTATAAATATTCTAGTGTCAAGAAACTAGTGATTGCTGTCGCCATTTGGTATGTTTGAGCTATGTTGCCAAATGTGTACCAAAAGGTGGTCTGATTGTGCCTGGAGAAGATAAAAGACCTATTGGCCTTGGACCATATCCACCAAATGTACCAAAAGAAGAATTACAATAATATTGCTTAACATTTCTTTATATTAACCATGATACTATTTTTCTCTTATATACATATATTAAAAAGAAGAGCATTTTTATATTATACACAAACACATATATAACTTTAAATAAAGACATTCAAAAGCTATCAATATTCCTTGTTTTACTTTTGTTGGGTTTAAATAACGCTAAATAAATGGCGATACCTATGCATGAAACTGCAACCGTGAAATAATTAGAGAGATAAGAAACAAAGCATGACAAAACATACTTGGCATACTTTCAAAATGGTCAATGTTTCACAAAAGAAATAAAATTAACAGATAAAATAAAATTATAGGAATTACAATTTTTTACATAATTATAAAGACAATTTTATGTGTCTTATCACACAAGTATTAACAACAAACAACAACTTAATTTACTTTTATCACTTTAATATTATTATATTCACACGTTTATTTTTAACACTCTCTGTCTGAAATTCAACCTTGAAAATTGCGCAATGTAGCGAAATGTGCAGCGAAATATAGTTTCGCAAAATAAACCCTAAAGTAAACAATTTTCACGTCAATCATGGGATCAGAGGATTATTAACAATGGCATGGCAGCAATAATCATAATAAATAGCGCTAGCTAACCCAGTGATATTGTAGTAGAACAAATATCCGGGAATGACTTTCCCGGGCTGCGAACGATACTAAAAGTTATTAATGACGGTCTCGGCAAGCTCCGCTTCGCCTTATCCTCATGGAGAGGCGAGAATTAAGGAAGGTGCGAACGGACGGAAGGATAAAACCAGAGAAAGATGAAAGTTCAGTTTTCTTTTCTCATAAAAAGTTCTTGCTTTTTCTCTCTCACGGTAGTATCCCCCTGTACATCCGTGCACTTGCTACGCCACACTCTATAGGAACCGCAGTTCTCGTTATTATCTCACCGCTGCCATAACGTCATTCTTAAGCTTTGCTATCGTCCATCTGCTTTGTCGTTATTGCGCGCCGGAAGCAACATTAAGCACAGGGTATAAATATAAACGATTGTCGGAACGAGAGAGAAAAAGGCGAAAATAATGCGCTACATTTTTGCACCGCGGCACCGTAATCGTCGCGAGCTCGAAAGCTTACAGGACGACGACGAACGCGAAACTGTTTATGCACGATGACATCGCTACCCTTCAATTTCTAACGGAAAATCGTATAGAGGAAGGCAAACACGTATAAGAGATTCACAAGGGATCGATACGCGATGAAACATTAAGATTAGCTCTCTAGGCACGGAAGCGTATCAGTTATGGACATCCTAGCGAGTTTACATATAGATTCCATTATGTTGTGATAGTCTCGTTTACCGTCTCCTTGCATATACTAATTAATACAATTATAATGATATAATTTGGAGCGAATATATTGAAACGCGTTTAATTTTAGTAAATTCTGATTTTGATGTGTATTAATATGTGATAAAATATTGAAAATTTAATAGCATCAGAGATTATAAATACATTTTAAAATTGTCACTTTTCTGTCTTAAAATGCATTTGAACGAAGTTGCGAGTTTTATTTTCAATTTTACCGCAAATGTCACCTCAATGCACAGCTTTCTTACTACTGTCCGAGAGTCATTGTGAAAAATTGGCTCGGGTCGCTCAGACATTGGAATTCCGGTTAGGGATCAAATCGTAACGAACCTTCGATCCCGACCTCGCCGGATAGCTAACAGAAATAAGTCTAAGAAATGGGAGGGGAACGGAAGCGAATAATCCGTCGTGGCACAAATGACGGCAAAATCGATCCACGAGCGACAAAGCCGTCTTACGCCCGGCCGATATCGGGACATAAACCGGAGCCGTTCTCTTCACGATGTTCCCGGGGAAAAGCTTTAGCGACGATACGCGCGGATATCTGCGGCCGCGTCTCTTCTCCCTATTTACTTGCGCGGAGGGGAAAGAATTCTCCTCGGTAGGAAAGAAGGGGACGGCGGAAGGAAATAGAAAATGCGAGGCGCCGAGTAGAAGAGTGCCATAACCACCCTCGAACAAGTCCTCCTCCCTGCATCGATTCTGTGCCTGCCTCACGTATATGCTCGTTTTTCAGACCATGTCTTTTCAGACAATTCCTTATTTGTACCAAATGCCTTTTGAAATTCTCCTATCTGCAGTATCTGCCCACGCGCTCGCACGTCGACATGTACTTAAGGTTGGCGAAGCGAGGTAATCGAAGGGGGTTGAAAGATAATAAGGTCATAGGAAAAATAAATAGCAGTTTGAATAATACGAAACGAAGAACATCATCGTTGAAATGTTGGTTACGTCGTCAATATAATATGCTACGTACAACAGTATTTGCATAGTAGTTACCGGCTAGCTGCACGTCGTTTTCTGGTTTTAAAAAAGCAGAATAAGTATTGAGATTTTAAAATAAGAGCCGATATATTTAAAGCAAACTAAAATAATATTTTTTTTTATAATTAATGATGCCGCTTTAATCGCAGCGGTCAAATAATTTATACTACTATAGATAAGATTTATGATATTAGTAAAAAAAAAGCTGCATAAAACGCAATTGTCCGTTATTTATTTATTCATGCATTGCAGAATATAGATTAAGAAATTCATGAGAGATATTTTAGTATCTATTTCGAAGGCGGATAGGGGATCGAAACAAGCAATAAAGAAATACGACAAGTATTTCGTTCTCTGTTTCCTTTTGTCGCGGTCGCGATGGACTATCTCGAGGCGCGCCCTACGTAGCACCAGTTTATTTCCGTTGGAAGTGGAGAACGTATTATAGTGGATCGCGGTACACAGAGGAGTGCACGAGTGATAAAATGGTGCACCTAGTCAGACACATCGAAGGATTCGCCGTTATCTTACTCCTTTTTTGTACGTTATTTTGTTCCACACCACATCCCATCTCAGGACCCGCCCTTTTTCCATTACATCACTCTACCGCTGCACTGATTCTATAGATACATGTCGATACGAGTTTGGAAGGGGGATGAGATTTTGAAGATACATAACAAACAAGAAGATACCTGAGAAGATACTATAACAACGTAAATTCTGCAGTGTGTACAATCTAAGAAACAGTTACAAATTTTATAGTTTGACAATCGTCCTGATTTATTGTTAGTCAAGGGGAAATTAAATACATCTAACATTGTAATTATCTAAATGGACAATTTTATTAATTGAAAATTTTAACGTTAGACTTGACATTATCGCGAAGGATATATATTTATTGCCAGCATAGCTTAATAATAGAATAATAAATTTGATGTTGACGCGCGAGTTCCGACAAGGCGCCGTAATTTTTCGCGCATCACGGCAGCATCCTGACACGTGTCGACGCGCTCGTTTCTCTCGCACGAGTTCACCGAGACGCGTGTAATAATCCGGAATAACCGAGAAAGCGGAAAATGCATTTACAGGCGCTGCTCTTTGGTCCCATGGGAGCCGTTTCCAAGAGTTCGCATTTTCCTTTGATCTACTTCAAAGTGTACGCCTTTAGACCCTCTCTCTCTCTCTCTCTCTTTCTCTTCCCCCTTTTGCTCACGGGTTATCGTGGCGGTTTAAGAGTATCTTGCGCCTAAAAGTAGATTCAACGTACAATGCCCCAAAGGTATCGTTTATGCCAGAATGGCGAGCGAAAATCCAACTTTAATCCAATTAAAACACACCTTCCCTCGAGCGTCTGATAGCGCGCTGAATACAGTTTAACTATTTAGTCTGTCTTTCCGCCCTACTTGATAGAAACTATTTCCCGACATATTAACAAAGTTAAATGGCAATTTACATGCAATTGTTGTCTAATAATAATACGACTAAAGGAGCTTTTAATACTCATGGAATTCATTAAAGAACGAGTAAACTAACTGCAAGAAAAACGGATGTATAGATCGATAGAAAAGAAAATTTCTAGTGAAATAAATTGCTCTTAGAGAAAAGTACTTAGAATTAACGTAATATTTAACTTAAGAGTTGCTCGGTTGCCACTAGTTTAAAGCAAGCATGTGGGAAATGCTGCGGAGAGACGCTATAATCGTAAATAAATGACGACTACTTCGAAAGTGAATTAATGAGTTTACCGCAAGTCTGCGACAGGAATGAGGAGAGAAGAGGATGTCGTGTGCTCCCGCACGACACGTACACATAGAGACAATTAACTGTACGCCAGGCACGCAATTCTCATAGAAAGTAAACCGAGAAACAATTAACCGACCTCGCCACGAATGAATCTTTGCTTCGAATGTAAAGCGAAAAGTCCTCTTGCTCAATATAAAATAATTCAAAGCGTGCATTTATAATGCGGAAATATTTATAGTATAGTTTCTCAGATGATCGCAAATAATTTACAACTTGCACTTTTATTTCAAAAAGAAGAGACATATGAATTATTTGATATTTGTCGTAAGTGTTTATTTTACCTGTACTTTTAAAATTTGTTTTAAATTTATTTTTATATAATATACAAAAATCTATTAAAATAACTTTTTTTTAATGTACCTATTGATACGGTAAGGGTTTGGGTTTTAAAATTAATGTAATGATTAGATTTTAACAACTTAAAAATCGCCATCGTGACAGTATTACCTGTCACAAATCGCAATTATTTCTTAAACTTTGATAACAAGAAAATCGCGTCGTCTCCAACAATCGGACAATTGTTATCAGCAAGTTTGATAAAAAAGACCCCCGTAACATGGCCTCACGACGCCACGGCGCCTTTTTCTCAGTGTCAGACTGATAACTTCGCAGTATCACGCACGAATTCCACCTTGCATTCCAATTATCGCTCGCAATGATGTAAAATTAACTGCCGAGGAGTGCCGCGCCCGATCTCGCGATAATCGATCGGCGTTGCAGCGAGTGGAAGGTTCGGGTTTAATTTTCAGGAGCTCACAATCAGAAGGATACTTCGTTACAGTTCCTCTCCTTTCCCCCGCTCTCCTGCTACCTGCGAACGTACGATGAAAAGCCACCTGTTGATTGGCGGAAATACCGATTCTCTACTTCGCTCGGTGAGACGGTGACGGGTTTCAGTTTGCTCTGAGAACTGCGAGCAGCCGCGCGTTTTCAGCAGTAGCAGGACCGCAGGACCTGGGATTGGAGGGACCGCATGGGAAGAGATGTACGGCGTTTAATTAACCACCTGATCGATACACCTGTCCCGGGTGCTCACCTGAGCCTGGATTTCTCCAGGGACAGCTTCATAGTGCGTATGAGCGAGTCATAGTGCGATTGCTCGAGATTGCTAGCGTCATCTTTCTAACTTCTTTAATTAATCCGTTATCTGCCGCAATCTCCTAGAGCTAATAATTTATATTTTTTTTTCTGTATAGATAACGATTCAATTTAACCTGTTTACTTCCTCCTTTTTTTAAAGATAAAAACATAATCTAATATTTTACCAGTTACATGCAATAAGCCTTGATTAAGATATCCTTGATTAAGATTAGGATTTAATTTTCATTATTACAATATTCTTGAAAATATTTATACGGCTATGAGAACCAATATATTCGGTAAACTGGTAAAAAAGAACAGTTAAAATATAAGTATATATAAAAAATTAACTGAACAATTACATCATGCAAGTTTCTTTTTTATTTTTCCATTTTTTGAATCCGTAAAGTTCCATTCGAGTGTTCTTAGTGGTGTTCGCTTAGCGTACTGAAGTTTCGAAGTTACTCAACATGGTCTTATTTTACTGTATCGTCGAGTTTTGCTGGATTGCTGAACAGAGCATTGCTTTAGTTTCACTGAGACGTACAAAAAAGATCCGACCGTCGTAACTTTGAAACGCGATGCAAGTACAAGCAGTTGTAGTCTCGAAAATCGTCTTTCTACATCACTTTCATTATTCGCCTTTGCATTAATAAGAAAATTGTGACCGAGACTCAAAATAGATTTTTATTTAAATTATTGTATAAACATCAAATATATATTTCGTATAACTTGGCCATATTTATAGGACAATCATGAAAAATTAGCAGATTTAAAATGTTTTAAATACAACAAAAATCTGCATCACTGAACTTGTGTTAATTAGGTATCTGCTAATTAATCACGCCTATCTAATAACTATTTAATGAAATGTCTTGAGATTTATGTATAGTATACGAATTTTTTTAGAAACATGTAAATAAAAAATTTGCTTTTAAAGATTAACTGCAGTAAATACTTATTCCAATATTAAGATTGTAGGTACATATTCAGAAAAAAATGTCACTTGTTCAATGTCGTTTTTGTTAGTATATTTTTATTCTTGAAAACCTTGGAAACAAATATTTCGCATTTGGTCGTTAATTATAGACATATAAAACAGCGTTAATTACCTAATTTTTAATAAAATATCAAGGATATTTTATCGCTTTAGTCTCGGTCTACAATATATGCTTTAAGCTCTAAATCGTAAGAAATTGACCAATCACAGTTGAATTTGAGGAGAATACTTGATTGTGATTGGTCAATTTCTTACGGCTTAAAGCTTAAATACTCTTAAAGCAAGGTTGTAGACCAGATGTAATACGTTAATTTATATGTATCTGATAAAAACTAGTACAGCAGCTCTTCTTGATAACTGATTCAATAAATAATCAAAATTTTGTATCAACTAGTAGTGGATTTCACAATTATTACCTGATATTTGCTAGCTGCATTTTACATATTATTTATCCATTCGAAAGTCAAATAGCGCCATTCAGGTACAATCACAATGATAATACTTATAGATATTAAATATGATGGTAATATTATCATAACGCATAATAAATACATAATTAAAATGATGACGGCAATGTAGTTAACTATCTGTCATATAAGAATTTCTACTCAATACTTCAAGAATATTCTTAGTATCTCCTTGTCGTATTTGTCATGTTTATTGCATTATTGCGAAACGCGCTCGGTGCGACCGCAATGGGCAGGGCTTTTTTCGTATCGGCGGTTTTCTCGAGCAATCGTCCTTGCGACAATGCAAAAGCAGAACGCATCGGACAAGTGAGAGGCACGCGAATATACCTGCGAGCGTTTCCTGGCCTCCTGGTACATCGATACCAATAACCAGCGACTCTGCGCACGTCGATCGTGGATAACGCGCTGCATCTTGCACCTGCATGCATGCGCGTGACCGACGCGAAAGCGACGATCGACTCGCTGGCGTCGACGCAGGCTTTCAAGGATATAAACGAATTCAAAATAACAAATAGCGATAATACATATAGGTATCTGTAAAAACTCTAAGACTGTGCAAAAGAATAATTCGTATACATTCTTATTTCAAGATAAAAAAGTATTTAACTGATTAAAATGTTCTCCGAATAATTTCGTATTCTCGCATAATACTTCATAAAAAATTTTCTGTTTATAAAATCATAAGCATTATTTTATTGCTAAACATAACTGTCATTGCGTAATAATAATTTAATTTCAAGCAACACCTTACTATAACCGTGTCGTAATTAGTCAAATAATAAATTTAATACTAAAACATGATAATAATGTTTCGTCTTTTTTATCAAGAAGAGTATAAACTTCTTGTTTGTAATAAAAAGAGATTTTGTCACTTGGATTTCTTCATTGTTCTTTTAAGTGACAAAAGTACAATTTGTTTCCCTCGAACAAGCAGTATTCTTACATAATTGTTCACAAAACGAAGATACAGAAGATCCAATATCTCGAGTTTCGCGCGACGACAACCAAGACGTTTGCAACACTTCGTATGGTTCTCTCGACGAGAACGAAAGTTATTACGCGATACAACGTCTAATTACTCGGGAGTCTCGGGACAGTGACTAATGAGGGACACCGGAAACGCCGGTCTCGAGTTCCTTTACGGCGATCCAAGCATCGGCTCAGCTTGGCATCGGCACGATGCACAACCTGCGCCTGCCTTCGAGCCGATTCCTCGATCGCCTGCTTGCCTGGGACTTAGAGGTGCAGCATTTTACCTGGCTCAACGCCCACACCTCCCACCTTCTAAGACACCTGCAATCTACCCCCGCTGTTTCCGTCCTCACCTATCATTATTATTCAAAAATTAAAAAAATATTGTTTCTCTCCTTTTCCTGTTTCTCTCTTCTGCTCGATTTCTACCTTCCCTTTTAAGGGAACTCTTGGGACAGAAGAAGTTTTAATTAAGATTCGCAAACACCGATCGGAACAGTCAGGTATCTTGCGTTTGAGTAAGCTTCATAATAAGCGTCAATTGATTTTGCAGTGCGCAAAGTTAGCGACCGCCTTGAGAAATATTTGCTGAACGAATCGGTTTGTCTTCGAGCGAAATATCGCAAGAAATTTATGTTTAAACACAGACAGAACGTCGATATATATATGAAGGTATTGTGGTGAGAATTATCCCAGAATTTTGATAATTCGTGATCATAACATTGTGTGACTTGACTGACTTACATTAATAAGAAATATGCACATCAATATTTTAATATTTAAAAGTTTTGATTTACTAAGTTATACTTATATCCGGATATTATAATAAATATTTAAATAAACTTTCCATTATATAATTTAACGAAATTTAACGAAATTTAATTAAATTTAATTAAATTTATAATTAAATTTATTTAATTACAATTTATTATCTTTACATTAATACATTAAAAACATATGTTTTATATAGTATGCTCGTGAAATGTTTTATAAATGAATAACATAAGATAAATCATTATAAAAGCGATTCTAAAGAAATTAAATATCTCTAAATTAGTATAAGTACTACATTACATTATGTAAATAAGTGGCAAAGTCGCAAATATTAAACTGGAAAAGTTTATCAATTATCATAGTTACATAAATAAAATAAGAAAATGTCAGTATTTAATGAAATATTATTGACTGTTACACTGACAATATTATATATTCGCGCGATTTTAATAAAAAATATTAAATTAATATGTAATAATAAAAATTTTTATATAAAACACCACTTTTTAATAATTATAACTTTTACAGTTATTTTAAAATAATAAACATATGTAAAATATATGTAATAAACAAGTTCAATCTTCTTTACCATAATTTTAATCAGGTTATAGATACAAATTTTCTTTTCTCTCATTATATTGTAATATAACCATAATACACAGTTTCTTGCTTATATATCTGTTTACATAGCTACAAATATCGCAATAGTTTAATTATTTGATTAAACTATTTAATTATTAATTATTATTACGTTTAATTATTATTACTAGTAGTAATAATAATTTAAAGTCACAAAAATTCATCAGAGAAATACTAAATCTCTCATCTATATATATTTATTTTAAATAATATTAATTCAGCAATTATGTTATGTAATATATCGTAGAATTTTTCTAAATATATACTGTATTGATCGTACAATCGTAATTGATACAATTTCATTTTCTAAGAACCACGTCGCATACTATCTGACTGACGGCTTATAACGCTGAAGCAGGAAATTACCTGTATACCTATACTACACCATGTCACGCAAAATAGTCTGAATGATTTCGACGGCTAACGGGTATCAGGAAAGCAGGCAAGCGGCCGTAGGTAGCTGCCGAAGGTAGACCGCGGCAACGTGACGCACAAGTCTCGCGATTGCGCTGACATTGTCGTCGTCGGCAGCAGCGAGACGACGATAACGACTCGTCTCGCGCGCATCGCAAACAGGTGAAACGCGCGGCGGCTCGCCACCGAGGGAGATTTCCTTTTCAGGTGAATTCCGCGAGCGTGGGCGAGCAGGATAGCAGAGACGGCAGGATGTTGCACCTGCCCGAAGGTGGAAGGTCACAGTTTACCGTCTATCCCCACCTTCCACCTGCGTCCTCCTTCCTCACCATTACCTTCCTCTTCCATTACGTTCCTCTTCGTTTAATCGCGCCAGCGTTTTGCAGCTAGAGAAACGTATGTCCACGGTAGGGATAAGCCAGTCGCGAAGGTAACAGGTGAACAACAAAACGACTGCCGTTGGATTCACTTGCGCTCTACTTCCGGTGAAACAAATCGGTCGAGATTATTTTCCACGTAGAGTGTGAAAGATTGATGGATTATTGGAATATATAAAGTGTCATAAAGATATTACCGTTTATAAAAACGAAATATCCCAGACACAAGAAAATACTAGCAATATCTATGACGGAACTCGAGACAGAATTTTGTTTATATGTCATGTGCAATAATGATGTATGTACACATATGTATATATACGTGTATGAGTGTATATTGTTTTTATATCTTGATTTTTTAAGGTAGTTGTCTCGCGACAGTACAATCCAAAATTTTATACTCTAAATCGACGTGAAAACATCAGACTATTTACGGTTGCAGGCTGAAAACTTTTGGATAGTTCTGTCCCTCACACGCAGAACAAAAGACTATTCTGTTGTTTTTCTCCTCCAGTCGCTTCTTTACGTCGATTAATCGTGAAAATCGAGGTCTATTTATTATTGTATTTCTAAATCTAAATGGTCAATAAATTCGGTTTTTTTTTTTTAGTATTCCTTAAGTGTCCTTGTACTATATATTCGTTTTTCATCACTGTGTTGTGGTTTGTTCTAAATGTAAAAAATAAAAATAAGAGATTTTCGTCTTCTTTGTGTATCCAATACATGTAAAAAATGCAATTTTTTATAACGAATATCTCGGGTTTAAGATGGTCAATAACTTTTAAATTGCACAAACGTGTAGATCTCACATTTATTAACATACAGTTAAATTTTCAAATTTTTCTTATGGATTGCGATTTTCGAGACAACTACCTTAAATATTTTGTTTGTTACACAATTTACAAATATTTATAAATAGAATCCTTCCGAATTCTGTGAAAAATTAGATATTGTTTAAATTTTTTAATTTAAAATATTGGCTTGGTTTTAAATTAAGATTAAAAGCAAGACATCTTGCATAAACTATTTTATGCATGAACACGAATTTTTGAATTGATTGAAACTAGATATCCGGTAATATTGCATCAAGATTTAAAATAACAGCAACAGTTACGACATTATTATTAATAGATTTGTGTGTATTTAAATATAAATTTTAATTTACATAGTTTACCACGTATCAAAGAATTAATTTTATTTTTGTTTAACTAGCCGTGCTTATCATGTATCAGGTTTTAAAATATTTTTAAATTATGGAAATTAAAAATCGGAAGTTATGTGGGTTTAATTATCTGTATGAATGCCAGCAGTATTTATAGAATTAATACAATTTAGCAAAATGCAGAATTAAAGTATTTATGCGGTAAAAACAGTTTTTCTCTAGATGGATTAACCACAGATGCGTTTCGAATGACATCGGACGATGAATCGTTGACGCATATGTTGCCCTACTACATGCTCTCACAACCACACTATTCACGTTATCAGTTATAGGTACGAAGACGCAATACAGCGACATATTCCTCAGTGCATTCACCTTAGAACTACGTTAACCTATCGCGCTTACGCTCGTGCTGTTCTCCTGACCTGGGGAAATGTTCGATTTGCTTGAACTTTTCGTTGATTGTTCTCTTCAAGATATTGTATAACTTGATATACGTAGTTGAAAGTTTTAATATTAGATAACAAATTATTATATATTGAAGAGAAAGAGAGAAAGAGGCAGAAAGGAAAAGGAGAGAAATATTTGAATGAAACGAATACTTGAATACCAAATTTCTATAGTTTTCTTTCTGTTTTTATTATGTTTTTGAGTTGACAATTATTAATTCATACAGACTAAAACTGTAAGAAATATATTATTAGTAGAGGTTAATCATGATTAAGGTTCTCGTGATAACGGCAGACTTATTAATTGACATTAATATTAAATTTCTCAAGCCATATGAGTTTTTACCTAAGTCAACGAATAATTTACTTAAAATTCAGATTGCTAAAAATGCGGTTTCCTTAATTACGTCATGAATTTAAAAAAATATTTTGAAGACGAGTTTTCGAAGATCTTGTTGAGAATGTGGTATCTCGTGTAGGATTAATTTGATCACCTTTCAAAGGGATAGTCGTAAAATCTTTAGGAATTCCCATAAAACTCATCTGTGAGCAGGATTTCTCGATTAGAGAAGGTCGTTGAGCAAGTTCTGCGGTAGAAATTAAAACTTATGAAAGATTCACGCCTTCTCAAATACTTAGCTTATAAACATAGAATTCTATAGCGATTTAAGAAATGCCATCAAAAGGTTAAAACGATCACGATAGAAATTAATTGATAGTCTTTAGTATAACAGAATTACTCAGTCAGACCAACGTTATTCTGTTTGAATATAGATGAATATAAAAGCTGTAACAGAACTTTTAACTCGTTTTAAAAATACGTATAATACGCGATTTATAATACATAAGTATAATTATTTCCTTCTAGAAATCTTTAAATCTTATTTCGTAACTCTAACATCTGCTTCTCAATGTTTGGATAAGAAAGTATTACTCGGGCATAATAGTTTGTAACAGAATGAGGAAGTTAAAGCCGAAAGAGCAATCCGATTCATCACGCTCAGATCTCGATCTCGTGCGTTTAGAAAGGGAAGCCATAGGTTTAGGAAGCGTTAAAATAAAACGAATCTCCTTCTACCAGAGCGGTAAAGAGCGTAAGGAGGACTCACAGTCTCCATGCGCAGATAAATTTAAGATTCAGGTGCGCGATCAGATACTCACTACCAGGATTTCAGGTGACAAGAAGGATTATATATAGTCATTTCCAGTACTTTTCCACAGTTATTAATAGCTTGATTATTTAATACATTAAGCATTGTTAAATGATTCGTACAAGTTAATAAGTTAATCTCAAATCTCTAAAACTCAGTTAATCATTAAATCAAATGTAAAATTTATATGATTTATACATTATTATTATTATATGCATCAATATAATATACGAATACTTAATTTTACTTGTAACGTGCGGTAAATAATCCGATTTAATCGAAAAAATCGTATCGGATTACATACAAATCGGATATCGTGTACATTTTCCTTCAATCTGTTCTACAACTAGTCCGTTTGTAAAACGTTCGAAGCAATCGGACATGAACGGCCATTGTCCACCTGAGTTCCCTGAGCGTGAAACCGGTTGGTATAGTGCTAGCCGATCTCTCGCGCAACCTGATCCCCTGGTCGAATGCACCTGTTTGCTCACCTGAAGTCAGGACTTGCCTTTCTAGAAGGCCATAATGCGACGTCGCTTGAGAAATCCGATCGTCTGCCGATTAGAAATAAGGGACAAAAGGGTATTCGAAAACACGTGCATCGAGATGGTTATCGCTTAATGCCATTCTTTGATATTACTAGGAACCCAATAGGTTGAAAAGATGCCGCAGCTCGATCTTTCCACTTTCTTACAATAGTTACAATCGATCATTCCACGTTTAAAATGTATCGAGTAAAGTCAATTAATTGATATTAGCTGCATCTAATAAAAATGACGTGTATGACCAAATCATAAAATTTTTGTATAGTATGCAATTCTTGTTGTCTTTACATTTACGATCTGACAATGAGAATAAGTATATGTATAGAGTATCTCAATAAAACGTGTACATATATAGGCAACACGCACGCGCGAGCGTGCACCTACACACACACAAACACACACACACACACACCACATGGCGATTTTTGAATTATTTTAAATCTAAAGAGAGATAAGAAATGTGAATCTCTTAGTTGAACTTTTGTTCGCAAGACTTATTACTGCTGTTAATAATTTCCAGGTATAACTATCAATATTTAAGTATTTTGGCGAAATGTTGCTTGTTTAATATAACAGGACGGACAAGGATTGGACAAGTTGGAGATTAAGCTGATTAATTAATTATGCATAAAATGCGGGTGACCTACAGAAATCTAATTCCTCGGATAATCTCTTCGTCGCGCACGTCGCTCAAGCGAATTTCCTGTCATTCCGTTCAACCGACGACGGAACATAAATTTATTACGCTAATGTCCTCACTGCAAATTAGCTGCATTAATTTTGATCTCCAGAGAGTGCGCAATTGGATCACCCCTGATGTTATTAGCGCAATAAATCGCGCTGCTACCGAATGCAAAGTAGATGCAAACAAAACAATTAACGAGCGCCTCAGTTATGCGTAAAAACCGCGGGTTTCATCAGAGAAGCTATACCGCGGAATTTATTTATCATTCATGCGAATCTATTTGTTTTTCCCCCCAAATCCATCAGATTTATCCCAATCCTTTTATCTTCCGTCCAGCGGTACGCGAAATTGTGAAATTAAAAATTTGTGTGCCCTTTTTTACGCACGATAATTCGCCACGCGGCGAACGGTGATTTAAAAAACAAGAGCGCTCAACGTAAAAATTTCATAAATTTTCATTTGCTCAATGTTTTCCTCCAACGAACAAATTTTAAAGTCAGATTCGCAATCAGCGCTGAAAAAAATAGGCGAAGCGGAAATATGTTCATCAGGAAACAGTAGAGTTCTTCCCCGAGAGCATGCTAGTGGTTTATGCAAAAATTGTAGAACGATGTAGAAATCACTTTCTTTAACTACAAAATAGAAATTTAGCGAAAGTAGGTGAAGTTTTTAATTCTGCCGTTTCTCCAAAAGATTTATGTATATGGCGATATAGTAAAATTATAAAATTGAGAATTTTATATTGAAATTTTTTTAGTAAAAACTTGTTCTCACAAAATTATATTATAGTTTGTGCGAGTTTTTATTTGCCAAGTCGTGGTAACTTCAAACTTCTGGATATTATCGTAACGGATCGTTTTGCATAATCTACCACTATTTCTAATGAGTTCAAAGTGACAAAGAATTAAAAATTAAAATTTTTCTTTGTCACTTTTTAGCGATTTGGTAGAATATCTTGAGGAAAGAAAAAATTGCACTGCCATTTGTCTTTAAACTCTCATAATATTTTGCATTTCACTAATTGTAAGCGAATAATTCTGCGATTCTATATTGGTTATTATAATTTAACAAAAAATATTTTTATAACAACCGTTCCTTGTTTTGTTGCATTTAATGCTACAAAATATTTTTACCGTTACTAAGTGAAATAAAAATAAGCGCATAAAGTATAAAATATTCATTTAACTGTTTTATTTGCTTAAATATTGTATGTTGCATTTAATATTGAAACATCTAAATAACACTGCGTTGGCGCATCTGTTTTTCTATATATCTATTTTTCATTCTTTTATTGTCCGCACGGAAGCGACATCGATCTGTGCTATTCTCGTTACAGCAACATGTAGGATGCAGGGAAAAACGCCTTTTCCTCGTTCCAATAGCGGCAGAATTAACCTGCCGCTCGGCTGCACTCATTGCCACACGTTGACCTTACGTAATTGTTTCGTAATAGTACGTAACGAAGCTATACATAAGCGCGCACAGCATCGACGCCACAGGATAATAACAGAACGAAATATTGTGCATATAGAAAGGCATGCGTTTCATGTTAACAGTGATTCATTGCAATCGTCAATTATATTCAAAGATTGTAGATTAAATCAGGAAAAAAAGAGATCATCAATATTATTGTGTATCGCATATTTAACCTTTTTGAGTTTATGAGAATAAAAAATAAGCGAAATAAAATTTCTTTATAAGAATTAATCAAATGTACCTAATGCCGATGAAGAAATAAATTAGCAACTCTTAAGAATTTTCTTCTTTTTAATGTTTAATTTCTCACGTTGAATTAATACGTATATAGATAAAGTTTCTAGATCGG
This sequence comes from Leptothorax acervorum, assembly GCA_035220615.1. NCBI lineage: Eukaryota > Metazoa > Arthropoda > Insecta > Hymenoptera > Formicidae > Leptothorax > Leptothorax acervorum. Next base: position 3,022,666 of record JASTWQ010000086.1, read on the forward strand.
TGAACAAAATCTTGGTACAAAAATTATAAAATTTTTTGATAATAAATGTTTACAGCATCTTTATATACATATATAAAAAAATAGTACAATAATACAGTACAGTAAACATTATTTATCTATATCTATACTAATTAAATATTTTAACTTAATTTTCTACACAATAATTAAAGATAAAATAAAAAAATAGTTTATTCGTTATTTTTTAAGTAAAAGCATTATCGTGCATGACGTGAAAATAATATGAAATTTATCAGTAGTAAAGTCACAAAAGATTGAATAGAACATCTTTCATTGTGAAATAAATAATCCTAACTTTCAGCGAAAAGATAACACTGATCGTACGGATCTTATCTTTCAAAATGATCTGCATTAATTTAAACTCCGCTTTGCTTATGAAACGTTCGCCGTCACTCACGAACGATGATAGAACGCTGCGAGATCACGGATAGCTTAGCATCGAAAGCGTGACAATTTCAACGCAGCGGTCGCTGCGACAAAAGAGCGGCGCATTCGCGTGTCCCGCGTCGTTGTGGTGCATTAGAAAGCATCGGTAGATACGTGTTCCTGACGCAGGCGCAATTAATCCTCGTCCGCGGAGCGCAATGCATGCAGATATTGCACCGGTTACCGCCTCGATTGCGGAGCAATTACCACGGTACTCGTTACACGCTCGACAAACGGGCACGACGCTTCCTCCACTAGCAGTTCCGTTTCTCCTCTCTTACCGCATGAGTGCGAAATTCGTCCCGCGTGTCGAAACTTCCGACCGACGACGATACTATTAACGATAAGACATTCCGTTGCAAATGGAATTACTTATATACGTACGTCGGCGTAACGCGACGCAAATGAAAATGGGTCGTCCTCACAAGGACACGAAAAAGCTCCGTTACATATTATGTACAACAAACTAAAAATAAAGATCAGCTATCTTTTTTTGCTGCGAAGAAAACTAACAATAAGTCGATAAAGATATCTTCACAAACTAAACGGAATTAAATATAGTTAATTCAATTGTTCACGACTAATTTGAATTGCTTTCTCGCATAGTTGGCCTTCAGATAAACATCAATAAACGTTATTTATGAGATACACGCATAACTAAAATCTGTATATGCATCATGTATTAACTCGTTTATTATAAGCCTAATAGAGGCCTAATAATTACTTAAATTTATATGCGATATTATATCCGATATCTGCGGGTAAACCAGCAATTACACGAACACACACAACACACGAAACGACAAGAAAAGATATTTTATAAGAACAAGCTTATATATCACTTTTTATAGGAAGCTTATTTAAGTTGCGAATTAACTAATGCTTTATTACCAGTGATACCTTGCAGAAAACAATAATCGTTAGCGCGGATTAATCCCCGCGAGAACGAAGGAGAAAGAGAGAAGAGAATAGTATCGTGAAAATAGCATAACCAAAGCTAGCCACAAACAACGCAGAGAAAAAAAGAGAAGCCAAAGTAATGACGAGTTACTGACAAACGATACCACAGCGGCAATTATACCGGTGGGCTTTGCGGGCCCGATATTCAGCGAAATGCCTATGAAACCGTTGTGATACGGCCGTCCATCGATATTAATTGATAAAACGGATTTCGAATTACTCCCGCGGCATTCGATGATATTTTACAACTCGCGGAAATCCAACTTGACGAAGTATGACAGCGGACAGCTCGATCGCGATCGGCCGTTTGGCACGGAATAAAACGGTTTCGTTAAAATCGATATATAGGGGCTATCCCAAAGCCCATCCCTCCGACCTTTTAATTTCACTGACGGATCCTTTGGATAATTTAACGTTGAAATTACGATCCGACAATTTGGTACATTTTGTGTATGTTGAGCTGAATCAGCGAACACGTAGCATCGAGGAGAAATGGCATAATCAGATTTAAAAGATGCTTCCGTCGCTAAATTATATAACGACAAATATCAAGTACAAAATAATTCTATGGAATACTTTAAAATTTCGACTTGTTTATATAAATATAAATTTTAAGTTAAAATTACAATATTAGTAAAATAATGTTAAAAATTAATTTAAAATATGTTTTCCACTTAAATGCAAACTTTTTGTAGCTATATATGCTTTAATAACACTTTTATTAATATTACTTTTATTCTTAGTTGCATATTTGCAAAAAGCTAATTGTAATATTAAAGCTAACTCTTGGATTATGACGTTACTGCCGTCTATTTTTGTTGACCTACATTCTTCGCGTTCAGAATATGAAAGAATAATCCTAAAACTAGACGTATCCTTAAATTGGATGTTTTTATAAATATTTAATAATAAATGAATAATAGAATTTAAAAAAAAAAAATATGCACGTGTTAAGAGAAATACTTAATAATTAATAATTGATAAATAATGATTAATAAAATCGATTATTTAATTAGCGTACACATACATTTCCAGCTATGCTATAAGATGCTTGAAATAGAAAACTGCCATTATTGTCGTAGACGATGCGTGATGCATAGGTTCAGAACTTAAGGAAGACTCGGTTTAATTTCCAGTTGCGTGAAGATCGCGTTTATTGAGGCGGAAGAACGATCGTTCATTAAGACGATGCGACGCTGTAAAGTCCGTTTCCGGGCGTTGCACCGGACAATTTGCCCCTCGTTGTAATCGCAACGCATTCGCGCGTCACTGTGTACCCAATAACGCTAACGAGATTGCCGTAGGTTCACGCACGTTGTGTCTAAGCAAATTGGCGGGCAAACGTTTGCGAGACCCGCCGACAAATCGGCCGATTCAATTGCGGCACACGTACAAAACAATTCGAAGTTCCAGAAAACTGAATGTCTCTGCGCCTAATCAGCTGGATATCAGTTTTGTTTGACAATGTGATTTAATAAACGAGTGGATTATTTTGTATTTTTATTTAAAATTTTTGTTGTCATTTTAATTGTGAACAGAGGCTTTCCAAATTTTCTCGAATTAATGTACGTTATTAGAGTTATTAATGTTATGAATAGTATAAAGGAAAAATTTTCTGACAATTTTCTTGATAGCTCAGTTTATGATTCAAATAACGAAAATATCAGAAACAAACGGATAATAATTTAAAGTTGTTACGAAAATACAAGAACGTGAAGAGTGTATAATAATCTCCAGAAAATTTGAAAATAATATTTGACAATTTAATCAATCAAAAGTTCAAAAATCTAGAAATGTTAAAGCAAGAGAATTGAATTGTTTGTAAAATTGCTATATCAGTCAATCAAACGAGGTTTCATTAAAGGAAAATGTTTAAGGGTTACGAACATTTACCCTAACTGAAAATGATTGATCTAGTCCGATTTTAAACTAAGGACTGAAACTGAGATCACAGGCTGCTTATAGAACTAAGGTCATACTGAATAGGGTTTATGTGTCAAAGGGTTATACTGTTGTATGAAGGGGCACACAGGGCGTGACAACCGTATTTCCTGTAACCACAGATCAATAGATTTGCGCGTGTGTGCTATTACCTACCGTGTTGCTACAAAACACATTGCGTTACAATATTCAATTATGAACAAAAACGATTGAAAGACTCAATTAGACATATAAATGATTTCAAATGTTTAAATTAAATAAACACCAAATTGCTAATAGATGGGTACTCGACAGCATTAAACTCTCACAATTAAACAAACGGTCAAGAACAACAGAAAATAGAGAATATGTACATCAAAGAATGGCCGAATAAAATAAACCAAGTTTTTAATATGTATGTAGATATATATATCTATGAGATATATCTATATATGTGTATCTAAATTCTCTGTTTCTGAATTTATATACACTGTCTTTTATCTTATCTTATGTAATCATTTCTTTTAGTAATTTAGTTTTAGAGCACTATCAAACTTTATAAAAAATGGCTTACAATTTAAACTTAATAATTACAGAATATTAAAATTCACAAAATATAAAAAAACTCCAATAAATGTTTTAATTTATAGCTTTAATAATAATTCATAGCTTTAATAACAATTTATAACTATAATAAAACAAAGCTAATTATATCATTGCGCTTTTGAGAAAGTTTAATTGCATTATTCTATATATGACCATAGATATACAATGACTCACAAAATTGATCAAATATACTACACAACAATTATCTATAATAAATTAATTTAAAAAGGGCAATCGATGAAAATAATTTTTCAATATCAACATAACATATATAAACAAACAAATATCTATGATCATGCTATAGCTATAGACATCTTTGTTTTTATGAATTTTTAAAAGAAATTTGTAACAATGATATGATTTGACCAGTTTTGTGAGTCACTGTAACTTAATAATTGTAAATATATATATTTACAATTAACTACTAATTGATAAGTGTAATCTATTTTGGTTCGTTTCTTCTTAATCCATTTTTTATCAGTCATACGCGTTTTCTTATGAAGACATTTGCGTTTATGCGAAAACCGACATAATACAGTAGGTACTATTAGCTACACAGCTGAGTATCCGCGCATTCCTGCGGTGCCAGCGACGTAACCGGATTATGTGGCATGCATAGGTGAATTAGCAGGCAAATGTTCGGTAAATTCGTTTGTTGGCCGATCGATATGTCGTGGTATCGGTATCCAGCAAATTCGATTGTCCGAATAGCGACCGAGATGCTCGATTATGTGATGTTGCAATACTATTGAGTATAGTAGTACAATATCATAATTTTCTAATAGAAAAATTTAATATATGCGATTAAAAATCAAAAATCCTAAAATCTGTAAAATAATTTTTAGTGTATTTAAGATAATTTATTTTTTATTATGTTTCTGAATAATCTATTAACAAGAGCGCAATTTAAAAAAATTCACTTGTCATAAAAGATATTAAGGTTGAAAAAATTCATAGTTTCTATATTTATCTTAATATCATCACAATAACATCACATTTTGTAGCTTAAATTTAAATTTTAACCAAACGAGGTCGAGAATCACTTATCTCGTTTAAATAACATTTATCTCGCTCAACTGTATTTGAGATAAAGTGAAATAACGTCGCGAACCAGCACGTTTTCCTCGCAGACACGACAGACAGACGTAAGAAATGATCAGGCGCGGAAGCGTTTTAACGCAAGCACTGTTCAAAGTTACGATGAAGCTCACGTACTGCTTGAATGCGTTCTCTCGTTCGTCCGTACATCAAAAGTTCGACCCCGAAGATCCATTAAACTTTATCTCGCTACTTGACTCACCGTTTCGCAAAGTTGGCTGAGGAAATTCCACCGAGGGTCCCGCACTTCCTTTTTTCCGCCTTCTTCGTCCCTAGCTCGGCGCACCGTACCACATGAGACTGCTTCGCACCTGCAGCACGTTCACTAGCGCACTATGCGCCCTGGGAGCCCGACAAAGAGAATATAACCCCATAAAACAATCGGCTTTAGATATTCGCGGCCGGCTTTAATTGGCCGATTCGTTCTGTAATTTCGATCTTCCCGAGTGCCGGGCGGCTCGCCGCGATTCCGGTAGATCGAGCGTCGCGCACCACAATACCGGTTTCGTGAAAGTGGATTACACACGTGGAAGTGAAATTACAACTGCCTTGAAAAGAGGAAGGTTTATGACATTTAATGCAAGTTACAAGAGCACGGATAGATTCTTGATGCAAATTTGAAAAATGCTAACGAGAGCGGGTTGTTTTGAAGTAATTACTTTAGGCTGCTTTCTAATTTTATAATACCATTTTCTAAATAAGAGATATCTTAAGACCGGAAAGAAATATTTCCTCGTTTGATTTTCGTCGATTATAAAAAACAAACTCGACTCATACACTAGGTTTGCCGTATTGCTAAAATTATCGTTAAGCGCGATGTTGAGCCATTGCATATGTTATATCGAGCAATCGAGCGACTGTAATATGCTAACAGAAATGTTTGATTCATGTTTCATGCAGAAGTGCAAAGTAGACGGTTGAATTTCCAAACCTTGCATGTACATACGCATATATACATATATTTTTAAATAGCTAATTGGATTTGATAGGTACTTTGATTAAAATAATGGTGAAGATGAGACAACATATTAATGAGTTGAAAAGTCATAAACATATTTAAAATACTAAAACTTACAATGTTGACGCTTTATTCCTTATGGAATATATTAACAATTTGTACTTATATTTATAATTATAAAATTATAGCTTTGTGTTATCAAAAAAATGTATATACAGTATTTAAGAGTTATTTTTATCACAATTTATTCGCGTCTTCGAAAACGCGAAATGCAAATGACAGATTAAATACTAGTTATTAAATGTTAGTTAAATAGTACATATCGTACCTATCGTGAAACTTTCGCGACGCTACTATCACTTGATGGACATTTTAACGTCGCGAGCGACGTTCTTAAAGGTGAACGTTAGAACTGGTAGTGGAACGCAAATTAGAAACGGTATGCCTGTAATAGCAACAGCTTCAAGTACGCGGATTGTTACGAAACCGTCGATTTATCGGTCAAAAACCTCTAGTATTTCGATTCCTTGACTTATTCAAAAAACAAACTCAAACTCTATGTCAAACTGCATTTTAATTTTGTGCTTCAAATTCATAATCAGACGATTATATTAATTTGTTTAAAACCGTGCATAGTGATAAATTTTTCTTGACTATTTCTACATTTTTTATTATACATACAAAATTCAAAATATATCAGTAAGATAATAACCGGTGATTAGAAACGTCTTTCATCGTGTGCATCAGTCTTGATAATTTTTGAGAATTTTTCTTGCTATTCTGTATAAGATATAATTATTTGAATTGGAACAAATTGCACATCATAGCATATAGCTCAAGATATTAAATCAGATGGCACTGAAGCCAGAATCTTTTTTCAGAATCTGATCCCGCAGGGATGATTGATCCGCACAGTCATTTGGGCTTAGCAAACTTACGGACCCGAGCTCAATATACTGCGGACACTCACATACAATTACACATCATATACACTCACGGGTACGTGTACATACGCGGATTTTTATGACTCATATGAGCAATAGTGCAATAAAAATATTTGAGAAGAGTAGAAGATACAACGTAATTCACAATTAATAAGAACAAAACCCATATACATATATATTTGATATAGAGCAGAATAGCGAAAACTAAAGTTTATTTCTTATTTATGTAGTCTAACTTAAAAAAAATTTGGATTTAAAAAAGCATAAATATATCTATAAAACTCAATCTGAAACTATAACAAATACAAAATATGTAACTTTTAAGCAGCCTAAATAAGCCACTTCTTTAATTTTTTCTGCGTTTTATATATGTTTTTTCTAATTTTTAAATTTATTAAAAATATTTTGAGAGAACAAAACTTTCTAAAACAATATCTGCTATCTAGGGTTTTAACCAGGATATAAAGAATTGCACCACTAAGCAACAATTCTGCGAAATGTATACATATACGTTTACTCAATATTACAATACATGTAATGTAAACGTATGTATACATTGAGAAATGTATTGTAATATAGGTATTGCATATAAATTATTCATTAAAATGCACTACTTGTGCAGTTAATTGATATCAAACATATATCAAACAATAATGATCTACGTACAACTATTCAAATTTTGAGGCAATAATAGATTATTTCTAATTATATCGTATCAGAATAGCAAAGAAATTTATTGCATCAGCATTGAGATTTTTGCGTGCTTGTTTACATTTTACAAAAAAAATTTGACTTAATTCCTCGTAGCTTGTTCTGTTTAACGCTTTTATTTCGGTAAATCGATATTTTGTTGCGCGAATCTGCTACCAAAAAAGTTTTTTTGTAACGATCACGCCCTATCGCTCAGCGACAATGATAACATATAGGTAGTCCCTAATTCCCGCTTCACATACATACGGTAACACGATTCAATATACGGCGATCGATCATCTACAGCCAATCAGACCCTATGTAGAACCGGGGTGCGGCCAAACAAATTATTTCCTCCCGATTAGATCAACGATGCGGTAGCATAACACGGGCAAGCCTAATACAGTCGGTCATCGAATTAAATTGCACGATCACGCGATGCATCGGCATTTGTGTACCTTGCATTCACATTCACACTTACTTTTCGCTTGACCGCAATATTCACCGCGGAGAGAGTATTTATTAGAGAGTGAACTCTTACTGGAGTAATAATTTTTTCTTTAATGTTTACGATATTATACACACTCATTGAGAATAATAACTACACTGAATTTTACAGACATTCATGTCATAATAAAAGTGCACAATAAATAATTGGAATTACTGTTGAAACGCAAATACAAAGATATCCTTTTCATATTTATATAATAAATATTTTTCAATAATTAATTTAGCTCGAAATTTAGCTTGTACATATATACATATATAAAGTCTATTTAAAATAAATTAGAAAGTATATTTCTTCCCATTTTTATTCTTTCCTTTATCTTTTCATTATTATTAAAAAGTTATTAATGTTTTAATTTATTCACTTAAATAATTAATTTTACGTATATAAAAAAATCTTGTTACGTGAAACATATACATATAGACGTGAATCTAGAGACAAATAAATTTGTTAAGAATTTTATTCAAGTTTTTAGACAATTTTTCTTGTCTAGCTATTTGTTTCCAATTTTATTGACACGGATATAATGATGAATGCATTATTAAGATATTATGTTCAACACTGTTACCGGAAGCAATCTAAGGCAGTTGTCATCAATTTCAATCCATGCGATATCGATCAGACATGCGGAGCAGGTATCAAATCCGGCGCGCGAGTGCCCGCGGGCGCGAATAGAGAAGCCGATATGAGTTGGTCGCACTAAAAACTCGGATATTCCCGTTTGCGATCTTGCTGAAATCGGCACGCGCCGAGACCGATCTCGAACGTGCCGCGAGAGAATGTCTACGTACTCGATAGGTACTATTTATTCCGACTCACACGCTCCCGTTCCCACGAGTATCGAGCGAGTTACGTCCGTTCTAAGGCGAGGGCAGAAAAAAAGGGAAACAATGAAACGAAGAACCTGGCAGCGCGATTTGCCAGGTGGCACGTGAACTCGAACGGACAGACGGACGGACGGACGATTCCCGAAGAAGTTTAGCCCGCTGTACCAGATGGAGGTCTACCGAGACACTGGCGACTTCTCTCGTTACCAGGACATTCGCCAAGTCTCTCACAAGTTGAAACCAGAGAGAGAGAAAGGAGAAAGAGAAGAGAACGGTCTTCTCGTTCCGTTCTTCTCGCACGCATGGTGGCCGCGCTCGTTCTCACTCGCTCGCACTCGTGCTTTTCATGATTTTCTCCTGCGTCTCTCCCCGCCGCGGAGGTTCGTACTCTGGCGAGCACGTGGGGAGAGTGAGAGGTCTCCGTGAATGATTTCGCGGGGGCTTGGCCCGAATGGCCGCGTATATGTCACGGTAGCGATCGAAGAAGTTGTCTCTCTTCCCATGAGAAAAATGTAGTATATTGTTGACGATAAGTTAGATGAAATTGATGGTTTGATGTCGCAGCATCAGGTAGATTGAGTAATTGGTTTTTTTTTTTTTTAAATCAAGATATATACCTATCTGGTTGTCAATGGGTCGAGTATTCTCAATCCTATTTTATAGGATATAAAGGAATATAGGATATAGGATATAAAGGATATATTCGAACAGAAACTGATGTTAAACTGAAGTTATTATGACACAGTATGGAGCCACCGTATAAAATTATCAAGTCATTATAAGAAACCATCATATGAAGATAATAGTGATAATATCATACTTTAAATAAAAAATAATGGTTAAAACCGATATGTTTTAATTAAAGATGTCATAAGTATTTTCAGTTATCAATATTTCTAACCAGATAGTAGCATGAATAGTTTGATTGTTGGATATTTCTGTTTTCTCCGAGTTAGATGATTATCGCTTACAAGGTTTTCATTAAGAATGTGATAAAGTGTAAGATTAGCTATATGTAAATAATGCATTTGCCCTCAGGGAGAGCGGGAAAGTTATGACTTTAAATCTTTAGTCACGGTAGCATTGCGTGATCGCCGTGAATATGAAGCAGAACGCAAGCTCGTCTTCCATAATTCCATCTTATGTGAAACTGCCGATAAGTCATTCATCATCGAATCAGCCCGGGTTAACAAAACGTATAATCACGAGCGACCTTTATCAATATTTTCACTCGCGCAATACCGCGACGCAAATAAGAGAGCGGATTTCTTCGAGATACCACATTCCTGGTTCATCGCGATTTAGAATTTTGTGCCTTCACTATAAGACTTTGTAGCGCGGCGGCCGACGTTGCCTTTAACTATCATAAAATATCGGTGTCATCACGATATGAAAACTATGATGCGCTCGCTTTCGATTTCACTGACCTGAAACGACCTCCTAGTTTAGTCTTGCAAACGTTACTATTATAATCTTCCCAAACAATGTTACTAAAACTTTTCTAGTTGATATTAAAAAATGTTATGCACTATTATATCGACAACAATTTATGACACATATATAAAATATTGTATAATTATTTCCATAAATACCTACGTTTCCATTTATATACTTATTAATGTAAAATTTACTATTATAGTTTATAGGTTTGATGAGAGTCTTAAAAATGATACCTTCTAAAGTAATTTTATAAAATCAATCTGATTATGACGTTTCTTTCATTCTCATCCTTTTCCTAGAAATGCAAGCTGATTAGGAGTTGTAAACCTTTCATTATATCTGTTCTTTAACGTAATGTATCGTGAACCAACTCGCCGAACTGCAAATTAGAAATCTACCACAAAATTACCGGCGGGCAAATAAAACTTTGGACATTCGGTCGTTTCCTACTCGATTAATTACCTGTCTTCTTCTTACATTCAACTACCAAATTAGAAGGTGATATCGCAGATGTTACATGTATACATGTTGTAAGGTTTTTACGAAATAACGATGCTCTTCTTTCTTTTTATTGCACATTGTAGATTGTAGCTTTATTATATTGTTGATATCAATAATATGATGAATAATTGATATCGTATGAATAATTAATATTGTAGTGTGTTTTTACTATGAAATATTATTGTTAGATATCTATATTGAAATCTCTGATATACTACGTTGATATGATATATCAGATGTAATGTTGATCTTAAATCGAATAGTCAGCATGTTGGCAAAGTGCCTTGCTATAACAGGCCCATAGAGTTAAACTATTCTAGCCGTTGGCGCCTCGTTGGGTTAATTGTTGCGGTAGCTTTGTAATTTGTAGTTCCGGTTGTGGTCAGCGATCCGTCATACAGTAGCCGGCACGTGACAAATTACAGCGATATTGCCATGGATACATCAAGATAGTAACGACACCTAATCTTTGACAAGAATAATCCAATCGGCTTACAATTTTTAATATTGATTTTTACATCTCATATATGTGAAACATTTTCCAGCATTATTCCTCATTAAATCTCAGTGCGGAAGTTTCAAATCTATAAATCTTTTAATGTATGATTTGAAAATTTTGCTTGAAATTTTGAGGATTTCTATTATTTAGTTACGTTATACAAAAAAGTTTTTAATAATTAAGCTAACGTAACATTTTTTTCCAGTGACAAAAGGATTATTAAGAGCTCTCTCTTTAATGTACAATATATATAAAATAGTCAATACTATATCATTCTTCTTAAGATTTATATTTATTGATATAATTACTTGGAGAAAGGAATTCCATATGTGTTACGAAAAAGTTTCACGAAATTGCAACAACAAAATTTATTATAAATTTCATTATATTATTACGAAATTTAGAAAAATACTAGGCTCAACCATTTCAATAGTCTGTCTAATTTTTTATCCACACATATGTATATGTGTGTGTTTGTGCGTGTGTGTGTGTGTGTGTGTGTGTATATGTACATATATATGTATATAATTAGAGTGATATTATATAACACTTCCCAGGTTTATATCTATAGACATAATTATTTGGAGGAAAGAGTTTCATATGTGATATGAAAGTTTACGAGAGAAATTGCGACAACACAAATTCATTATAAATTACATTATTATTATAGGATTCTAAAAAATGCAATAGGCCAATCGCTTAAGTAGTCAATCTAAATTTTATTAAGTAACACTAGCAAATTATGTTAAAACTTTAATTTCGTAAGAGAAATCAAGAATAGAGAGGATTTGGTGTTAACATCTACTTCGCGACTTGAGCATCCCGTATAATAAGAACATCTTTTTAGCTTTAGAAATCAATGAGAAACGCCAATAGTACTGGGATGAAACTTTGCGATTGTCTCGGAGCCGAATAAATTAAAACAAATTGAAAAACTGATCGACAAAGAGTACCTCTCGCGATTCGAAAATTGCGGACGACGTTGCGAATAACGAAGGTAATAATTTATACTGCGTCACCGCAATATAATCGTTTGCTTTTAGCGACGAGAAAGTTTCCAATAATTGACAAAGATGATAATCGTGCGTTTTGTGAAGATAGGAAGTCATAGACAACGGCGATATTCCTGTAATGATTGTATAATATTCGTCGTTAGTTATTATTAATTAATGAAATTGCAAACTTGAGCATTGAATAAATACAGATTATTTTATATCACAACAGCTACAATTTATTTAATATAAATAATTTTACTTGAGAATTACTGTTTTTGAATAAAAATATAAAGTTACGTTATAACAATAATTAAATAAATCTGATGTATATTTTATAACTCAAAATTAATGGTTGGATTAAAACACAACCGTGGGAAAATTTCTAAAAAAACCGTAGTTTTTCTACAAAGAATATTCATTACAATTTTTTCTGTCGTAAAACCTTCGATCGGCACGCCTTCCCTTCATTAAACTTTTGTACTGCAAACTAATAAGTGAATACATAACTTTTAGTACTTTTGCTTTAATCCATGCACTAATGGCTGCCGCGCGTTTTGTTACACTATTTTAATGAATTTTTTGTTTCTGACTTAATCAGTATAAAGTTATTTAAAAAAATAGACACTGCCTTTTTGTTACATTCACCTCTCATGTGAATCTAATAAAACGCAATTAGCAGTTCAAGGCGATTTTGTTAACATAATTTATAAATGAGTCTCGATCAAATTAATCGGATATTTTTACGCAACATAGTTCGCCGTACTTTAGAATAAACGCCATCAATTTAATATTGACACTCATCAATACAGACAGGAGTTTTATGTGAGATAAATAATGGCGTATACAGGACACGTTGCAAATTAGAATAAAATTTTCTAGAATATGCGCAATGACTGTGATAGCGTGTAATCGAATAATTGATGGGTTAATCGTGTTACAGGCAGTAATTCCGGCAGCCTGCTAAAATTTTCTCTTAATCGTCCGTCCCGTTACACGTCAATTAAATACGAATGATTACATTGAATATAAAATTAATCCGAACGTTTATCTCATTTAGTTTAAACAGCTCTTCTTTCGATGCCTCTGATGTAAATTACCGTAGAGTGTAGCTGATAATACAAATTAATATCTCCAACGCGTACGCGAGTCAACGTGCGTATATCTAATATATTTTGAAAATAACGTTTCTTCATTTTCGCGTACGTTTTCTCTTCGTTGAGAAGTTTGCGTTGTTGCACGCTTCACGGGATTCAACTTTATTATTCAAAATCCGTGCTTTATCTTGCAATGTAATTTTCACTCGTCCTTATAAACCGGAGACGCGGGTGTCGAGTTTGCCGCAAATTTGCGCAACGCGAGCGCAATAGCGCGCAAGAGCGGCGCATTGATGCGCCGCCTCTCACTTGAGCGTTGAAATACTGGCTTCTGTAATGGAATAAATAAGTAAGCGGAAGAGCCTGTGTCTTCATGGCAACCTAGCATTTTAATTTCCCCCCGAGATATTTCATTTCACCGTGCATTCTTCTCTCTTTTTCGCTCCTTCTTATCGCGCAAATTTCTCTCGCAACTCACAATTATTCTTTCCTATTTTGCGATTTTACATCGCATTCAGATTTTGCGAGAATTATTGCGGACACAATTAAACACATGTAATATGAACCCTATTTGCCACGTATCGCAAATGTATTATAATTTGTATAAAAATCCAAGAACACTCGCGTTAAATAGATTAACGTTATCTCAAATTAACGTTTAATTTATCTCCGCGCAACATTCTTTATTTTATTACTTCGTAAACAATATAATTGCATATTTTAAACATTAAAAATTTAAATTTTTCTTTAAAATTAATAAAAATACATTTTCTTTCTCTCTGTTTTCCGCGCAACTGATAACATGGAGAAAATAAAATGATATTAATAATAAAATAAATCCATATTTTTCATACAAAAATACTTCTGGCTATAAAATCTTGAGAAAAATAATTACTTAATTATATGGTTATAATTATTTTAATATGTAGTCTAAAATTTAAAACACGTTTATAATTGCATTATACATTTTTATACTCATTAATTTTTAACCTTTTTGTATCTTTGATAAAGTTGCGATATAGAAAATGCATTTTTACATTAAAATATTCATAGTTATTTTTACCTCTAAATCCCGATTATTGTAAGACCTCATGTAATTGCTGCATATATTATTGTAACAAACAATATTTTATAAATTTTAAAAGGAATTAGTGCAAATACATTTAACACACTTTGTGTGTCTCTGTGAGTATTATCCTTTATTTATAATATATCACAAGAGTTACACAGAAGTGTCCCTCTTTTTTGTGACCCTATTTCTAAATGAATTCACCTTTTATCGACTGAACCGCTTCCCAAGAATAATTCGCAAATCTTTTTAAACGCTGGTTAGAAGATGTTGGAGTATGGTTAAAAAGATCATAAAAAGGACGAGGCAATTTATTCACCTGACTTTTTTATGACTCGCGATGATTTGCTAATGTCAATAAAGTCCTGCGACGCCATAATTTTACAATGTATAGCAAGGAAAAGAACGTGCCTTTATTGTACATTCTTACCATAATATTATATCACGTTATCATACAGGAACTATAAATATTAGGTGGCGATAAGGCCCTATGGAGGTATCTCGAGCAAGTTTTGCATAACGAATATTGGGAAAGTGTTTTTGCAAATCACTAAAGCAGACATTGAATTCTATTTCCCGACACGGCTATGTGCTCGCTCTCCACCCATTTTCCACTCTACAAACGCTCTTATCCTCCCTCGAGATGTCATCCATTCCTCCCTTTTATAAGCAACATTCTCGTTTTCGAGAATGGCTGCAACGTTTCTGTCTAGCGCCCCAGCCATTTCCGTGTTTTTGCCAGACAGTAAACGGCTATCGCAGTAACTGCAGAGAATGCGTCTTTTCTATTAGTTTCAAAGTGATAGCATCGAAAACATTTTTGGTAGCTATTTTTTAAGAGAAACGATAGCAAAATAGATCGATATCCTTTTGCATTTCGAAAATAAACTAACTTTGGAACATTGTCTGCACCACTTGAAACATCAAAGTAAAATTTTAATTACGCAATATAATCTACAAAATATTTGAATTTTTTTTTTAGTTAAAGTATTGTTTAAACATATTTTGCCTGAAATTGTAATAATTTCACAAATTTACAATATTGCAGTTTTCCTGTAAAAAAGAGTTATTCTAATTTTCACGAGAAGAATATCGACTTTGTCATGTTAATGATTAATATTAATATAGATTCCTTTTGTTTAAAAAGGGGAAGAAATGGGAGCATCTTATATTAATAAAAAATTTCTTAATATTTTAATTTTAAACTGATGTAAATAGCTTCACGTAAGTTTTGCTTGAAAGCGGGATAAGTGATCCATTAGTCTTCCCTTATAAGAATAAGTGCCACGAATGATGTGCAGCCAATCGGTTAACAACAATCCGATTTTCGCGAGAATGCGCAAATACAAATTCCACGTTTTCGCGCTGCCTTGCCCTTTCCGTACAATGCACTTCCATTAGCGATAATCGCCGCCCTCGCTAATTACGTGCTTCGCGCGTTAATACCCAACTAATGATCGCCGGCTTGTCGCGCTGATCTAACACGCGTCTCGATAACACCCGACTCGCTTCGTGTAGGATTGCAAGTGACGTCGCGCAGTAGAGTCCTAGTGGAGATAATCTCACGCATTGTCTTATGCACAGCACGAGAAGTCAAGCTGGTTGTCTGACTGTGAGTGATCCCTATTCCAGAATATCTCCTGACGGCCGCAGGAGTGGCTATATAGGAACCGCACTGATCTCTCCCGTGCAAATTACTTTGTCGTGGCCGACAGAGTCGCGCTCCGGGTCCCTCACTGGTCATTCATGAACCACGCAAACCGAATCCAGGTTCCGTTCATATCGGACCACAAAACTCTCGAACTTCTCTTTGTGACCGATGAAATTCGCTCGGTCTTAGTCGGTCCCGCTTATCGGTCAATTTGCAAAGCATTCTGTCGGAGTCTGTGTTTACGAGGCCCTGGCCGGGCTAATTGTTCTCTCCTGACTGAATTAGCGATTAGATGAGACGGATCTCCCTGCTGTCCGTGGCTTGGGGCAATGTGTATTGGCACGATTAGGGGGTTCTCCAGCCAATCTCGATGAGTGATTATGCTGTTATTTAATCGGACTTCTCTCACAACGCTTAGCAAATGCATTTCTTCTTTAATATAAATATATGTAGTCAAACAAAATAAGTATAATATTAAACGTGCTATATTCCCTGTGAATAAAATCTGCAATTCTACACATAAAAATTCTTGTTACTTATTACTTTTACCTTATTATGCATTTGTCTTAGAATATTACATTGTTTTCAATCATTGAAGTAATAAATTTTCTAGTAATTTTAATAGTATTTTATGGCAAATATTAACAAGTAAATTTTATTACTATAGACAAGTATATAAAGAAAAGAAATTTTGAAATAAAATTAGATCAACGCAATCAACGAGTATCTATAGTGAAATATACAAATATTAACAATCACAGAAATTTCTATTTGTCTAAAACTGTCACACATTGGTTTGTGGATTCCTTGAACTTTAACTTTTGAAGAACACGGACATAATATTTTGCCAAAAATTTATTAAAAACGGTAATCAACGTCACATTTGTTTGTGAGACAATTTCCCTCTATGGGTCGCTCCGATCAGTATCTTAGAACAATTCTGCGATAATGATGCGTGTTATATTGGTCCTTTTATCTGCGCAATCTCAGAAAGAAAGGCGTACATAAGAGCAAGTGAAGAGGATGGTTTTCCTTCTTGATCGTCAATTCCCGTCGATTGCTATTATTTTGCGTACCCCTATAAACATCCCCATCCATCAACCGTTGCGGCACGTAATATCCACGAGTGCACGCGTGTTCCTCGTGTACACGCACGTATACTCGAACCCTATATAATGGACTGAGCGGTGAAATTACAGCCTTTCGATCAGATTCTAAAGTGCGCTAAAGTTACCGGCGAACAATTCTCAAACAAACCATCCGTGAATGATTTTCTTATAATGTTTTTCACTTTTTCTTCAAAAAAAGAATGTAACGGAGTGAACACAAAAAAGCTTATTCCATTTACTGATAATATAATGACGTTTATAAAAAATTTCTTTTTTTAGCTTTTTTTTCTTCTTTAAATACCATCAAGATGTTTTGTTCTACTTTTTTTATCGGTAAAAATAATCTAAATATTATTTAAAAAATTCTAATTCTCTAAATTATTGTGTTTAGTATGATTGTTAATAGGTAACATGAATCACTACTGGGCGTAGTTCCTTTATCCTTGCCATTACAATATTTCACGTAACAAATTATGAGCATACTATATGGTGCGTTATTTAGAACATCGATGATTAACGGCCATGGCGATGCTTTCGTATCGTGCGCTGCTAGTCGTAAAACATATAAATAAAACGCAAATATATATCTACATATATGAGCAATGAAATTAGTAAATATTTAATGGTACTGATAATAATATTATTAATAAGATTAATACTATAGCAAACATCATTCAATAACAGAATTATGATTTCTTCGATATGGTATTATCATTTTTTTCTACAATAAAATGTCGATCAATAAACAAAACAAATATAACATGGATATATAAATTTTTACGTAAAAATTTTTTAAGTTTTATTTATTTTTGTTTATTTTTTATTTATAAAAAAATTTATCTTTTTTGTTAATAAATTATTATCAAAAAGTTATTACTAAAATTCTTTTATAAATTATTATCAAAAAAATGAGATATCACAGATGATTTATTTAATATAAGTTTTTGTGCGTCTTAATATTTATTAGGATTTTAATTATTCAATCGCCATCTTTTATCTATATTTGAAAAAAAATAACTGGATAGCTGGAAAATATTTACGTAGTATTGTTGAACTGTTGGTGTTTAATATTAATAGGGACATATGCAAAGTTTATAAAACACGCATTTTTGTTGTGCGTATGAGGTACCTCGTTCGAATTGGTCACTACGGAATAAAATCGTTGACCTAGCGAGTCTACAGGATTCGATGTACAGGATCGAATTTATTTTACAGAGCTTTTCTATGCCTAGACGTATTTCGGGATCGTATTGATGAATTTTTATCTGAATTGGACGTGTCGATAAAGCACATACTGCTGCAGTTTCGATCTTCGTTGAAATAAAGTAAATTAAATGGCGACGTAGTAAATCTGTCCGGATAAAGCAAACATGCACACCCTCCCAGGTATGTCTATGTTTTTACGAATTTACGCGTTTTATCCTTGAACTATTACATCGCCGATTATTGCGATAGAATCGCTGATTTACCAATGTATCTCGCACGAAAGAATATGAAAAAATAAATAGAAATGGAGAAAGAGTAAAACATAACGGAAGTGAGAGAAATAAAAGCGGAAAAATATTGCCAAAAATAAAATGATTCCAACTGAAAAACAGTGGAGAGAACGGTGATTTCTACAAATAGAGACGGCAAATATTTTGTTGTCAAAATCAACTACTGCGTACTTTATGGGCTTCCGTTCCGTAACGATACAAAATTTTATTTGTTCACATGGTGAAACATCCCCTCAACAATCAACGACTTCTCGCTCTCTTTCTATCTCTCTCCAAAAATGCTTTTCTCGACGATTGCTGAATTTCCGTCTGCCTTGTCATTCCGATATTTACGCGAAATTACGGATTTCTCCTCGAAACGAAACATAGTCCGCTGCAACCGGAAATCCTTGGCAACCGTACAAGTTGGCAGGCGGAAGGCTTCTTTAATCTTCAGATATACCCCAGACGTGCGGACCGAAATTGATTAGAAAACGCTCTTGGAAGTCCTGAAACTTTCTTTCTGAATGAGAAAATACACACTTATGCGAAGTTTTACTACGCAAACGCTGTGTTCTTAATATATGAGTGGTTGCACCATAAGATTTTCTAGGAAAAATTATTTTACGTAAGAATATTGACAATTTCAAGTTAGCAAATATAAGATGCAAGTGACGGATGAACACAAGGTATATGATAAGAATAGAAAAATATTCGTCACATGATCAATATACGATGTACGTCGATGTTTCAGTTTTCATGACACTTTTATTTCTGCGGATTAAAATTGCATGTACAAGAATTGCTTATAAAATTTGCATATTATCTTATTTATTTTTCATAATATCTTTATCTTTTATATCAATGCTTCCTTGACGAATGCCATAAAACGCTTTGAAAGACCTATAAACACGAATATCTATGAATATGAATATATATGCTCGAATAACGTTTCATTTTATACACATTTTTATACACATAATATGTATATTTACCCCATGCAATGGGGTTAATTTGCAAATCGTTTTACGTTTTTATTGTCTAATTTTACCGCTTTTATGTTTTAACGAAGAGGAAGTCATCAGCAATTTGGTACCTTTGTAAACAACAATTTAAACAAAGTAGCTATTGGATAACCAATTTTGAGAAAGTTCTTTTATAAAAAGATTTTTTCGAGCGCCCTACCGTAAGATATTTTTACATTATTTTATCCGAAATCTCATTATAAACAATTAATAGCTGATTAACCAATGTTTCTGATTATTAGAGACTGATTTAGTAGAGAAAATTTTTTGTATACAAATATTATACATCTCAAGTTTATCTAATCAATATATTTTTTGAATTTTTTGTTTTACGCATAAATATATTTTAATTTTGACAAGTTTAATATAAAAAATCTACTAAAAACTAGAATAATTATTGAATTTCTTTCTAATTTTAGTAATAAGGACTTTTAGCACGTATATTATATATGTATACAAATAATATAAAAACGTTATATTAGAAAGATAAATCTCAGATATTTGATAACTTTCCCTCATTATACTGTCACAATATTTTTTTCACAAATTCTTAATAAGCAAAAAAACATTTAGTATCAAAGAAAATGATATTTTATATACTATTAATGGCAAGAAAGGCATTTGTTTTTTAAAATCTGCGGTGACGGAAAAGTATCATAATTTTGATAGATTGTTAAAGAGCTGAAATCTTATTCACGTAAACTAGATCATATCTCCAATGTTATTTCGCGCGAACCTCAACTAGTGCGGGTTACCTGATTAATTAATGACCCCTCTATATTCACGGGGATGACGTTTCGTTATGCGAGCGTGCTTTGTTGCGCCGCGGCGTCCGGTGCCGTTATTGCCGCGCTAATTCATCTGATCGGCCGTTTATTAGCATTACACTCCTAGAATGTAATTCCGTGTACGCGCCGTCCATTAGTGGACGCGTAAACCTATTCAGACATCGAGACAACATTACATTCGAACAACACCCCGCACGACCATTACAAGCTACGTCATGTGAAGAACTTAACAGCAATCTCGTGCTTCTGCATGCAGGAACGGAATTAACTTTTGAAAAAGAGATAGCTTCGTTTATCTGAACTGAGCGAGGAGAAAAACCAGAAATATTTTCATATTTACTTTTACTTTTTTCACTTTTAGATTTTTCTAATGTCTTATTTTTCTTCGTTGTGTGATAGTAATGGTAGAAAAAAAGAGATTTTTTATAATAACATAACGGAAAGCGAATAAGTATAAGGTACGTGTCACTTAAAAAAGATGCGCAAAATTACGAAGAGATAAATCAACGAGCAACGTCTCACTTCTTTGAAATTAATTACGCGCCGGTATAGTGAGTAAACTGGCAACGAACTTCGAAATTTTCTTCGCGTTCTGGATTTATGTTCGGCCAATCACCGTGCACTTCATACCGTCGGTCTATCAAGAAAAAGACACCGCGAAGAAATAAGCTCGACAATCCAACCCTCTCCTTTTCCTACCGCTCGCTCGCCCATCCGAAGGGAAAACGAGCGTCATTAATCGCGTCGCGGAAAAAGGCCAGAAAGGACTTCCGCGACTGGCTTTTACCTCTCGCCAAAGACAAAGAAGGAGAAAACGGGAAGCGAGGGGGGTGGTGGACGAAGGAGACAGGAAGATCCTGAAAAATGTCAAAAAAGGAGGCGGCAGCTAGGAAAATGCTGCGGCGTGTTGTCAGGGCGGCTGGGGTCACCGCAGACAAATAGACCGTGTCAGTTTTAAAACGTCCTTCCGGTGTGCAAAGGCATGCGCCGGTATTCGCGGAACGTGCGTTGTTTGGGGGGGATTTTCCCTTACCTAAAGGTGGCCCTTCGGTCGCCACAGTATAGTGACCAATACCACAACTCGACTCTCGCAACTCGGTATTTGGAAATGTTTGATGACTACAGGACACGCGACGCGTTTCAGAAATCCAACAAGAATCATGTTTAATGAAATTGCGCATAAAAATTATAAAATAAGGAGAATTTAAACATTGACAAGCCATATTTATGCATAATTATAAATTATAATTATAGTTTGATGAACGTAGACTATAGAGATTAAAGTGTATTTTTCATTCTCTCACACAATAAGTTAATATTTGCAAGATTTTAATATCAAGCATATACTAATTAACATATAGGTATTAACGTGTATACATATAAATAACATAACTGTTTTGAAAAATTAAATCGGTGAAACAAATTTTGTACGTTGTCACAAATAGATTATCAAGTCTAAATCGAAGCTGAAGTTATAACTATATTAGAAACATTAGTCGTTAGAAATTCTACAAAAATGAAGCTAATTAAATATAATATATTTTTATATGAATACCGCTGAGAATGCTGAAATGAAAATTTGCCTCTTTCTGTGAAATAGGCGAGAGCATTCAATAGTTATTGAAAAGGAAAATCGTTCGTCCTTCTTCAGAGATTTCCTGATATTTTTCCCTTTCGCACTTCGCACGGATGTTCCACAGAGTTTTGAATTTATCGGTCGTCCTATATCCTCTCGCGCAGTCTCGCATCTCTTTCTACTTCTCTGCCAAGATCTTACGCCTAACCCGCTGGGATCTGGAACATGCTAATGGAGTTTCGTACCTCTCCATGGTGGACGATCGAGCAGAAAAGGTCGAGCTTCTTCGGTGAATGAGATTGCAGAAACTCGGAGCATTCGCTACGAGCAAAGTTCCGTGTACACGTTAAAGATATACAAAGAGTGATAAAAAATAAGCGCTTCTTGGCAGAGTTCACAACGCGAGAAACATCCCTTAGGATTCTAACTCGGTAGTTCTACCAGTATTACGTGACCTAAATCTCAATTTAATTCGTCGTATACGTTTCGCGAATTTCCTTTATCACAAAATTTCTCTATAGTATCTGTCATTTAAAAATTCTTTTAATGAATGTAATCAATGAATTGTATTCTTTTCTCTAAGAGCCCAAGTTATATTTCGTATTAGCATAAAAATGAAACATGAATATAACAAATTAAGAACTTCTCGTCGCCAGCCAATAATTAAAAACGTAGTAATATTTTAAAATCGACCCAACTGGCCATGTTTATTAGCAGGAAACATGAATATATTTGTTTATTACACACAGAATACGCAATATACATATATAGTCACAGTACAATTTTAAAATAAATAAAGTAAAATATAAAAGAAGCAAGCTATTCCTCAAATGTTCTGCGGAAATTTAATACGAAAAACGCCGCACGTCCTTGACACGGTCGTTTGTTGATTATCGCAGAGGAGAACTGCGAATTTATTGCTGCACGACACGTGATCGTCCTACGAATTCCTCTCGGGCTCCTTCCCTAGGACCCCATATCCTAAACAGTCAAACAAATGGCCGCGGAACGGATGCTCGTGAATCTTCCTGATTACCCGTCCTAAAACCACCGCTCTGATGGCGGATCACGTGGCCGACTTGCAATGATGCAGGGTGTAGCGAGGAGAATAGAGCTCATGGAACGCGCTACGAACTATGAACAATAGGGCCGGGTATAGCGGCAAGCGAAGGGACTACGTCCATTTAGGGAATTTTAATAACGATATAGCTTCTATCTATGTCGAGCAAGAAAAACGCCTGTTGCTGGCGTTGTTATACCGCGTAATGTTTACGTTTATCAACAATCCCAATCATGCGTTTTGTTTTATTCAAGATAAAAGTACAATAGTTCTCGGTTTGTTATCGAATCGGTGGCAGGTTTCCAACAGTAACTCTAACGAAATTTCGCAATATGTGGTTTGCTGTATGAATAATACAGAAGTAATTCACTGAGACAAACAATGTGTACTTGTTGATTTGATACACTTCTAAAAATACCGCAGACGTAAGCTTAAAACGCTCTACCCAATTTAGACATTAAATTGAATTGCACCATACTTTTGTGACATAATTGCGCGACACTAAATAATATCTGTAAAAGCGGAGATATGTGCGAGGGAGGGAAGTTTTGCTGAAATAACCATTTGAATAAAAATTTAGTTGGATGTCGTCCAGAGACCGGCATGTAACTACGCGTGCACGCACAAAATGCAAAAAGAAACTATGGTCTAGGACCTAGGTCTTTCCCGCGATTTTTTTCCGTGGTCTCATCTGCATTCGAATGTCGTAATTTGAATATTTAAGTTGCACTGTCGGGGCGGGTTATTTTTTCGTGTTTCTGATGGTGCATTTTATTTAGCCATTTATGCTTATTCATAAATTAATACGTGGGGCGAATATTTTGTGTTCCGTCACTCATTTTTTCGCAAAATTCTGGCAATTATTAGTTAGGTATCTACAACGTAAGGGTAGAGCGAGATTTCACCTTGCGAACTTGTGGCTAAGGCTACTTGTCAATTTGAAGTACTACACGATCGAAGACATCGTTAAGAGTTGTGTCTCAGCGCTGGAATCTATCCAAGGTTGGTGGATTAATAGATGTCAGAGGGTTGAAAGTCCCCCTGAGAAAGATCATCAATGAGCTTATGAGCAACCCCTTGGTTTCTTGAAACTTGCTTGGATGATTAATCATGGCTCCCTAATTAGTCCAAAAATCGGGAGACCGTTTAACGTAGTTGATTCTGGTGCTTAAAATTGGAGCAACACTAAAAGATCTGACAGCAAATGCTCGGTAATTATTGCTTTAATTTTTATTTTAAAATACAAATTACAGTTAATTAAATATAAAGCAGCTTTTCCACGTTATTAAATTGTACACACTTTGCAGATCCCGGAGGCTTACAAAATTTATTTAAATAGTTAACGAACATTAATAGAAAATATCGACACATTTTCGATTCCATTAAAAGTTTAACTGTTAAAATCTAATTTTGAAATACCTGGTCTCGTAATGAAACAAATAATAATACACGAAGTAAATGAGAAAAGTAATTTTTATACAGTTTACAAATATCTTAGCTTAAAACTAGTCTACCTCAAACTAGTATCTACTTGAAAGAAGAAATATTTTAAGATAAGATAATCTGAGATTTTATATAACATTAAATCATAAGTTAATAAGGTATAATGACAATGATTAAAAGAATAAATTTCTTTGTAGTTCTCTTTGAGATCAGTTTATACATATATTGTCTATATATTGAAGATTGAAATACACATTTAGAACTAACTAATAAGATGTCAACTTCTATGAAGACTATTTTTGCGATAATCGCGAATAATTTATATACGCAATGTTTCGACGACTAAATAACGCGTAATATCGATTTTAGAGATAGAGATAGAGAGAAAGAGAGAGAAACGTACCCCACATGTAACGACACTTGCCTCAGGTCGCGTAAATTGGTGAGATAATATATGTCCGAGGCACACGGGAAGCGAACGGCAAAGGGTTATCGTGAAAGCAACGCAAGCGAAATTACATCGCCGCGCATTCGGTAAACCGACGAGCCCTCGTAATAAAACGCGTGCGAAAGGAGCCGTTTCACATTTGCGCTTTAATTAAAAGTGCACCATGCTTTTTGTCGATTCACGCGCACGCACGAGCGGAGTAAACATTACATAGCTTTACGTGAGACCCGTTCGTCAATCGGTCGTTATTCTGCATTACTCTGTTTGGCAATTAAATAGTCGCGCGCAGCCCTTTGTTTATTTATTAAAATATCCATGTCTCGTATCCCGTTAAATGTCTGAAAATACGTATCTTTATGTCATCTTTAAACATCAAATTACTCAATTAATTGCTGCGTTGGTGACGTTTAATTTTATTTATTTTGTCAGTTAAATTAAATTTCATGCTATATCTGGAATATATATTATCAATATTATACACATTTCACGATGCGCCTAAAGAAATTTTAATAACAAAATTTTCAGCGAATTTTGGATCAACCTTTGTTTAGTAAAAATTTGATAAAAATCTTTACCACATTTTTATAACTTTTAATATAAGTATAATTAAATATATAATAAAAATTTATATTTTTAATATTAAATATGCAACGTAGAGTTAAATTTTGTATCTATATATTAAATAATTTTCTAAATAAAATTTGCTAAAAATTGTACAAAAATATATAAACAGGTTTTTATATCAAGAAAAATATAATGTTCTTAAAATAATATCAATTTAACAAGCTCTTATCTCGAAAATTCCCAGCGTTGTTGACTAAAGAATTTTAGCACACACAATGTTAAAACAGGGAAAATATTTATTTTACGAGTATTATACTTACACATATCTCATGTTATGTTTGCTGCGCAAATAAAATTTATATTAAACAAAATATAAATATTTATAAATATTCCGTTGTATCTGCAATATGTACGTAATATTTAACATTTTCTAATATATGTAGACGTAACTCGTAAAGTCTTGGCAATTTGCTATCCTATGAATTAACAGATATAATTGCCATTTTAAATAATACCCCGTCAAATTCTCTGGATAGGAAGACTTTAGGATAAAAATACATACGCGAGTATTCGCATAAAGTATTCTCGCGGATAACTGCCTCGCGTATGCAGGCGTTCCTGGAATCCGTTTTCCATGTGGAATTAATTAAAATGCGCAAAGTAAAAGTGATACCCAAGCCTCTTTCTTCTCCATATGAACCGACCTGCCACAGTTTCGCATCCGCGCTATCAAAGCACTTTGTGGTCGCCCACAGTGCCGCAATTGTGTTCATGCCGGCCGCAAGCACGCACTTCGCAAGCTACCATCCAACGTATACGACTTGGTAGGATTTTCGCTGGTTCGTCAAGAATAATTAATGAAAATTTATCAGTTCTCTCCCCTTTCACCACAACCTCGTTTCCCGGGTCAGAGACACATCTCTCTTGCTAACGCGATTGACGCTAAAGCTTTTTATGCTTGTCGTAAATCTTGTGCCACAAATGCCCTCGCGAAATACATTAGCGCATGCCGTGAGGGAGCTTAACGGGATATTGTTTGAGATATAGATATATACACAAAGCCTCGTAACAGCTAATTCTTAATTTTTACGATATATTCTTTACAAGCTTCTAAGTGGTTTTTTAAATTAAAGCATATTATAGTATTGAAAAAGCCATTATTTTGAAAAAAGTAATGCTTTCTATATAATATATGTATATATTATTGAGGAACAAAGCTATCACGCATTTGAATATTTTAATATTCAACGTTAAATATATTTATAACAAAACTTTAATTAAAATTTATTTAAATTTAAGTGAAAATCTTAAAAAAGCAACTTTTTTTTTCTATGTTATTATATTGTTTATTATTGTTTTACTATTAGAAGAATATATATATCTTCTACAATGCTTCTGATATTTTGTCTACTATTGTAGAAGATCATTACATAAAGAAATACTTAATAATAAAACAATATAATAAAATAGAAAAAAAGAGTATTATTATTAATACCATAATAATAATAATTGCTTATCATATTCTCTAAATTTAATACATTTTGCTTTTTTTTAAGAGATTTTTACTTAAACTTTAATAAAGTTTAATTAAAGTTCTGTTATAAATATATTTAACGTTGAATATTAAAATATTTAAATTCGTGATAGCTTTGTTCCTCAATAATCGGTAAAATTGATTCTGCAAATTTATAGAAAATTCTGTCCGTGAAAAAAAGTTGGAAAAGTATTCAGTGTATTCATGTATTATTGTTTCTTCTGGCTGTGACCTATCGTGACTTATTGTTAGTAGTAGTTAGCATTATAATATTTATAATAATTATTATCTTTGACAAATTAAAAATAGAGACATATGCATCTGCTTCTTTTTAAATCTGTATTTATTTAGCATCCGTTATTTTAACTCCACTTTTTATAGAAAAAGTGATACTCTCTCTTGTGCGTAAAATTATTATTTAAATAATCATGCAAAATATTATTTGATCAAAATAATTTATTTCCATTCTGCGTTATTAAAAGAAATGGTGCATAAAATCAACTAATACGCTTGCAGCCGGAAGTGGCGTGGTAATTCATTATCGATTAATCATTGGAACACCGACGAATGTAGCATTATATCCGCACTGCCATTAATATCGATATCAGCTTTCGCGATTAACGCCGATTCGCGACGGATTAAACTCGATTCATCCGCGCGGAATCAGCATTTCATGCAGAGAAAGTAATTTACTTTACAAGAGTATGTTACAAAAAGAACTCAAAAATATTTTCTGCTTTTCTTAAGTTTTTCTTTTAATGTAACCAAAAAAAAGCGTGCTCATAAGATTTGCTGAAAATCAAAGCTCTATAATATGCCATAGATGTGGAAATTGCTATAATTTTGATAAATTCAACCTTTTGTTTAGAAATTATAAAATATTAAACGTCAGTTACTAACAATTATGTCGATCGTCGCGAGAGAGAATAAACATCAAAATTATCTGCATTTGCAGTATATTGAAATCTGCTTCCACGAGATAACATCAGCTTCAAAGAAGTTTCCCCATCTCTCTGTATGTCGTGCATCAATTTCACGCAAACGACAGAAATCGAGTGCACCCTGCGCAGCTTTAAGGCGCCGCAAGCTGCCAAATATCTAGCAGCGTTTTCCTCGGCGACATGAGTCGCCAGAAGAAACCCTCTCTCTAGGAGGGTTGGGCGACGCGGCGGCGGTGTGTTCGCTTGGGTGTTTCGAGGCCGCGTAGTAGGGAGCTTGCGCCTAGCCAGGCCGACTGGCTCGAGCTTGCGAGCTTTCTAGCAGCGGAGCTGCGGAGCAGCCAGTCGCCGGCTGCCGGGCCACGACCTCACATCAACCCGGCTGCTCGTTCGCTTGGTTCAATACTGCGCGAAAGAGCTTTCACAGCCACGTTTCGGCAAATCTTCTGAGTTTGTGCCCGAGTTTTTGACAGACTACGTCTTCTGCTGCAATCTTCGTCTAATCATAAAAATGTCACGAGAAGGGACGAGTTCTGCGAAGTTTTGAAAACCGTGTGAAAATTCTCAACCGTCCGCAAGCTTTCTTATGAAAAGTGTCCAATTATTGCAAGTTTTTACAGTCGTATTTATTACATTAAATGAGAGTTGGTTCGATTGACTTGTTTGACTTTTTCATTAATTTGCAACAATTATATTCCGTACATCCGCGAGGTGAAAATTCCCGTGGTGCGCGGACTTTGTTGGAGTTCAGGTGCAAGCTTCAAGCGCGGAATTCGGACGTGTAAGAATTTTGTGTCAGGAATTGTGGTACCGAAGGTTGAAGGTCGAGGTCGGGGGTGAGAATTACATCGTGCGAAACAAGTGACGCCCATCGGTTGTTTTTCCGAGGAACAGCGGAGTATGGCGGATGGGTGACAGACGCGGATCCACTGCAGGCTGAAGGTGTTTTTCAGCATCGGTGGGACCATGTGAGGCTTCGACCATGAGGGTGAGTGTGTGATTATGAAGCTTTTTTATATATGCAACAGTTTAAGAATCTCAATTTTTCGAGTTCTTTTCTCGCAGTACTTTTGTATGACTTAGAACAAATGCGATTTATAAGAAGTCTTTATTCTGCAAAAACATTTTATATCAAAACTGCCCTGGATTTTAGAAATTGCGACACGAATCAATCAGTATTTGTAAAAAATATCAGAATTGTGTTGCTGTTAGAAAAATTTGTATGGAGATATGAATTTCGTATCTATTCATTTTTTGCCAACTGTTTTGAAACTCGCAAAGAATCTGTCATCAAATATTATGTAAATATAAACTTACTTTGTCATAAATTGTGATTATGTGGGAAGTTACAATTATGTCATTAACTTATAACATATAAAAAGTTTTGTTTATGTTGCAAACATAAAATTTCTTTGCGTATAGTTTAGATCCAACAGTTAGGGGAGACCAGGCACAAAAGTAATACGGGATGAATGTAACAAACATGATTATTAAACACTTATCATTCCTGTACGAATTTGTTTTATAATTTGTCCGCTTAAGACATCTTAAGACATGATATAGCAGAAGAGACAAATTCGTAGAAGAACGATAAATGTTTAATAATCATGACGTTTGTTACATTTATCCCGTGTTACTTTTGTGCCTAGTCTCCCCTATTTACGTTAAACATTTACAAAAAGACTTATTCATAATAATGGTTTTTGCTAATATTTAAAACTTAATATTTAAAAATAATTAAATCGCATAAAACAACGTTAATAAATAATTATTTTCAAAGTTACTGCGCAGCATGTAGTAATTTCAATTTTAATTATGGCTCTTCCATGGAAGTTATTTAATGGTTGAATTATTTAAATTCCTCTTAATGTATAATTTTAAATTTATAGAAATTGTTGCTATCTTTTTTGCAAACATAAATTAAAAATATAACATTTAGATATATTGTATAATATACAATATATAAATATAAAGCTGTCCGGTTTTTAATTGCTAAATGAATTGAAAAAAGTAAACGAGCTGAATGCGTGAATTTCTAAATTATCTTATATAAGGATATTATAATTGCGAATTAAATGTACATAATTATTCGCTTTTAATCGTTTAATTTCATTTAATATTAAAAACAGCATGAAAATTTTCGCAGAATACACAGAGAAAATTATCATAAGTTATAATCACGATTTCCATTGAACGAGCGCATGGCATCTAATATAGCTTTTTACCTCCTCGAAACAGCTCCAATTAGTTCATGTTAACTAATCTCTGTAATTGATTAACTGAAAGCAATTCAGTAGCAAATTATTTCAGTTGAAATTTATATTAGTATGAGTAACCGACGTACTTTGATATGCATCTGCTATATGTTGTCTATTTTCGGTTCGCATATTGCAAATCATTTGCCAAAGAAAAAAAGATACATGTAAAAGTTCTTCCAAACTTTACTCCATGATAAAATATATCTTTTTAAAAAAGTTAAATTGTTAACAGACCTTTATTTGTCCAAAAGATTTCACAGCCGGTCACCTAGAAGATTTATTCTAGGAACCTAAGTAATATCAGTCTTTAACTGCCTTTATCGGAACAATTTAATGCCAAATAAAACGCGTTCGAATGCACAAAACTTGTAATAAGGAATGATTTAAGTGACAACAGATTAAAGTCATCTGGGGAATTACAGTGGGTTAGTTCTCCGTTGCTGTCGACCCTGTAACACCAACGCCATAATACCCCTGGGCGAATTTTCATCCATAGTAGTTGGAGCGCAGCGTGGCATAACTTCTACTAACTTAGCCGAGTCAAATTGGGAAATATCCTAGGCTGCAGTACTTCGAAATGACTTAATCGATGATGTTCAAATTTTGTATCGTCTTAACTACCACAGCTGAAATAATTATCTCTTTTAACTTAAATTGTATGCACAAAAGATCTTCAACGTCAATATCGTAAATTCTTATCTCATTTTCTATATTTAATAGAATACCTTAATATTTTCTTCGTGCTACATTCATGCATATTAAAAATAAATATAAAATATATATCCAATAAAATGTATATATAGGAGAGAGATTTAATTATATCTCATTGAATTTACATATTTTAACTTGTTTAAAATATTTTAAACTTGGGAATTGAAAGTTAAAATATATATATTTTTGAGATATAACAAAATTCAATTTGATATTTATTAGCTTTCTTTATTATGGTACTTCTATACTGTTCGAAAAGAGCGATAACAAATCGCTCTAAAATTCAGAGAGGTCCCTAACTACATCATCTCGGCGATGCTGAACTACTATTCGAGCTTATTAAAAGATGCATACCATGATAAACTCGGAAACTCGTCGCCATACTAGGCAAGTTCGGTCACAAACTTTGGTGGTAAATTTTATTTGCACGGCTAACACGTCGGTACTTGCCGAAGATTTTCCCCTTGATAGTTTCGGGCACAGGTTGAAAAAAATCGCTCGAGAGACACTCACGACGTACTTTGAACTTTAAGCTCCAGTTGACGCGAGAAATTTCGAAAAGTTCGGGACAGGTGTCGACGAAACATCCTTCAAGATAAATTACACGTCTCGTCTGACAAAAAAAATCCTGTTTTAAAACTTCAAGCGATGAATTAAGCTTGCAAGTATCTGGTTTCGCGTTGTAAACATCGTTCTTGTAAAGTAATTTTCCCGTAATTACAATCTCCTTTTAATTGGGAATATTCAAAATTAAAGTAAGAGCAAAGTCTTGCATTTCCGGTGATCCGTGAATGCAAAAATGACGAGAAAATGGAAGATGCGCTGGTAAGAAGCCGCCAATTAAGAACATAATCAGCAACTGCTCTCAGACTTCGGTAAATGCTGGAATCTGCGAGCCTTCCTTGTGTTTCAAGCTTGATATTTATATTAGCAATGCAAATTGGAATCGGATGCGGCTAGCGCCGCAACAACCAACGAAGTACGACCACACCAACATTCTGCGAACGTTTACATAAAAGTGAAATTAGTGAACATAAATATAGTTTACATATGTATACCTTTTTTCTTTTAAACGTAATAAAGTTGCAATTTTATAAAAGTAATTTTGGTGTAGAATTAAATGAAACTCAAGCTTTAAACACACGAGTAAAAATTACATTTCTTTGATATCAAATTGAATACAGTTTTTGTTTATATATATATTTTTTAAAGTAAATTATCTGTTAACGTAAAATATAAAACACTTCAAGCCGCTGAAAAAACACAAACAATATGCGTTTACGATATATATATTATCACTAAGCAATGCAATATATAATATGTGCTCGTATAGTAAAATTTCAAAAACTTCTTGCTTCCAACAAATAGGTATTTCTCCTAGCGAGTTAATCATAAGTGAAACAACGCGTGTTTAGCTTTCTAAAACAGTTAGGATATTTTATGACGATAGTATGTCATTTCTTATTCTGGAAATTCTGGAGATTTGTTTTAGGAGCCTTTTTACGAGCATTTTAGATGAAACTCTTTCTTAGACATAAATTTAATATCCGCGGATTTGTGTAAACGAATTATACATCTTTAACATACTTCGCTAGACATGAAAAATGTTTATTTCTTTTATTGAGAAGGTTATGCATCTTTTTATAATCAAAGTAAACTAGCTTTAATTCATACAATTTTAATTTAAAACTATGCTTTTAATTAAATCAACACTTAAATAGTTTAGAAGTGGTAAGTTTAAATACGAAGAAGTTGTGTTAAAAGAGATGCAATATCAGATCATAATGTAGTCCGATTCTCATTAAAGTGAAATTGAAAATGATTAAATTAAATTACATCACTTTCAATATAAATAATTCATTTTAATCTTAATCTATTTTCTATAATTAATTTTAATACAGAAACACATAATATATTTAGCGTACATTAATATTTACAATTACATATATAAAACCAAACTCGGCAAAATTTTCATTTGATATAACAACTGTTTTCATATAGAGATTTATACAATCGTGTAACAAGTGTAATGAATACTACAGTAATTGAATTAACGGGATTTTGATTCTCGATAGATTCTGTGCTATTCATTTACAATTGTACATATTAAATGGTTTTATTATAATAATAATACATCGCAGCGTGTTGAAAATAAATTTGCATTACTTGAAAAAAGTGAAAAGTAATTTTGTGAAAGGTATTTTTGACGAAGATAATTTTGAATGTTAAGCATAGCACGGTTAATTATATACTATATGGAATTCCTAATCGATTAATTAAATAAAAAAATTTAACAAGAGAGACTCATTGCAATATTGAGTAGGATATAAATGCGTATACATATTGCTATGTTATCATATATGAACATTTATGTGGTAATTGGACAAAGTACAGATAGAGAATAGCTATATAGCTATATTAGCATATAATATGTCAGATTGTTATTGCATTATTTATATGTCTGAATCGCCTATTTATTTACGGCAATCTTCAGCAAAGAATTTTGCTACGATCAAGATAAAAATTTCATGATACGAGCAGTATGAGATAATTTTGACAACCTGAAAACCATTTTTTCGTATAATATTTAAGTTTTCAATAGTTTCCATTTTCACATATATATATTGGGAATTTATATTATAATTATTTCATATGAATGCACACCGGAGCAAATGATCAGAAGATTTTCATTTTATGATATCAGCGAATAACGCTTTTAACGTGGCTATTGCTACATGACTCGTTATCTATCGATATAATTCTGCATTTAATTATTGGCAAAAATTTTAATAACAAATGCTATATAAAATTTATAACATGTATCGTAGAGCGTGCAATCAGTACAGTAAACAATTTCCGTAATCGGATAGATATTTATTTTTCCACATACGTTTTTAAATGGTTTTCAATGTTAGTTGAAAATCTCAGAAATAAACAAACAAGATAATTTGTGAAATTGATAGGAAAATTAACATAAAAATCTTGGCAACGTTATAAGAAAGTATTATTTCTTTTCTGATAATAAAGAATTTTTAGTGAAAAATAAACTCAACAAAATAAGTAGGATGTAAATATAAAAGTTGTTGATGGCCTAACCGACAAGAAGGAATCACGATATCCCGGATTGTCGAGAATACAGCCGAGTGAGCGTTCGATTCGTACGATACCGGCCGTCTAATTATGTATTCCCTCGTTGATCGAAATCCCCGTTTTCCATCCGAGCGACCATACTCGCGCCGCCGCCCGTCGAGACACACTTCGATGGTATCCGCGCCGGTTCAAGCGGAACATCTTGTATCGCTCGTCCATAAATCGCCAACGGCGCGCAGTGATATCGTTAGCATATGTATTGCATTTTACTCGTCCCGGTATTACCGCTGCCAAGGACTGGGCATTTTTACGTCGGATACGTAATAGGAGATGTTACACGCGCCGAATGTGCTATAAATGAGACGCTACGTGCATGATACATCTAATTGTAGAGTGTCGAATCGAGAAGGACTGTTTCAGCTCGCTGAAATTGATTTCGTTGCAAATACATTTAATAAGAAGAGCAATGCAGACGAGAGAATCTAAAGACTGTATCAAGATCGGCTATAATCGTGATAATCTTGATTTATTTGTAGTTTTCGACATTGTATTGTTAAAAGAAAGTTTGCTCTAAAGTTAACTGAGCGTAAAAAATGTAAATAAATCAAACCACATTTACTTTGACATCTACAAATTGCCAAAGTTTGTCACTGATTTAGTCTATCTTTGATCTCCCGCATAAGCGAAGGGAACCAAGGTGCTGGTTGATTATATATGGTATTTACAGGGACTTTAGCCTAGAGTAGCTATAGGGGCAACCCGTAAATTGAGAAACTTCGAAATTCCTAGTGTCACCATATATGTTATTGCCCCACGCAAGCTGCGCCAAAGTGTTCTTTCGCGCGATTCAAAACGTCACAGAACAGTAATCGAAAATTGTGCCGCGGAGTACTTTGTAAAATGCGTTCCGATGAACAATTTATAATTCTACCTACTATTCGTAGAAAACGAAAAGTTAAAACTTGCATGTAATTTTAAGACATTAATCTTTTTCCATTTTTATTTTATCTCTCTCTGGGAAAGTACCTACATATAATAATATAGAAATTCTTATATTATTTTCGTAGTCCCTCCAGTTGTACTTTTAAGAAGTGGATTTTAAATGTGCAAGAAGTAAAACTCACACAACATTTAAAAAATTATTTTATTACAGTTTCTGTAATAAAACACACTGCACTGCTACAAGTTGCGTCATACCAATACCAATCAAGTGCTTAATATCTTCAATCCCATATGATTTACTTTTCTAATTACGTTGCTAGCGTCTAAACGGAACGACGTCTTCGGAGTCTAAGTTACTGGCGAATCCGCGGCGCGGATTCGTAATACTGTAATAACTCACAAATCCTACTTACGACACAATCCGACCCAGCATCCGATCGTTCGGCGCGGCACAGCGCAGCGTTCCAACTAGAACCGCAAGTAATTTATTTGGGTTCGCCAGCACGAATACGAATAATCATTCAGATTCTCGCGAACGCGCCGCGTTTTCATAATCCTCTTACATTTTCGGCGAATTGGGTCGCCGGAAATTATATGTTGTTATATTCGCAGTCGGCTATTCTGCTGGTAAACTAATATATGCACAAAACTTTTATTCAAAATTCCTATATCGAACGTAACAATCATGCGTAACATTATTCAAAATTCAAAAAGAATGAAAAAATTACGAAATGATATTGCAGAAAGAAAACGCTGAAGTGGAAGAACGATTGTGAATAAGAGATTATTTATAGTTTGTTTAAATTCTTGTTTAGATTTTAGCGGATGATTTTTATTGCGTACATAATTCAAATCAATTTTTTTTTACTCATCTTCATACAAACAGTAAAATATCTCTATATTGAGATTAAAATTTGCTCCTTTAGCTGTAGTTCATACTTGTAGTCACTTTTCTCTTGCAATCTTTATCTTTTTCATATACATAATACGCGTATTAGAATACTTCGCACTGAAGTGCTGACTATCATCGTTTCTCCTTCCTATCTTTTCGATTACTTGACATCTATAAAAAGTCTTGACGATAAAAGAATGTGGGAAATTGGTTGCCAGCCTGAGGAGCTATCCGTTGAAGTTCCGATCGTCACGACGGATTTGCATGTTTAATGTAATCACGTTAATCGACTAAAAAGATTCGGACGTGCGAACGCGACGCGTGGGTGGAAACAGGTGGAAAAGGATTAAGAGATTCTCGCTACTTCTTGCAAAGTATCCATAAGCATCCTGTAACGAACTCGAGCGCAGCAAAAGTTTTCCCAGCGCCTTATAAGCGCGCTCCTCCGCTTGAACAAACGCTCCATTACCATTCATGGCGATCAGAGAGCTGATTGAAAAGTTATTATAAGCACTGCTTACCCTCGGAACGTCGAGAAAATGAGGAACGAGGAAACTTGGGATGATATAATGTTTCATTATGATCACTTTTATCTCTCACGTAAAACGATTGAATAATTTTTGATTCTGTGTAATGAATTGTTTCATTACTACATTTTCGTGGTATAATTAAGCGCTCAATAAGCATACGAAAGATATTTTATCGCAACCATTAGCACGTGTGACATAAAACTTTGATGAAATCGTAAACTTAAATATTATATGTGCAACGTTATATATAACGTTGAGAGAGAGAGAGAGAGAGAGAGAGAGAGAGAGAGAGAGATAGAGAGAGAGAGTGAGTGAGTGAGAGAGAGAGAGTGAGAGAGAGTGAGTAGTGAGAGAGAGAGAGAGAGAGAGAGAGAGAGAGAGTGAGAGAGAGAGAGAGGGGGGGGGGGGAGATAGGTCGTCCAAGTTTTTCCAACGCATTAATGCCTGCAGTAATCTAAATAATTTATTATCCGAACGGAAATGTCCATCTCTGCCACCGTCATGAAAAAGTAACAACATTATTTCTATCCGCCCGTAAATGGAAGGAATAAACAGATGTATGCATATATATAACGAGAAATGATACTCCATTGTGTGTTGGTGCTACTTTTAAACTTAAAGCGTGGGCTATAACCCAGTTTCTTTCCATTCTCGTGCATCTTGTTCTCTGTGTGTGGAGTTTATACTCTTAATATACTTTTAATTTAATGAAACGCTGTTTATTTTTAACATATTAAATGCTCACGAGTTTCTATATAATCACTCGTATCCCTAATATTATTGAAAAGATGAAAAATAGATTTAGTGAAATAATTGCGAATACAATTAATTCCTCTTTCTTGAACTTTATTGAACTTTAGCATATACAATATTTTTTAAATTAATGACATATTTTCAATATGCTAATTATTGAACATATGTTATAAATGTGTTTTTTTTTTTTAGATACATTATTCATTTTTATTTTCTCCAAAGTATTTTGTGTCATTTGAAGTACATAAATGCAGACATAAAGAATACATTTGTTATTACGTGAGACACAATTTAAGAGCTCTACATATGTTCAGTATTTTGTGAAATATAATTGTTTAAGCACTATGCTTTTTCACAAGAATGCGTTATCGTAAAATTTAATTACGCGTGTATTGCATTGCATAACTTCTCGATTTTATCTATAACAGTCTATATAAAATATAATGTGCAACAAGATAAAAATGAGATCCAATATCTTGTATACTTACATATATCTCTCTGATGCCTGCTTTATAAAATATACTTTATCTATATATATAAAATAGAATGTCTGTATGTATGTATGTATGTCTGTATGTTCTTCATACACTTTTAAACTATTCGACCGATCTGGACCAACTTTGGCACAGTTACTCTTTACATCCTTGCGCAAAACATAGGCTACTACGGAACCTCGATTATTCACTTACCGATCAGCTACTTTATTCTTTGGTTTTCCCGGGCGTTTTTTCGGGAATTTTGAGATTGCTCGCTCGCGATGTACGCACTGAACTTCGATATTTCACTTACCGATTACCGATTTTATCCCTTTGTTTTCCCGGGCGTTTTTTAAGTTTGTTTGTTCATTATACACTCCTAAACTATTCGACCGATCTGAACCAAATCTTGCACCATTACTCTTTAAATCCTTGCGCAAAACCTAGGTTACTACGGAACCTCGATATTTCACACCGATCAGCGTCTTCATCCCTTGGTTTTCCAGGACGTTTTTTCGGGAATTTCGAGATTGCTCGCTCGCGATGTACACAGAACCTCAATATTTTACTTACCGATTAACGATTTTATCCCTTGGTTTTCCCGGACGTTTTTTAAGTGAAATATCGAAGTTCTGTGTACATCGCAAGCGAGCAATCTCGAAATTCCTGAAAAAACGCCCGGGAAAACCAAGGGATGATTAAAGTATTTGTTGAATACTATTTCTTATTTAAATTTAATTTCAATCTCAAATTGAACTTTCGCAATAGGTTTTACAAAAAATATTGTAAGTATGTGGTATTTGCGGAAGACAACGAATTATGTTACATGCGAGCAAACAATCTCGAAATTCCCGAAAAAACGCCCGGCAAAAACCAAGGGATAAAGTCGCTGATCGGTAAGTGAAATATCGGAAAAGCAGAAATGACTCAATAGCGTGAAACCCGAATAGAAAAAGACCGGTTACGACATGTTCAATTAAGGAAAACATTTATGCGGTCCGATTTGAAATTAGAGGCATTTAGTTATGATCCAAATTACGAATATTAATTTCTTCCGAGAGTAATAATTGGGAAATTGGATGCAATATGTGGTCATTGTCAAGTCAAAAAGTTTAAAACTTAAGCACCTGGAATGTGTTGTTCAAACGGAAAAGTTAAACTACCACCTTAAATCAACCACCCGACACACTCCTTATGTTTGTCCACAATATGGATATTGAAACACAAATGAAAGTCGTTTGAAGAAAAACGACCCCCGGGCGAAGCCCGGGTAACCAGCTGTTAATTATGTATGCAAATATCTTATCTGATTACGTTATTGGAATTAAAGAACAATTGCTTCGTAATCGTCATTATTATTTTAAATATATGTATATATTAGATACATATCTCTATAATATATACCATAAAAAAACATGATTCAATTACAAGGTGTTTCTGTTCCACGGTTGCAAAAGCGTTATGATATAGAGAGCGAGATCCATTCCACGATGAAATATAAATTTCTGATCGCGCCAGTGAATTATGGACGTGCTTGGAAAAACGGCTGACCGGTACTTTTTCCATTAAAATGTTTAAATGATTTAACGGACGCGCTGCAACCGCGAAATGTTTTCTCGTGGTTGAGGAAGGAAAGGAAGGAAAGGGAAGTGCAAGGCAAGGATGAAATTAATAACAAATGCAACACTAAATGGAAAAATATAATATCGGCGCAGAGTGCCATTTTTAATTTTACGGTACGAGGACTCGATTGAAAGGATGTAGAAGCCGCGGCTTAGACGAAAAGTAACGGAGGATAAGAGGAGTCTCGCATCATCGACGAGAAAAGCGAGATAATAAATAAGCGAGAGAGGGATGTTCCAAAGTGAATTATATACTTGAATCGGCGACCGAGGTTATATCGGGGAAAGTTACGGTCGAGTTTGCTAACAAATGCGGATAGGGATTTAAATGTAGCTAGCGTCCCTCGTCTTATTCGCGGAAATTGATTTCCTTAGAAAAAGATGAGCGCGACTCGAATAATGTGACTTTATTGGAGTAACGAGATTTCGTATTGGGTGAGCGGTTTCCGAGATATCCGAAGACGTCTAAGAATAAAAAAATATTGGCTCAAGTCATATTGGTTAATCGCATGAATAGCATATATGTTTATGGAAAACGATCGTTCGATACTGACGTAATAATTATGTTATTTTGGAAAAGACATGCAAATTACTAATTATGAAAAATCTATTATATCGCGTGTTTTTGAAATTTTCAAAGTTTTTAATAATAATTTTTAGCTTGGATATTGTTAATATTTTTGCATTATTCCTTGAAAATAATTGAAAATGTATTACTATTTCAAATCAGGATAGGTACTTTGTCGAGAAAGAAATTGTAATTTATTGTAGCTAATTTCTGAGAAAGCATTTTAAAGAGGAAGTTTAGGCTTCAAGTCTTTAAATTTCGAGCAAACTCAATGACAGCTATTCTTTTCTCAAATTTGGTGAGATTAAATTTGAAATGACTTTAATTATTTTTTTGTAAGAACGTATTTTTACTATCATATTAGAGTTTTCCATTTTGAAGAAATATATAAATATTATCAACGCTAATAATTTAAGATAAACGCAACAGTTCGTATAATGAATTGCCTCAATGAAATGCAATTCGGATGCGGTATTGTAACATAAGCAATGCAATGTGGAATGAAACGATGGGGAATAGACGAATGAGTAAGTAGAAATAAAAGAATATCGTGCCAAAGAGAAAGATTTTTGCATAATATATGAAAATTTCGAAGCCACCTTCTCGGGAATCATGAACGGGGCCCGGCTAGCCAAGAGATGAGGGGTAGAGCCAGGCGGAAAGGTCAGAGTGGGTGTACTCCGGCGGAAGAAAGTCAGAAAATAAGAAGGATCTGCGGGTCACACAGGAAGCAAGGCGGCAACTGGAGTCGCTGGATTTCCGGGATTCTTTTACCCTTACTGCGCCGTCGACGTCGTCGTCTCCGTGCGCCTTTCAGTCAGCCTGTTTCAAAAGTTGTTTCTTATTTATTCATGAATTACGCGACGCGCGCCCTGCCGCATCAAAGGCAGACGCTCTGCGCAAAATATACCGGCGAAGAAACTTTCCATCCGCCACCACGGAAATCCGATGTTATCCTGGGCTAGGAGCTGGCAGGATTAATGGATTGATCGACTCTCGATCGCATAGCTCAGCATGGCCCGAGATGTTCGATCGATGGGAAACTTTTAAGCGCGGTTTTAATTGGATGACATAGTATCCCACCTGCCGCAGTGCAGATAACTGCCGTAATATAATGTTAAATATTCTGTACTGAATTAAATATACGCCTGTCCGCTCGCCATTATGTCAGGACAACATAAAAAACACGATCAGCGTCGTCAATTTTCATAGCAAAGTACCTACCTAAGTCCAGTTTGGTTCCCCTGGCAAAATCAATAAACCACATCGGTTTATATAGGTGTCTCATTGAAATTCATAGAAGAGAAAATAAACATACGAGAGGGATACTTATCGCTTTTTTATTATACTCCTGATCTCCAAAGTTAAACATTTATATTTGTGGGTTATATACATTAGGTGCCTATATATTTTTAATTTTATATGCATTTCAGAGTAAACGTACATATATGTGTGCACATAAATAAAAATTATGTAGATTATTAGGCATCTTAAATCTTTATATATTTTATCACATTTTGAAATACAGGGTGTTAAAAAAGAGGGTAAAATATTTCAAGGGGTGATTCCTCATACGAATTCAAAACGAAAACTTTATGTGACCATATGTCCGAAACGGCTTAGTTTCAAAAATACAAGATGTCAAAGTTAAAGGCAAAATTTCATTATTTCCAAAAATTTCGAAAACCACTCGGGTTATTTTGATGTCGTTTAATTATACACCAAGTTTCATCAAAATAACCCGAGTAGTTTTCGAAATTTTTAAAAATAACGAAATTTTTTCTTTAATTTTGACACCCTGTAATTTTGAAACCAAGCTGTTTCGGACATATGGTCATATGAAGTTTTCCTCTTGAATTTGTGTGAGAAATCACCATTTAAAATATTTTACCCTTTTTTTTAACACCCTGTATATGCTTTATATCTTATTTATACTTTCTATATTTGCAAATTAGACATACATATAATGAGAAAATTCTATTTGTCATCGTGTCCTTACAACGATCTCATTCGAGATGATCGAAAAGTTGAAATAAAACTTTGATTTCCGTCTTAAGATCTTTCTTGATCCACTATTCTTCAAGATCAAATGGCACCGTAATCTTGGCATGATGTGAGCCCGGGCGACTTTGAGATTCACGGCACGTCGAAGGACTTAATTCGCGAAACGTCCAGAAAGGTGGTAAGCATGAATAATCGCTATGCCATGTTCCTCAAGTCGACTTTTGCAGACTCGGCCGCTCGAAAGCGGGGAAACCATCTATTACGCATCATTATCGAGTCTCGATTTATAATCCCCGCGAGCCTGCAAGCTCCTTGACTAGGTAGCTTCTAATACTTTATTGAACGATCGGTCGGTTCTTCAAGCTGTATCGCTATTGAATCGACACGTTTAAGCACTGATATCAGTAGACTTCTTAGAAAATACGTAAGTATGTTTAAAAATGATTAAATAACCGCATACTAATATTTAATTTCTTTTCTTTTGTATTTAGTTGAGCCTCTTAGAACACCACTGATTCTAAAATATAACTTGTAATATTAACTCAGTAATTTTTAATCTATAAATTTTACTTGTAAAAATTAAAAATTTAGTAATATTTAATTAAATTTTATTGTAAAAATTTTGAAAATTAAAAGAAAAATAAGAAAAAAAGAAATAGTCTAAATCTTACTTCTCAATTTAATACATATCAGTTGAAAATATTAACGTTTGTATATGATTAAATGCACAGCGATATAAATCTGAATAACAAACAGGCCAGGAGTTCGTAACAATTATTAAGTATAGAAATTTTTTATTTGCTAATGAATTCAGAAAGATTGTTTCTTTCTTTGATAAACAAGTGACCATCGATATCTTCTTCCTCTTCTCTTACTTTCTCATTCTCTTTCCTGTTTTACGTTTTAAATGGAGGCCCAATTGAAGAGGGTAAAAGATTTAAAGAATTATACATGCCTTATTATAGCACAATTCCTCAAAAGCTTTTGACTAATATGTAGCAGGGTTGAAATTCAGTTATTTACAACTATCGATTGCTGTTGGCAGAAATACTCCCACGTTAAAGTTTCAACTAACCTAATTAAACTATAAGGTTCTCTCTCATCGGAATCCTTCATATAATGTTATCGTCTAACCGCGATAACGAGCTCCTCGTTCCCCCATAGCGTTTACCATCAGAGAGAAGCTAGAAAATTTAATACCACTCTCGTCGATATGACACGACGCTTAAGGCCCGCCTCGAATTGTTTATCAAACTGCAAATTAATGTACTTGTCTAAATACGAGTATATGACATTTCTAATGTTACGAAACTATCTATTATGATCTATTATGATCTAGCAATTGACAACGACGTAGAACAAGCAGGTGCATTAACAATGGTCTACTGAAATCTGATATTTATTATGACCTAATCTGCAAAGGAGATGATGACAATTGCAATGACGCTACCAACTTTAATAATTTATTTAAATAATAAATTAATAAAATAATTAGTCGTTACGTATCCAATATGTATAGTTGTAAATAATCATTAATTTATATATCTATTGAATATCGAATGTAATAATATGTAAATATATCTTGTCAATATTGACGATTGATCAATCTCAATTATATGTACGTTGCATGAAGCATGACTAAATATCTTTCTACTGATCGCTAAGGAGTTATCTATTACATTCTGCAGACAACTGGGTGGGAATGCATTCTTGCACTGCACAAAATTCAGAAAAACAGATCAATACTCCGATTTGCTTCGAAGAATAATTCATGACCTCGCGAGCGTGAGTGGTGCATTAATCGGTAACTATAACGTTTTTTTAGTTTGTGTCAAAAAACTCGCTTACGCGATGCAACGTCGTCTGATTTACGATCTATTGAAAGTTCGAGGAATTGGAAAAAAGGGTGGGGGGGGGGGGGCATACGTTACTTTGATATAACATTTCGTCAACGTCGTCTAAACTGGTATCATAAATCGATCTTGCGTGCGAATACATATCGCGATTTACGCAACGAAATGAGATTCTACACTTGGAAATATTTACCGAACAGTCAAAATAACGGCATACCATGAAAGTAATAAATTCGCCACTGGGTAGGACAATTCAGAGAGCGTAGGGAGAAGAACCGTGGATTTCTCTTCCCTTTATAAATTTCCGATGCACTCAAAGTTCTTTTATATCGTGAACGCTTTCATGGACGTCTCTCCATTCCCTAAATGCATCTCGACGTACGTGCAAGATTGTGCGATTTTATGTCCC
This sequence comes from Leptothorax acervorum, assembly GCA_035220615.1. Lineage (NCBI taxonomy): Eukaryota > Metazoa > Arthropoda > Insecta > Hymenoptera > Formicidae > Leptothorax > Leptothorax acervorum. Next base: position 3,066,938 of record JASTWQ010000086.1, read on the forward strand.
AGCACAAGCAATCTTTCTGATCTGTTGCCTTGATACGAACAAAATACTCATCACGAATCATCAGTGTTAGAGGACAATGATAACAAAATTCGTCAATTTTATTATTTTACAGTATTTACAGCATTTACAGTATTTTTTTATTTATTAAGTCAAATTCTTCAGTGTTATTTTCAATCACAAGATATGGATAAACTTTATTCTTTTATTTTAAATCTTTAACAGTAGATTTTCTTTTCTTTTTCACGTGAAGTGATTGCTCAACTATATAAATTTTTAAAACAAAGAATTAAATAGTTTATGCATAACATTCAAAATTTGTTACTACTAGCTATCTTGCTAATAGGAACTTTGTTATAGTATACGTAATGCTTACACACATAGGAACTTATAAGATAAGAATTAAAGATAAACTCAATACCTATTATTTGAACTTACAATTGAATTTACTTGAACAAATGACAAATCGGTATGCGTATAAGGACAGATATGGATCAGATCGCATAAATTTTATCGATATAGCTAACTTCAACCCTGATTACTTACTAAATTATTTAAGATTTTGACATTTCCGTCTTATCAGTTTTCAATTCCAATTTACTCAAAATATACGTTAATAAAATATTATTCTGTAATACATAAATATTATATTTTTTTTGTTTATTCTCTAAAACTTATCTCTACAGACAAATTGATACAATATGTATGATTTATAATACAGGAAATATAGGATATAAACACAGAATATAAATGCTTCTTCTTTTACTATTAGATTTCTCTCTCTATTGAAATTATTTAAAAAATAATTGCAGTAAAAGATTCGAAGATTTTTATTCATTTTTATTTCTCTGAAGTTATTTTAACTTCCTCTTTCAATAATTTCTATTTTTAAACGTTAATAGCAATTTCTATATACACTTTATAATTTAACTCTCTGTACCGCATGAGAAAGATTTTCATTTAGCCTTTTTATTTTATTTTACACTTTATTTCTGCTTTTCATCTGTATTTATCCTATTCCGTTACCCTATTATAAAATTGTTGAATACAAAATCTCGTTTCAACGAATGATGATTACTATAACAAACATTGTATTGTAAATTTTTGAAATAAATTTTCGAAGCATATTTTGAAGGTAAATTTAGGTTATTATTAATACCATTTAATGGCGTGGCATTAATACATGTTTGCAATTCTCCGACGTGCGTCTTAACTGTGCCGGCTGTTCGGCTTACGAATACCTTCAGGAAACGCCTTAGGCATGCCATTGTATACCTTAGTGCTCCAAACGTTTACAGAATGTCCCCGAGATGTGCTATTGTCTGTCCAAATATTCAGAATGTCCGCACGATGCTCCGCGGACACTATTATGCTAGTTAGGTTTGTACATTGTATGCTGTTTATTACGTAATCACCAGATATGCCAGCTCATTTAAATACGCACTAATGTGCAGCTGCACGCATCCCGTATATGCATATGAAATGCAAATCGCGGTATATAATTATATACCGTTTATGTGTTTTAAGATTTGAACACAACGACATAATGAATTGACAGATATAATTATACCGTGTACAACAGAATTAAATTAGAAGAATTTTTATCACAAGCCAAAAGTCTCTCGACTGTTCCGTGACATATTTAAAGTTAAATTTTAATTAACTATATATTATTCAAGCATGCATTATTTGCGTCGCTAATGTATTTTAACAATTAAATTGAATTTCTGTTGAAATTTTAATATTTGGTTAAAATTAATTGTATGTTTTTGCTACCTATAACGCACAACTTCAAAACTTGATTTGTCTTTTGACTTTCTATTAAATATTAATTATTAATCTACTATCGAAATCTCGTTATCTAACAAATGTTTACTTTCAAAGTTTCTTTCCAATATTTGTTCTTGAAGGAATACCTAATTTTTTGATACACTATCTACAAAATAAATCAGTCATAAACTACAACTATCATTCGCGTATGATTTGCAGCGAACAAGTTAGTAAGAAATTCCCGCAAGGACTGAAGTAATCAGAAAAGAAATACATTCAATAAACCAGACACGTAGTTTCCCTGACCGTCTATAGCACACCTTGCGTTTCTTCGCTTATCGATTTAACTTCCGCATTTTCATTTCGCGAAATATTCACGCGGGTATGAGATTTCCCGTTCTTCTCCGTATCCATCGCGAGTATTCGTCTGAACTTGCAGTCGGATTTCAAGCCGAGCATAAAGCCGGCAAGCACATTCGTTGAGCATGTGATTTTCATCTCTTTTTGCTTTCCTGCACTTCTCTTCACTCGTTTCTCCCCTTCTCCTGTCTCTTTTTTTATTTGATTTCTCTTACCTTTTCTTCCCTCTCTCTCTCTCTTTTTCACGCTCTCATTTTCTATAATATAAAACTGACAAGCGAAATCGTCGAGCACGCGATTCTCTATTCCTTTATTATGCATTTTACTTCTCGTTTTCTTCTGCCTCTTTCTGTTTCCTTTTCTTTCTCCCTTTTTTCTCTTTTTCTCACCTTGCGTATTACTCATCCTCTATCTTATCTGCTATTTCTTATTTCATCCTCCGTTTCACTCCTATTCTTCAGTGATTTCTCCCTTGCTCTACCTTTTGCCTAAAATAAAAAAAACATCCACACTCTCGTCAGGCACGTAACTCTCTCTTTTATCCCGCTTCTCCTTCTTTTCTTCTACACCTTTTCCAACTCTCCCATTTCTTTATGATTCCTTTATTTCATACATTGTCTCTTTTTTCTAACCATCAGTTCCTTATTTTCGTCCTGTCATTCTTATTCTCTTTCCTTTCTTCCTCTTTTACATTTTGCACTATTCTCTCTCATCCTTTTTTGTTTGAATCTCATAATTTCCTTTTGTTTGCTGTTTTCCTTGTTTCTCTATTACCTGCTTCCTTTTTTCTGTTATATTGCTTTTGTTTTCTCTCTCATCTTTTCACGCTTTCTTGCTCCCTTTCCGTTTTATGTTATTACTTTATGTTCCTTTCGTTTATTCTTAACTATAAAGTTGTCTCCGTTTTTTTGCTATCCTCTTCGTTTTTATCATATACTTTGATTCTTTTTCTTCTTACACTCTATTTTCCGCTTTTCTCCTCTTGTTTCTACCCTCACTTCTTCTCGTTCATGCATTTTACACCCCTTTCCTACGCTCTTTCCTTCCGTTCTTTTGTTATTCTATGCTAACTTTTCTCTGTCCGCCATCGCAATTTCACCTTGGGGTGCCGGTGTATTCGCGTTTACACCGGCGAAAGCTTTTGTTCGCGAATTGAAATGCCCTGCAATTACGAGGCTCGCGGGAAGTATCACCTGTCGGGTGACGCAATTTCTTCGTGGCTCATTGTTATCGCTCTCTCTTACTATTCGCGGGGACGACTAACGAGCTGGCCCCACATCGATTTTACGCGAGATTTTGTTGCATACCCCGACAATCCATCGGATACGACGATACACAAAAAGCCGAAGGCCCGGCTGGTTGCCGAGAGCTGGGCAAGTCCACTTTTTCAAAGCTGTTACACGAAAGCTGGAAAACAGTTTGGTCGTATTTTACAGGAATTTCGAATAATGAACGTGCTGCAGTTTTGTAACCAAGAATAAATGCGCAACGCATTTCAATTGTTGTTAAAACCGAATGTTTAACTGATTTTTGGGATTAAACGTAGGTCCGATTAATCTCTTTTACTCTGTCTTTTTCTGGTATGTGTTATCTAGTAGACGTGTTTGATTCTCATATTAATTGAACAGCTTATTGTAAAAGGCTCTCTCTCTTTTTGTTGATTTGATTTCAAAAGGTTAAAATTGCAGTGAGTACGGATAGCAAGAAACTGGGCTGCTTATATATATTTTCATAATAAACGACTCAGTCAATAGACTTGATTCGCAACAATCTAATGTGGTAATATACTAAATAATGATATCTTTTGAATAATATAATATTTTAAAAATAATAAATAATTGATTTAGTGATAAAAACAAAGGGTTTGTGACTTTTTTTAGGCATTTAATTATTCTGTTAATATTCTTAAGCAGCTTAACTTTTTGCTTCTCGTAATTATTTTAGTGTAATTCAACTATTACTCAAATTAGTACTCAACAAACAATTTTGCTAAAACGGGAACGATTGTTGAAATATCATTAATTTCTCTGTGCAAGCGCTAAATGCACTTTTGTTGATTAATAGATTGTCGTCTATTCAACTCGAAGCTGGTTTGCGATTTTGCGTTCTGTCCATAGCGTAAGTACATCAAACGCGATTACATAGCCGATGGGACTTGCAATATGTTGGAATTACACGTGGTATTTTGGACGGTAATATCGGCGCAATTTGTCTTTGATACACACAAATTTCGCTGATAACATTACGGTTATTATTTTGCAACTTTATTACCGTCGCACGCGGCTGCTTCTCGTTCCGCTACCATTAATACCATGTCTATGTAACGAATGATGGTTTCGACATTTTACTGTCACATATGTACACATACACACAATGTTTAACGCTCGAACATATTACAATTGCATGACAGATTTGATTCGTATTCATCGCGTTTCATAATTATTACGTTGATATTTTAACGTACGTTTCATTCATATATTTAAACGTTAAACAAAAATAGATATATCTATAATACATTTATTTATATTTATTCTTGTATTTGATATAATATATGAAATAATTATAATTATAGATATTCTTAATCATATTTTTTTAAATGCAAAACAAATATTTTTTGTCGTGTTATTAATTAGAACGAATTTTTTTCCATTCCACTGAAGATAGTGATCCCTTATTAATGATTTTTACTACGATTAATATTCATACAATTTTAACATGTTATTATCTAATCTACATAGTTATACGCAAACTATTTATAACACGTTATCCCAAAAAATCGAAAAAAAAAACATAAAAAATTAATCGAATTTAACCATGTTTTTTCCGATGATAAAAATGAGTCGACCGTGATAAAAAAAATAGCGAACGGAAGTCTTAAAACGGACATAAGTCTTAATACGGATATTTGATTGAATATTTTTAAAGTGTTACAACTGCAAGCAGGAAGATCCCAAAATTCGGGCGAATCTACTTAAAATAACGCCCGATGAGCAGGTACTCTAAATTCAAAGCAGTAACCAATGGAAGAAATCAGCACCGTGGGATTTCAACGAGATTCCCAGATGGCAAGAACGACCCACATTACATCAGCTCTCACGCACTCGAATGCCGAAGAAGTCGTCCGTTGCACCATTGGTAATGCTCTCCCGGCCGTATGTTTCGCGTAATTGCGGGGAATTTCAATGACGTACGAGGCGAACGTTCTCTCATGTAAGTCAGCTCGATCTCACCGAATCGTCGCGAATACGTTTTTCGGCGCCTCAATCGCTCTTCCTTTCAACTAAAGCGCCGAATAGTGAAACTTTACTTTGTAATTTCAGAGAATTCTTCAGCCATTTTCTCCTATCGAAGAAGAAGAGAATATAAGTTTGATTAATAGTTCGCTAAAATGTTCTTCGCTATCGGAGAGGAGGAAAAGATTCGAGGAAGCGCGTTTTTCGTTTCTAACTGGATTCTATAGCACAAAAGAAGTAATGGAATTCGAGGCTGCAATTTTACAAGATGCTCTGAGAAAGATTAAAAGACTTGCTAATCCTTTTAGTTAATGATACGTAATGAAATAGAACTATCTGTTCGTACAAGTATTCATGCTATGTAGCACTATCCCGGAAAAAAATTTCAAACATTTTATATTACACAAATTCTCTTTTAATACTTTTTTTAAATATTAGTTAATGTACAACTTGTAACGTTGAACAATAGGCGCTTTCCATTTACACTCAAGTGAGCTGAGTCACTCAGTTATGTGAGTACTTTAGACTCAGAATACTCAGATAAAACGTCAGTTGTTCAGTGAGTAAAAGGAATTTACCTGCTTATTTTGGTGACAAAGCTATCGCATAACAATACAAGTTCATAATCTCACTTTTAATGTGAGTCTAAGACCACGGTCTCGATTGTGAATAAAAATTCAGTTGAATCTCACTTGTCATCAGCATCAAAAGGAACGTGCATTCAACTGAGTTATAATATCACAAGTGAGAATTAACTGAGTTTTGATGTAAATGGAAAGCTACTATTGTATCTGTTATTATTGTATAAAAACTTCCTCTAAATATACAGTAGTAAATACCTACCAAATATCTTAAGATGTCATAAATTAACTCACGATGGAATTAATATCCGCGATGAGCATTAATAATCTCTTATTATTAATGAAAACCTGATGTTTTTATGTGAGTGGACAATATTAGTCTTCTTTTGCGATGCAATAATTAGTCGAAAATGCATGCAAGGCAGCGCAAGCAGCTGATTACATTTTACTTAATTAGAGAGTATCTCAATGACGACAGAAAAAAAGTTACGTTTTTCGACCGCGTAAATTCAATTCCTCTTACTTAGCGCTTGTGTCAATTAACTCGTCGCTCGACCGAAAAAAAATGCACTGCGAATTAATTACATTGCCGGATAAACGCTACGTCCTCACAGGTTACACAGTCTCGTTAAGGGACTCGTACCGTGTACTTTTAATCTCCCGCAGTGCGAAATTTTACAAGAAAAGAACTCGTTCGATGTCGCTCGTATTTTCATACCGCTGCGGAACGCTTTGACCTCCTCCGATTCTTTGTTGTACGAAATCCGATATTGCGCTATTCCAGTTTCACCTCTGTGTAGAATGAGAGGAACGCTTTTCATTTATCGATATTCTTAACCCTTTGTTCGCCCGTAGAGTGTTGGGCAACGCCAGAAGTTTTCGCTTTCTTGTGCTACTATCCTTGCAGTGGACGATAATTGGAACTCTTAATCCCGTAAAAGCTTACCGAAAGGGTTTATTGATCTTAATATTTACTCCATTGTCAAATAATGCTTAACGATATATTACTTCACCGTGTAATATTTCTTAATTTATATAATTGCGCATAGAACATTTGAAAACATGGAATATTTAGAGCTTTTGTTCAACTCTCGCTATTGCTTTTTCCATATTACAATCTAGTAATGTTAGCTACTTATGTATGCTTAGCCCAAATTACGATTTCATGCGAGTATCCAATATTTCACTGATGCTATGTAGTCAACATTTTCTATAGTGGTCTTATCGTACGATTACATTCCTCTGACGTATATATTAAAATGAATTCGAGGGATTAAGCAGTAGGTCGGAACAATTGGAGCGTTAAGAAACGTAAAAGCCCCGTAACCATTGCCTAACAGGCTCGAAGTCATGGCTTATGTAAATAACGGGTGGTAATGGTAGAAAGAAATTTCATGGGACTGATATTAAACCGAATGTGCTCGTACACCGAAGAAGAAGTTCACGCGGGCGACAATAATCTCGTGTAATTGCTGGGAATTTCAATGGAAGACAAATACAGACGATCGCCCGCGTGTAAACTGTACCGCTTTTATTTAACACTTCTACGTTATTCAAGCCATTGAAGTAGCGTTGTGCTGGAAACCACCCTGTGCAACGGCGTGGTTTGTTTGAACGTATTTTTATACGCGTTCCGAGGTAACTACTAAGAATGCCCCTCGCGCTACAAACCGACGTCAAACGCGAATTTTTAATTCAGTTCTCAACTTGTCGCGATACATTTTATGATCTTCTATGTACATTACGTTAAAAAAGTTCACGACTCAAATGCATTAACTGAATAAACGCAACGAAATATCTCTGACTCAAATACGACATTAAATTGAAAAATATACTTTATCTTCCGTTTTTCCGTATTTTTTTTCTCGATGAATTTAATGAATGAGACGTATCTTCGTAGAGAATTTCTTTCTCCGCGAAATAAAGAAAATTAAATGTAGATATTTTCTAGTGTATTTCTTTGGCAAATAGGCACGTAGAATAAAATTTAATATTTTTGATAAACATATTTAATAGCAATCTTGTAATTTCCATACTAAGTAGAGATACTACATCTAAAATTATTCAGCTAAATTGTACGAATAGCTTTTGTATATTTGAACAGTTTGCGGTAGCGCCGATTATTCCGCGTAATTGCAAGTGACAACTTGTCGTTATAAATGCCTAACACAAAGGATCATCTGTACAAACTCAGATATACACCTCATTTAATCCGGTGAAATTACAATTCCTATTTTTCATCGTAATTATATCCGACCAGCGGCTGCCTTTTCTTCTTCTGTTATTTCTTAATGTCATTAAGCACATCAGAACTGCCGTAACTCAAGGTAATTTTATCATAAATAGTAATAGTTACAAAATTGTGCATATTGCATTTTATCGTTTTTACCAAATAATAATAAACATTGTAGAATACACTTTGCTCGGTTTTTAAATCGGATAATAATAATTCAAAATAAACAATTATGCAATTTTGCTAAACTACGGCTTTATACATAAATGTGTATAGGATAAAGATTTAAAAACTCTACGAGTACAAGAGTTTAATAATGCAACAAATATAAATGATCAAAATTAAGTGATATAATTTCTTTTGAATGCTCGCAGATCTTAAAGTTAATATGGCGGTCCGAATAAAGTGACGCAAACTCTAATATAATGCACTTTAAGAAAAACACGCGACAGTCTCACGAAACGCAGACTGAGGCAGCTAGACCATTTCTCACTTTTTCCTCGTTTATAGTAGCTCGCCGCAATTAATGCTAATCTACGCAGAATAAATGAGGGAAGAAAATTGAGAGATAGAGCGAGGAAACGATGGAAACTATACTTGGGAGGCTGTACAGCTCTTAAATATTCGAGTGCATTTACTCGTCCGTTGTTCATGCTTCTCTAGCCATCAACCAGCGTGGAAATAGCTTTTCCTTCGCTTCGATGTAATACCTATACCTAAATTCAACATCGATCGCGCTTTTCTTAAGACCGTCTCGAAATGCATATTGTAGTTTAGTAATATTGAGTTTAATAGTGTCGATCGATTGGCTTAAGTTTCCATATTTGCAAGGTAAAAAATAGTATTTCTCAGAGAATTTAATCCTTTTCTTTTTAACTCTTGTACTATAGTAGCTCGAGTTTTGCACATATGGACAATGCGTTTTAGAGAAATAATTTATGCTATGTACAGAATATTTCTGCATATATTGTATATGCAATTCACTGCACCACACTAAATTTCTGAGGTTTACTTTAAATTCACTACATTGAAAAAGATACATGACCTCACACAAATATGCTAGTACACCACTCATCTTTGCTTGACGTATAAATAATTTCTTTACGACATAAGTTTTATAGCTCATCTTGTGCAACGTTAATTAATCACGCTAATTAATTTTGACATATACGAGCTCGTAAAATTAAAAAGAACAGCACCTAAACATACTTTACACTACATTAAAGCTTTTATAAACTGCGTCTTATAAAAGAATGCTATATATAGAACAAGAAAAAGAGAAAGAGATAAATAACACGGCAAAGGGGCTCGATTTCATTTATTTAACGTACCGGATACTATAGGGACTTTATATTTACAAAAGAAATATATACACTACTTTTTCAACTGTAACTGCTTTTGTGAACTAATTTAATTTACCATACTAATTTGACCAACGTGAGCGTGTCGTAAACGAATTCTTCATAATTCAGCCTTCATTACTATTCATATCGTACACGAACAAGCGTGGGATACGGATTCTCTTTCCCTCCACCAACGAGTCCTTCTACTTACAACGAATTATAATTAAATAGAATATTCCAATGTTTCAAGCTCGGCGGTATATTGCGAGAATTAGGGTAGGATGTAACTCCGCGTCGGTTCCTTCCCCTTTCCTCTCTTTCTTCCTTTCTTCGTTATGACTGTTATGAGAAACGAGAGAAGAACGCGAGGGCATGTAGCCCAGGAAATTTCTCTAACTCCGTCATCGAATATTACCAATAAATTTTAACTTCGCGCGACCAATTGGAAGGCGAGTAAAACGAGAAGCGTAAAACTAAAAGGAAATTATCGCGAAATGGAAAGAAGAGAATGGGGAAGCAAGACCATTTTCTTAGTTTGTAAATTTTTTAAGACAAGAGAAACGCGGAGAGGGACAGTGTTGAGTTAGATTAATGAAATTGCAGGCAGAGGACGCGCATTCAGAGCCTTTATTGTTCCTGCAACTTATTTACGCGAACGAACGTATCCAGAGCAACGATTTTTACGCTCTCCCATCGCAGAGATTTATTTGCTTGAGCATGATTATAAGTCGCTTTATTAAATTTCTCTCGCTCTGCACTTGCTTGAGATGCCTATCATAAGGATTACTGTATCTTCTGCACTATTGTTTTTATTTGTGTGTAAAGAATATTATCTCGCATTTAAATAACAAACTTTGATTGCTAAACTTTTCACGCTCAGATATAGTTATCGGAGATAATTCTGTAATCAGTAAATTTATACAATTACCAGCATTTAAAATTGTGTAGCTTTTTGCACACAAATACATTTCCTGCTTACAATTAGACATTAAAGTTTTTTCTTGAATTTAACGGAGTTGTAAGATTTTTTACTTATTGTGGTAAATTTATTTCAATTGAGTACATTTTCACTGCTATAAACGCATAAATAATTTAATATTATTTATTTATAAATTATAATAAGAACAAAGTTACACCTTAATATAATTTAAGTATAATTTTAAACAATTTAATCTACTAACACGTTTTTAAATGTAAACTTTTAAAGTAGTATGCTTTACATATTTTGGTAATTTAATTGAAACTGTAAAAAGTTTGCTCTTGAGTTTGTATAAAACTTGAATTATTTGATTGCAGATTTAGATTAAGATTATTTTGATTACAATTTAAAAATTATTAATTAAAATGTAGTTATCCTAGCAATTTTTAAAAAATTGACTTTAAATTGACAAAAAGCGTTGTCAGACATTATTGCATTCGGTTATATATTGCTCTGCTCCTCTTATGTAGCGCTAAATTGACTTTTTATACGACTTATCCTGCTCGAGGGCTCTATGCAGTTTCGAGCGCGACGGTTTTTGGTAGGATTTTATGGAACGTGCCGATGTACACGATCAATTTCGCCGTCCGGAAAAAAAGATGTATTTTCTCAAACGAGAACCGTTGCACCACGGCAAGTGGAAACTCCTTGACATAATGAAAAATAACAGCCGTGCGCGCGCGCGAGAGAGAGCGATACGAAGCTCGCGACGGATGCAAAAAGCGGGAAATTTTTTCCGGCCCCTTTTCCTGACAAGTGCGAGAGAGGGAAACGAGCTCTGGGCGCAAACCGGAAGCGAAAATGTTTCGCTTTTTGCTACGTCGATGAAACGGTCGTCGCGTCACACTGGACGGTCGGGAAATGTTTGACAATTATTTTAATATTTCCGCGAACTTGCCGCAACTGACTAAAGCTTCTTTCCTGTCGGTGCGTTAATTAAGTACGCTACGTCGAGATGCTCAAAGATGCAAAACAGAGAAACCTTTGAAAATTTCATGCACGATATTCTTGCAAAAGTTTTACACTTACCTTATTTTTCTTTATATGCAATTTTATATTTTTAATCATTATTTTGTAGAAATAATAAACCATATGTCTTTAAAAGCTAGTATATTATATGTTTTTTTTAAATGTTAAAATACATATATATATATATACATATATTATATATGTTAAAATACAAAATCTTTCTTTATTAATTATGTGTATAATTATTAATTAATTTTATTATTTAATTAATAATTCACGGAGGAAGATTTACGCGATAAAAAAGAATATTTATTTAGCACAAATTCCGTTAACAATGACTGTGATTTATAAGCGGTAGCATAAAGCTGACGATATATTCAAGTTAGCCCAAGATTATCAGCGTGCGAGATAGCACTACATATATTTAAATTTCTCGAATTCGGCAAGGAAAGAAAGCGTTCGATGAGAGAAGAGACATTGTACATAGACATAGCGTTGAATAGCAATGAGCGAATAAATGCAAATTATTCCATGGGCTGTTCGAAAAATTTAATTAGAGGGAACTTCGTGGCAGTCGCGAAAGGGGCAATACCCGGTGAATCTTAAAAAGCGATAGTATCCGGGTCTCCGTTGAATTTCATAATTACGAAGTTTCCAAATTTCATTATTATGCGAAGAACGGAAGAGATGAAAGAGAGAAAGGCGAAGAAAGAGAGAAAGAGAGAGGGAAACAGCTTATTTCATCAAACAGCATCATATGACGAATGCCTCACAGAAATATTTGCGTTATTATACTTTACACGATATAATAAAAAATTGCTAAAATATTTTTATAAATTTTTTTTAAATAATTTACCGCTAAATAACACAGTTAGTATCTATGAAAGAGAGAGAAATAGTATCTATCTGAATATATAATAATTATTAGGTGTATTTTGGGAATATTTATATAATCACACATATTTGGATTAATAATGACATCTAATTATTCAAATAATAGATATATCTGAATAACTTATTTTGCATAACGGGTAATTATTATTTAAATAAATTATCTATATGAAAATATTTAATAGTTCGACTAAAAAAAATTGATTACATATTGACTGATTAAATTAATTGAATAATATTTGAATTTTACTATAACTTATGTAAAGATAAGTATTTTAATCTTGATAGAATATTGATTAAAAAATAGCATAGAGAATTTAATTTTAATCTCACATATATTTTTTTATTTCACAAATTACTTCGAGCATCATGAAAGAAGAAAAGCACCTACATATTTATCCCGAGAAAGATATTGCACAAAATTCAACAGCACCCTGACACTTATAACGCTACGAAACTATCAAATTCTCGGCCCTGATAAAAATGAACGACACTTCACTGTACTTCTTTGACGTGTGATATTTTGGCAAAATAACGTAACGCTGATCGTGCGGTATAAACAGCCGCTTCTCTTGCGGCTTTTGTGAATAGAACCATTGTGGAAAAACCAGAGATACGTATAGTCGAGAATAGAGCCATCCGAGGCTCGAGAAAACGCGTTGCATCGATCCGTTGTTTATCCGAAGCTGCGACAGTGTTTCTGAGATCCGAACAAAATTTTTAGAATTTCGGATGATCTTGCCGAAAAATCCTGCAAAGCTCTGACTTTTGGACAGTCCGATATATTTTCGCTGGAAACGATCCCCAACTTCTAACTGCTTATGAAACCACCCCCTATATGTTTCTTCTCACAATCAAGAAATAAATTTCTATAATCCTCACGTAATCAAACCTACATTTCATGAATTATAAACTTGCAAGATATTTCGAAAGTTGTATTGATGTTTAATTTAATATACTTAACACAATAATAATAATGTAAATAATAATATCGTATATGCATATACATATGTGTCATGTTTGTGATTAATAATGGAGCAAGATCAAACGTTATTCTTTTTCATTACTATATAATTAAGAAATTTATAGAAACATAAAAACTCACAAACACACTACTTTGTTTTTCATTTCCACGCCACAAAGGACGAGAGAAGAGAAACAAACAACAGAGAAAAAATAATTAGCAATGTCCCAAGGAGCCAATTACAGTAGAAAAGGTAGTGTAATATTTTTCTGTACTAAGGCCCAGATTACATTTCAGTGTTTTAGATTTACTCCTCCCTATGACGTCTATGCCATTACGTCCTGTGTGTATGTTTACTCGACAACAGTAATATTTTTCATGCCGCAAAATATCAACCGACATTTTCCTCTCGGATTACAGCGAATTATTTTATTGAACGCTTTGTTAACGGTAAATAATGATCCCGATGCGCCGTATTTTACCCATGTTTATCGCTTGGGCGCAGCAGCACGCGTTTCCTCTGCATCCGCCACATTCTCGGCGCATGCATGTACAGAACATGTTCAACACGTAGCACGTACCGTGCAGCAGGCGAGAAACCCCCTTCGGAGTATTAAGTCGTCTTAACTAGCGAGGGCAGCACCCTGGGCTATAGCGCGAAAAGTAAGCTCACCGACAATAAAACGTTCTCACGACGTGTAATTTCCTAATATTTACCATGGTTCTTTTGGATGAATTGCGTTGTCCGTCTTCAAAGCATATAATATTACTATAGCTACAATTCATGTTTTTTAATAATTTATTAACAACTTACCATCTCCGTGGTTTGGAATAAATAAAAGATAGAAATCCAGATATTTTCGAATTTATTTGCATTAATGTAAAAAATTAGCAGCAAAGATTCATAATTTAACATAAAGTTATATACAATTAAGTAGGTATATACATATAGGTATACATCTATAATAATCTTAAGGTGAATAACAATAAAATTTATTTTATCGTTTGCGAATCCTCCGCACTATATACTTGAAAGTCCATTGTAAAATTAGCCGATAATGGAAACTAGTCCATTAGCGAAGTGGTAAACAGGTGCGATGAAAAGACAATTACGTTCGATAAAAACGAGTGGCTTTTAATGCAACTGTAATTGCTGGGCAAGGTAAATGAGGGAGTAACACAGCTCGAGACGTTGCGTTGCTAATCTGAACGGAATTAGAAGACGTCCGTGTGGCCAGACACTCTTGAAATTACACGGGGTGAAACAATTCCCTCAAATCACCGGGTAAACGAGGTATATCGTGCGCGCGCGCGCGCACCCTATCTACTCTTATCTTATCGCACAACGATAAACGAGTAATAACACCAGTAGTTGTTCGTACTAATGCCGTGCTATATCGGTCGCGACCATCTCTACACGTACACCTGTACGCGGCCCGTGAAATTTCCCTTGTGCCATTATGGGAGGGTATCTTTCTGTTCCGTTTAGAAATTACCTCTGTGGAGATTACTGAAGGTATACGGAGAAGAAAGTTACCTCTAGAATTTAGAAGGAAAGCGTAACGTGTTCATACAAAGTAGTATTTAACGGTAATTCCGCTCTTTGTTTAAGACTGAAAAAGTCTGCATTTGCTTATCTCTATGTCTGATTTAGAAATGTAAAAACATAAAAATTTTAGAATTCTATAATGATTCTCGAATAAAACCCTCAGATTCTAAGAGTTTTCCAAAGTTTACTTAAATTCTTAGAAATGAGAATTTAATAGCATGTAAAGCTCTTCGCATTATGCATCAAGAGTCTGAGAATACGAAAATTTATTCAAGTTGTATATTAAAAATTAATATTTAATGTATTTTATAATTATGTCTTTTTTATGAGATTTAAAACTATATAACGAGAAATCTGTATTCAATAATGAAAGATTTAAGTAATTTTGCAATGTGATTGGCAAATTTTAACGGAATTATCGAAATTCATATTAAAATTAACGTATAGAACCTGGCAAACAAATGACAAATGCAGGAGGCTTTAATTTGATTCTTATCAACCGGTGATATATTACATAATGGCCGACAATTCGCACGGGACATTAGCAATTTTCGGTACAGCTTTCTTTGTTTTAGTGCACATCGCTGGTGTGCACAAAATGCAAGCGCGCACAATTGCAACCGCGCAATGCATGAGTCACGTGCGGTCCATTGCGCATTTCCATCACTGCAAAAGCCAGGGTGCAACCCCACAGAGCCGCAACGTTATCGTGTCTGGACCGTGGCGTATTCTCAGCCACAAATTAAGCTAATCAAACAAAATAATAATGGCTGCGCAAAACAGGGTGCCGGAATATCCTGCGGTTGTGCAGAATGTTTTGGCCATATAAATACAAAGGTGATTATAGTGACCGATAAATGTACATTGTACACTATTGCTGTGTGGGAAATCTGTTCATTGTGGTTCTTGATACCAAGGAATGGAACGTATTGGACAAAATTAAATAAGCAACATAGTAAGTAGATAAACGTTTCAATAATTATAATTGATAATAAGTAAATTAATATAATTCTCAGTAAACTGGAAACAATATTCTCTTTACAATGTAATGTTACAATTTTAAAATTATATAACTTCAAAAATGTTTTAATGCAATATTATCTTTGCGCCGTATGTTAATTAATTTTAAGTTACGACAACATATTCCCTGGGCCAGAGTTTAAACATCGATTCGATATTCCACATAGGATCGTGGCGAGAGGGAGGCGCGATTATGTACAAACTCTATGTACCGTAGAACAGCAAATTCGGCGGTCATTAATTTATTCTGTAACTAGGTACCCGCGAAAACCTATATCCGGGGCCTGATGGATTGTGTATACCCAATGGCGTGCACCCTTCCCTTCGATCCGGAGATTATCCTTGCGCCGCAATTAATGTTTGTTGGTGATAGTAATTAACAGAAGTTATACGTACCATTAAAATTAGCATTTTAAAATCTATTAGATAATATCATTGCCAAACAATAATAAATTATCTTGAATAATATCTTACATAATTTCTATTAAAATTTTATGATACGAGAGAAAGTTTTATCACACAAAAATCCTTAATATTATTTTATTGAAGATAAAAGAAAAATAATAATATTTAAAGAAAATGTAGAGTAATATTTTTTATATTGCTCTCATTTATATTTAATATTTAATTTTATTATTTTATTGATAGCATTTCTTAAATAACTACAGTCTTTTTGAAAATAAGTAGAATATTTAAATTAAAGTTTTCCTCTCACTGGTAATTAGCTTATATTAGCATAATCGAAATATGCACTTTGCACAATAATAAAACATGTATATATTGTGTTGTAAGCGGTGAAATTTCGACGGCAAAATTGTGCATGCGATAGCCTATGCGATGGTGCAAATGTAATTGCACGGCTATCGCGGCCACAAGATAGGAAACCATAAACATCGCTCGCGCTTCCGCCGAGGCGTCGACCATTTTGCAATCGCAGCAATATAATTTTCCAGGAAACGAAATGGACGACGCATCATCGTGATTGGATAAATACAGAATGCATACGTAATTCCAAGCCGCTTTTATTTTGAAATGGGAGTAATTTCATAAATAATTCTTAATCAGCAACGTCGAACATTGTGTTTTCCCGATATTTCTGATTAAATATTGACTATGTGACGCGATATAAAATAAACATTTAAATAAAATTATACTGAAGCTCTCTCTCTCTCTCTCTCTCTTTTATCGTATTACATTACCTAAAATGTTTTTCGAGTAAATTAATAAGTTAATTACGTTCTGTGACTCATTGCAAACAATAATATGTTTTCTCTCAAATGACGTTCATGATAAATATATTTAACATTTAATATTTAAAACTCCGAGTTACATAAAAGATTCTATAAATAATTTTACATAATTTTATTTAATAGAATTTAATTTTCTTTTATCGTATTATCATATATAATCTATAATACTATATTATAATATCTCAATCTAGATATGAAAAGATATGAATAATGATCTGCCATTTTGAAAGAAACCAGACAATACACTTGAGATATCTTCTCTTTTCCGCGAAGTTATCAGCTGGAACCAAACGATTCTCTTGAACGAGCAGCAAGTACTCGTAGCTCGCGAAAGTGTTTCTTGAGATCAAACTATGATAGTTCGCGTTTACGATTTAGCTGATAGAATCACAGAAAGTCACCGATCTTGAGCGCTATAACTGGACATTAAAGATAGTTTCCCTTTCAATGAAAATTTTTAAACGCAATTCTCTTTATATGTATAATTAACTTTATGTCAAACGTATTGTTTACATTCTTAATATTACATTGTGTACTAAATTTATATTTAGATCATTATCTTTTACCGAAATTTCTCCTTAATATAAAGTGACACGGTTTCCTTTGACAAAGTACGTCATGGTGTAACGCGGTCTTACGATGTAACTATCGGATAACACATCGTATTATATTCATATCACGCTTGACATTCTATAAAGTGTGTTACATCCTTTATCTACGCGATAGGTATATCACAACGTTGCGCTCCACATTATCTAACGTGAAAACACACGGGTCATGAATTAGAATTCTCACCATGCTCGCAACGATTAACTTCATCCTTTTTCAGTCCAACGACTTGGGCCCCACGCGAGTTTTCGCCACTAAAAATATAAATCGCGAAGTTGTCGAACTTCGTGAAACCACGACTTCTTGTTTTATTTTTCATTTGACACCAAAAGTTGCGCGGGCTTGCATGCCCGATCCGCGGGCGCCGAATTCGCGGGATATGGCGAAGGAGCTCATTTTTAACTTTTGCAAACGGTGGAGGAGAATAGAGTATATTTTTGGGCAGGCAAAGTTTTCAGGAATTTCTACTTCGGCAAACTCGATGGGGGCGGAAGTTGCGGAATTGAACTTCGCACTAAAGCTTAAGTCGCGGGCGCGCTCTTTTCGCTAATGCTGCACTTTTGAAATACAAAGGAGCAGCACAATACAATACAGTGAAACAAAAATTAAACTTTGGTAAAATAGAAATTAAGTTTCATGCTACGTTTGAAACTAATTTCCAAGTGTAATACCACTTTCTTACTATATCTAGCTTCTTCAAATATTTATTATTTATTAATTTAAATGCTGCACATTATTATCAATTATTATTAAGTATTTTAATTATTATAAATCATTCAATATAATTTATTTGTTATTTTTACAACACAATAAGATTCATATGAGATTAATCTACACGCTCGTTAGAAGATAAATATATATCATCAGAATTTTTAATATTTTCTTCTAGTGACTTCTTAGGACGTTACCATTACATCAAGAGACCAATGTCCTCTTTTACGTCTGCACAATATTACTTATATTTATTTCTGCTTCTGCCTTTTTATTTGAAAATCGGAGCTTGCAGACTCGTTTCTGGTGAGCGGAACTCTGAAAATCGAAGCATCCGGAATCGAAAGAAATAGCGATTTCGCATAGTATTCGCAAGGATTCTGTGATATACAGGATGGTCCGTCCGAATGCCTTGCACGTTTGCTCATATTACATATGTATGATGTACATTTTATCCATTCTGCAGAGCGTATATACATGTATATAATGTTGCTGTCATGTGATCGAATATTCGATGATATTCCCGGTGAATCAGGGTCAAAATGAGGAAGTATGGCGTCAACGGATAGTAATTCGTCGATATCCGACTGAATAATTTCCGGTGAAATTTGACTAACAAAATATGAATGATCGTTTACATACTCCAGAACGGTTATAATGATTTCGAATAAAATAACATTGGCAAACCTTTTTTTCCATTTTTTCTAAATGTCACATTATTAATCTATATTTTTGGATAGCAATTTTAAATAATCTTCTTTTGTATATGTGAAAAAACCACGCAAACAAAAAGTATAAAGCACAAGTATATTTTTTGTGTGTGAGCTTGAAATATTATTTGCGAAATAGAATGTTTGTTCCTTTCTAAGAATTATATTACGAAAGATACCTTGCTTTGTAGACCAGAGTTTCAATTTAATTACTTGATAATCCCCTCAGAAAAGATAACGTAATACGGAAAAAATATACTTTTTATTGGGGATTTATATTAAAAATTTTCTATCTCAGAACTGTGTAAACATACATATATTTAGTAACATTTACACATTAATAGATCAAACAAATTATTAATATATCCGAAACGTTTAGTTTTTAGATGGCTTAGCTTGGACATTATGCCAGGATAAATAATAATGTCCTTTGTTAGCCTTATTCACTTGATAAGGACCGAAAGGGCGGTCGAAACGTCGTGAGAATACAATAAAACTTTGCCAGTTGGTCGGCTTTAAACATACAGAGTTTAATTATTAATATATGTCAACGTGTGTACATTAAAACAAAAAAGATAAAGTAATAAATCACGAAATAAAATTAAAGTGTAAACTTATCCTATAGTATTAAAACTAAGAATTAATTTTGTTTTTGAAGTAAAAATTAATTGTATATTTTTAAATAGTTTTTCAATTTTTAATAATAAACGTACAGAAAAATATATTTTTTGACAAATAACAAGTTTTTACTGTCACAGACAATTCCATTTCTGCGTATCTGCTGCAGCACTGCAAAATCTGAACTCGTTGAAATTATATGGCTTTCAATCCCAGCTTTTATTCGTACCGAGTTGTTGATGAAATTTTTCACATTCTCACGAAGTCAACGCGACAGGAAGTAAATCAAGGGAGAAAACTGCGAGCAAGGTAAGTGCTCCTTCGGACACGCTAGAAATATGGGTTTCTGGTAGCGACGAGAGAGTGGGTGGCTAACGTCCCTTGGGAACACGGACGGCAAGGATTCTTTACGGACACTCTCGATAGGAAACAAGTCGCAGGAACGCGTGAATTCCCACGCGTAACATTGCCCGTGTTACATATGTACGTACGACTCTCGGCGTTGGTCTCCCGACGGTGCTACACCCTTGTCAAGGATATTATCCACGGAGAGAAAGTTTGTACAGCTCGACATTATAAGCAAAGTAATTTATTATCATTAAATTATTTGCTGTACAGTCATCAAAAATCGCAAAATAAAAATAACAGTCAAAAAAAATTAGCTAGCAGTTTACAAAATTGGCTAATTTTTGTCCTAAAATTTCCGCATCTTAACAATGTAAAATTTTCTTCAGTAAAATACAGCCGCGATATACTTTTATTTTCTGCAAGCATTATTTTACTACAATTTTCAAAAAATATGCTAAAACTACAAAATAAATAGCGAATTATGTAATTAATTTTGCAAATATAAAACATGTTATGTTATGTTTATCTTACGTAATTAATATTGAAACGGGAATTACGCAATGCACCGCTGTAATATGATTTTCTCAACATTTTTTTAATCGATATCTCGGCACGTGACAGATATTTACAGCCGCGACGTTGTCACAAGTATTATCAAAGAAGTTTTGGCCATTAAACTTCAATCATTCTTCCGAGCGAGACCAGAAGAAAAAGGCAAACATGGCTCTTGTTCTTCCCCCGAGTTTCTTGTATAGTCATCACGACCCCAAGAAAACATATAGTTGCAATACGTTGATGCTTTACAGATTTAGACCGACACGGTATATAATCGGTAGCTTACATGGTGAAAGGCGTCTCTAGATCCTATTACTTTGTTGATCCTTCACACGTTCGCTGGGGGATCAAAATTGCGATTCATCGAATTAGAAACAGCCGATGGGCACCACAATTGACTCACCTTTGCTATCTTCCGACTAACAAAAGATGTAATTTAATCTCTCTCACTATATGTATATTATACATATTATATGTGCGTGCGTATAGATATATCACATTACATATTTTTAAAAATTGCAATTTAGTGTTTGCACCTTTCGAAAAATTAAATAAGCTAAAATTTGTTACACATTACTTTTATACACGCGTAGTTTTATTTTATTAAAAAAGTAAACTTAAAATACACACGTGCGCATAAAGGAGCTGTTTCTAAAATATTTTCCGACGGATCTGCGAAACACCGTATAGGATTATTGTGTATTATCATATTAAGATCTATGGATATAAAACGCGAAAACTGGAAATATATTTTCTCTCCCATGAAAATTTCCAATGCAATAATAATATTTATATGCAACCGACCTGTTCCTCCAAATGATTACATACGTGCATTCGTTTACGTATGTAACAATTGCAAAATTAATTCCCGAGTATATGAACTTTCGATTAATTCTGGCGTGCCAGAGATTTCGCTATAGTCGCGTTGTAAACCATTATCACGGCTTAGCTGGCCCATGAAGCTAAATGAACGCGAACAATATGCCGCTGTGATAATACGAAAATATTTTTATAATGCATATAACGCGCTGTAGACTTGAAATTGAAAATTATGAATATTAGATATTGCACATTAACCATGACTCGAAGCATTATCTTTAAAAAATATTCTATTAAAAAAAGAGGATCCTTTATGTTATGTTTGTAAAAAATATACACTATAAAAAGATACACCGGCATAAATGCCTGGACATTTTATACAGAACGTCAGATGTCAAATGTCCAGGCATTTCTGCCGGTGACCTTACACATATAAAATATAAAACAAAAAATATAAAACAAAATGAAATTTAATCCGCCAATGATAAATTAAACAAAAATCTTTATTAATCGACGCAATTGGTATTGCATCGATTAATAAAGATTTTTGTTTAAAAAATATAAAATAAAATTATAAAGAAATAGATAGAAATATTGAATATATAATGTTTCACGTATCTTTTTTACATTCCTTATTCGATATGTGTATAAACATTATTGTATTTCTATATGTAATGTTATTATGCAATTGCAATTATTAACCTCGGATAATTAAATTCTATATCTTAATACATCGATACACATATCGGAAGAGAAATACTATCTCCAAAGTGTTATTTGCATACTCATATTATATTCAATTTCTTATTGTATTTGTACCAATATTTAAAATGCATCCATTTTTAGAGATAAATTAAAATACATTTATTGACAATATAACAACATAATCAAATTATCTTTATTATAAATCTGACAATGAGTAAGTTTAAAGTTTATCTCAAATATTTTACATATGTATAATTAAATAAGTTCTACGATTAGTATCGGGATCTGAAAGACATCTCTCAGATATAATATATCACTCGAGGATATTTAATGCGCGAATCCGAGTTAACTCGGACAAGCGGTAGGATTGGCAAAATTATGCAAACCAGAGTTAACTCAGGCAGCGTTTTATTTTATACTACCACGATGCACGCGCTTGTGTTAACTCGGGCATGAAAAACAGTTACACTAAAGTTATTTATGTATACATATCTGATGAGTATAGGTGCCAGACGAACGGCTCGTCAGAAAGTTTAATTTTATTTACTCCGTTATCAGCAATGTAAATAAAAAGACATACAATATTTGATGAGTGCATTATTATAGAGTTAATTTTTAATATCGTTTTTGACCTAATATTTGTACTTTTGTCCCTAAAAGTGAAGTTATTATGCGTAATTATATTAAATGATTAATTTTAATGGCTAAAAGAAATAATTTTTCTTTGCTATTTTATTGCAAAAATCCGTGCGTTAAGAGGTTAAATTAGTCCATAAGGAACTGTAAATTTGGTGATATGCCAATATCTGTAAACGAGTTCTCCTCAATACACACCCACACACAATAGATTTCTGCAATATCCGCGCTGCCTTGTCTCTACTGATCGATATATCTGCTACTATTAATCTACGCGAGCAACGATAATCGATCACCATTCGACGCGGTGTAACGATTTATCGCGGGCGTTTTTCACCAGACGTTTATTTCAATGTCTAGTGTCCGCACACAACATGCTAACCGATTCTTATACAATTTAAAACGTAATTTTCACGCATTGTAGCAATTTTTATTGCTTCTTTCCGTTTCTGATTATATTAAAAATTCAATGCACAAAATATGAGAATTTTTAATATGAGATTTATTTAATGCAAAGCAAATAGCAAATAGCGGAATAATAATCTAACAATAAGACATAAACTGCATGCAGGAAAAATAAAGAAATAGCGACTACAGCGACTTATAAACATATTTTATTGTAACTGAGAACATAAATAATGAGAATAATAAAGTCATAATAATTGACGGTTGAAACTTTACTCAAAATTAGTAGAAATTTAAACAAATGAGAGACAGTATCTAAGACAATCTCATTTCATTATAGTATAATATCTTCACATCTTGACATATAACTGCGGTATGTACTGCAGTACTGTAATTTGGGGGTAACGCGTCACCTGCATTGCCGCAGTGAATGCCTCAGCATTGACACTGCCGGTTACTAAAGGGAGATTACTGCAACGACAATAAAGACGTTCGGATCGTAAATATGCGGGATATGCCGTAAAATTTAACGATTCAAGTTCCCGGCCTCCTCCCGCGCGCGCACAGATACGTTTATTCGCCGGGGTGATAGGCAGGCCGGTGTCGGGCCCGGGGGTAGCAGATGTCGAAAGTGGCGCAACCCTTGATCGCGTGCACTCACATTTTGAAGTAGAAGTCGATAAATTCCACCCTTACTTCGCACGAAACGGCACATTCCGAGATTAATTTTGTTCCGAGATTAAACCGGCGCACGTTTCAGCCGAATTCCCGTTGCACGAGATACGTGTTGCGAAAGAGACGGTTAGAGAAGCTGCGATCGAAGGTCGAGTGGCAATTTATTTCACCTACATGCATTTTATTATAGCTATCGTCGAGAGAACAGATCGGAAATGAATAAGTTATTGGATATTGCATATAAATTTCCAGAGTTTACCCCGAAATTTATACGATAAAGACTTACATATCTGCTATACTTAAACGGAAACATAATAATCTTATAATTTATAACGCATTTGTCATGTTACTAAATTTATTAATATAATTATGCTTTGTATCTTAAAATTAAATCTTTTCATTTATTTAGGAAGCTTATCTCTCGTCAAAGAAGGTAACTTTTTTCAGAAGGGGGAAAGTATATCGAGAAAGAATCAAGGGTGAGGACAGATGTTTTTGGAAAAGTTCGCGACCCAATAGTACCTGGCGGCGTCTCACCGCGATGAACCTTCTAATATAGCCGAACCCCATGGTGCCATTCGCCTAAGATCAATAAAGCACCTTGCCCTTCGCCATCACGCGGTTCCAAGGATGCGAGTTGAGGTCGCGTCCTCGAGAGAATTATGTTGAAAACGCTTTGCGAGATTCACGGGGTTTAAACTTAACGTGAAACCTGCAGTGCTCGACGTTAATTAGAATATTTTCCATATTTACACAGCTTCTTAGCGACATTTTAAAAAAACTTTTCTTTCATCATATTAATTCTCCCGTTTTATAAGTGTTTAATTGATACTTATATCTTTTTTGCATTTAGACAAATAAATTAGTTAAACTGTTTTACGTAATGTAATTACAACTTAATATATCTCTTTTATCGTTTAAAATAATGAATTAATAGGTAAATAATTAATTGTATATTTAATGTAATTATATTGTTCGCGGCATACTTATACCAATACATTGATCAATAATGCATAATATTACGCAAGGTAATGATGAGAAATTAAATAGCAAATAATTGATATCGAATGAACTATTGCATATATTAATAATTAATAGTGTGATTAACGGTAATGCAGTAAAATTTTAATTTATGCGTCATTGACAAGTCACTGACATTTGCGGTCGCCATTACACGTGCTGATAACAGCATATTATCTTTTAGCGCTACCTCGATAATCCGACACATAACCTGCCCCAATTATTTGAGCTAAACTAATTGAGCCGGGGCTGCCATTAACATGTCGCCACTGGCGCACCCCATAATCCCGTGAACGTTTTCACGTAGAAAATCGACCATAATGAAAAGCAACGAGAAGGAGAGAAAACGACATGGTTTCGGGCACACTTTCATCTCTTTGCGAACAGAAGTCTTTTTTCGATTATTTAAGCTAAATCTCGGGATACATTTTGGGATCAATGTGAAGTCAATTGAAGCGTTCACAAATCTGTCTTCCGATTAATTTACGTCATGATGTTTTATTGACTCATAGAAATACCTTGTTTCCTTTGAGAGCTATTTCTCTTGAAAAAGCCTCGCGGGGTACCGTGGTTAATTCATATTTACGTGGACCTCGGTAGGAACGGCTCCCGCTCTATTGCATCGGGTCCTTTTAATGCCTCCCGAGAGGGATGTTCAGAATCTTCATAAAGGAAATCCGCGGTCGCATGATCCTCTTGCACAAGCAGTACCCGGTGTCCTTTAATCTCGACATGGAAGATCCGCCCAAATAAAACAAGTATCCCCGACAAAGATTTGCCTTATCTCCGCCTCTCTGCTTTCATTTGTAATATTTATGCTACACGGACAAAGCACAAGCAGGACCAACGAGCCCGACGAGAATACGTACACGGTCACCCTCTGACCAAAGCAGATCTTTTAAGTCCAGCGGCAAATCCTTGTGACGCAAGATATTCAGGCGTCGCTGTTGACTGGCCGTTCCCACTCATCATAATTATGCTGTCATAAATTATTCAAGCATTATCCTTGCTTAATCCTGAAATTTTTATTTTTGAAAGTTTATTCAGAAAACTTCCTGCAAGTTAGATATACAGTTATTACATACTCTAAGTCTTGAAACTGTAAAATGATAACGTAAATATCATTTTTTTAAAAATAAATTATGAAAATTTTTGTCCTAGAAATTAAATAACGCCGTTTACATTTAAACTTTAAATAAAACCAGCGTTTGGGATATAAGATGTAGGTAATCTCTGCGGTCTCTCGATCGTTCGCGTGGTTACAATTATTACAGCAGAAAGCGAGATTGAATTTAGAGAGTGCAGCGAACTCTGAAACTGTGTGGATCATTGAAAACACATGCTCACCCCTTACCGCAACGCTTGCACTCATCTTTGCCGCGACCGCAGCAATGCCGCAACAACGACGCGTCCTCCATTTCCCCCGCTATACAGAACGGATGTTTCATTTGCGGACGCCATTATTGCAAGTGAATAAATGCCGCCGCTACCAACTCTCGCCGCTGGGGTACCGGCCATTAATAACTCCCCGTAGGACGAATAACCGGGGATGCCCAAAGTGCAACGCCAGTTGGAACCATTCGCTCTGCTACGCTATAGGTACTTGGCCGAAGAAAAACATATCGCATTGTCACCGCGCTCTAAATAATATCGCGCAAACAGTCGAATATCTCTGCGCCTCGATTTCTGTGCGCGATTTTTTTTTTAGCGATTCTCGCGAGATGAAATCAAATTACCAAATATAGAATCGCTTTAAAACGTTAATGACCTAATTTTCTTTTTATTAACGCATAAACTTTACATCGCTATTATTCTTGCTCCATTAGAAAGAAATTTTGCTGAATAAATTAACGTTACATTATAGTAGATATCGCAGAAATCTTTAATAATTGAGCTATTCTGTACCCAAAATAGAATATGAAGCTATTAATACAAATATCACATTACACTTGTCGTGTTACAATTAAAGAGCATTTAATACGCATTATCCATTCGCATTGCACTCGCTGACGTCCATTCTACAGATATTTAAACTGCGCGTCAATCGAGATCAATTTAAGTTTAATCCAAGCGAATGTAATCCTAATTCGGTGCCGCACTTAATTCAACCAGCTTCAATCAGATTATATGCATCTGCGATTTTGACTCGGGCGCGTAGATCAGGTCTGAAATTCCGATGTACGCAAATTTACATCGTACACGCTCGGTGTAGACCCTTGATTTAGCCGCGACCGCGCTGTAACTCGGATCTAATTTATATTTGATCCATACGAATCCATCTCTGATGTATGGTGAACCAGCGTGATCCCGGGATTCAAGCTAAGTCGCAGCTAGGCTGCGATCAGGGTTTCTCTCGCATCTAAGATTAAAATCACTTGCAGGCAATTCCCGAATGACCGATCCCCGAGTCCCTTTATGGACACCTAATTATTCGTATTTATTAACGCAGACCGTCTCTTTGAACCTACGGCCTTAATAATACATTTTTTATTAAATGTGAAATCTTGTTTTAAGGTAACCTGCCGTATGTGAAAGCTTCAGGGCTTGCATAGATTTTAGTTGTACTGCAAATACCAAACTCATAGTTTATTGAAACAAATAGGTGTGCTTCATTCCATTGCAGTTGTAAATGAACGATGTAAATGCAGAGGATATGCAAATTCAAATAATATTTAAACAATTAATCGTATGTCAAATTATTCCAATCGAAATTTGCGTACATACGATACGATCAAAAACTCAATAGCAGGGTTAGTTAATAATAAATAATTTGACCGCAACATAAATTAGAAACATGATTACATTCCAATAATGATCTGGTGCTCGCTTAAAGTTATTCAAGTCATTAATCAAACGCGAATATTGTATGAGGCTAGTCGTATTATTATTATACCGCTGGTCATGTTACGAATCCGCGCGCGAGTGTATCTCGTTACGTTTTAATATTTTACTTCGACAAAAATTCATGCCGTCATTAATTCGGCATAAAAAACGCATATCCGTGAGCACGCGTCATCGTAAATCTGCCACGTATATAGGTCTGTACCACGCAAACCATTCTACCGCGAGACTGATAATGTTTTCGGGCACGCCAACAATGAAACTTCGTAAAACACAGCACATACACGCGTGCACGCATCACGATCGCGACGCCCCGACGAGCGCGCGATTTATGCGAACGTATAATGCGATTTTGGCTGCCAGCGCGCACGTACATGCTGTCTAAATGCCGAACCGCATGTCGAACAGCAATGTCAAACTCGATCAAGTTTCCACCGCACCTCGAGGCAAATATTTTCACCGCACGCTTGGCAATGTTCACTAAATTTGTTAGACGGCTCGCAAATGAGCAATCGCATGTAGATAGAGTCATTCCGTTTTTATAAACTCACTTAGGGACTCTGACTGGCGTTTGTTGAAGGATGATTATTATTTTAACGGAGTATTTGAAAAGAATAAAATTGTAAAGTCGAAAGGATACGGCGCTCGGCGATAATTAATGATGTCTAATATAATTTATAGACAGGAAAGAATTAATATTTTTAATTATTAATTTTATTTACACATATGTATACATAAATGTAGGTACAACGTATTGTGATTTCATGTTGACGAGTGTTACTACCTCCTAAATATATTTTAGCTGTTCAAAACGTTATTCAAATTGGTATATAATTCGGATCTCTATTTTCAACATGTTTGCATCCTAGCAATGTTTTATCATACTTTTTTATTTAAAAATAGAAATACAAAATTTAATTTTGGCATATAAATATTTTGATTGATTATGAATTAATTGTGACAGATATTTCATTAAATAGCCTGAGCAAAAATAAATAATTATACACAGCAAAATGTAAGAACTTTACACGTGGAAGTTGTAAGTTGTCATTTTTCTTTAGACTTCATCAGACGACAAATTAAAGGAGCAAGCGTGGCAAAGATGCACACAGGTAGAAACTATTTCTACCTGTCTACACTCGGCTGTTGCAGCTTTAATAGGGTGATAACGACGAGACGAGTGCAAAACTTGAACAAGAGGGTGTACAGGCTTTCAATGACCCGTGGAAGTAGTCTCGGTTCTCGCGTGTACATTGATCCTTTACTTTTTTCCTTAACGAAAGGAAAGTTCTTCGTTCTCCGGCTCTCGTTTCACCGGCTATCTCGTTTCAGCCGAAGGTATGTATAATTACACAAGCGCGGTAACTTGAAAAACGTCTAAATGGAACGTACCGCCAGTAGTTAACAACAATGGAAGTAATGAGAGGAGAAGATAATACTTTATCTGTGAGCAATATAGACATTAGTGGAGTTCTCTCGCGAACGAAAGTTTAAGCGCTTATGAAAAGGAACGTTTTCGAAACTGCAATAGTAATAAAACTTTTACCTTAATTATTTAAATACGCTCGAGGTTTTAATAATAAAAATTAATATTGAAAGAATTTTGCATGTTATCTTATAAAATTTTATTATGTTATTTTCTACACATTCTAAATCATTCTATGAATGATTCACATTTTTAAAATAACAGTACAAATTGGCAATATTAACTTTGTGATAAAAAAAATAATTTTGTCCCCTTCCTGAGCTGAATTAAATGCTTAAATTTTATTACATTATTACAAAATGTCAAACAAGAATCTAATAAATTATTTCTTATCTCATTTCTTACGCATCTACATATATATGCTCGATAAGATTTGCACGATTGAGGAATATCGAGAAGAATTTTTCTGATTCTAACCCATCCGACCGTCGGATCTACCTCGGTCGGTGGTGTAATGGCGTAATAACGACAAACGTGACTCCAAGAGTTGGGATAAGAGCTTTCAATGGTGTATGAAAGCAACCTCTTCGCCGCGTACTTTCTGCGCGTCTCTTATTTCACTCGAGCAGAGAGAAGTTGGGCTGCTTCATTCTCACCCGTCTCCATTCTATGGCCGCTGCTGTATATAATTATACGTAAGGAACAAGAAAAAACTACCCGCAGCACTTCGCCAGATATATTTCTGAGAATCTTGGAGAATCTCCACGTAGAGTTATGTTGCCTTTTGCATTGATGAAACTCTTACGATAAATGGATTGTGTCGGAAATTAGGACAGATTCGAGAACACTACGCGAACACTTTATGGAGAATCATGTTTAATCTTTCTTTACTTGGCTAGGCGATTCCAGCAAGAAAGTTGTGCATAAGCATCACGGAGCGCCCAAGGAATTTTTTTGTATAATTACATTACTCGAGATTGGAGAGAGCCGCAGAATTGCGCTGGAAAAAGTCAACCTTCATTTTCCGTCTGAAAGAGACTGCGTAATATCCTAAGATTTATCTGTATTCCTTACAGTACTGAAACTTTACCACAAAGGGTATTGCGAAAGTTCTGCTAATTTATGTATTAATTGAAAGTATTATAAAGTCAGATGTAACGATTTCTGTTTTATTGCTTGATAAAGCGTATCTGAAACAATTTGATAATTGAATAAAGCGTGTAATGGTAATCTTACCTACATTCTGTCAATTTTTTTCACATTGTCTTTAATCACAGTTGACGTAAAAAAAATTGACAGAACAACATATCTATGACTAATTTGCTAATTTGTGCAGTGTATTATAATACATTGCCCGCATACACATGCACGTCTTGTGGTTTGGATTTATTCATTTAAAAATAATCTCACTAAAATTATTCGAGTTTGCTGTAAATAATGATATTCGAGACGAAAGCTGAAAATAAAGAGGACATTAAACTAAATTATATAATCTAGTTACAACATCCAAAGAGAGAGGACAGTATACTCATTTTTATGCTGAATGAATTATACCGCATTAAATTTTTCATCGCCAGGTAAATTGCATTTTTTATAGTGTTATTATGAACCGATCATAAATTTCTTTTAATATATTCCAGCAATGCATTAGCAATTTTTCTATTTAATTTTTAATATTCTTTTTTGTAATACTCGCCGGCAATGGTATAATTTTATAACAAAATTTATAATGCAGATTTTCCAAAATTTATAATATCTTTGCAATAATACATAAATCAGAATATCATGATTCACGATATTGCAGCGGTTATCTCACTCCGGTTTCGCAATTCAGTTATATTGCAGCTGCTTTTTCCTTTTATTTATATCAAAGTTACCGTTTACATTGCCGTTAAGCGTACCAGTAAGCGCGACCATGCGATTCGCAAAAATTCGGAAAAAAAGAAGCGTCCGTCGTCTGCCATCAACCGGTCGCCATAAAGCCCGCTACGAATTTTGAAAAAAGCTTTGCACCGCGTTTCGCTCGCATGCGCGCGTCATCGCAAAGCTGCATAAGTTCGCTCGCGCGAATATTTCCACGGATGCATTCAAAAGCGTTCTCGCGGCATCGCTGCTTCGGCGACGCGGTATTAAATTACACACCGTACCGTGTGGATGGCCAACGTCAGCGTGTAACGATATTACATTGAGTTTCGCACACGCACCGCGTTCCGCTCTCGAGTATATTAAACGCGAGCCGTAAATGCTGTAGGTTTCGCACGCGCAATGCCGACAGTTATCGCGAAGGACGTTATAATAATGCGCATGCGAGTTATCGTCGCGTAATAATCGCGCGAATACAATCAACTGTGATGTGGAGACCGTTATCGTTAACTATCGGGCGCACTTGCTAGTTGTATTTTACAAACCATGGTGAAAACAATAAAGGACGATCCTTATTATCTGACAGTTCAATATGTGACGGACCCAAGAATCCGAAAATCCAGGAAAGCTGAGAATCTTATGATTTGAAGACTTAAAGAATGGATTCAAAGTATTTTGCAGATATAGGGATTTGTTAGTTCAAGAAGAACTGAAAAACTGGAAATTACGAAGATTTAGAAGCTTCAGTATTTATCAAAAAGTAAAAGTATTTAAAATATTAGAAGGCCTAAATTACTAATCTAGCAATGTGAGAGAGGAAAATAACAGTCTTTTTGTATTTAATGATAAAATAATATCTGAAAACTTATCGAAATAATTTATTTACTTTACTAAAATTTATTGAAAAAATGATAAAGATAATGATATATATTTTATGCTTTGAACAAGACAATTTCTTAGATATTGCCGCTTCGGGAGAAAAAGCATAGCTTATACGCCGATCGATACTGAACTGCACGGAATTAATTTCGGAACATGGCTCGATGTACGTGTAACAGCTGGTTATAGAACGCAACTTGTTACAATTTGCGAGTCATTAATATTGTAATAACAAGGGTCCAAAATGGTGGCAAAGTCACTGTGGAGGAAGAAAGAAAGGAAGAAACGCTTGTGCAAAATATTCCGATGAAACATCGTAACATTATCTCCACAATTTCAGCACTAGGATAATTTATTTAATTTTTAAAAAATGCATTTAACAAGCAACTGTAGTATAATATTAAATAATAATAATAAATTACCATTTAATATAAATGTTTGAATAGTTCTCTTAGACAGAAGAAATGAATTAATTAAATAAAGAGTGTTTTTTACTGTTTTGTAAAACTGATAAACTAATTTCAGTTTTTATAAATTCCGTTCCATACAAGGAATATATTCCAATCGCATTCAGTAGAAAAGATATAACTAAATCAGACGTAATCAGTAGAGAAGGTATAACAGTGTTAGTGAAAGAAGATATATGCCATAGTCAGACACAAGTAGAGTAGATAGTAGATATACCTACCATTATAGCAATAGTAAATTTTTAAAAGACGATCAAACACGCATAAATTTTTATAATATGAATTTTGCATGTAACTATACTACATAAAATTACGTTTATGTTTTATACCATATATCTATTTTCCAAGTATCTTATAATGTAAGCTATTTGTATATAGCTATGAAAGCGATTCTATATTGTCAATACCAGCAATTATTCTATCTTTCCAGATTTAATTACATATCCAATCGGCAATCATCGAATATAACGTGAACAGACTTAGATAATTTACACATAACGCAAACATATAATCCGTACGCAGTAGTAAAGCACATGATTATCCATCCAAAAAGTGTCGTGACAATACCGAAAAGAACGCACGGAATCACAAGCTCCTCTCCTTCTTCGTTTCTATTTTCTAGCATACTCGTCTCTCTCTAATATTAAACCCTGTCACCGTTCGTTTTTTCCTTCTTTTTATATCTTCGCTTTAAGCGTCGCGTCGCTCTCGCATCGAGGAAATTTTTGCGGTACGTAAAGTCCACGCTCGAGACGTAACTGGCTTGCTCGAACTTGCTCGCGATATTGAAAGGGAAAGAAGGAAAGCCGAAGTAATAGATAAGACGGGTTCGAAGAACGCGCGGGAAGATGAAGTCACATAATCTGCATGGCATCGTCGGTGTCAATGGGATCAGCGTCGCGGCGTCTTCGGCGTTCTTTGAATTTTAACATTTCACTTCCGTGACTTGTTATCGATAATGCCTCCCGAGATCCTCGATATTATTCTCATTTTACGTCGCAGACCTGTTTCCTGAGAATAATATCAATTTGATGACAAACGTAGAGAAATCTTTGAAAAATTTCAGTGCTACTGAAGAGATAATATGCCGTCGTTATCTTCTTTTCCTTTCGAATCTACTTATTTGTTTTTTATTTAAACTAACGAGTAAAAAAGAACTTAAACGCCAGATCTAATAACGTCAATTTATTTCTCGGAAAAACTTTATGTTATACAAAAACAATAGTACGAAGTTACAATAAAGGAAACGATAAGAACGAAACAACAATATCACTCATCTAAAATATAATTCTTTTAACTTTTACTGCGCTACACTCTTAAATTAGTGAAATAATGAAATACAAGAGAATTGTTTGATAGTGAATATATCGTAGTATGTATACATTTCTCTTTAATAAGTAGCAGACTTAATAAAACTGATCACATGTTCTTTGCTTTGAAAGAAAACAAACCATCGCTAGAGAGAGAGAAAAAATATCGCAGCAAATCTGGCTAAATCTCGAAAAAATAAGCGGCGCAAAAGGAATACATTATCACATTGCTGCTCACAGACATCATCAACGTGAAACTCGCATCGTCGGAAACAGCCCGCGGCATCTTGCTCGCGAAGATTTAATGATATACGCGTAATTTCCTCTCGTGACGTATGCTCGAACTCGACTAGTTACATCATGCCTCTCGTATCCGCGTGAGATACCGCCCGCTCTTTTTGCGTATATCGCTTATCAAGCCGCTCGTTTCGCGCACTTTCCTCCCGTGTGCATCCGTGATTTCACCCTCGCAGGTACAATTTACTTTTCGCGATATTTCTCCCTGGACTGTTCTATCCGATGCATAGGATGAAGTGACGAAGATCATGGTGTGGAATGGACGAAAGAAAATAGAATTTATAAAAAGAGATATCAAAATTACTGCTATTTCTTATATAAGGTCATAAAAATGCAAATATTTATTCATTAAGAACGATATTCTATAATGGAAATTAACAGACAGTTTATTGTGCAATTTTATAAGTGCAAACAGCTTACAATTTCATTTTTAATTAATTATAAGAGAATGTACACCATTTTTTTATTTCAAGCAATTATCTTCAATTGATTATATAATGTATAAAATTGGATACTTGTGATTACAATTAGAATAAAATAACAAGAAGACAAATTTCACTCATAATTTTTGGGACACTTGTGAAAAATGCAAAGCACCGGCTTGTATATTCGTAGTTAAGGATCAGCTGAAATATGAGACAGCGTTATTGCACTACTATCTCTTATCTCACCTCATATGTTAAACGTACTTTTGTGATAGAATTTTGTACTTTAATATCCTGTTGCTCGCTGTTTCCCGCTCCGCGAGGCTCTCCGTTGACGCAGGACACTGCAGCTCTCACGGGAAACCTTCGGGCAGCCGTTTCCTTCGCTCGCTCGTTCGTTCATTCGTTCGTTCGTTGCCCGTTACCGTACACAATTTATTTTCTCGGCTCTGCTCGTGATTTCTGCCGCATACGCCGCCAAGTCGTACCTTCCATAACTGCCATTTTTGTCGTATCTTGTTTACGGAACGGAAACGGAAACGGAACGATAGAAATTATTTCTCGCACATGTAATGATACGAATTATAAGCATTTATTTATAATTAAAAGTTCAATGACCGATAAATGTATGGCGATTATTTATCAAAAATAGAAACTTATAATAATTCATAACAAAAAAAAAATTTTTTATTTAATATTTACGATATCAGACGAGTATGCTTAATGAAAGATAATATGTCGTACTTTTTTATAGTTTTTTATTTTACATCATGTTATTTAATACTTCGTACGTATTTCAGAAATAGAGACATTAAATGCATTTCTAAATATTCCAATTTAACTTTTGTTGTACGTGCGCGCAGAATCATATATAATAACGTAACATTTATGAAAGAAGATGGATTAATATATTAAAAAGCAAAAAATATATACGTTGGACTTGTCAGAAATGTACAAGACAAGTCTTATTATAGCGAAATGCTTGTCTGAGATGCAATAGAAATAAATTGTGATAGAGACGCAAGACATTCACGCATAATCCATTCCATCATAAGACCGAAGAGGAATTGTTTTTCGTAAATAATCATGCACGTTTCACGAGACAACACGATAAGGCTATATCCCGGTCGGACAAAGACAAATTATTTTTATAAGTACACGAGAGAAAGAGGGTGCCGACCCTTTCCGGACAACAGGACCTGATATACAATAGGAGACGAATGAAACGCTGCTGCTTGTTCAGACGTACACAAGTCTCGTAATGTGTGTGCAAGGGATCGTCGAGGCCTCTAAAAAATTAACAAACCCGCCGTAGAGACGGCGCCGAGTTAATGGCCGCTGCAATATTCATCGGCCGAATGAAGTAGGAGCCTTTTCAGCGACGAGCTCGTCAGACCGTTCTCGCGATCGCGAGGCTGTCGTCCATGGTAGTTGACTTTAAAGTTACCCCCGCTGCAGCGCTTCTAACAGATTCAAGGCAACGAGAAACAACGCTTGCGAAAAGCCTGCTCTAATTTTTATATATTTATAAGTCACGCATATTTCTTTCTAAAATTTGATTGTACAATTAATTCTGTTGTGAATATTATCTTTAAAAAATATAATTGACAATTTTAATTTATAATTATTTATTTAAAAATTAATATTCTGTCCATTAAAATTAATTTTAAAATGTTAAGTTTAATGTTAAGGACGATAATTTTACCGGACTGTTATTTACTGTTACTTTAAAAATTGTTATAAATTATTACCAATTGTAAGTCATTGGAATAATGACAGAAACATACTCAAATTGAATTTTATTCCACGTAAATTGAAGATATCGCATACATAGCAAAAGCACTATCTCGCATACATCATCTCGGAAATGAATATCTTCCACGACGATATAAATGAAATTGAAAGTGTCACATAATTTAGGTGCATGTTCGTTACTCGTTCCTTTACGGCGGGAGGACAAGTTCCTCATGGACGAGATATTCTTTCCTGAAACGTCCTTGTAAGAAAGATGTACGGGATAAAAGTGTCAAGAGCGCCCTGTCTTGAGACATTTCCAAGGGAACGCGATAGAACGAGCGAAGTATAGAAAAAGAGAAAAAGAAGAGAGAGAACGCGCGAGAGAAGCATACGTCGTCCGCTCTAATATAAACCTTATATCTCGTGAATTTTCCGTCATCGTGCCCTCTGTGCGAAACGCAACGATTCATCCTACGGCAGAGTTACTTGCCACTTTTACATACTTGTCCGGCATTTGCGCTGTGCCGCGCGCGAAGAGCGCACCGCCGGACCGTGTTATTAAAATAAATTTTGCAATCCCGTTTATGTAAGAGAAATGAGATCAATTCCATCTTTATGCATACATATGCGCATGTAATTTGTATTCACTTCGTCGACGTCTTTTGCATTCTGAAGAAACTGCTCTGCCGGAATGATAACTCCGGCTAAAGGTAAAAACAAGATCGCGCGTAAACCTCGATGAAACTCTGTTATCCCGCGAACCCATTCCTAGTTCTCCATCTATTTCTCGACACCGTATGTAGACGTACGCTTGTTCGCGACACGTTCCTCTTCTGTCGATTATCCTTTAGTATATTTCTTCGCGCACTACCATCGTCACGTTGCGTCGCTGCGCGCTGGCGATCGTAAAGCACGAAACAACTTTGGAAAATATTATCGCCCATTCGACCTGACGCGAGTCGTAAACGCTGTTCAGAAAGTGTCATGAATCTTGCGTTCTGTTCCGTAAGAAGGAAAACAGGATCGAGACATCTTTTATCTGCGATACTCTTCTACGCGGTTATTTCTTCTCTACGATGCGCGCAAGTCGGATATTCCGAATGCATGCTATCTTTATGAAGAAATACATTTATTGTCAGTGTAGCATTTTTCTTATATATATATAAGGCAGTCATATTGTCATGCGCTGGCATGTACGTTCTGATTAGGCACACAGTAAGAAGAGAAAGAAAGAAATTGGGAAATTTCTTTCTAGTAATGAAGATTATTGTTCGTATATGATATTAACATGTATTATTTTAAGATTTTTATAATTCCTTAAATGTAATTATAGTTACGACAATAATTTATAATGGTGTAATTATATTTTTTTTAAATCTACATAAATATGATATATATACATATATATATATATATATATATATAACAAATAATGTGTTACATTATCGAAATATACCTACGTTACGTCAAAAACGTGATCCACGTACTCTGTCAACATGAATTGTATGTGTAAGCAAATCGATCCAAGTATCTCAAAATACGTTATCGTCAATATAGGATATTTTATATGACCTTATCTTCGCACAATTTATATCGGATATTGGACCGTGACACACGTTTCGATGCTTATCGCGCTCATATTTTGCGTAGTGATTTATACGGAAACTCTGATGTTTTACCCGACGTGACATTCGAGATTGATACTTCTTCATTACAGTGTTGGATTACTGCGTTTTCAGTTTATGTCGCTATACCGGAGCGACATATCGCGCATAAAGAGTGCACGCTGTTGCACGTTCGAGACGCATGATGGATAGTCAGGCGTAATGAGGAAAATACGTCGGATGCAGCACAACGTCAAAAATTGTTGCGAGTTCCACTAAAACCAAAGTAAAAACGAAAGATAAGAACAACAAAAAAATATTAATTTGGTAGAAATTCCAATTGTACCTGATATTCCTTGACTCACGAAATATTTTCAATTTTGAATCTCAACTACGAGAAATTCAGAACTATAAATTATTAACCGTAACTACACATTTTTAAACAATAAATAGCGATAAATGAAGAGTTTTCTATGGTGTAAAAGTGTTAAAATACCAAATACAATGTAAGGTAATGGGAGAAAAACCTCACTATTTCTTAAAGATAATAAAATAATATACGATAAATATACCTACGTAGAGAAATTTTCTGGATAGTAAGAATAATTAAATTGTTTAAATTAAATTAATAATTTATATTACTATTTCTTATTATGTATGATCGATGTTATTAAGTTTCATTCTTGAGCATTTCGCTGAAAATCTCTGTTCAAATAAAATTTTCCATTTCCTTCGTCGAGCTAACAATCCATTTCAAAATATTTTCACACCGGAAAAGATCAGATGAAGAAACAAAGAAATGTAGCTTGATAAAACAAGGCACTGTGAACGAACAGCAGAGATAAAAGGGCGGATGGAGAAGAACTATATTCGTAAATAGAACAGATAGTAGATACCTATATGTGTAGTTCGCACAGCTTGATCGTGTCTCATCGCTTCCATTTCTGTATCACGTCTTCCTTCCGGTGCTCAGTTCTGTGATTTCTTTGCGCTACGACGATCACACTTTGACAAAGCGTGCGAGAAAAAGATGGACGACCTGCCGCGTCGCGAACATTAAAAAGAGACAATGAGTTTCTTCGCGTTAGCTATGCGAGAACGCGCGTCCGTGTAACCTCGGCGAGATGGGCACGATACGTCCGCCGTGTTTTTCTCGTTTCTTTCCGAGCAACATGGTGCATTTCGGATGCGTAAAGCAACGGACGTGGGTTGTTTGTGGCACCATATGACGGGTCGCCGGGGTTGAGCTTGCAAGCGCGGTACCTTCCGGTTAACGCGCAAAGCCAGATTAGAAATGGTACTAAAAGTAGTACTGCATTAATAAATATATAAGTAGATTAAGCGCACGTCTAGAGCATTTACAAAACAGTGCAACTATTAAAAAGAAAAAGCTCCTATCTACATATTTCATTTTAAAATCCTAATGTTTCACTATCTTCATTCTTCTTTAATGCCTACTGTTTTTATTTTTTAAATTCCATATTATAGAAAAAACGCATTTAATCTTCTATGTGCTTAAAGCTTTTAAAAATTTGATTTTTGCTTTGATTACAGTAATCATTTTAGACTAGAATATTATCATTTTTCTGTGTAAAAGTACCTATATACATATGGGGAATTGAGTTGTTAACTATTTATTATTAATTATATTAATCATATATTTGATTGATACAAAGAAAATGTTTCTAGAATTCCTACAAATTCGTGACATATATTTAAACAAAATAAATATAAATTATAAACTTTTTGATATTGACATTGAACAAAGTTTAACACAAGCCATTTTCTATTTGTATGCAAATTTCTCTTCTCGCAGAATGTAACGCTAATCAAATTTGCGTAATTAAAACTTGTTTAAACAAGCCTTGTGAAGCAAAACTTTGAAGACAATAAAGCCAAGAAGCGAGAATATTTGTTCATTAGAGAATTACAAAGCCGAATTCAGAATACGAAAGATGATTCGAGGTATAACCCATCAAGTATCAAGTAACAGAAAATTCAATTATAGTTAGAAAGTCGAAGGAATCTCTGTGAACTTCGTTTACCTCGTACTCCTTTCGAAACTACATAAAATATGCATAGGTAACATTCCGTTTCGTATTATGAGAAAGACACACGTTCCCTAGATAGTGAAATAAAATGCTTCAGCATACACATATGTATGCATTTTATGAAATAACACATTGCGTCAATTGTCGAGAGGCACTCGGAAGAAAGATATTCATTCTTGTTTTCTTTATGCAACTGGCACGAAACGTATACCGCGGCGTAGTTTCAGCATGAAAATAATAGTATTTCTTTTCAGCCGACTGTAACTAACTGCCGAGTGCAAATTTCGCCGAAAGTTGGTTCACAGTTTGCCACACGTGGTCGCCGGCGAATACATTCAACGAATTCAACAACCGTCACGTAACGGCGTTATTTATGAGGATGCAGTTTGTAGCCCGCGATTGCGGCAGAAATGGTCGGTATACGTGTGCTTCGGTATTTTGTGCTTCTTCCAGCTTAAGACACCGCGGGCTAATCCTTTTACTGGCTTGACCGAATCCCGCTGAAACGGATTGCCACCTCGTGTTAGCGTTTAGTTTTTACTGGCAACCCTTTTCTTTCCATCAGATACCATTGTCTCGCCTAAGCGCTTCTACGGCGACGGACGTCGTTGTTGACACGGAAAAACATTTAGACCTTTTTTAACAAACCAGAATTTGGAAATGGAATAAAACGGGGACAGGAATATAGTCGGTTCAAAAACAACTTGAGTGCAAGTTGTTGTTGAAGCAGAGCGAAGTAATAAATAAATATTTTTAAATTGTATTAACAGATTTTTAATTATAGCAAACGTTAAGTATATATATTTAATATTAAAAATACTAAGACACTAGAGAAAATATATTTTAAAAGACAATTTAAAAAGATAGGATTCTATACGTATTATTTTCAAGAATTAATTTTAGCAATAAATAATTACACGACTTTAAAGACTGATTTATAATTTTGTTTAAATACTGTAATAAGAGCTTTATAGAAAGTATTAAACTCTCGAGAGTTCTTCATATTATTTCTAGAGATAGTAATTTCTGCGCTGAGTCCAGCATGAGAAAAATGAAAGCAGCATATAGATATATCAAAAGCGTAAATGTCAGCATACGAAACTAGTGATAAATGCAGCAGCGATCACGCATCTCCATTGGGATATATGCATTCATCATTATTCTATTCAATGGTCCGTATTCATTTCGACTTTTTTACGCCTTTTTTCATCGAAAGCATTGCACTGCCGATCTATAATGCCGGATCCGAGACGAGCAATTTGAGGCAAGGGGCTAAAATTCCGAGATATTTATAGTTCGCCTAATATTTAAATCTTTATGATCGTAAATTTTTTTTATAATAACAAAAACTTTGTTTTATTTTGCATAATAATTATTAGTCAATGAATTATATGGCACATTGCACAATGTATTTAAAAATAACTTTAAAATAATAACTTTTAATTGGATAATATTTGTAATAAGTAACAAACCACTCATCAA
Source organism: Leptothorax acervorum (assembly GCA_035220615.1). Taxonomy (NCBI): domain Eukaryota; kingdom Metazoa; phylum Arthropoda; class Insecta; order Hymenoptera; family Formicidae; genus Leptothorax; species Leptothorax acervorum. The sequence continues at coordinate 3,108,270 of JASTWQ010000086.1, forward strand.
TTTTCAATTATTAGCAATAGAGATGAACGAAATTAAGTTTACACTGATATTTAGACTTATACGACAAAAGTTGGAATACTGAAATATTTTTAAACAAACCTAATTACCTTAATCGTTATATTATAAATCAAGTTAATAAAGTAAATATATAGATATTATAGATAGATATTTCCAGTTGCAGAAAGGTATTGCAGCCATAATCCAGCGAACTATTATTATCAGGAGAGATCTGCAATGCCAGCAACACCCGTCGGAGGGATGATAAATGTTTGTCCCTATTTAGCCTCATTACCAGCGATTTGTTATGTCGCATATGGTCGCGTCGCCTCGTTGAAATACACTTTTACTCCTAAAAAACATTACTTTTGATCTAGAATACATTTTTGTTTATCGATAATTCTATTTTTATGTTAAGATATTACCATTAAAATATATACATATAAATATAAATATAGGCACTATCGCTATATATTTTGGTATTATACAAAATTAAAATAGATACGATAGCAAATGACCCATTAAGAATTGTAATTAAAATTTACTTTTGTGTTTAAAAAAATGCTTTTGGTTTTAAGTAAAAAATGTAAAATCAAGAATAAAATAAGAATATTATAATAGCTACTATTCAATAAGCACAACTTGTTTTAGTAAATATTTTCTTTTATCTATAATAAATATTATAACGCTATGAGAAACTAATTATATCATATCTTTCTGAAAAAGGCATAATTATATATGATTTCTCGTATATAATTGCAAAAATGAGAATAGATATATGGTCACTTACTGGTGCGTATATATGTTTCACCATTCCAACGATCAAATCCTTTTTAATTTCGCCGGTGTAATCCTATTTTGGATATTAACCCATGGGGAAAGCTAATATCGAACAAGGCGACTCGCGGACGACGCAGAGCCTGCCAAATGACGAAGTCAGTACACACAAGCCGCATTTAGCCTTGGCCAGTTGATCCGAGATTATATAATGTATGGTATGCGTCCTAATATTGGATTAAAATGTAATATGCAGCAATGCGCGCGCGAGTTCATAGAAGCTGCCTCATGTATACGTCCGCGCGTATGGTCATTAGAATGCGATTATGCAATAGTTAATCACTTAATGGAAATATACATATATTGGGATTCTCATTCTGGAAAAGATTAAGCGCTCATGACGGAATAAGATTGAATTTATATTTTAAAAATAGTGAGAGATACTCGGAAAATGCTGGTTTTGCTCTTTAGTAATGTATAAAATATATATAATACAAATCCTAAGCGGAAAAGTCTCCCTCTCGTATTTTATTGTGAAAGTAAGAGATTTATCCTTCTTAATCTGATCCTTCTAATCTGATTGTTTGTCGTGAAAATTTAAATTGAATAGAACAACAAGCTAGAAACAAATAGAAAATTTAACCACGTAAAACCACCCTTTAATTTTGTAAAGTAGGAGAAGTGAAATAAATTTATCAATTCTTTATCTCTATTTCTGCATTTCCGTAATTTAAATGCCAGCCGTCACTTCTCATTAATAATGTTTCCGTAAGATACGCCGCTTAAGTCGCCCGCTTAAATCGTTGAACGTGTTCGCAATTGAACCCTCCGATATGCAGATACGCAGAATTCATAATTAGCGGTACAGTATTACGCGGCGCTGCGCCTGGAGCACGCCGCATGCCATTTAATTCGCTCAAAAATCTCGTTCCGTCAGGAACGAAGGTTCAATTACGACACGTTCAACGATTCAAGTGGGCGCGCCATTACTGGATGTGATTATCGCGACGCGGAACGATGGGACTGTCGCACGGATTCGCCCGCGTCATCCGGCCGTTTTACGACGAGGAAATCGTGCCAACCACGGTGAGCCATGAATATTTATCAGCTTCGAGGACAGCCCGGTGGTGGCCTCGCAAGAGTGCCTGGCATTGATTCGACCGGCTCTGCAAGTTCGGCATTGTATACGGTGTTATTAGCGGCTTCCGAGTAATCAGCGTGACAATGTCGAGCTTATGTATTGTTTGTGGGGGAGGTAACAAGATAATGGATAGAGAACACGAACGCGTGTAGTTAATTCTGGCATTGCCAGATTTATTTAATATTTAAATCCCTTTGGGCGTAGCCCCCGCGGATATTTTCCTTCCTTGTTGATGAAATGCGATGAGCTACAGAGTATTTATCTTAGATAAATATTCGCTGATTAAGCTTTACATTCTAAATACCTACATTATTTATCTCCATGCTTTCTGCTCCATATTTAAATGCGTAATCGGAAAGCTCTTCAAATATCAGATTTTATTGATATAGGATCGTAAATAGTACGTACATTTTCAATAAAAATGTAATTTGTATAATTTAAATCTCGCAAATACGCGTTAAAAAATTTCATCTCTATTAAAATATAGGTAAATTTATCTCAATATCTTTAGTTTTTAAATATTTATTGAATAAAAATTGTGCTGATGCACGTTGCATATCTACCAACGTTGCTGCCAACAACTTTAACAGAATTAAAATTTATTTGCTCTTCACAATACATGAATAATTCATGATAACGTACACGTCGGATCGTTAATTATCTCTCGATAATCATATTTTAGTTCTTAACGGGATGCAGTAACCCGAGGCTTTTAAGCAATTAATGGGCGCCGTGTTAAAGGAGGGATATCGAAAGTGCCGGCGACGCAAATGCGATTTCGCGACATGGAAAATTGAAGGTCCCAGTCGTCGCGCTCGGTGGAAAAAAAACCCTTCGCGGTTTGGCTTCCGACGGCTGCGACGAACGAAATAGATCATAAAAGTTTCATTAACCTTTAAGTGCTTATGTTTCTTACTTTCAGCACATTTTGTCTTCGCATTAAAAGTTGTGTTAATTCTATTCTAACAAAATAACATTTTATTTAATTAACATAAAATTATGTGTATCATGTGCCACATCAGATTTTATCATAAATAAATTAAATAAATCAGAAACATATTATACATAAAACTGCTATAAGCAAATAACACAATGGCCTTTTTTTCTTAAACACAGATAACAAAAATTAATAATTATAATTTAAAAATAAAAATTAATTTATCCAACTACTGCGGATATTTCTAATTTTTTTTAACAAAGTCGGAAGCTTGTTGCTATATATGCGTTTCTACTTCGGACGCGTAACTTGCACATGAGAGAAAAGTCGCCGTTCAGCCGTCGTCGTTGCTGAAGACAAGGCTGAAGACTGGTAGATGCCATGAAGAGGAAAAGAAAGGCGTGGCACTTCCGCATGTGCTCCATCCTCTCGAGGAAGCTGACGTAATTTCCACGCTGAATCAGCAGTCGGCCGGCGCAAGCAGTCAGCGAGGCGCCGCGAGGCGAAAAGTCCATTAAATGTCCGACGAACAACGTCGTTTTTCTCCTTTCCTTATTCTTCACGTTACGTCCGCGATATTCGTCACCGCGGCCAGTTTATATTCCTCCCAGGAACAGCCTCAGATGCGCCTTCTGATCCTGTGTGATCCTGTGCATCGATTTTCGCGCGTGAGGGACTTTAGCCCTTTATGGAAAGGTCCGTGCACACCTGACAACCTTCAGGCGTCATAGTAATGCAGCGCTAGCTGCATTTTTCCGCGTGATCGAACGATAATATAGACGTGAATATTGTGCGCATCGAAAATGTCCGCGCAATTTTGCACGATAGTGAAGTACTTCGGTAAAATTGGCGACAGCTTTATACATCAATAATTTTGATTCGTTATCTGGGAAATTTCACGAAAACGTGCCAAAAACGGCCGTTTATAGTATTAATTAATAATATAATTAATATTACCGAAATAATTCCGTTGAATTAATTAACTGTCGCACAATCGTGGCTAACGAATTCCATGGATTGAAATTGCGGATCATAAAAATTTCATCATCGCGCGGAAGGTGGCCGACCGACGTGAATTATTGCGAGATTCGCAGCGAAATTTCCCGTTACAAAATATTTATGGCTTCTTAAACCTGAATCGCAATATAGTGGTCATTAATTAAAACCATATTTCTCAGAGAAACCATATTTATTTATGCAGGACTCTTTCGTTTAATTACATCTATATGACAAAATTTACAAGAATCACATTTTCATAAATTTTTATTATTAATAAAAGCTTTGACAAGAAATTTCCATATTTTCAAAAACAAAGAAGAAATTTAAAAAATTAGAAATTTGTTTTACAAAAAATATACAGAAAATATGAAATTGTAATTTACAATTTAATAATACAATTTTATTTTTAATTTTTCTGTCTCTTATTATTACGTAACTTTATTTACGAATTTGCTCAAAATATAATTTTTTATATATTTTATAATGGTTCTAACTTTCAGCTTTTTGTATCTTCATTTGCCAATTATTTTCATGAATCTTTTCAGAATAAATTCTACGATACTTTCTACCTCAAATAGCAATAAGTTAAAGTAACTGCAATCTGAGGTACACATAGTATTTTTATCTTTATTCTTCTTTCTCCTTCTTACATAAAACTGACAAACTACATGAGCAGTTCACCGCCCTGTTCGCGATTGATCCCTCAAAAACTTGGATTTCTTTTAAGCTATATCCTGATCTAGCATCTCTCTGAAGTGAAAACACGTAACATCCGGTACATAGACTGATTTAACGTGTTGAGACGAGTCCGGTAACTTCTCGTCAATTCGTTCTCTCACGTTAGGATAAAATTTAACGACGCCCGTCTGATGTGCCGGACTGACCAGCGACCATGGTAAACTACGATGCAAATGCATCGAGACGTGCGGATCGAACTTTGGTTGCACCTCGAAGAGAGCTCTGCGGAGTTTCGAAAAGACGACCATTTCGCGGCTTGTCGGACGCCCTGACGAATTTATGATGGATATTCAGGCTTACAAATTATCGCATATATTAATTGCAAGAAGTTTTGTGTGTAATGGTTTACTATTAATGAGTGTATAATAGTTAAGTGTGGTTTTGAGTCAGTTTCCCGATAGTTTTCAACGCTCCACTTCTAACACAATCTCTATAGCCACGATCGATTGTGCGTTATTACATTCGTATAACAAATTATATACAATAAGGTTAATTGATCAACTATAACAAAATATAAATAATGTATGTACATATATTTTTTAAATATCTAAATCGAGACTGTACTTTTATATTGCAGACATTGTTACAACAATGGCAGTTCTTGTTGCATTTTTCTATATATTCAAAAAGTCTCATAAAATATGGTATATTCAAGTTCTAATTTTGCAATTTGAAAAAATGTATGTAGCAGAAACGATCTCTGTTTAATTACCGGATAAGTAGTAATAAAATAATAGTGTCATTTAACGAAAATAAAAAAGAACTGTATTTATTATACGTACTGTCGATGTCAAATAATTCCATTTCGGTGAACATAGTACGTTCTTGCTCATCCATAGTCGGATCTAAAATTTGTAAGTCAACTAATGTCCAACTAACGGCCATATTGACGAAAGTATGAACGTCAATCCCTGTATTTATGCCAGCCATTGTCAAAATCACATTTTCGCACAACGCCTGCAGCACCAGCGTGCAAATAACCAAATCCAAATCGACATTCGCATCCCAAACTTGTTTTACGCTCTGCGAAATTCGATCCTTAAATTCCCACAAATACCTTTCAGCTTTGGCAATGCCTCGTCGCTTTAATAACTCTCCGGTTTTAGCATGCAGATCGAATCTCCCGGGCAAAATGTGCCTATAAAAAAAAATTTTTGAATTTTATTAAAATTCATAATTTGTTTTTAGAAAACTGATGATGCAAATTCGATGTTAAATTTATGATTTTATTATTGAACACCTTGATTATTATTTATAAAACAGACACTGTTACATTCAAATATTTTCGTTACAAACCTGATGGGCGATGGAGGTCGTTTTGGTAATATAGTGCACTCGGCATCTTCGTCATTAGCGCAGAAAAGCCTTGGTTTCGGCATACGGTTGTATGGTACGAGTCTAAGGAATTTGAACAAAGCGATTGTGAAGAAGGGGAAACACGCGATCAGATCTCCGTGATTTCTCCAGGTCTGGTTGGAGATGAATCGACGGAAATCACGGAGAAGAAATAAGAATCTCTGGAGAACAGTCGTAGCTTCTCGAGCTCCAAGCTCGAGTTTTTTTCTGTCAAAACAAAAACACAAGAACCAAAAGGAACAATAAACGGACGTACTGATGGACGATTGAATAGTACTATATCTAAAAGATGAATTTGAGAGAGAGAGAGAGAGGCATGTAGTTTCATATAAATTATATATGCCTTTTATTTTATATTGTGATAATTACACAAGTTTTTACTAATCATGTTTTAGAATATATAAAATTTGCAAGGTAAGGTTTTATATGTGAGATATTAATATAATCTATTTTTTTCAATAATTTATCTAAATTTTAATAAAGCAAAATAACCTGTCGGATTAATTTAGAATAAGAGATCAAATCTGCAATAAATGCGGCAACAATGGAAATTATCAAGAAAATTGCTTCGATTGGTTCGATGGTCTTAGCTATTTGCTATACGACTGCATTTTATAATGTTTGTTGGTATCTTTTTGGCAACAGAGTGGTGATTAGACGAAAATTGCAGGTGATGTTACTGCAATCGTTCCGCTTAATTACAGCCACAGTAGCGCGCGTGAACGGTTGCGGGTTTACCTATTCTGCAGTTTCTTGGAGGTTCAGGTGAGGTGGCGATTGAGCGAAAATTGGCGGAAAAGTAACTGCGAGATTGCCCAACAATAGCTAGAGAAACTGATTTTGAGCGTGATTACCTTTTTTGATCGCCTTTTATTGAAACTATATATAATATATTGTATATATTTTTTAGAAGCGCAGTTAACGAATTAACTTTTTCATGAGTAAATAATACCAAAAATGTTCTTTATATAATAAAATTTTTTTATTAAACACGGGAGCTGCATCTTGTTACTAAATAGGATTATTTTGCGTGAGATTGCATTTTTATTTATGAAATGTCAGACACATGTAATATAAATAGGGATAAAGTATGTTTCTAAAAGGGATAGTTAATATTAACGCGTACGAGATCCATGCACATTTAACGAACATGAAGATAAAGTAATAATAGGATAAAGCTCTTGCGCAATAACCTGTAAATTGTGTTAAGTGACTGTGAATTACGCACGCGATCGATAGAATATTATTTCGGCTCTCCTATAGGCGCCCACCATCTCAACCTTACGAAAATTCACGGTCGATCTTGATAATGCTTCTTTATTCGAAAGCAAACTCAAATACACAATAAAGAAATTTTAATGAAATAGAAAGGCTTGTTTAATCAAACTTTTGTTGATATGATACTACGACAATTTTCTATTTTAAAAAATTGTTCTGGACTATTATTTCAATCTGCTGTTATATTCCACGACATTATTTATTTATCCATACGATAAACTAATAATAAAATAAATGCATAATAATAATAACGATTATAAATGCATGATAAACAATAATGAATAATAATATGCATTTATATACGAAATATATAAGATAACGTAAATATGGATAATTACACAATTAGGGTTGTTTATTTATTAATATTGTAATGTATACTTGGATTTCTCTTTCTCTCATGAATTTTACTTGCATCTTATCAGGTTTCGCGTGCAAAATTATTATCGTTTATGTTGAGGTATGAACCTGAGAATTACCTACATAATATCTGTGTATGGGTAAACATCGTTATACATAGTTTACTCATTTAGCAGTCCATTAAACTCTTAAAAGTAACTACTCCATATTATGTCGTAAAACTTGATCTCAGCAGTTACTTTTCACGCATATATAAATAAAGATAAAAGTCTAAATTTTGCTTATTACATTTAATTGTATCTAAATATTTTGTTTCAAGGGAGACCATCGCAGCAAGAAATGTGTTTTTATTGTTATGAACAAACTGATTCAGGATAAATAGTATAAATTAACTATCACTTACAATTCATGAGTTAAGAATGGATCCGTGATGTTAAGACCTTGATATTCGTGATCATTCCTGCTCGAAAACATACTTTTACAACATGACGGCGCTTTATCCTTTTCCACATTGCGGCACTCCCGATAATCCGTTTCGCCCTTTTGAAAATCTCCCGTTCCAGCGATGATCTCCTGAATTGCGAGATTCGAGATAGTCGTGCTGTTCGCTCAACTTTGGGGCACTCTGCAACCGGAAATGAAATCCGTGCACGTACATACGTTGAATGACGCACTGCGAAGTCACCTTCTTGATCAAAAGCAATTCCGTTCGACAAAATAACTTACGAACAAAATATGCAGTTAAATGGCTCCCGGTAAAACATAGCAAACACTATATTCGTTTTTTAACTTTTTATAAAAATTAAATATTGCTATAAAACGTTTAAAATAATTATTATCCTATAAAATATTGTAGCATAAGTATTTAATATAAAATTTCATAATTTTTGCTGTTATAATTGTAATATATTTGTAAAGCAATATGAACTTTATTTTTACTAAAATATTGTTTTAAATTAAAAATTGATGCTTTATACAATTTTCTAAAAATATTGCGTTTATATAAAAGTTTTTATTTATACATTGTACAGATAGATTTAATATTCAACGTTTATTCGGTATTTGCAATTAAAATTGTAATTTTGGACGACAAATAATTTATTGATCAATTTTGGTTTATATAAATGACTTCATACGTTTAATAAACAATATTATTTGTCAAGGAATCAAAGAAATTTAAAGTACCAGGTATTAAAAGTTTCAAATATTTACAAATATTTCTGTAAACATGTAATAAATAATCGGAATATTCAATAAATCGAGAATTATTGGTAAAAAATCGCAAAAGAAACGCACAGAATTAGGTAGCTCGAGCTCAACTATCGTCAGTCGCGGAATTTGGCAAAGTTATTCGTGAGTTATCAACGAGAAATATCGCGCAAAACCTGCAGCAAAATGTCAAATCGACAACGATTGATAGAGAGACCATTTATGGATGGATGCACGCATCATGTATATCGCTGCAGCCACGCGTTCGTATAGAAGCTACAATTCTCGGTACAACGAATTCTCCCAGGATCGCGTTAGCATCGGTATTTGCATCCAAAAATCACGTCAATGTTACGTCTGCGCGGATGACGATTGATAAAACGCGCAACTTGTACGAAATAAATATTGAAGTGATATTTATCATCGAGTTGTTCAAGCAATATTCATTCCTATAGATGTCATATCGCGCGAGAGAATCAATTTTAATAACTTTTAATAATTCGTTGAACTTAATTTTTTTTTTTTTCAAAGAGATCACGGAGATCTTTAATAGAATGTTTGCAATTATATATATCTTTTAATATAAATTACTTAGTTTCCTTTTAATTATATATTTTTAATAGAAATAGGTATCTGGTGCAACGAATAATAAATTTAATTTAATTTATATAGAGATCAATAATACTTTTACAAATTATTTTTGTGTATTTGTGTGAATAAAGTTTTGCTGTCAATGTTATATTTAATCAAGGTTATATTTAAATCGTAATGTAAAAATTTTACAGAGTATCCTTTTCTGATATAAATGGTAAATCGAACTCACCCGCTTCGCAGTAGTCCAATCCTTGCAAAGCCTCGCAGATTGCTTCGCTCGTTACTTTCGTATCTTTGCAGGAAACATCGGATTTGCTCGCAACTTTCTCCGATCGACTCAACATCGAACTTTTTCTCTCGCCCGTGGCACTCTTTCTAAAATGCGAACCGGGAAGATCCGCGGCACCTCTACCGAGAGAGGTAATCTTTTTCACACGCCCCAAATACGCATGCTGAGTCACGTTAAGATCGACAATTCTCGTCCTGACACTTGTAGAAAATTCCTTTTGATTGGCAGAAATTTTTGGTGCTTGCACAAATAGGAAGAAACAAAGCAAATTAGAAAGAAATCTTTCAAGACAAACCCTAATTCTTTTCTGTATTTATATCAAACTACAAAATAGAACTTTTTGTTTTCAACTGTAATGTATTAGAAAATTTTATCTCACAATGTCTACATTCGAACATATTCTAATAATCACGCGGTCAATAATTTATTGGTTTATGCTGGAAAATATTCGTATTTGGATATTTAGGTTAAATGAGACAAATGACAAAAAAACAATCACAAATCAACTCCACTTTTATTAACGACCCAACAAACTTTTTGATCATTAACATTGGTATGTGCAGTCTAAAGCAAATTATAATTTAATTTTCAATAAAATGTAAATTTGCACATCTAAAAATGTATTACAAAAATGACGTGCTAGAGAATATATTCTCATATTTTTGCAATTTTTATATAGATGGATATTTTGCTTTAATAAAATAACATAAATTAAGATAATGTAACAAAATAAATTAAATGAAACATACAAATGTAAAAAAGTATAATAAAAGCAGGTGTAGTATTTATAGTATTACTTGTGATGTAACGTATGTATGTATATGTATGCCAGCGATATGAGTTTTATTTTTATATAAAAAATATATTTTATAATTAATACATTGGGACAATTACCTTACATTATTAAGATTTGGGAATATTAATTAATATTTTAAAAATTGAAACATTTATTTAAAAAGAGTAGAAGTATAGAAAAAAAGATTAATAAGTTTAATTTAATAAAATAAGCATAAGTAATAAACGTCACAATATAAATCTTTCAAAAGAATGCATTTTTAAATATACAACAAACACAAATATTTAGATAATTTTCCATTAATTGTAAGATTTAATCAATTGGAATTATTGTTAGTAATCTAGCTTAATAAACTATAATAACTTTAGGTACACTTTAAATACTTAATAAGCTAATAACTACTTTAAATACTTTACTTAATAAGCTAATAACTTGACGTTCAATCGAGATGCTGTTGATTCTCTATCTTAAACTTCACAGAAAGAAAGGTTCCAGAAAGAATTATTATTTCTAGCATAATATAACACTGAATTGAACGAAATCAACTCTTTATTATTTTAATTAAAAATAATTTCAGCTTATTTTAATATAACACGAAATTAATTTTATTACAAATATTAATTTTATTGCAAATATTGAAGCTTAATACAATTAGTACAATAAAATAAAACATTTATTAAAATATTTATTTTAGAATTATTTTATGGATTTAAATTTAAGTGCTACAAATACAATTATATATCAACAAGAGATATTGTCTTCATGTCCTTTTACAATGTGAACCCGTATTGCCCAGTTATAATGCCAACAAATCCACTCATTCGCCACAACGATCTAGAGAAATAATGAAGCTACTAATGCCGAATTTAATTTATAGCGTAAGGTACAATTACAATTAACAACATAATTAAAATCAACAAAATATCGTCGCAAATTGATTGAACAATTCATTAGTCTCATTAGCTCAATGTTTGTTGGTTCAATCTGTAGCAACAATACAATGTGATACAGAATTCATCTTACTTGATTATTATTATGATTATTAACAAACAAGATAAGGAATTGAGATTTCATTGAAAAAACAAATTGAAAGAAAGAACATAGAATTTAAAAAAGAGAAACATTTCTTTTATCAGTGTCTTTGTATTAGTATGGAGTGTAAGCAGGCATAGTTACCATTAAGTCGGATTGGGCCATTAGGCGAACACAGCAGGACTAGACATTGTGCTGTTACGAACCAGGAAGAACGTAAATCGTAATCAGTGACACTGATCACGCTAATTACGAGATCGTCGCAACAACACGTATTGTCCACTTGTGTATGTGTGCGTATGTGTTAGTGTGTGTATGCGTGTGTGTTCAAAAGTAAAATTCTACCGGTGTGCGCGAAATATCTGCTTTCGCTTTTTCTCGTGTCCGTTAATTCTTTAGGAGGGCACTTAAACGAAATAGTATTAATTATAAGCTCTCGTTTGAAGTAATTACGTATAGCCGGCTTAGCGCCCCATTGTTGGAAATTTCATTTCCAATAATCGCGTGAAAAGGCACCTGTGGGAAAATCCAGTGTTCTTAAACGCGACGGAACATTGTTACATAGCGAAGATGTCTCTTCCATACAAAAATAAATTCTACAAAATTTGTTTTAAGGATTATTAGACATTTAGAAACTGGTGTTGTCAGTTTTGAATACAAAGGTAATATCCCGTAAAAAAAATAAAAATCTAGGGTCTTGATATATATGTATGCGTATAATTTTATCAAGCCGTTTTACAAGCAGCTTTTTACATCCTCTTCCTTCTGCGCTTTGCAATTTTACTGATGAGAATAACTCAATCTTTAAGCAACGATGGAGATTCAAAACACCGGAAAATTATGAGGGGGCGATAAGAGATTCATAAAGGGAAGCTGTCAACGATATACAGAAAATCGATAAAAGGCACCTCGTGCAACAAAGTGTGTGTTGCGTATATCGGTTTACCGAATCATAATCACGTTAAAGTCTGACTCATCTGCCTGGAAAATATTTGCCGCAACTTCGCTTACATGGAAAAGAGACATGCGTCTGCACTTCCGCTTCTCGCGCAAAATTAAAACATGTCACATGGATGTTAATGCCATTTTACATTGTTACGTAGAGTTTAATTCGACTTTTATTAGAGATGCACATTATTTATTTTTATTTTTCACATGACAATCGAAGACTATAATTTATCAAAATAAACATGTGATAAAACACACTGTATCCTATTACAAATATGTTATTAAAAACTACGTATACATATATATACATTATTAAAAGTATTTAAAAATTTACATAGATTTGCAAGTTATAATAGTTTATAAAACATATATAAGAGTAGAATATAATTTTAAATGATAATTCCACCTAATGCATATACATTTTCATATAAATCCCATAACCATGTCTACACAAAAGACGGCAAGATATTACTTATCGGAGTGTCTCGTTAAAATATGGTTAATAAAAGCCGTCTACGTGCCGCCGCTTTGTGCGCAGACCTTTTCGTACTTTGTCTACTACGATCGCGTCGCACTCTTTTGCACTGCCTGCCGTTATTAAACCGTACAACACTTCGTCTGTGTGAAAATGAACCCTTGCTCGCCTCTTCGTCCGCCTATTTCTGGTACTGGCACTTCTACCAAATGCTGGAAACGCGCGAAAACCAGCCGGATTTACGGCAAGAACCAACGCAGGAAGACCAAAGTAAATGGTCCTTTAAAAGTGCACACGGCTCTGTATAACATATACAGATATATACGATATAGTTCTATTAAAGATATATAAACACACATAAATACATTTATTAACACAACCAGAATTCTAATTCAAATTTATAGAAAAAAAACAATTTAATAAGACTATGATTGTGCAAAGACATGAAAAGGTACATTATCTGTAAAATAATACACGCAAACTGCATTGCCAAATTACAAGTTAAAAGTGATATCAATATAGTATGTGCATAGGTTGCAAACTTAAAAATAATTTAATATATGAACATAGGAAATCTAATAAAAATAATTAGAGCAATTATTTAATAAATAAATTATTTAATAAAAAAAACATTATTAAAATAAAATGCGACAAAATACACATTCTGTGTTATACACACATTCTATAACTATACAAAATAATGATAACGTAACATATGTAATATTTCTAATAATGTTGAATATTTTTTATTAAAGAAGACAATCGTATACATATATGGAAAATATTTCAATAACATATAATGAGGACTTTATAATAATGCATGAAATAAGAGAGAGTACGATTCAGCAATGGAACACAAAGTACAAAAGTGCTTTCTCGAGCAATGTTGAAGCTTTTAATCGCGGCTCGTACTTACACAAAAGAATTCAAGAGGCTCGCGCTCATGTAATTCTCGTTGAACCTTGCTGCGGGCTCTCGAAAAATTCTTCTATTATTTTAGCATCTTCGAAAAGGTAACCGCGATTTATTCGCTAAAGTTGACGGCAAAAAGAGTCAACAAGAAATCTCAGCAGAAAAATATTTTTCTCATATGCATACGGGTGAAATAAGAGAGTTGGTCGAAACTCTGTCTCAAAATCCGTTCCAAATTCTCGAAAGATATTCTTCATCGACCGCAAAGGTATACTACACGTACCTATATTCTTTTCACATTTTATCTTGCGTCATATATTTCCACCATGCACTGTTGAATATTAAAAGGATGAAATTTAAACCAATACCTTGAGTTAAATAACATTTTGTCATTTTTAACTACCATGTGTGTCGAAATTCATTATTTATACATAAAACAGTATTATTTTAACTCCATTGGTTTTGTTAAATTAATTATTTTAGTTAAATTAACGACATATTAAGAAGTGGCGACCTATAAGAATGATTAAAAATAACTTAAATTGAGTATTTGACACTAAGAATTTAATAGTGTAAGATTGCATATAACGTGCTTGCATTTTCTGTAAAGCTTATTTATTTTAAAGAGTCATAGCCTTAAGCAACTTTTTTAGAGAGAATAATTTTGTCCCCATTTCTTTTTTAAATGAAAAATGAGATGGGTGCATATCAGCATTTTTCATACGCCCACCATATCGAAAAAAAATTTCCCTACTATCTTTTTATATTTCTCGCCGCCCTTCTTCGGTATTGCAGGCTCGCGAAGGGTCGATAATGGAAATACTCGAAGGGCATAGATGAAATTCCTGCTCTGAATCCGATAGTGACGAATATCCCGTATTTAAGATCGTCGAAAATGTAGTCGTCGATTGGTATTTGATGAAGTCGCTATTGAGGGAAAAGAATGCTTACATGAGTTGAAGCTATCTCCTTTGCTATCCAGTCGATTAACGACGCGGGGGAATGCTATTATTTGTCGATCAAGAGCACTCAACAAATCAGTAATGCAATGTATTTTATATTTCACATATAATTTTAGCTTCATATAATTTTTTAATAATATAATATTTGTCAAATATAAGTCAAGATGTATTGACAATTTGCTAAACACTCTTTTCTCCTAGCAATTTAAATGTTCTTTCAATAAAATTAAACTTAAGAATATTAATTGATTTCAATACCAAATATGTCTATAATTGGTTACGATAACAAGTTTTATACTCATGATATTAAAAAGAAAAGATTTAAAGTGTGAAAGTATATATCATGTGACTAACGGATTTATAGAACGTATTATGTGCCATTTAAAGGTCGTTTTGAATCGATTATTCCCAAACTAACAGTTGAGACGCTCCAGGGTCTTCCAATGTTACGTCTGCCAGTGAGACGCGAATTGAATGCACAAATGTATTGCACATAGGTATGTCGAACACAGTGGAATCGGGATCCTTTGTTAAGGACAAATCTACCACCGCGTTGTGCAATGGTCCATCCCGAGAACCAATTGAGTTAAGGCCGTTTGTGATGGACGGAACGCAGACGAGGAATTCTCTTCAGGGCAAAGTCGATAATAGAAAACGAACAACTTGCGAGAGGTGCAAATATATGCGTAAGAAACCGTGAATATAAACGGAAACCTTCATGAAGCTCGTGCATAAAATACTCGCACATCGTTTAAAACTAATATTTCAATTGAATCTACATTACATGATCGATTTCACTCCATTCTGATTCCAATATTTTACGTAAATTTGATACGTTTTTAATAGCAATATCTTTTCACAGACTTAAAATTTCCGATACTTTATTTATGTACGTATATTATTCTTCTCCAGTAATTTTTATTTGAACTTTTCGAAACGCTATCATATTTACAAAGTCAATTACACGAATTAAAATATTTCGTCCAAATTAATATAAAATAACATTAAAGGAATCCTTTCTCTTTTTTATACAATATTTTAATGTCAAGAAATTAAGTGTATTTAATGATAAAACATTCGGAATATGAGATTTTAGAAGGTTTCAAAATTATATAATATAAATTAAAAGTTTCTTATAAATACAGAAGCTTTTTAAATATGCTTTACTTCACAGATTTTTTAAATCATTCACTGGTTTCGCAAATTATTCATACACTCGCTCCGACAATTTACTTCCCTCGAGATCTATAGACGCGTAAGACTAAATTAATCGCAAATCTCATTTGGAGTTTCCTGCGTTCGCTCGTCGGTGTTAAGATTCGCGCCGAGAAGCCGCGGTGACGACGAGTCACATTGAGTTGGCGAAACAGGGGGCGATGTTGGTGTTCAACTTCACCACGAGATGAGGCATCGCGAGTCGCCGCGCCGCCGCCTCGTGGGCGACTAGTTCAGCCGACATCGAGAGCTGAAAGCAAACTAATCCAAGTTTTAGCATCGCTGCGGCATATATGAGGGGAGGTTGCGACGCTTCGCAAACTCGTAAACGAAGATTCGTATATAAGCGAGGCGAGCCCTTCACCTGAGCCGAGCGAAAGCGACAAATTGCATCCGGAGCAATTGACTGGAGCGCTTAAGTTCCCCAACGCCGAGACTCTTCGAGGGATCGTGAAGTGCGACGAGACCGATTATCGAGTGCACCTGCTACGCGACGATCGATCTCGCTCCTGCTCAAGAAGAGTAAACGCGTTGGACGGGCGTTCTAAATTCCCTCGGAAAATATTTATTAGACTCGGCGGGAACGACCGTCGAAAGTCTCTCCGAAAGGTTGAACCTGCGAATGACGTAGTCTTGAATCCGCCTGTCTTCATAAAATTAATCAAAAAATGCCTGTTCCGCGGCGCGCCACCTGCTATCCGAAGTTACTGTCAAAGCACTTCAGCAAAATTAAATTTTTCGGTGAAATTACTGTCGCTCGCGTAATATGATGCAAAATCGGAATTACACTTCCCTTTACGTTCCCATATAGTACAGTATCGTGAAAGCATCCATAAATGCAATCCGCATAAATATTTGATTTTCTATATACGTTTAAGTTTGCATATAATATAAAGTGGCGCAAACAAAGTTCCATATTAGACAGTTACATATTGCATTAAATACGCACCAAAAGCGCAAACCATTGAAATAATATTAGTAACATCGGCACGTTGAAAAGTAAAATTATACCACAAAGTTAGTTGATGAAAAAGTTTCCTCATTCAGTTACATTTCTAAAACTTGTGCTGCATAAAATTCTTGCGTAAAGGAAACTTTGTTTTCTACTTAATGCCAATATCACTTTATTTCAAGAGAAATTACGTTTCTCAGACCTGGAACAAGAAATTGAATATTGAAAGATGAGAAGTTGCGATGAATAATGACTCTCGACGTATTTACCAAGAAAAAAATTGATTGCAAATTCGCTCCTGATGTTTGTTTTTAAAATATGTTTTGGCTCGGACATCCCGTGTGTAATGGATGGATTCAATATGTTAATCCATGTCCACTTCTTCAGTTATACAGCGATTGAGTGAAAATTTTCAAAAAATACATAAAGATCCATCGAGACACGCTGAACGGATGTCACTTTGTTCAAAATTCGTGCATCCGCTATCTAGCATCTCCTTCGTTAAGTAAGCGACACTGGTTGTCGCCGTCACCGGCGTCGTCGTCGACAGAATTTAATTACTCGACGGTAAATTACTAGGTAATCGAATTGCCGGTGCCTAGGTCGCTTATGAAAAAGCAATAATCAGTGCGGATGAAGTCGGCGCAGCTGCAATGCGGCGCGAAAATTTTCAATGAGTTTACTCAAATCAAGATAATCTCGCAAAAATTCCTCACAAGATTACTTAAACGTCACTTACTTAAATTAAATTAATCGTGCATGCTTACCTACACATAAACAGCGAAATCAAATGTACAATATTTGCATAAATATAATCTATTGCAATATATGTATTGCACATTATATTACTGGTTACTCTAATATTATAGTTTCTATTATTATCTTGTATTTTGTTATGTTTATATATTTTTATATTTTTTAGTAAGTATTATATTATTATACACGTATATTATTATTGAATTATAAATGGATGCAGTTATGCAATTAGGAACCAAGCGCCATTTTTTCGTGATTTTTAGTTCTGCATTGCAAAGTGATCATAAACAGGACAGGAGATTTTCTAAAAACTAGCATATAACACGTGGAATTGTATTTGAGGAAGATTATAGTTTGGTTATTGTATTTGAGATAATGTTGGCACATAATTCTAATATTTCGCGAAATTGACTCTAGCGGAAAAGTAAGATTTTGGAATTGGTTCCGCATTGCAGAGACTGCATCCAATTATCTTTAAGTATATTGAGATAATATTTTGTAAATTAGCACTTTCTTCTTTTTGCTTCTTATCATTCTCGTGTATACCTACCCTATTAATAATTAACGATTTTGCTTGACATTATATGTATCATGAAATTCAATTGTCGCAAATAATCCGCGCACCCGCGGGCCTGGATTTACGACTTGGTCCCTTAAATCCTCGTTAACGTGATTAGGAACGTAATTATGCGACCGCGACATCCTCTCCGGCAATCAACGCCGATGGGCAAATATGGCAACGATGATGTAACCGGTGGGAGGCTTGAAGGTAATCAGACATGTAAATGACACGTTTACCTCTGAGATTTGCATTAATTCCGCTAATCGTTTCCATCAACATCGAACGCAGATTTCTAGGGAAGTTAAACAAGTAAACTGTCTCTCATAGAAAAAACTTGGACCTTTCGGTGGACCTTTCGCAACGAATAGCAAAAGAATATAAGCTTTATTCCATTACTATCATTTTATCGCGTATTATTCTTAAAATTTTTTTATTATGAATGTTTGTAGCCGTCAAAAGAGATTGCATTAATTCGAAAACTCAAATCTACTAATTTTTTAATTACTACAATCGTTATCTTGCAATGGAGATAGCTGATATTCAAATATTTTACGAATATCAAAATACTTTATAAATAAATTTATTTGTCGTTATATTGCATTAAATAGAACTTTCCTTCGAAAATTTAATTTTTAGTAGGAATATTTAATCATAAAAGTATCATTTACTTATCTTAAATGTCAGATACAAGAATCTTTAAAAATATTTTTATCCTTTAAAAGAATTTTAAAAGAGTAGTAATAATAAATGAAAATTTAATGGTTACACCGTATCGCAGTTAACGTTAGTCAATGTTAAATACAGAGAATCGATCGCAAGGTAAGATATTTTGAAACTAGATCCTCTTTAGGTGCACGCGAATTACGATATATGCGTCATGAATATAGGTTCGAAGCTCGATAGCAACGTTAAACATAAATACGTGTATCGCGAAAAGCACAGATGAGGTGCAAACAAACACTGAAGTCGTGAACAAGTTCGAAACCGAAAGCTCGTTGCCGAAGAGGATTTGCTGCTCGTGCGCGTCTGTCCATCGGATGTTTCCAAGCGTGTACCGCGAGGTTTACGAGCAAACATAGCGGCGTCCCCCTTGGTTTGCGTACCTCCGTGTAGCGTAAACCGAGACCACCGTGCGCACAGACGGTAACAGGAAGGCAGGGACTTCCAACGACTTGGCCAAAGTTGCAAACTGCAGATTGCACCGGACCGACGGTCGTATAACGTCTCGATCTAATTGCGAGCAATGTTTCTCTATCCCGCTCCCCCTCCCCCTCGGCATACCGAGATTTAATACTAATATCGCACCCGCAGTTATGCAGATGTTGTCTCCCGCTACCAGGTAATATAGGCAAATGCATTAAGGTAAACTGTGCGCGATACATAATCGCACTGTAACAATCTTATAGACGATATACTCTATAGGAGACGGAAAGATAAATTGAGAATAAGAGTTATGATGATATGACGATAGGACAAAATTCTTAGTTAATAGAAACGAGTTGGAAGAAACAGAATGATATATCGTATTTGCTATATGTATATTTTTTTTTTTTAGAAATATATACATATATATAATTTTTTAATTTTGTGTCAAATGCGCATATATTCTTTCATAATTTTGTTATAAAATGCTGTCATATTAAATTCATATGTTTCTTGAAATCCATCTGTAATCCAATGTGTGTGCACTTTGTTTTAAAATACAAAATTTTTTTGGTTTATCATATATGAGAAAGTTTTTTAAAAACTTGCGATGGTCATTTTTTTATGTAATATTCTTTTTAATAGCTTCGACCACATTTTTTCTTCTAATTTTTAAAGGATCTTTGAAGCTATCTTTTTTATTCTCTCTTCTGTTATCCGAGCTTTTGCAAGATTCATTAGGAAATCCAAGGGCAGAGATAAATCTGCCGGCTATATATAAAAAAGCTTAGGTCCAAGATGACCTCCGACACTTTCCGTTGCACGTGATCGTCTTGTTAAGCCGGTGTTTTGGCACGATCTTCTGGCTCTTGTACTCGACCGCTCTCGCGTTACGAGAGTAGGGTCTAGCTGGTTTTCGATTACCCATCTCGAGACCACCGATATACACCAGCCATGCATTCCATTACCCTGTAACTATACAATGGCGACCCACCTAAACCCGCTAATGGTAGGTCTGTTTGTATCTTTGTATGCGTATACCCGTGCATATCTAGACCCGGAATGTAAACTACCGCATAAAGCTGATTTCTGCATTCGCTATCCTCGGCAGGCGGTATTGCCTAAATTGTATTTCGGGCTTCGCACAACTTAGGCAAAGCCAGTTGGAGTGTCTACTTAGATATTGACAAGTATGATCTACGGCAGCATATACTTTACAATATATGCGCAGTGTACATATACCTCTCTTGAATTGCGAAATGGCGAATTGCTAGGAAGCTAGTCCAAAGACAACGATATTGATAAAATAAGCGGATTGCACATTTTTATACCTCAATTAGAAAAGACCAGTTTTTCATTGACTTCTTTGCTATTTCTTTTGTATATTATTCTTACAATAGTTGCTCTTATGATTGTTTTTATTAATCTAGTAGAATTCCCAATCTTCACATGGCGAAAATATTTAGTTTATTTTTAATCCATTAAATATCCGATTATTAATAGACATTTAATTTTAATGATTAGTTTATTCTTACAATTAGTTTACCGTATTATATTATGATTTAATTTTTTGAAGTTAATTATTATTTTTAACATAATTACTCACAATCAGTTGTAGTAGATAATTTCAGTTAAATTTTTTGCGGAATTGTCGCTTAATATTGCCGAACAGTATTTTCGCTCGTTGTTGTTTATGCTTTTCTTTCTTTTATCTCTTTTTTTTATCGCTCAGTCTTTCTCGCCTTTTATTAAAATTTGCGAGTGCATGCACGAGTATACGTCGAGATTTATGAGAGTGGCAGATCTTTAAGAGAATTACCTTTTGCCAGGTGGTGTAGCGAGGAAAAAGTACTTCTTTTAAAGGTTCTCGATACTGAGGAAAACACAGAGAGAAGCTCCCAACAAACGCCCTAAAAAGGATTACCTACGTCCTCCTACTTCTGAGAGCGCAATACAAAACTGCGCCGTTAAGCCGGACGCTTAAATCGACGTACTCTACCTGATAAACGATACTCTTCTTCACTCTATATTTTGTAAGTAACATGTCGTGGCGCGTGAAGTATGGTACAGAAAACGTGCCGAAAATTCGCTACAAGATATTAATAATTGTCTAGTTTAGCCATTACTGTTATCGAGATCTTTAAACTTCAATTAGATCTTTGAAAAATAGCTCAATGGCATTTTAACGATTAATGAGATTTCTTAAATTTAATGCCACTAAATATTTTTATTTCAAGATATTACCTATATAGCACTTGACATTAAAATATTTAGCGTTTTATAATTATTAAATTCTCAAATCCTCAAGTGCCAAAATCGTTGAATCTCTAAATTTTTTAAAGTCTTGTTATTCTTAATTTTAAAAAGAAAAGAATTTTCAAATCAATTAACACATTATGAAATTCTTGAATGAAAATTTTTAATTATTTTAGTAAGTTCCTGAATATTTTCAAAATCTCAAATTTTATATTTAGAATTAGAATTGTATGCCTCTTGAATAGTCTTAACAATTAATTATATATATAAATAATCATTATTTTTTACAAGAATAAACATTTTAATAATTTATTTCTATATATACAATATATAATATGCATATAATATATTTATGTATAATCCATATACAATATATATATTATTAAATTAATAAATTGTATTAAGAAAAAACCTATTGACACTTCAATTTCTCTCTGTTTCCATTATTTCATTGACAGATCAAATAACAATGCCGCGTCACGTAAACTTTAAACCTCACTATTCTCTCGCCCGTTCCACAATAACCATGGAAGTGGTAGAGCGAGACTCTTCTTGTTCAGACGAGACCGTCTGTCCCGAATTTTCTATCCCGCACAAGAGACACGATGCCTTTCATCCCGAAGAAAGCATCGTCGCGAGTACGGAGGCTGAACTTCGGCTTGATTACGAATTGAAGGTATACCGCGCGATTCTCGCCCGTACTCGCACTCGCGAAGGGACATGAAGGCGCGGAAGTAAAGGGACGTCTCTGTCGGTCTTATAACCAACTCCAATGTAGCTGCAAGAGCAAGATAGGAAAGAACAATTTTATCCGGCGAACAGTCACGTGTCGATTAAATATGTATGACCACTGTGTGGCACTAGACGAAAAGCGGAGAATTGTAAATCAGAATCGGAATTGAGAACGTCAGATAAGTCGTCGACAAATAGTGGAGACCTGAATGTATGTATGTTACGTGTTAAGAATACATATGTATATATACTCGTATATATTTTATATATACATATTATATATCTAAAGGACGACTCTCTTGAGTAAAACTTCGTAACGAAGTGGCCAAGTACAGTTATTTTTATCGATATGTTGTGGTCAAACTATTGAAATGAAATAAATAACTTATGACAGAGAATACTGAATAATAAATAGATTCGTTTTTAACACGTCAAAATATACACAATATTAGTAAGTTTCAGCCAAATCGGTAAGAAGGCCACTATTCTGCACATTTACTAAACAGTCAAAGTCCCGCGAATTAAGCCACACCTAGGATTGACTAGGCAAAGTCAGAAGTGATTTTTCTTAGATTCTAACTTTGACCAGCCATGTTAGTCATTCCTAGGATTGACTACAAACAACCAGTCAAGAGCCGAAACGCAAAACTTATTTCGGGCTTTGACCAAGACGCTTGGTCGTTCCGCAGAATTGACCAGTCAATCCTAGGAATGCCCGCGTTTCGGGCTTTAACCATAACAGATATACTAGGCAAGATTATAATTTAATCAATCAGAAACGCGATGGGGAATTTATTTGTTAATATCGAATATGTGTGTTTCGTGCTGGCACTTTCTCATGATATTTTTGACGAACAAGGGAAAACCTGATTCTCGGAATTTTTTTCAATATTAAACTCATCGCACGGTATCACACTGATACGAGTAAGCTTCATGACATATGAGATGATAAAATGATATTATAAGATTTTTTATTGGCTAATTATAGGTATTGAAAGTCAGGTTTTAATCTGAGAAATTTCATTATTTTGACAATAATAGAGTTATATAGTGTATCGACATTAATAGAATTTTTATAAATGTTGCAGGTGCTCCATGTATCAAACTTTTTAATTTTTGTTTATAAATAAATTAAATTTTATAGGAAAGCACTTGAAAACCATAATGACAATTGAATAGAAAAATAGAAGGCTTTCACTTCTCTGCTGGAAAAGTAGAATAAATTTAACATATTTAAATGATTTAAGACTATTTATTAAGTTTTATTCTTTTTATTATCGTACTTTTGATGCTGAAGAAACTTTCTAATGAGCAAGAACAAGATCCAATACTTTAAAACTTCCAGTCTCCTTACAACGAGCTTTGTTAGAAAATGTACAGAAAACTTATAACACTTTCGACAATGACGAAGAAAAAATAAACATTATTATTACTAAAATTTAAATATTATTATTACTAAAAATTATTGTAACTAAAAGTAAATGTTGTAATTGAACGTATCCGTGACTAATCTATTACAAATACAAGTACATTTTGCTACGTATATGTAGAACATTAATAAGCTAACACATCCGTTTTATATTATTATATATTTAATAGATAGATAGATAGTATTTTATTCTTTCTTATAGGGTTAGAATGGCGTTTGTCAAGGAACGTACCCAAATTTTTATTATATTATTTAATAATATTATTATTGTTGTTAAATATCATTACATTATTACTCTATTTGTTTAATAGAGACGTGAATAAACCTTAAGAATAAAGGAAAAGAAGATAAAAAACTTAAAAGAAATATTTGTTGGAAAATTAATCTAGAAAAACAGTAACAGTACACGATTGTTTGGCGTTCGTATAGAAAAAGTCGCAGTACCTCCAATGTAATCTCAACGAAAGTATTAAATTAACGATCGATACTTCTTATCGTTCGGCTATCTAATATGCCGGCGAGATGTGGAAAGATACATGTAAAAGAAATGCGACATCATCGCGACGAGATTGGGACTGATTCCAGACCCGCTCAGCGAACAAGAAAGCTATTACAGCGACATCAATTTCTGCGAGGTGTCCATTCATGCGAGACAATATCGCGGCGGCAGGGCAGGAACGTTGTTTAAATATTGAGACATGCCGGAGTGGCATGGCTTATTAAAGTTTTCGCAGACCCTTTTTTCACTGAGACCGGGAGAGGAAAAAAGGGGGTTTTCTTGCGATATCATGCTTGCGGGCGTAGCTTTCGCGAACGACTTTTTGAACAAGACCTCCTGACCCGTTTAAAAGTTTCGTGGCTTCTCCTCTTCCTTCTCGCTACCCTTCCTCTCCAACTCGCTCCCTTTGCCTGTTTTTTTCACATCCTTGTCACGAGTGTCTAACTTTCGTGAAATGTTTTCCCTTTTCTTCCACTCGGTTTTCCCTACGGTATTATTATTGGGGCGGATATTTTAAGGTGTTTCCTTTACACGCTGTAATCACAGTCTAAATTTGATCATGTTATGCAGAATCCTCGGTAGTTCTATAAAATTGATAATTCATGTACCTTGACAAATCTTAATGATATTTCTTTTAATATCTTATTATATAAACGTGGCGAGATAAACAGTAATTATATCAATAATTTATATAATTATTTAGATAACTGTTTCTGACAAACACACAAGTCTTTTATACGCAAATAAGCATTGACAATATTTAAATATTATCTGCAATACAAAAATATCTGTATATTAGCGTTATTTGAAACGTGCAAATACAATTAAATATCACACCATGATGAATATTTAAAGAAAGGTTACTTTTAAACGTTTCATAATATCTCTAAAGATAAATTGAATTTTAAAAGGTTTGCGAGCTTTTTCTTAAAAAACAAAAATATCCGAAGAATGAAATACAAGAGCAAAAGTGTACAAAAACACAGGCAAGAAAGATTTGTTTTACGTCGTTCAGGATTTCAAAATTGTTTCATCCATGAATTTCAGAACTATTTTTCATTATTTCTCGAGTCTAAGACTTGAAAATATTAAATTCTTGTATCTTTAATCCTTTAGCACAGAGACTTTTCGCAAGAGAAACCCTTCTGCCTCGCCAAATCGCTTTCAGACGCGCAGGAACTCGAAAACGCCATTATCGCAGATACCCGGGCCTCATTATCATAAGCGCACGATTCGCGAGGCTCGGCACGGCAGCTGTTAATCGTCACGTTCCCGATTCCCTTCTCGATCGCATTTTCCCGCCGGCTATTAAATAATTAAGTGCCGGCACTTAATTCGGCCCAAGCGAGGCCTGGAACGCGGAAGAAGATCGATCCACCGTAACTGCGAAATACTTCCAGGGAGACGCGGTGAGACTATGTTGTGCTCGATAATGAGAAGTACTCAGCGAGAGCAATGTGTAATTAGAGACGATGGCGTGCGCCGAATGGTTGAACGTGGTCGACAGCCCAGTGAAACGCCGCGTACATTTCAGCGACGAAAAGAATAGTTCCGATAATGAGCGACACTTCGGCGGTATGTTCCTAGTTGGATGTTGACGGAGTGATTTTATGTGAATAATGAAAAGCTGTCCTGAGAGTATTACAGTAAAAATCATTATTTTCCGAATATTAACAAACTCGTCAAAAGACACGATCGAGTCCGTTCTTCAAGTGTCAAATTTTTAATCAGAACTGAAAAAGATAGAGATAGAGATAGAAATAGAGAGAGAGAGAGAGATGCGATTTTATATGTTAAAAATTTATAACAAAGTGAGATGACCGTATATTGGCACATTTTCTACTTACCTACTTGGATTTAAAAAAATTTATATGTAATAGATTTTTCTTTTTAATTAATTTACTGTAAGCTCAGCTCCTATACTAATGGCAATATTATTCGACATATTGTTAATCTCTCAAAGATAATATTGTATTTATTACATGTTTTTTGCACAGTACTAATTTATAGATAATATGATAATATATCTACTGGATATTTTTTATTATGAAAGAGAATCTTCGGAATTGAATTCATCAGTTCTCTAAGGTTTTTTCTCGTTTTCCCGAAGTAACGTTAAAATCTTTTATCAAATAACGTTAATGAGCTACGTAATATAATATAAATTGCTTGATTAATGAGAAACTCCGTAAGAACTTATAATTAATTAAATTTAACTTTATTAACCACGTTAACTAATTAAACAGGTGTTATGATAAAATATGGCGCGAGTTTATTACTTCATTTTTATAATTATCCGCGAAACATTACATTTTCACAATTTCCGTGAAACATTTAAACTTAGTGCAAATAATATAGTAAATACAGCAAGATTGCAAAAAACGATGGCGCATTGAACTCACCAGATTGTACCGCATCCAGTTTCTGCTATTGTGTTTCTATCGCGCGTTGCCGCAAGGATTACAAGTACGATTCATTAAAAACGGTTGTTACAGCAGCGAGAAGCGTGCCATATGTACCTACCTCACCTAACAACGGTCAGCAGAAAAAGGAATGCGGGGAGAAAAAACTTTCTCTACCTCTACAATGTAAGAATTTCCAATAAACGAGTTACACGTGTATCGTTATTTCTCGTTTCGAGTAACAAACTGCACTTTTTTTTAACTATCGATTTGCAATCGGTAGTCGAATTGTGTGTCTACATAAGATTCGTTTGTTTCATTTACGTAACATTGTTCGCCAGTGGAATGTGAAAATTACAACAAACACTTGTGCGTTTGGTTTTGCTTTTTTTTTTACGAGTCGAAAGGGAGATAACAAATGACAATCGACGATCTGGTTGTTTGATCAAGCACACGATCGGATCAAGCGACTACTAATTTTACATATCGCGCAGTTCTGTGAATGGGTGAATAGACGGATTAAAAGGCATTTAATTACATCTCTTTCCGCAAGTTGGATTATTGAATCTGTCCGCAATGAATTTTCCACGAATTGCTCGGATCACGAATGCCATATCACGAACTCCTAATCGATAATCAATTCGAGTCGCACGTAATTTTTGATGTAAAATTCTCGCTTATTGCGTGTTGCTACAAATCACAACTGTACTATCACTTTGAAACATAAATGCGGATTGAGTTGTTAATCTTTACACTATGTGATGTTAAATTTTACGCCAATGCATTTACATTAAGCACATCGACTTGTTTACAATTGTTTTACCACACGAATTTTAAAGGCTTTTTTTAGAATTTTTATAAAAGATGGAATTGTTCTTTTCTAAATAAATTGTATATGTATTGATCTTTAAATTATTTAAAACAATTTTATTGTAATCAGAATGTGTGTAATTCCATCAAGTTTTATTTTTTATAAACTTTTACAAAAGTTTTGCCATAAGCTATTGGCAATTGGGATTAAATTCTTGCTGCAAATTAATAAACCGATTTGTAAGAAATTATGAATTTCTTAGTTTAAAAAAATAATTATTGTATATATGCCAATAACTTTCCATAGTTCTTATTAATATTGTAATATGTTGCTAAAAATTGATTGATAATTTGGAATTTGTACGTATTCGCCAGTTCTGGCACGTAGCATACATTACATATTGAAAGAGATATTATAAATTCAGATCTTACGAAAAAATCAATTTCTTCAAAACTCAGCGTGTTGCAACATCCAGAATATAACATACAACCCAACATCTATCACGCGCACTTTTCGCCGACCAATTTTCAGCAAAGCCCGACTGCTCGACATCCTGTATGGGGGCACGTACGCAGTGCAGGCTAAGGCATAAACGTAATATTCAGGCAAATCCTGTACGAGTAGTCTCTTTCCACGTCAGATGTATTTCGCGTGCTCGGAATTTGAAGATGCTATATGCATACCTCGAATTTACGAAATGAACGTATATTTCAATGTGTGCCCCTCAATATCACACATTGGCCTGGAAAGTAGGCGATGCATGCAAAACTTTACTTACAGAAATATTACGCGAAACAAAAAAAAACATTAATATTTTTATAATGACTCAGCGTTGATTTTGACAGATGTCGAGAATTTACGACAGATTTAAAATTTGATGCTAACTTTATATATGTAGTATAGGTACTCTTCTAACTTTTAATAAAGTGTAAAAATGGAATTTAAGCATAATACCGTTAAAAAATGATAAAGTTTATTTTAGTAAAATAAAAATGCATGGTATGGTATTATCAATATAAGAATAATTTTTCTTTCTACCCAAGTTTAGAAATATCAATTTCTCTATCTTCTCCCGCGTAAAACTATTATTATATTCTATTTATTATTCATATATATATATATATATAATAGAATAAAATTTACAATTTAGCATATAACTGTATCTGTATGAGAGATTTAATTAAAAAATTTAAGTTATTTTGGATGATATGTAATAATCGAATTATTTAAAAATATCTATGTGATCTGTTATATATTTTACGATCTTTTATCTGCAATATAAATAAAAAAAGTATTCTTACGGAAGTAAACAGTTAACAGGCTTGGTTTAAATCGAATTCAGCATCTACCTCTGGCGCTTCCCAGTTGTAACATGGGGTGGTTTGTTATTCCAGTGCGGAAGGGACGCCAACGCTGTTCTCTGCCAACTTTGCGCACGGAGTTATGTCCTCGCGGGCAAATGCTGCGCATAACTTTGCCACGAGTATCTGGCCTTACTCGCAGCTACTCGAATGCTGCGGCATATCCTGCGGTGCGGATAATATTGAGTTATACTCGACAATGCATACAGCTTTCTGTGATATCAATAAGCGAAAATTGTTACGTTAACGTGTATGAAAGAACTACAGTTGTTTCTATACGAATCCTTTAAATTCTTTAAAAATACGACCTACTATCATTTTTGTGATTATTCGAAAGTTACGATTACTATTGACATATATCATTGGGTTATAAATAACTTAGATAAGTTAAAAACGCAAAACATAAGGAAAAATATGTAAGAAATAATTGAATAATGAGAATAAAAGATATTACCAATAAAATCAGGATATTAAGAAAGAGATGAGAAAGTTTACAATGTAGAGTAGCCACATATAATTGTTGCCGATAAAATATTTATATTAAGAATATGTATGAAAATAAATAAAGTCTACCTGTTATAAATTTTCTATATAAATTTTGATGAGATTCTGCACTACGAAAGGTTTGCAACCTGCTGCCCCCATAAATAACTTTCTACCCCAATATAAAATGAATCGATAAAAATAATAATGCTCTTCTTTTCTTCCCGGTAACTACCCCGGTAGTAGTACTAAAATTGGGTGCGCAAATTCGTGCTGAGCGAATCCATGCAACAATATTTCACGTTTGAAAGCACCGTATGCTTTTCCGATACCCGGCTGGTTTGTTTTCCTGTTTGCCTACACAAAGCTCGGCGCTATTTTCACATTTCAATCTATCCGACTGCAGAAAGTCGTTACACGAGTGCAATCGACTGTTCTCGTAAGCAAAACATTTTTGTGTTTTCACGTTTCACCCGCGAAGAAGCATGTCCCTTATACTTCATGCGCGTGGCATTTGCGGAGTTAGACATTTCCGCATAGATCCCTAAAGAAAAACTGAAGCCGAAAATTCTGTTTGTATCAACGCAATATATGTCGATTCAATCATTTTATCTTGAAAATAATATTTACACATGCGGATCAAAACAAGGTAAATATAGACAAAACTTTAAAGAACTGACGAGATTATCGAAAAAATATGTTATCAACTCCGTTTTTAAATATTATGGACGACCGTAAAAATATCTTTTTATCTTTAATATTTTTAATGGAAGTTAAATAAAGTATTTAATAAAATTGAGAGTTTCTGGCTGTGCAAAAAGCATTATTGCTCTTTTATATAGAATTGTTCTAATTATATTAAGTGTATAACAGTAGTTTTTGTCACTAAAACATGGCAGTAACATTTTGAGCTCAAATATTGATTAACAAGTAAATCTAGGCGATTTGCAAAGCATCATTTAGCAGCGATGCGACTAATGCACGATCGATCGACGTAAGTTTTCCGAAAAGATCGTATCACACTTGTTTTGCCCGGTCTCTACTGTATGCCGCAAATTTATCGGAAATCAAGTTCCCTTTAGACCTCAGGCGTTCGGCGAACTTTGGATCGCGCGATTCGTGCGTCGAAGATGCGGTTTACCACCATCGATTCGAAACTCGCGCACAACTCCGGTACCGTATCAAAGTGGTTTTCGAGCCCGTCAATCCGTTATCCTTCCTGCGACATAATGGTGTTAAACATCAAGCGAATGTTGTATCACAGAGTTAACGTTCTACATGTGAATTTTGTCGCGCTGTCAGCGCGAGGATTTTTTTGCGGATTTCAAGTGAAAAAATATCTTCGCTGTATCAACATTTTTAGACGGAATTTTATCGCGCCCGTATGAATATTGATTACAGAACTGCATCACTACGCAAATTGAATTCGATTGTTGCGGATAACAGATTTGAATTTTGATGTTTTTTGTCGAAAAAAAAAAACGGTCCGAAGAAACACGCAGTCGAAAACTCGTTTGACGTCACGCAAAAATACACAAAGAGATTTTATTTCACGGTATCTGAAAGGACTCAGTGAAATGTGTGTATTCGTGGGTGTGCCCACCCACCGCATGTTATGGAAAACAGATCGACTTCCCGTCAATAAACCGCCATTCTACTTTCAATGCGCAGCACTCGCGCATATAATGTGGATTTATTTTAATTAACGTCAATTTCCAGTCAATCATATATGTAAAAAGCAAATTATTATGCGCATCAAGCAACCTATGGCTAAAAATATTTTAATTAGCGCACGTTAATACACCGAGACCGGTTCGATTATCGACTATTGCTGCTGATTGCTAGAATGGAAAAAGAAAAATCGTATAGAAACGACCGACCGATTCGAAACGGAAATAAATTCATAATTCGTTAATCGTTTGGCTGGAAAGCGATTAAAATCAGCGGTATTATAGGGTATTATAACAATAGTTCGGTTAACGTACGTACATATCTATACGTAATGCAGTCCCGACTGTGAACGATTGGAGCTACTTGTTAGCCGACTAATTAGCGACGGCAAACGAAACCGAATTACCAAAAAAAAAAGAAGGAAATTACTCAGATGCACATAGGATACGAGATGTGAAGAAGATGCGGGTACAGATAAATATAGAGGGAGTGAAAATAGAGAGAGAAAGAGGAAAAGAGAGAGATAGGAGAGAAGGTCGTTTTTATGATCACGCCTTTGTGCGTGCACAGCAGTACATAGCGCCTCACGCGTGGCAGCACACAGTAAAATGCAGTGAAATTAGCTTAAACCGGAGCTTATGGCAGGACGTAGCCGAAAGAAAAAGCACTTGCACAAATCCACAGTAACCGCATGACTTTATTAAACCGAGGAAGAATTGTTGACGTTTCTCATTGTGGAAACTTTTGTGAACGTTCGTTAGAGTGATTATATCGCGAGAGATGCAACAAAATTGTTGTGCGTGTGCTTGCTAATACACACATTTAATTTATTTAACATTTTGTTTCTATATTTAGGAATAAATAAATTATAAATGTATATTCATGCTAACTGTATGTTTGTAAAAAATATTTCTAATTATATAAAAATATAAACTAAAAAGTAAAGCTTTTAATAATAATGAAGAAAGGATATTTATGTTTTGGATGAAATACCACTTATCGCTTTACACGTGTGTTCTATTAATTATTCTAAAAAATATTATCAGTGCTAAATTTTTATTAGAATTGCCAAATTATTGCATCGCAAATTGTATTCTAATTAAGATCGACAGAATTGTTACACATAAAACACTGCGATTTTGCTGTATATAATTGCATATTGGAATAACACACCGAAATAACGAAAGAAACGAACGATACTCGCAATCAGCGAAAAAGTTTCGATCTGTTGATTTACGCGAATTCTGGCGAAGCTATCGAACGCAAAGCGCGACTTCGAGCTCCAGAATGGAGAAATAACAACGCGAAATATTTCCAATCTTAAAGTTTCATGCTCGAAGTTCTCGCATTGAGCCATCTTGCCCCCCCTAATGCCTGATCCTTTTCTACGTCGCGCCCACCATCCTTTACACCCACACACAAATTGCACCCTTTGCACCCCCGCTGTGCTCGCTACGTATGAATCCTCTGCCAGGGAAATAACAAAGTTCCCGGGCTCGAGACTGAAAAGTTCGCGACAGTTTTATCTTTTTTCTTTGTCCCCGGTTCTTTGTTTCTTGATCACGTGTGTCACACTTCTGACCACTTC
This sequence comes from Leptothorax acervorum, assembly GCA_035220615.1. Classification (NCBI taxonomy): domain Eukaryota; kingdom Metazoa; phylum Arthropoda; class Insecta; order Hymenoptera; family Formicidae; genus Leptothorax; species Leptothorax acervorum. The sequence continues at coordinate 3,140,927 of JASTWQ010000086.1, forward strand.
ATTCTCTGCCCATCGTGTGATTCCACGAACTACAAAGAATTATCTCTCGCATGATATCTGGCTACTCTTCAATATAATATAGAACTATTGTACGGATATGAACAATGGGATACTTAATTAGATAACAGTCAATTAAGTTTTTTAGCTCAAAAGTTTCGCATTAATTAGTAAAAAATTGTATACTAGCTGCTATCAAAATATCACAATTAACCGGACTCGTAAGAAGCCTTTTAATTAAGGTCACAATATAATAATTCAATAATAAACAAAACTATATTTATTTATTATTAAATCAGTAAAATTTATTGAATTATTTTACACAATATATTATCTCTTATTTCGTAGACAGATTATGAGACAATTTATGATTAATAATAAGTCTCAATTCTCATACTCGTTATTTATAAAATACGCGCATTTTCTTCTTATATAAGATAATATAAACGTCATAAAAGGAGTGACAAAATAATAACTTTGAGAGAAGCATTAAAATCTCTCATAACGATTCAGCTCTGTTTTTGGGTCATACCCAGAATACCTCAAATCTCTTTGCCCGCATGCCAGATTCCTACCACCAGCATGTGAGAGTCTCATACATAATTTACTTCGTATCATGCAAGTGATCTGCAAAATTAACTTAAACACGAGTGCGCTGCGCCAACTCGGAAATGTGCAAGAAATATTTACGGAGCCGGGGCTCCGCGAGAGTGTCCGTCGAAACGGCCGTATCGATTACGGACGGCCACAATCTATGTAGCTGCAATTCGGCGCGCATATACCCGGGAATCAAAACACGTCACGGCAAAAGGAAGAGAAAAAAAAAGGAAGCGGAGCGGAATAAAGGGAAGGTTCCGTACGGACGGATTCCTCCATCCTTTTGTCTCGATGTTTTCTCGCAGGACTATCGCACTTCACGGGAGCTTCCGCGGCCGATGCTTTTCCGGATTGCGCCCGAAACCCATCCATTTGCGCCGGTCGTCGATTTTCCTCGGCGACAGGAATAGCGCGAAAATCGCATCCGCTTTTTTCCCAGGGAGCTAAAGATCGCCCCTACGAAAATACCTACCATGCCGTTAGTCGCGTAAATCCACTCACCGATTTCGTCGTATTATCACGGGGCGCAGCGTCGAGTAATTTATTCGCGGGGTTGCACGCGCGCTGACATTTTTTCTATCATATCGGAATCATAAAACATTTCGCGTGACAGATCAGCGCGTGACGTATCCTCGTGACAAGTGTCGCAGTTTTGACGGGAATATTGCCACTGACGTGCCTTGCTTACATGTGTAATGCCTGACCGTCGCAAATCACGCTGGCTGCGCTCGCTTGGACGCGTCGAAAAATTGCAACTGTGACGAGAACGCGGCGCGCTCTAAAATATGCACCGGCAGTATTTTTTAACAGCGAAACAAGACTGGAAAACCATATCTATGTATATAGAAGGCATCGCATAATTTTTATTCATTTAAATTGTCATATGAATATTTAAAGCATCCAAAATTTTTATAATTAAATAACACAAGCAGAATTTACGACGTAAAAGTTGAGGAAATCGGATAATTTATGCGATATAGAAATGAATTAAAAATACTATTATAAAGTGACCAGACAGAGAGTGAAATTTTTTCCTGATAATGACTAATATATAATAATTATAACATTTAAAGAATGTACCTCCACTTCATATGCTTCATAGAGTTTTTACACCTAATCGCTGATGCTCTCTGGCGAGATTCAATGCTCCAAGAGCATATACGAATCATTTCTCTGACCATTGGCCGCCATCTTCACCTTTCTCCTATCCCTAGAGAAATTTCCATGAAATATTGCGCTCAGTCACGTAACATGAATTGCGACCGTGGAATTTCCGATTCACTTGCCTTATGCTCGCGCATTTGCCCCTGAATTTCCACTTACATGCACCCGCTCTATCTGGAAGATCATGATTGAAAAATCTGAAAAAATCAAATAATACCTTGAAGAGAAAGATCTCTGCAAGCATCTCATCGAGATACGAGATATACATATGTATCTATTTCGATACATATGTGTATTTAATATGTGTCTCATGCGTGCTATACGCATCGCGCGTATGAAATGCATTTTTAAAAGTATACTTTCGCTAAACGGACCCTGATCTCGCATAAATGTAATACATAATTCTATTAAGGGAGACATATGGCAGAAATTTTGCAAATTTCCGTTTCTTCCGTGCCGTATAAATTCTCGACGCGTTAAAATGCATGCCGCCGTTCGGGCGGAACGACGTCTTTGGAAGAACATCGCGAAGTAATTTTTCTTTCCAGCAGCGAGTCCCGGCGAAATGGCTCCAGCGAAGCTGGTTGCGGAAAGATCGAGAGTCTTCGATTGTTTTTTTAGAATTTTTTTGAGTTCACCCACAGTGGCAGAGATAGAGAAAGAGAGAGAGAGAGAGGGAAGAGAGAGTCCGTGCGCCGCCGCCGTGCAATTTCAAACGTTACGATGTCCCCAGGGAAGCGAAGCTACAAAGTAATTTTTCCCTCGCTTCTCTCTCTCTCTCTCTCTCTCTCTCTCGCTCACTCGCTCGCAGGATATTCCCGGTGAAACTTAAAAGTGCCGCGAAACCCAGTTTGCCTCGCATGACCCCTTTTGAAACTCGCCTATGTAGTTCAAGCACTTGAATAACGAATGTAACGATGTTTCCCGGCCGTAACGTACGACGTTCTATGACGTTGTGCACGGATACTATTCGCGTAAACTAAAACCACGCTCTCAATATCATATCGTACGTTACGCTCGCAATTCGGTTCTTAACTAAATTTTTTTCGTTAAGCGATATCCATAATTTGGGTAGAGAATCTCAGCCGATTTTTATTACTTTTTAAATTTAAAAAAAAAACCTAAATTTGAGAAAGTTATAGCTTGAAGTTTCTTTGATGATGTCAACTTCAAAAGATGCCGCAGCAACACTATGACGTCGCACACATTTTCGTGTTGCTATATTTTCTTCAATTTTGAAGATATTGCAAAAATTCAAAAAGTTTGCAAAGAAAGTATGCCATGATCTATCAGAATATACTGTTAGGTAAAATCCGTTAAAAACCGAATTGTCCCGAGAAATTCATGGCTATCAGTGCGCATTGGGGAGCTGAAACCCCCCTTTATGCCAAAAAGGCTATTAGAATTCGGATCGCGACTTAAATCGGCACGTCGCTTTTTTATAGCCAAACGGCGTCGATCGCCAAATTGACGCGTTAATTATGAAACGAGCAATATCGCAGCTCTATGTACGAGCACAGAATATCGAATCGACCACCCAATTTAACCCTTTGCGGTCCCTCATTCGGTGAGCCAGATAGGATCAAATTATCCATTCATACGAAATAGCGGAAAGTGTACGACAAAGCGAACTTTTAAAACCATTTTTATTATCAAAGTATTAATTGAGCGTAAATAATTGCGATAAATAATAATGCTTTTTCAACTCTATATAGTCGTAAAATTAACGGATATATTTATCTCTATCGATATATCAAAGTAACAAAAGTCATCAAAAGCAACAAAATGCTATTTTCTCTAACGTAATATTTAGTGATTATGTGCCCTCACATGGCAATAAATGAAACCACTCGACCTAGTAAATAATTCCGTGGATTGAATCTTCAAAAACATCGATGCACGCATCCACTGAGCACATTCAACGAATGGCTCGCCTCGACTATACTCTTTTAATACGGTCTTTTATTACAGTTGACATTTGGACGCAAGCCAGTTCAAGACTTTCTCTGCCATTTCTGCCTCTTTTCCCAACCTCTTTCTGCACTTCCGTTTCCATATTCAAGGATATTAACGGTAGACTACAGGCTTGCATGCAGAATATATTTTTCTAGATTTTAATGAAACTGCAGTTGTCGCCAATGCCGCTTAATGCAAAATTTTGATGATGGCAATTTCTTTTGAATAGCTCTCAGCGATCTAAATATTTTAGTGAGTCGTACAGTTTTGCATTTACATTATACTATCATCTCTTTAAATGCCTGCCATTATTATAAAAAAATATACATTTCTGAAAAGAAGTAAAGTAATCTGAAATTCTTAAATAATTTAAGTAATTTTTTAAAAATCTCTGTATATTCTTATCTTGTCTACATACTTTGAAGCGTGTGCCAATTGGAACTAACGATTTAATCTGAATAGTGAGAGCCGGATGAAATTATTTGTATGAATTATTCGCTTTTCCTTCCCCGTAGAAGGAGACGGATCATGCGCAAAATTATGAAAATTTATTTCAAAGGCGGATGAAACCAATATCGACTCGTAGTTGATGGCAAAAGCTAAGCGTGACACACGTGCGACGAATGTAACGTTACTATTCAGCAACGTGACTGAATAGATTTGGTTCAATATCAGTCGTCTATAGAAGCGAACGATCGTATAATCGTCGTTCGAACCCAACGGGTAGGGTTTCAACAATATCGTTCACATGGCACTAAATCACTTTCTATTCATTAATCATCAAGCGGTAGGTTACGTCATAGTGGATTTATATCTCATTCCGGAATTTTGCCTGCTCCATTAAATTCGCGGGGAACGAGAGTAAAAATCTCTTATTTCGATAATCACATTATATTACTTTATATGGACAATCGATTGACACTTAAACGAATTTTCATTGCACGTAAAATTGAAATTTTGGAACTATCTTTCTGTAAAAAGGAATAAAACACTTTTTATTAATAAAAAAATTTTTTCTTTGTAATAAACTATTATTTATAATCTGCATATAAATTTTCAATCTATCTATAGAAGTGATATTATTGTTCTGCAAAACGACAATAATTTTGTTTTAATTTATTATATTTTGCAAAGAACTCTTAATAATTATCGCTTTAAATAGTATTTTCTATGCTTAATTATGACGAAACGCAATATATCTAATAACATCGCAAAATATTACGAAAATATGGTGTGATGAACCGTAAATTCAGTAATAATTATTGCCAACTAAAGTTAGCTTCTCGCAAATATTTCCGTAAGACCGCCGGAAGTTCAAACAACGCCGAGGCTCTCTCAGAGCCTGGCTGGCGTAGAAAGCGACGTGTATGGCCAGCCGAGTATGAACAGACCGCATTTCCGCGGTCAACGAGTAGTGCGGGTCGTCGTTTGGTCGGGCAGTGGATACAGTTAAACGACATTGCTCAGCACTCAAGTAATTCTCCTTCTTTTGTACACGGCTAGCACCGAGCTGAGCTAATCCCTCTTGTACACGAATCTCTCGACTCTCGCAGCTGATATTTTCCGGTACGATTGAACCTTTTATGTATGTACTTTTGATTCGAGCCATTCGATCCTGTCGCGTAAAACCCAAAGACATAAAAGCAGAAATGCGCAAAGAAGCTTATATACGTTCATCTTCGTTATAAAGACGAATTTTATTCAGCCAAATGATTATTTTGTCAGAAATTAATGTTGTAATACTTGGACAGCAGATTAAAAATACAAATCCTTGATGTAAATGATGCATGATAAGTAAGCTTCTTCCATAATCAATCATCGTTGAGAAGAAAAAAAAACCATCAATCACTTCCAAAGAATTTGCGCTGAACGCGAGCGTGTTTCCTCTTTCGCTCAACAATCTCGTAAACAGAATAATGTACGGAACAAAGGGATATGCTTCATCTACATTACTCTTTCATATAATCACATAACATATGGAAAGGTACCGCGGTTCATCCCTACTACTACGGATTACCCGGGGCGAAGATTAAACTCCGGCCATCGTGTTACGATTTTCCTCCATATTTGCAAGCTGCCTTGCTGGCAAAGGAAAGAGCCTTGGGAAGTGAGCAGCGAGAGCTTTGATACCTTGCTCGAGAAATAATTCACTGTTTTGTCCCCTGAATTTCAAATCCCGGAGACAAGCAAACATTCACCGACGCGACGTCGCTTGGACGAGCAGGGCTTAATAATTTATAATCTCTGTCAAAGCCGCGTGTCTCTTTCTCGAAAATACCACTCGTTTTCTAAGGTCATCGACTTCAAAGGGTGCAGGGTGCGGAAACAATGGACGAGCTGTGTAGACGATTGTTGCTATCCCCTTTCCATGTTGTTCCCCTTTCCGTCTATCTTCATTACGCGAGATAATCCCGCGGGAACAATACGTTACTCTTGTATGCTGTGCTAAATACATGTATCAAAAAAGTTTTACGGCGTGATATTAAATCGTTTTGTGCCATCATTGAAGTCATTCGTTTTTCCGCTCAGCAATTTATCTAACAAATTGCCAAGCCTCTTTGACTCTGATAATACGTGGCTATATTTAGCACCCACAGTCGAGAGAAAGCTTATTCTTGCACAATACCCAAAGCGAATGCTGCATAATAGTTTAGAAAATAATAAAACATCCAATATTTATAATGTACTGTGTTATAACTAATTAATAACTAATTAGCATTGTAATGTTATATTTTCTAATTAGCAATTGCATCTCCAATTAATTGCATTCTAATTAATGTTTAAAATTTACATACATTTTGCTTATCAATAAAACTTATCCAATATTTTATATTCAATTTTTGTACAAATAATCCCTTTATCTCTTAAACACAATCGGGATATGGTAGCTTACCTATTGCGTTATCTGCTGTTTGCAGAGTGGCGGCCAGAGTGGTGCATGGACAGTAAGCGTGATTATACTGTCGATTGGCAGCTGGGTGGGCAGAGTCGGGCCACGTCCAGCGGATGGGGAGCTCGCGCTCCTGACGTCGCCGCGTGAGCGATTGGAAACCGTTCGACAGGTTCTTTCTGAGGTGCCTTTGATCGACGGCCACAATGATCTACCGTGGAATATCCGCAATTTCCTCCATAACCAGTTGGCGGAGTTCGACTTCGACAGGGATCTGCGTCAAGTCGCGCCCTGGAGCAAGAGCGCGTGGAGTCAGACCGATCTGGTTAGACTGCGGCAGGGCATGGTCGGCGGTCAGGTAATTGCAAGATGCTACACAGTCGTATATTAAAAGAAAATTTCAAAGTAAAATAATAAAATGATCGAAAATTTCGAATAATATATCCTTCGATAGATAAACGTTTGGAATCAATATTATTTAAATATTATTTAAATATAAACTTTGAATATATAATATCAGACTTTATCTGTAATTATTATAGGTAAATTTTTTACATGTTTAATGTAAAATGTATGTGTGTATTTTTGTACATATTCAATATTCTTTCTTGATATTAATCTAATACTGATCTGCGCAATAAACGTGTTCAAGAAGCAACTTGCAACTTGTTATTATTTGTTACTATGCGATGTAATAAGCAATCTAAGCTCGGATGTTTCACGGAAACTATATACTAGAGATGACTAGGCGAGTTTCAGGTGTCGGCGATATTATGAGCGTGACGGATTGAATGCATCGATTATCATCGCATGCGAGCACTCAGGAGCTCGTTAGGTCTGAATGATGCGAGCATTAAGCGCGTATCATGCTTGCACGCACACATATATTGTAGAAATGATAGTGAACTAAGGGAAAATAGTCGTTGTGTGCTAAGGATAATAAATAAAGCTATATATAATAATATCGTTGAATCTTTTCACTTATCTTGCTAGTAAAATTTAAAATAAAATTGCATATAGGTATATAAGCTCAATATATTTGACATATCGTAGCATATTGAGCAAAAATAATAAGAAACAAATATCGTTCTAATAAAATGCAACAATCACACGAGTCAGTTGTGCGAAAAAGAAATTTAAAAGATAAAACAATTTTTTTCAAACGCAAACAACATTGCAAAGAACGCAAAAAACTTGCATTCTTCCCTTGTAAAGTGAAGGTATTGCATATCTGCGGACAGAGAGAGAAATTACATTCTTTTGCACATTTCTAACATCATTATATACGTATAATATACATTGTAAAATATATTATCATAATGTAGAGATATTTTCTTTATTTAAATTAACCCGTGATCTTTCTAATATAAATATAAATTAAAACGTATACATATTTTTTAACTAAAAACACATATTTTCTTAAGAAAATAAAATGTTCTTTTTTCTATGCTAAGTCTCTCATACTTTTTCGGAATTTTTTCGCCATTTCTCTTTAAATATACGAAAGAAATATGGTCGTTCTCAACTACCTGTATAATTTTTTTTCCAGCAATTATATAAGTATAACGATTTTTTTCTAGTTTTGGGCCGCTTACGTGCCATGCGAATCTCAGTATCTTAACGCAGTCCAGCTGACTCTGGAGCAGGTGGACCTCATTAAGAGGCTCATAGAGAAATACTCCCAGCACATGCAGTTTGCTGCATCGTCGAGAGGTAAGTACAGTTCGCCGTAATGCGAGCCGTAGAATGCTCGAAAATAATGTGCCGCGATCGACATAGCAACAGCTTTATTCAACTATATTTCTGACTTCCAGAGATTTTGGAGGCTCATGGGAGGGGCAGAATTGCTTCCTTGATTGGGGTGGAGGGTGGGCATAGTCTAGGAAGTAGTTTAGCCGTTTTAAGAACACTTTACCAGTTGGGTGTACGGTACCTTACACTGACACACACCTGCAACACTCCGTGGGCGAAAAGTTCGTCGGTGGAAGACGACGATGAAGATGGTAAATTAGCATGCAAGTTTGGAATAAACATCTTCTTCAGAATGAGCAGAGCTGAAACTTGCAAACTTGATCTCATAAAGATTCATGGATCCGCAGTTAAGAAATTAAACTAGAGTAAACTATTAAAATAAATAAAATATCTCTGTTCATATTTGTTCCTGATATTTTTTCTAAATAACGATACATGTATTAATATTATATTATATTAAACGCGTTAAATTCTAGGCATTATATTAAATTATGTAAATACAATAGGTATTAAATATTATTTAATACCACATTATATTGGAATATATATTATATATAATATATATTTATTCTCTTTGACATAGAATTTATCGCAATATTTCGCTATTCAAATCAATTGCGACTAAACGTTAATATATATATATATATATGATATTATATTAAATAATAGATAATACTGCAATAACTATTAAGTATTAAATATTGTTTGACTAACTTAAAAGATTTACATCGCAATCTTTTTATAATAATATAGATCTCCATAAAAGCAAAAATAACATCAATGTATCTTTCAGGCGGAGGTCTGACAACATTCGGTGAGATGGTAGTTAAAGAAATGAATAGGCTCGGAATGCTGATAGACCTCAGCCATACTGCGAGAGCAACTATGAGGGATGCCCTAAGAGTCAGTAAAGCGCCACTCATTTTTTCACACTCCTCTGCGTTCGCTATTTGCAATTCCTCCAGAAATGTGCCCGACGATATTCTTAAGCAACTGGTAAGTATAGAGAAATTTCTGTAGTCTGTAAAATGCATCTAACATTGTTAAATATTTTTCGTTAATTGCTTGAAGATAAAAAAAAGAGATATTTATTTTAATCACAATATACTTTTCAAGAGCTCAAACAAAATTATGTAAAAATTCTTTTATGACGGTTTTTTTGTACAAAACATTTCCTGCAATAATTACAACGATAATTATATGAGAATAACCAGTGCGAGTTAAACGACTTTCTTGCGGCAAAATTCGCGCCGTGTAAACGCGAAAATAGACAATTGGCGATAAGAAAGAGCAACACGTACAATGTGTCGAAGATAAAAATCTTTTTCTTTTTCTCTATCTGCCTTTTCAGATCTTCTTTCAGCGGGCAGATAATTATCCTGGGGCGACAGCCGGAGTTCCAATAGTAGCTCGAAACATTTACCGGCGACGATTCCTTTCTATTGTCGAGTTTTGTGCTCCATTAAGGAGCGCTCGGTTCACTTGAGCTCGTTAAGAGGCGAATTATCAAGGTCGAAAATTAACGGCACCGAGTCGACGGTGAATGCGGTACCGCGATAACGAGGTCCTCCCTTCCGGCCCTCGTCGATTCTATCGATCCCTCTGTCGCCCCGGGGGTTATACGTTTCGTTTTCGAAGCAAAGGCACGGGCTAGGGTACAGTTTTCCCCATGCGCAAGCGGAAAATTACGCGTGTTACACCTCTCATTGAGCTGGCTTGAAATTCCCGGTGCGACGGTGCGAGGCACGTTCAAATCGCACAACTATAGGAATTACGCGCTCCATTCTCACGTGCTTGTTTCCAGGCTGATAACGGCGGACTGGTGATGGTCACGTTTTACAATTATTTCGTGAAATGCGGGCCCCAAGCCAGCGTCTCGGACGTGGCCGAGCACATATATTATATTAGAAACCTGATTGGCGTGGACCATATCGGAGTTGGCGGAGATTTCGACGGTATCAACAAGTACGTTGGAGACGAGATAAGTCGATATGGAATTAATTAATAATATCTTTGAAAATATGTATCGGGAACCACATGCCTTGATCCTCATATAATTTGCATGCGCGATATTGCTTCAGTAATAACTTAAGCTGGAATTCAATTATCACAAACTCTACAGCATCAACTATCGCAGAAGAGTTGATCCTTTATTTTCGCAAATTAATTTTTAGTAAATATTTCGTATAATTTTCTTTACAAGAAAATAAAAAAAAATAATAAATAATAATAATAACAAACAGAAAATAAAAATAGCGTTTCTAATTACGTGTGTGAGACCTCTTCCTCTCTTCGTAGAACTCCTCGTGGTCTGGAAGATGTTTCGAAGTATCCCGAACTATTCGCCGAACTTCTCCGGAGTGGCAAGTGGAACGTGCTTGACCTAAAGAAAGTCGCCGGCTTGAATTTACTGCGAGTCCTCAAACAGGTTAGAGTCGATTAAGGTCCAACGTGCGGTTGTACGTACATAAACCTTACGGTGCTCCGGGTCTTAATACCACTATATTTCTATCGTAGCAATATTGCTAATCTCGCTATATTACTCGACTGCGTATCTATATAGTTTTCTTCAACCATACTCATAAATCACCGCCCTTAAATATTTAACAAGTGATGAAAAGTGATGATAACAAATTTTCATTACGCGAAAATCATTATTATTATTTTGTAAAATCATTATTATTATTATTATTATTATTATTATTATTTCACAATTCACAAGCTTATAAATTTTCCTACCTTCTCATAAATAGCATAATAATTCTATAAGGTAATATTAATATTTTTTACGATGACATTAATATTATTACGGTGGCATTAACATTAATAATATTGCATTAGGTAGAACGTGTGAGGGACGACCTGAGAACAGCTGGAATTACGCCGCTCGAGGATCTTCCAGACTCGCCGGACACGATCGGCAATTGTGCTCTGGATATTAACTCCGTGCAAAGGGTCACGGAAGTCTGATCGATCGACTGTACGCACTGCCCGACGACATGCGAATTAATCTTATGCCAGCACGACCGTTCCGCGCAGATGGGCATAGCCGGAAGACAAGCAGTTATACCGAGAACGCGGATTCAAGGCGAAAATTCGATTATCTCGTTCACTACGACTTGTACGCTCACGAAAGTTCTTCGAACCTCGTGTAAAAGCTCAATTAAACGTCGACATTTGCGAAGGCTCAAAATAAACCTACCTCGATACCTGTTTCACAAAGGCGACGGGCAGCGGATATCGATTATGCTTTATTTAAAGGAAGGTATATTCGCGCGTTATATTAAGAAGTAATCAGAAATTATGTATTGTCAATAAATAATCATAAAAATATCAAATGTTCAACGTAAACTACAGTTATCTTTTGTATTTAGAAAAATCAAACCTTAACAATAGCTAAAAGTCTATTTAAAAGTAATTCTTTTCTAATACGATACTTCTCTGGCTATATATAGTGACTTTATTTAAAATTACAAATTTATAAGTTATAACATTTTTAATTGTAAAATAATGTCCGTCGCCGTTAATTACCCATAATACACAAACAGACTTTTCTACTTGATAAAATTCTAGCGAATCGTTAACAAGCTGGTCATTACTTTAAGATCTCTACTATCTTGCTGCAAATATCTTCACGATCATGTAAATATCTAAACGATAAGTGATGCGCCATCCAGTATTTGCGTGAAGATAAAGCGTCATTTCGCCGATGCACGAGATTGTTTCTAAACTTCGATGTCTTCCTCTCTTGGAAACGATCGTAATATGTGTGTGAAACTGTGACCCCGGCTGTATACCTTTCAACGTCTTCCTTCCCCTCATTGCACCGACGAAAACACGAGCTCTACAAAGCGGAAATATTTAGAAGGAAGAATCGACATCGTTCCTACGAGCAACATACATGACGCTAATAGTTAACAAAATTCTGAAATCTCCCCCATACATTTGTAGACATTTTTTTTTATTTATTATAGCTTAAGTCCGAAGCCTGATTCCAATTAATCACATTATAATGTTTAGAAAATTTAAATTTTTACACGGAAAGAATTAAATGGTACCATCATTATAAAATATTTCATTACAGTTTAATTTTTATTTCTAAACTGTATATGTATATATGATCCCATAATTGGATTTCAAAGTTAATACGTAAAAACTATTTTTTAACATTTAAATATTTAAAGCATGTATGTAATAATCAATGAATATAATAACTTAAGGTATCAACACACTAACATTACTTTTTCAACAATTATCTGAAAATTATAAAGTTACCAAAAACTCTTAAACTTAATTCTAAATAGCTAAAATTACCGGTAATCGAATTATCTATCTCCGGACTTTCTAGTGTCAAAACTCAAACTTACACATATCAAAGTTAAATGTTAAAATTACTCATATTTTATACAGCAAAAGCCATTCTAGTTTTGCACAAATTTCTCACGATAAAGCTCGGAGTTATGGAGTTCATGAGTATATTAATTCGAGAGTCGCGTACAATCCGAATATGTTGCTCGCAGGTGTCGATGAGGACATAGTTGTCAAGATGGACGTACGTGTTTTTCGATACATTATATGCCGGGCTGCAATCTATCGTTAAAACGCACTCGGCTGTTTCCTTGATCATGCAAAGCATCATCTAAAGTCTAAAGACGGGACATTTGAAATTGCCTGGAATAATCGGCCGAGATTATAGACGAGATCGCTTTCGCGTCAGTTTGTTCCTGGTAATTTTGATATATCGCCGTCCACCTATCTGTGTCTCGTGTGCACTTATTATATAATTCGCGCAGGATGAAACCATCGATCAGAATTGTGTGAGAATCGAGTCGACGCACGGCTCGGACAAGAAATTAATCAGTTTGCGCGAATTATACCTTACTCCGCCGTTGGGGGAGTAGGTGATACATTCTAGGATATCAAAAGTTTCGTTGTATCTCTCGAACGAATTCTATAAATAAATGTTTCTATTGTAACCTTGCTATATTTCTTCCTCTCCGATACACACGTATTATAGTCTTTATTTAATAACGTATATTTAAATATAAAGCATCTGCTTTTGATCAAGAGACACGGTAGTGTCTCGCGCCAAGTACGCGCAGAGCGAGACCGCCCCGTGACTCTTTTACGCGTAATTTAATAATGTTTAACTTATTTGAATAACTTGGAACTCACTTTTAATATTTTAATATTTTTGTAATTTAAAAAAATTATGTAATTTAGACTTATATTTATTCAAAAAGAATTCATGACTTATTGAACCGACAAGTTAGATATACATATACATCAAAATGTAATGAAAAGTATGCAAGAACTATGCAAAATAAACTTAATTTTATTATCCAGTGCGATATTCTTATACAAACAATGTATCATACATAGCTTCTTGATCGTAACATGTAATAATTACATAAGGAAATGATGATCAGTGATAATGTAAAAGACAATGATATTATTTTACAAAGTGTAAATAGATGGGCACTAATCGTTAATATGGCTAAAACTTACATCTAATGTCGAAATGGAAAAAAAAAAGTTATTTACAGACAATTCACAAGGTACATGATTTACGTTGACTGACATTTCAACACATCAGAGATGATCTCAACCACTGTAAAAAGAATTCATGATTTAATATAATTTTTAATAACTTACGACTCGTAATCATAAAAGCAAATAATCATATTCTTGATAGGATTTTTACGTACCTCTGACAAGCTTAATTTTATCGTCCCATTTTGCAAAGGGTCCTTGCTCTCGAATATTCCTAAGTAAATGCAAAACACTCAATTAATACAAAATATTTAAGAGCATATAAATCAGATTGTAAAGAGATATAATCGAGAATTTCATAATAAACGTACCAAATGCGTCGCTCAAATGTAAGATTGCCGAGACAAAGTCGCCGAATCGAAGAGTACCGTCTTTCCTCATGTATCGAAGAATTAAAATGGACAATACGTCTGTATTTAATTGGAAACCTGAGATAGAAGTTATGATTATTCGACGATAAAATAAAATGTTTAATTCGCAGCACTATATATTACATTTTCTTCTTACGTACCAACTTCCAGCAGAGCATCTCGCAGTCTTTCCGCCTTAAGTATACCCGTCTTTTCCTTCGTGTGATTCTTGAAAGCGGCTTGCCAGTACTTTAAACTGCACATAAGATCTTTGAAGTCATTGAACTTTAACCGGCCACTTCCAGAACTCTGTTTAGAGACGCAAGAAATGTAAGGAAAGTATTTTATCATATATTCCATTATTAAAATAAAAAAAATAAACAATTTTATTAAATTATTTTATCATATATCCTATTATCCAAATAAAAATAAACAAACGATTTTATTTAAAAGTTCCAATTAAATATCGATGTGTATTGTTAATTAAGTAACTTATTTAAACATGAAGCTCTAACTATGCAAACAGTTAATAAAATAAAAGTCTGTGGATAAACTACAAGTTTATAGCAGTCGAAAAAATACTAAAAAATTAATACATTCTAAAAAATAAGACTTTTATTGAAAGGATACATCCATAGTGAGAACTACTTGTCGGCAAACTTCCATGCAGGCACAGCTTTTGATGTAATCTAGAAATTAAAGAAAGAACATTTATTTAGATTAACATTACATAACATTTTAGCACATTCTACTTTTGGCACGATTTTCTATATATTTTACGATGGAGAAGCACATTGTACCATTCGGTAAACAGGCTTCTAAAAGCTCCTGCAACTCGAAGGCGTTCACGGTTCTGTGTTCGTCGGCGAGCTGCAGAAACACAGCTTCGTATTGAGAGAAACCTTTTCCTTCGAGAGGAGGTGCCTTAACAATTGCCGATTTCATTAACGACGGCGGGGTGTCTAACAATCTGAAACAAATGGTACATATGTAGAAAACACAGTTTCTTATTCACTCCGTCTTTCATTCTAGAACACAATATATTAATGTGTAATAATCCGAAAGCGTAAAATTTTACGTATTTTAAATTCCAAACAAAGCAATTTTCGTAATAAAATAATATATATTACAAACACGCGCAAAAAGAAGAAAAGATAGACTATATTAAAAATACAAAGGCAGCAAATCATTTCGTCGAAAAACAACTTTCGATGTATTGCGTTTCCCTAACAAAAGAATGTGTGCTCGGAAGAGGCAATTACTTGATGCATCCTTTGAAATATGGTCGAGAGAGGATTTTAAAACTATAGTTAAAGGCGGACGTATGACATATCCTCACATGAGTTAATATATGCTGCACATTAAATGCACCGAGGCGGCCATACGATCCTTTGTGCCGCCTCGTATGCGAGCGTATATGACATCGGCAAATGCATATACCTACTTGAGCTTTAGAGGCTTACTGCTGTAGACCCGTAATGTGAAACTCGTTTCTTGAGTCGGCTCGAAGGTCGTAGGTACCAGCAGGTAACCACCCTGCTCGAGCTGACACCTGTGGCTCACCTGCCGACTATTCGTGTACTGGGAATTAACTAAGGACTTGTTCTTCTTGAAAAACTGTTTGTTTATTGATTCGGTACTGTTCTTCGGCAGCGTGTACGCCGTGAAGCCGATCACCTTAAGACAGAGCGAAAGTTCGATAAGCCAATTTGATAAGAGAAATTTAAAAGTATCGCGCAGATATTCTGAAAAGCTTCTTACTTTCGGCTCCATAATTGAATGCTGGTTCAATGAAACGATCACTTCCTCCATCTCGCTTAGAATCAGATGTAACTGTGGATTTATATGAAAGGTTTCTGTTCCGAGAAAAAAACATGGTCGTTAATTATTAATATAACTTGGTTGGATTAAATAATGTAAAATCGACTAAGTTTCGAATCAACTGTTTACTATCGCTTTTTGTGTTTGATATGCCTGTAATTAATAATGTTAGTAATAACGCAACAATAGTATTAGCGATAATACGCAGACTTGTGAGTGACGTAATAATCGAACCTTGATTATTTCGACATCCTCCTGCAGTGACGCCTCTCCTCCAGCTGCCTTGATATAATTTCATTTGCCAAGTGTGTTTACTGTGTAACGACGGTTCATCTCTCGAAGTTTCTGCATCCAGATGCACAACTTCGAGGTGAGTAAATGTCTTAACGAAATCTGAGTATGATATCCTGCAAACAGTAACAATACATAGTTGGGGCATTTCATAACTTCAGCGAAGCTTGGAAGTCTAACTTACATATTAATTGCGGAGACTATTCAACAACATCTAATCCAATTGCATTTGCAACTTAAATTATTCAGTGAATAAATAACACAATATTTTTTATTTTAGCTAGTTTAATAAATTTTCTAATTTGATATCATTTTCGATATATTAGAAATTATACTTTTTGTTGTATTTTTGTGTGCTTACCAAAATTCTCCTTCGGCCATACTTCTTACAGCTAGCCGTTCCCTTTCCATTGCTGGCACTTCGTCCCACTCAAGCCCACCTCTCGCCCAGGCACCGACGTATTCCCCACCGGGCCCAAGAGGATTCCTTAATTTCACTAATTGCACTGCTTCTCCTCCAAAAGTTTCCACCTATAACACCGAAATCAATATCGTTCTTTCAAATACCTTTTATCATTACTCTCGTTGTTCTTATGATTTATACATATACGTATAAAAATGCCGAATGTGACTTATAATACTGACCCTCTCAATCGCGTACAATCTGTAATTGATTCCCATTTGTATGCCATTAGCAAGCTTTTCTGTGCTGGCACGTATCTAAGATAGAAAACGCATGTGAGCAAAGTGTTCGAAAGAATTTGAGCTCGAACTCTTTGAAACATTCTTTACCTGTTGCTGTTGATTATTATTTACTGTACAAGTAATAAGAGACGTCATGTCCAAAAGCTTTGACAACGCACGTCCACAAGCTGTGGGGTCTTGACGAATCGCTATGCTTTCGGTAATACCACCCGTGAGATCGGACAAACCGTCCAGTAATGTACCATATTTGAGTGCCTCGTAAGAACCATGAAGTCTGAAAATAACGACATTCAAATTATTTTATATTTAAATAGGCATAAGATAATGTTTTTTATTTAACAATTACGACATATTATCCTTCCAATAATCAATAAAAATGTAATGTTAAGAGCCAAAAGATCCAAAAAGCATCAAGTAATAAATGACTGGAGTAATAAATGACTGAGCATACAAATAAATACGCAGAAAAAATAATTATCAATCTCGAAGTAACGAATGAGTTAATAAATGAATGAGTGCATTAATCATAATAAAATTGCCATCGCTCATCAGCCACGATTTATCGTGACAGTAAAGATCGATCGGTGATTTCTCACACTATTGTATTGGTACCACACGCGTGTAGTGGTATGGACTTTCTTAATCGCTGGGTACTTGGCCGGATGAGGGAAAGCGGATGGTTTGGATTCTTTTCTCCTTACGACCTCTCGGCGCTGACATTATATTACACTATACGTCATTATATGAACCACGCAAGAACCGCTTTCATCGAATCAATCTACGAAGAATCTACGAAGATGTATAAATACGGCAATATCGCAATCGCAGATTTCCGATCAGAAATATTATAAGAATGTTAATTAAACGTTTGCTCTTACGTGTAAGGAAATTCTCAATATTTTCATGTCACTATTACAAGCATTTTTGTTTAAGTTAATATAATTTAATGTCTTAAATATATGACAGTATTTAATGCCATTAATTATGAATTCATAATTAATGGCATATGTACCCGAAAATTGTAATAATCACTTATATATCACAATATATGTACATATATCAAATGTAAAAAGAAAATTTTTATTAAAATCTCTTGGCCACTATTTTCGATATTTATGGCAAACTTGGAATGAAATTTAATAACACATTTTGTTAGGTAAATTTTCCAATTTTGCACATGATTATAAAATTGATCCAATACTTACAACTTTTAATATAAATCAAAAAAAGTATATTTCTTTTTTTTATAAATAGCCGAGAAATCTCTCCGTAAAAATATCTCTAGAAATAAATAATGATATACAAATATGTTGAAACTAAAGCTCGGGATGATCTTCCACGTGGAAGCGTGGAACCCGAAGCGGAAACGCAAATTCATTAACGTTCCATAGTCGCTGGTATCGCAACAATCTCGATGATAACGAAAGCTTTCAATATTGAATCCGACGGAAAATATAATTGGTATTTTATGCGGGACCGTTCCTGACCTATGCAACGCGCAAGTAAAGGAAAGGTGGAGAGAAGTAGAAGAAGAAGGTCACGAAGATGCTCGGTGAACCTGTCGGAACTCGGAGTAAGATCAAGGGAGTATATATGTATATGTATGTGTAAACGATATTATCTTCCTTGCATGTGCCGTTCCTGCAGGAATTAACATTCCGGAGATAACGGGGCTTGCACAGCGCACTTCGTTTCAAAAGCCTTTTCTTTGTTATCGCGCGTGCGGTTTGCGCGTGTTCGAGTCAATCTGGAAACCGTAACCATTCACACGCACGATCGCGGGTGTTACCTGGGTATTTTCTCAAGGAAAACGTACGTAACACTCAGGGAAAAAGATTCCGAGCGTGCAAATGGATCGGTGTTGCAGTCAACTCGCGCTTCTTTCTACTTCCCTTCTACCTCGCCTTTTTCTATAAGACGAATATGCGACATTTGTTATCCATGTGATTAATCATGTACTAATGATTTAGGAGAAACGATTGTTGCGTAGTTAACTGAAGTAACACGAATTAAAATTTTGATCTTTTATCGGAATAATTAATTAGAGGAAATAAGCATAATAAAGATATAACTGTTACATAACATCTTTCTATATAATACTTAAATATTGTATGCAACACATTATTAATGAAATTTTTATTAAATACGTTCAACAAATAATAATGAAATAAATTAATAATAAACTTTATCTCTAGTAGATTTCAGAAACATGAAGAAGCATACAAGAGTTCAAGTAAAAAGGTCACCGCACTTTCGACCGAAAGAGCAACCGCGGTGGCTATCTAACTCTGCCTTTGCCACTTTGTGACTCAACGGTTAGCAGCACGTTTGCCTGTTGATGCACTTCCGTTCCGCGTTTGTCTAACGGAGCGATGCAGTCGCACGCGTATATGCAACGTCATTGTCACGTTGCCTCGCTCTATTACCAATCATCTACGTCATCGTTGTCAATCGCCTTCCGCTATTACTACGTACTCGTTACATCCTACTCGCAGTAGCATTCTTGAGATCATTGCGTGACTAGATGATGATGTATAATCACAAAATTACTCTCCTTTCGTTCATAAAACTGTATGGTAGAGAGAGTAATAGAGGATAATCCACTAGGCTTTATTTATTACATTTATTTAACAATTTAGTGTTTATATTTTTTATAAATAAACACGAGAGAGCACAGAGCCACAACAGGATGTTCGTGTCGTAATCTTTAATTAAATATTAAATTAATACTTGACATATGTTTCGATCTTTCATCAGACCATCTTTTCAGTGTGATAAATTAAGAACATAAATGCCGGTAATCAGAAGATAAAAAATAAAAAATAAAAACCGCAATACACGCATTGATCGCACTAGTTTTTTATCGCAATATAAATTCGAATCGAACATACATACATCCTATTTCTTCGGTGTATAATGTCAAGAAGTAAATAATAAAAGTCGAGAAGTAAAATAGATATATTGTGATGAGAAGACCTATGGTGTTCTATGAAAAAAATCATGTTGTAAAAAAGAGTCAAGTAATAATTTAATTAAAGCTTACGACACGAACCTCCTGTTATGGCTCTGTGTCCTCTCTTTTTTATTTATTGATTTATAATCATTTGAGCCTTCTGAGATTATATTTCTTATTTTTAGTCGTTTCCTTTCAATTCCTTTCAACGTATTTTTCCAAGCAAAACAAGAATTTTATACAAAAATTATACCATCTTATTGTTAGTCAAAGTGACTTAATCAAAGTGACACTCTATAAAAAAATTATCATGCCGTAATAAATAATATGAAATAAATTGAATGCAGTGTTCCACAATAATTGTATTGGCACTTGAATGTGAAAAGGAATACTAAAAACATAATATAACAAAATATCAAGAATATTAAAAATATGACAGCAAAATGTCAAAAACAAATATGCATAAATGAGAAACAGGCAATCAGAAAAATCCACGGCATTTACTTATTAAAAGCAACAGGAAAGCATTCATGCCAACCGGTCATGATCATATTTCCGCCCTTATGAATATCGTGAATAATAATATAAGTGCTATTGCATGTCTTGCGACATCGACAGCACTTTTTACTCGCATTTCGTTTCTCGATCAACAACTTTTCATACGCGCGCACGTCACGCGATTTGGCCTGTCAGATCTCGCTCTATTTTCTCTTACGTAAGCTTGGCATATCTTTCTCGCGTATAGGTATATAGAAAGCGGCGATCGAGAAGTTAACTCGACCGCTTAGTGAATCTAGCGTGCACGATGACTCGCATGATTTTACGAACATGCGAACAGCGAGATCTTAATGATACCGAAGAGCCGAACGGGCAAGATCGACTTGTAACTGTCTGGCGTCTGCACCGGCGAGCATCCGCCTTCAAGGGATTATCGGCATGCTCTCGTGGCCGTTTTGCGCTCGCGGATACGAGCGTGGACTGTGGTCACCAGTGCACTGACCTCCGATCCATTGCTGGCAACCAGCGATACCGACTACTTGCCGAGTGAAAGTATCGGGGCCCTGTGTGTACCCTCACCAGGCACACTCTCGCGCCAAACGCGTGTGAGTGATGCGTGCACGCGAGTCACGCACGTTCAACATACGATCGGGCCGACGAAGTACCACGACGCAGCATGATTTATTTTTTTTTTCAGATCGAGTGTCTTCGATCCGAATTAAAATAATGGAAATATACGTGTTGAAAACTGTTACGCAGATCCGCTGTTACATACATCGCAATTGCAAGCATATTAATACTGAGAGAAGTGTACATAAATTACTTCTTCTTACGTAAATATATTTCTCAAAAGATAGCTTCACGCGAGAAAGTGAGTCTATACAAGTCGAAAGATAAACTCTGAATTTACATAAGAAGTTTATTCTCGACGAAATTTAATAACTGTTAACACATCCATTTTTATGTAAACAAAGTACAAGTTTTATGTATTAAATCAGAATTAAAATTATGCAGTTTTACAGCTTTTAATATAAATTTTTATATTTTTAATTTGTATAGACAAACAATCTGGCAAACTTGATAAAAATTCAATATTAATAATTTATTAATACAAATAGGAAATACAATATATAAATAAACAGCGTAATAAGTATATATGCACATATATATTTAATAACTTATTTTATAATATATGATTTATGAAAATAAATACTTTCTTTACTGCTCAAAATTTTAATTTCCATACGCAATTACTTTCCATTCCACGGGCGTGTTCGTACAATTTACGATATTTTTCAACGCAACACACTTTCTATAAAACGAATGAAATATACGAACAACGATAGGGGTCTGTTCGGCCAAGCGAGATCCAAGGGGGGCCAAACGATGTTTTCTAATGAAAATCGACGGAGAAGCATGTTGTGCATATTCTTCTTGCATATTGGCACGCGAAAGAGCGCACGAGCTTTCTAACCGATTCTCGATGCCGCTACTGGTTTAATAAAGCTGGCCGATCGTTCCGGATCGGCCTGCAGATTTACAGCAGTGTCGCGGTGAAAGAGGAAAGGTCGGCGAACGAGCCTCTTTCTTTCTCTTTCTCCCTCGCTCATTCTTCGCGATTCTCCGACTGATACCGGCGTGGATGTGTGTCATCGTTGAGATATTTTACCGGCTCACGTACACGACGTGACACTATTGCAGGATTAATTCATCGTATCGCTACGATTCCATCGGGAAATATATGGCGTTGATGCGAAAGTGTGTCGATGATATGTCTATTTGGACCGGCCTCGATGTCCGATGCTATAATATTAATCGAGCAATCCATATTTGCTAGCAATAGAGCATCTACCATACAGCATCACACTCGATATGACTGATATAGAAATCTTGCAACGTATTGCGCTAATAATTACGCAAAAAATCAATGCAGCTTACGAATATGTCAAAAAGTGCTATATGCTACTAATAGATACATTTGGCAGTTAATACAATCTTCTCGGGTCATCAACACATAAATGACACAAAGTAGGGATTAAATTATGATTGAATTATTCAACTAATCGCTTGCACAATGCATCGCGCGATTATTCCATACTGTAATAACTAAAATTACGTTGTACAACTTTTTACCGTGAAAACTACCTGCCATATGCGTGATGCAGTATTTCCTGACACACACGGAAATATGATACGTTAACGCGCTAAAGTTATTACGTCTACATAACTTGTGTAAGTGTAAGTATTACAAGACTCTCTTGTGTAGGGTCACTTATAATATTTCCATCATCGCGCAATCATTATCGTAATCGTAATTACGATCGACACTTGCAGTAGAAAATTATATTTCCGCGAGTAAAATCGTTTTAGCAGCTTTAAATTGCGTTTTAAATCGAAGCTGCAGCCTCAATTAACCGCGCTGTATATTTTAACACTGACGGGCGGAAGTCGCCAAAGATCTGCAACGTGCGATTAATTATTAACGAGCTACGACCTCGATGTGCGCAGCCGATGTTTCATAGCCGGTCAAACATAATACATACATATAACAATGAATACACATCAGTCGTTTAATTCACGTTATACGTAATTAAAAAATCAGTCTTGAATTACACATCGTGAACGTAACAGTAATACAACATAGAAACTTATGAAATTTTTCTATTATTGTCTTGTAAGATCGAAAAGATATTATTATCATTGATTAAAAATGTAACACTGTAAACATAACATAATAATAGTAAACTTTTAGGTTCTATGTAAATTTTATATGAAATAACACATCGAGTTAATATTATTATACCTATATAAAAGTATTTTTTAATAAAAAAAATGTGTACTCCAGTTAACGTGCATTACTGCATGCACACCTCTTGAAAAGATCACGCAATTTTTCCCGCTTGAAACCCGTCATCATCCTGTTCTGCTTTCACCAAGAGAGCCAAGCGCAGCCACGATCTCTCATTACGCACGTGTATGCAGTATTGTGACGTAAAATTGGTGCGTTTGATGATGAAATTATAGCAGATCGTGCGTTCACGGTTGTTAACTGGGAACATATCACTATTTGCCAACGTGGTGTTTTGTTAGGCACCGAGGTTTATGCGGATTAATATTATTTAGAAAAATGGTGCATCCTTAGCATACTTATAAGAAAAGTAACTAAGTCTTTTTTTATTTTAAGCACCCACGTACATGATCTTCCTCGAGCGTAACGGATGCACATATTCATGAAACTCATCATTATTTAAATAGATATAGTTAAACAGTGTGAAAATCCTGCAATTACCAAGCCTCATTCAAAACTTCTTAACAACTTCTTCTTAAGAGCTGTTTAATATTTAGTAGCGATACATATAAACGTCTAATATGATTTTTAAATCTATTACATGTAAAATTAAAAAAAAATATAATGTTCAGATTTTTCATTCCCCATACAGAGATTGTCATGTATCTACTTTCATATGATTCAATACTGTTCCTTATAATTTAAGACGAATATCATGATAAATATTTTATATTAAAGTTATTTAAAATTTGATTAAACATTATTAAATAGAAAATTTAATAATAAAGAAAATAATAAGCATAACCCAAGAATATCACTTTACAGGATAAATTACATAACACTCTTAAGCTCATTCCCACAATGGGAAAACTATCACTCTTTATTTCAAAATAGGTAATTTTCTCTCTATTGTCTGAAGATAATAGATAAGTAAAGATATGTAATAAAAGAGAATACACAGAAAACACAAAATTTTCTACTTTACTTCGCGAAGAATTGCTAAATAACGTAGAATCGTTTCTCGATCGTCCTTTACTTTCTCGAATCCCTTTTGTCTGACGAGGGACGAGGTCATCTTTCTTTTCGATGCCATCACCTTGCAAACAGTTTCGAGAGCAACGCCCAGGCGGGGGTTTACATTCACGATGGGGCAAGAAATCGAGAAGAAGAAGAAGATAAAAAGAAAGAAAGAGAAGGAGAGGAGATATGCAAGACGAGGATAACGAGGGAAAGGAAATGGTAGAGAGGAGGTACGTACGGTCATCAGAGGAAGATTAAGAAGAAGAGCAAGGACCTCCGACAGAACCGGTCATCGTCGTCCGTTCGTCCGCGTAAACTCATCTCCCATCTCATGACGAGAGATCGCGCGCCTCGATTACTCGCGCCACGAATCTCAACGGATCGCGAGATAAAGTCGCGAGCTGAAATTTCTGTCTGTCGCCCAAACGGGTTCAACATCATCATCTCTCTTCGCTCCATTTGCCAAAATACACGACGAGTGAAGCTATAAATAATCCGTTCGCGCCGCAATAAACTGTGCATTGATTATAAATTTTATGCATGCAAAATTCCGTTTCTCAATGCAAAATTATTTCGGATGAAACTGTACGGACTCGTACAAAAATGCCGATTGCTATTTATTTGATTTTTTCCGAGCTACACTTCTTGCAGATTAATTCCTAATTTAATTAATTCTACATGATTTAATATTAATAATTTTACAAATAATAATTTCAATGTAAAGGTATTTTGCTACTTTGAGAAAACATTTCTTATTGTCAGTTCACAGTTCCATATATAGCTCCATCTAACGCGCTTAAAGTTTGTGGCCAAATTTAGAATAACATCTCAGAGCGCGATCGACAACCACTCGCACTCACAATCTCACGCATACTACATCCACAGCAATGTTGATCGAGGTTCATCGATCGAACGCACTCGGGTCGATCTTCGCGCACGAGTTCACCTTGAACAGCCACCTGATGAACGCCTACGCCGCCCACGGCAGTTCGCCGTTCATCTCAAACTGGCTCGGAAACTATCTTCATTGTTAGGAACACAACATCTCGTCTTTCTACTTCTGTGATCTTATGCAGATATCGAAGATTATGAATGAAAGTGCTTGTTGTTTAAATTAGATAGATGGAAAATTGTATCAATAAAGTCTACATCCTCTTTTGTTATTAAGCTATATCAAAATTAAAATTATTCTACAAATATACACACACATATATTGTAATTCAACACTTTATTTTATTTATATCTCTTTAGATAAGTTATATTTTAGTTTATCTAAAGAATTCGTTGCTGCTTGTAATAGTTTCACCAATAAGAACAATTTTTTTTAAATATGTTTCTTGTTAGATAAGATATAACATTCATGCATCAATATCAACTAAAGATGCAGTTTCTACATTAACCTGGAAAACAACATTGGAAAATTGAGGTCAAAGCCACATAATCGCTTAACTCATCAATAAATAACTCTCCTCAGTTTTATCTGGGTCAACAAAGCGCTATATTTCTTGTAGATGCGATCTTTCTGGTTTATCTACCCGCGAATTCATTTGTCCGTGAAGATCTGACGTAAAAAACGATCGAAGAAAACTTACTTGGCGTACGCTTTCTCCAACAGCGCCGGCCAGAACTGATCGCTATGGCGACTTTGCACGAAAGCCAATCTTCCATGAACCGCTGGTAATCTGTCGTCGACGAGAACTTCCACCCACGCGCCACACCACCACAGTCGAAACCTGAACACCCCAGCGTATTCTGCGGTCGGCGAGCCCGACGGTTCCCCACCGCTGCCGAAACCCTGGTCGGCCGGTACCACCCTGTAGAATAGACCCTTGCTAAGGTGCAACACTCCCAGACATGACACCAACCACTTGTCACCTGTCAATAAAACGGTGATATCTTACATAAGGTCCTGTTTGTAAAATCTAAATGTTCTATAAAATAAGAGCTAAAACATTTTGTCTTAAGCCTTAAGCAATTCTTGTTAGTAAGAAGTTATCCAAATTCAGCTGCTTTTTTATTTGACTTTTGTTCAATAATTTTAACAAAGATTTAATATCTTGTAAAGAAAATGAGATAATTTACGCAAGAGTCTGAGACCTAAATATTATAATTAAGAAAGATTCCAAAAGTTTTAAAAATTATTAATCTATATATGTATAACCATTTTCGCGCCGCTATAACCATTTTTAATTTTACTTTAAAATAGTCATTAATATTATCGTCTTTCCACTAAATTCTTAATAAGCGTGGAGTTTTAATTTATCGCAATGTTCAACATTCCTCAAAACATTAGCAAATTGCGTGATTAACAGAAATAAATGCTTTTTTTAAAGATCGTCGAACGTGTCTTAATGTCGTGAGAAAACTGTCTAGGATCCAAGAGCGACACAACGCTCTATCTTGCTGCATTCACTCACTTTACTTTCGTTTTCGAAGGTCTAATCGCTGATCGAGCGTTCGCTTTTACCGGCTTTTTATCATTCGACGGAAGGAAAGAAAGGAAAATGAGAAGAAATTGCTCGAACACGGATTTACATTGGCCACTTTCAATAATGACTCTCGTGTTACGTTAAGATTAGCCTTCAGAGGAACATTAAAGAAAATGTGAATAATAATAATTTAATTTTATATGCTTCTAAGTTATAATCCAAGATAATTTATTATCACTTTCTCTTATTTTCATTTATTATCATTTTAATTAATCTTAATATTACTTACTTTATTTTATTATCGTTCAATTTATTTCTTTGAAATATACCCCTCTTCTTTCTCGCTATTAAAATAATAATTTTATTATATAACCTTTTATAATTCTTTACTCCGAATACTACATTTAACTTTCCAGACAGCACAATGTCTAAAAGATGTCTTAAAGATATCTTTATAATGTCTTTTAGACATGCGTGCTGTCTTGGTCGAGATATATTCGTAATATCTCCCTACTTCGATCAAAGTTTATCGCAATCGATCGAAGGACAGACATGTCGACACACCGGACCTCGAAGGTAGATCGCCGAATTTTGCGGTGCTGCTATGTAGGTCGGTACAAATTATTACATGTCGTCATCTTGCTTGGCTGTGCGTGCTGTTGCGTACATGTTAACGGGACACCGCGCGCTACAGCGAACGCAGTTATATCTTCAGGAATGCGCCCGCATGGCTTACTCGAGGGCGCTCGACTTCCGGCGGCTCAGTGCAACACTCGTGAATTATATCCGAATCGCGGAAGAGATTACGTCGCAGAACGTTCTATGGTGCATTAGCTCGCGTTCAAGGTAAAGTCGTATTCCGTTTTAATTTCCTGAATCGGTTGTAGTCGTGAACATTAGAAGGCAGAGCAACATCCAAACAAAGTAAAATTATTATTGCAACGTATTATAATAAGCAGCAGGCATATTTCACTGTACAACGAAACTTGAAACTAAATTGGTGAAAAATTGAAGTTTATTTCAGTAAAAGTAGAACATATAATAACCATAATTAAATAAATAAAATGAATAAATTACATGATAAATTATATTTTACAGATAGGTATAACACATTTTTATTTTAAATATTATAATTAAAAATAAAAATAGTAAGTCATAATTATAATGTAATGCACTTAATAGCAGTTGAATTAATTTACACTTTTATTATTTAAAAAGGAGTTAAAAATAGAATTTCCTCCTCAAGAATGTGGAATTTTATTATACTAATCATAGCGTATGATAAAAAAGTGTCATGGTTATTATCTGTCAGTCTATACTAGTAACGACCTGAAAACTGGTTTGGTTTCCTCTCTTTGATTTGACTTCCTGTTCTAGGCAGAAATCGAGAATTTCAAGCGCGGTGGTTTATCTGTTTAACGCTAAATCACCGACATTATTAGCGAAATTATTTACCATTTTATTTGCTAATCTTGTCGCAGCGTTTATATATATCGCAAGAAAATAATTCTAATGTTTTATATGATACGTAATATTTAACAAGTGTTGCTCTATCTTCATGATTTAATAATTAGCGGAATAAGTTTTTGAGTAAGTTGCATGTTCAAGTACTTGGCACAGATGCACAAATTCTAATTTAATTAATGTATACCAAGCTCTGAATATATATATCAAATGTTATGTTTGTCGGAAGATGATTACGAGCGTAAGTTCTGACTATATAATTAAACTGTTGATGTCATCCTAGTCTATTTAATTGCGAATATTATCTACGTTAAATCATAATTATAATGTAACATCCTCTCGTTCAAAAAGTAGCGTCGACAGTATGTAACCGCTTTCTTAATTGCATAATTGATATCACCTACAAGAATTGCGACTATTACGCACGTACATTTGATACGCAACGAAGAAATGCGTTTTTTATGTCACTGCAATTGAGATTCAGTTCTTGCTCGTTTGATTGCAAAAACTACACTTGCAACATCTAAGAGTAACAAAGAAAAGTATTTAAGTTTTCTTGCAACACATATTATTTAGTTACAGGAAAAGAACGTATCTTTAAAGGAATAAAATATCTACCCCATTTTATGCACGAATATATTAAACAAAAACTACAAATTTTTCGAATAACATTTTTCTTATTGTTAGTCATTTAATCGATATATTATATTAAACGGTTTATTATTATATAAATAATAAATAACAAATTATAAAGTGATAAGTAGTTTGTCGAGATTTAAGTAACAAACGATTGTGAAAGTTTAATATTTGATTATAGACCCGTGGTAATGAACTCGCGTAACCTTTGGTCGCACAAGAAGAAAAGGAGTTAGGAAGAAGCCAAGGTTTTCAAACACACGTGTAAGAACATAACATATCATTATGTCTATCGAGGGAATTCCGTACTGTCGGGATAAGCAGGAAAGGCAAAAGCGGAACGACCAGTTCTATCATCATGCGGATGCCTTTCTTACGTAGTTTATTTATGCATATTTTACTTCGGTGACGTTTTTAGAATATATTCTTCTACTCTTCTATGTTTTCTCTTAAGTTTTCTGTCAGTTAGAGTACAATTATCTCTTATAAATAACATTCAATATACTCACCCATCTTCCCAGGAATAACGTCGAACTGAGCCGGCGCATCGCTGACGAAAATAGGCCGATTGCATAATTCCTGTAACAAAGGAAACTCTCTTTACTCTTTTTCTGGTTAGTTGACGTTAATAATTATTCAAATTTTAAATGATTATGCTTAAATATAAATTACTTGGATAATACAAAAAAAGAAATTAGAGATACAGGACATCAGCAAAAATAAAATGTTAAAATAATGAATAAAATAACAAAAGTTAAGTGCATACGCACACGTATGTGCGCGCACTTACATATACAAAGTTATTATAATTTAGAAATAAATTAGAGTCCGATGTAATTTTAATGTTAGTTATATCAAGTTATATTACATTATTATATATTTATTTATACTCTAAACTTATTGGGACGTAACACATTATTTGTCATTGCATAAAAATTCCGTTGCACATTTCCATTTATCCGGCATAATAGATCAGCGTAATGTAAAACAGGTTCTACATATTATGCGAGTTACGAAGACTATTAGTGATTCTCGTTGCATATTTTTCTATTGATGTGTTCATGATTCACTTGAGCTATTAGTGCAAGATCAATATTCCTGGCAAAATTCCTTCAAACCAAGTGAGGCAGTTTGCTTATAATTTTATATTATATGAATTTTAATTAATTAACCGACTCTGAGTACCAAAAGTTCATTATCGCAATCGTCTCATATTTGACACAATATAAGTAGTTCTGTAATGGTTGCACAATCTTTTATCGTTCGCGTGCTAATGATTCTCGTTAAAACAGAATTGTATTTATTTAATTTGAAGACAATTTCATTCCTTTAGTAGAAATCCAGCAATTGTATACTTACTAAAAATAATAATTAAATATGTATAAAGTTTGAAATAAAATAAAAAATAAATAATAATTGAGCATTTAAAAATTTAACGCTCTATGTTTATATCAAACAAAAAACATGTATATGTGAGGTACAAATACTGCAGTGTAGACTATCTTATTAAACTAAAAGCAAAGTAAAACCATATCTTATTTGCAAAATGGCTCCAGATACCCAATCCTTATAAGCTTATCGCAACTAATGAAACATTATAGAGTCGTCCGCTATAATTTGCAAAAAAAAATGTAATTTTTGTACTTATAATTCTTGCAAAAAAAAATTCATAAAATGCATTTATATTTTATTAATTTTTACTGAAATGTATACCACAATTATACAGTCCAAATAAATAATTGTTTATTAAAATAATCACGTACACGCCTCGATTATGTTACCTTGTGCCAATTGAAGAAATGCTAGATACTAACGCGAAGCACCGTATCGCAATAATCGGGGCCGTATTAAATAACTGTTCTCCAACTGTTGCATCCCGTGCTGGCGTAATACCATCCTCTTTCGGCGCGTATTTCCGGTCGGTGGCACGATCGTGACGGGAATCGCAATCCGCGAGGACGATCTTTCAGTGACTGTGTTAAAAGCGCGACGCACACCATGCATTGCGTTCTTCACGCAATTGTTGACCTTGTCGTAGGAATGTATAGCTGTCAGTGACTTTTATTGCGATCATTAGGTATATCCGACGCGACGGTGCACGGCCACGCAATGTCTCGTTCGGTAAGCAGAAAAGATCCCCGGTTACGCGTCGACGACTTCACTTGCCGCCCGCTCGTTTCTCGTTTCATCGTACAGGTTGCATAACTAACGCCGTAGGATCGTTGATCCCGCCATCTGATCCTTGCTTCGATACTCTAGAATCACGACTGTTTCGTGGACTGTTTCGAAAGATCTCATTCTGCTCAGGAGGAATAAGATTCGACAAGTTTGAAACCAGAATTTTAAATGTATCCCAATGCGGATTAGACCAAATATCAAATATCTTTATTAACAAATTTTTATGAGTTTATTATTAACATTATATATGTACGAATAAAAGTTGATTAAGAGAACAGTTATACACATTTCAGATATCTTAAATATATTGAGATTATTTAGCCCGGTTTTCTCGACTTGGATTTTCTAAACTGAGCGTATATACTTCGAATTTAAATATATTTATAAAAAATACAATATAATTGTTTCTAAAAAAAGTGCAGTAATATGTTAGTAAGATAATTGTGAAAATATCAAGATCTTGTGATGGAATGAATGGTTCCGTTAGTTTTGCTCTGACTAAAAGACATGCTGTTCCACGATTATAAGCACGCAGGCGACAGAGCTACGTGTCAAGGTTGCGAACTGTTTTCGTTACGGTTCCTAAGTTCCACGTTGCACGTCTTTCCGTTCTTTAGGAACTGGAGCGAGCCGGAGATGCTAGTTTAATTCCAAATTGCTCCCGAAGGAACGACTTCGTAGCATCAACTAACACAGGAATAAATCCTTTAATGTTCATGCCCTGATTACAAGAAAAAAGTACGTGTCATTCTCGACACATTTTTAATCGATAAAACTTTTTAACTGATAGAAAGAAACTTTGGACATATAAAGATATCAAAGTTAATTTACCTATATCTAAATTTTATTTTAGACATAAAGCGAGTAGAGTAAGATGTTAATAAAATTTATATTAAACTGTATGCATATAAGTAATTAAATAATTGTATGTACTTCTAATTAAAGAATTGTTAAGAGTAATAAAAATAGCGTTATGTTAATTAAAAAGAAAAAATACAATAATAATTTTTACTCGATCCAACTATCCACATTTATTAAATATAATCACAACATTTCGACCATTGGTTTTGATCCTTCTCAAGTGTAAATCAAAGTCATAAAATCAGTAATCCTAGTCTTTTTCGAACATCTCACTAGTCATAACATTGTGCCAAAAAACTAGTCATAAATCTAAAAGCTAAATATAAACTGATTAAAACAAGTGATAAGGAGATCACCGTTAATATAAATTCCAAGGTTTACATGTTTTGTGTGTCATATAAACGGTAAAATAATCCGTGTAACACTGTTTCAAAATTATAAAACAGCTGAAAGAAATACAATCTTACCTTCGGCCTTTTCCATTGAAACTGGAATGGCGGTGTCTGATGATAAAAGACTGATGCCTGTGTCGCTGGAAATTCTGGATCCTCCCAGAGCTCACCTCGTTTCAAGCACGAACGCTTGATTCGTTCGTACTCGCTCATTACGTCCTGAAAAATAACATGAGCAAGATAACAATTTTAATGAATTAGAAGTTAACATCATTATCAATTTAAACGATTAAATACTTATTATATTATTGATGTTAAAATCTCTATTTAATTAATAATGTAGAAGAAATACAATTTAATATTTAGATCTTATATAAAATCACAAGATTATAATTGTAATGTATTTTAATTTATCCTTAATTATATTGATCAAAATAAGTTACATACACACACATGCACATGATGGTTATTCCCTATATATATAATTAAAACTATTTGGAATTTTCATGAAAGTAATTTTAGCTGTCTATAAGTGCGTACGAAGACAGAAACTTGGTACCCCTCCTTCTCGACAGAGAACTTCCTAGTTAAGTTAAATTAAAAGATTACGCGATCTAATTAATATTAATGGCTCGTTACTAATAGAGGGTGAGAATTTAACAGTACCTCTAACCGCATATATCGTATCCTCATTCTTCTCTCCATCTCATCTCGTAATTAAGCCACAAACAAAGTAAGAGAAGCTCAAAAACTCTACCGCAGTGCGGTTCTTGCGACGATTAATAATACGCATTAGCAAATGTCGACGTTAAAATCGCACGAGAATATTATCAACTTCCTAAACATTCTCAGGCAAAATAATACTGGTATGTACATTTGAAAAGAAACTCGCTGGAGAACAAACGAACGTAATTCATGGATAGGTATCAAGAATTCACGATATCTTGCAAATCTTCATTCTAAAATAGTATTTAAAAAATGTTAAAAACTCTCTCACGTGTGTCCCAATGATCCTCTCCAAGAATCTTAAACACGTAGAATCTCCAAGATTGTCCAAGAATATTAATAGTATAAGCGCGCTTTTAGAAAATATATCGCCGCAGCGCGTACTAGTTTGACATTTTTCGGAGGACGTTTAATATTCTTTTGCATATCCTTTCCCACGCCACAAGCGTACCTCGTTGACCTCCATAGATCCCTCGATAGCGCTCTGAACGACCGACTCGCAAAATTTTGCCTCTCGCAAGGTAGATGCGTCATTGCTTCTAAAAATCTCATAATAACATCTTGTCAGCCAAGCAAGAGCGACAAATCACTTTCACAGATACCTATAATATTCGCGCATTTGTTAATCAACGGCGCATTTGCGACCTCGATGCGCGTGTCGATAAAGGTTTCAGGCTCATCGAGCACATTATATCCAGGTCGACACTCTCTCCTCGTCGAGTTTTCACCATCGCGATGCCGAACGATATTCCTTTTCTTTACGCGGTATTTGGCAGGAAATAAAAGTCATTGACACCTCTTCACGAGTGAAGGCTTTCGGAATGAATTACAGCGATTAGCCTCGCCTACCGCGTCCGTAACACGTGACTTTATGCACAGTTTTTCAGCCGGTCTAACCGGTAACTCGTATCGACGGTTTACACCAAGCTTATAGCGATGATGTTCGCTCGTCTAATGGACTTAAGCGATACAGCGTTAACGCCAACGCGAAATTAAGAAATATCCTATCGGCGGCACACCGGATATTCGCGCGGAATACACATTCGCCTGGAAAACACGCGCGCTACACGTAACCTGGGAACCTATTAATATTAATGTTCTCGTGATTGTTAACACGTTCGATACTTATTCTATTAATACCTCGTGCTTATGTGATAAATCAACATAGGAACGAGGAAGTAAGAAAGGAAACGTTTTATGTACAAATGTAGAATATTTGTTCCTTCACTTCTAAGTCATCGTGGAATGAATATTAGTCACTCATTTCAAAATGTTATCATGTAAAAAATGTTTTAATATAATATTCGCAAAATATGTTTTTATATTCTATTATTAGAAATATATATAGAACGTTACGTCCATTCTTCAAGTAATGAAAATCTAAAAAGAAGATTTTATTTTATTAATTACTAATTAAATTATATACATCACAACTAATATAATTTTTAACTTAAAATTCTATTCAAACATGTTCCATTCGAAATTTGTAATATTCTTTCCTGAACCTTAGTTTGAAAAATTCTCTTTTCGCAATATTGCATAGATATTAATTAAAATTAATTAGTTATAATTTTAAAAATTCGTTATACGAAGCATCAACACGATATTATCACTTTGTATATTCGAAATATCAATCAGTTAGAAACAGACATCCACGCTCATTCTATCCTCACCTCTTCTCGTTGCGGGATAAATGTCGCCATCAACAATGATTGGCCATTGAATCGTTTCTGCGACGGAGGAGATGTCCTCCACGCCTCAGTGAGCCGTAACACCGTCATTATATTTTGCAACGGTCGTTGATAACATATTTTCACCGCGTAGGCGATAATGCGGGAGAAGGTGTGCGCGCGTGGTCGTGAAAGCGTCACGATTGCGAAATACTCAATTACACTCGTCGTGGCGCCGCGTTCCGGTTTCGACCATTGTTCCGACGCCAGCTAATTCCACCAACGTAGTGCACCAATTAAGATCGTAATAAAACGGCAGCGGATAATTAGCCCGGGCCAGAGGTCCTTCTGCCGCGCTCATTCGGCACGAAGTCACCGCGTTTCTTTCCGTATCTCTTTCTCGGTGTCCCTCCTCCCTTTTGCAATATCGTTTGCAAGCAATCCTGTTTTGTCGCGTGGAATTGCCTTGGCATACCAGGTAGAGGCGTGCCATTTTGCATTGTCGTCGCCTGACAAAGAGCTATACGTCTGAGCTACCTCTTTCGTAACAGATCGATCACGGGACAGTTTGATGTTTTTTCGCTGCACCTGCACTGCGATAAATTATTTGCGGAAGTCAATAAGCGTGTCTCGCACTCGAACGTTTTCACAATATTTTACATTCACTTCTCGCAATTGGATTAATGCCGTTTTACTTATAATAACCGGATAACTGTAAAACCGGTAATAAGATTAATATTAGAAAGTTTTAATCAGTCTCTCGCGAGATTGTCAAGATCAGTATATTTCTAGAATAAGAAACAAAAAAAGTCACCATAAAGTGAACATTTTTGCACGAATCTCGAATAAGGAAGTGCTCACCGAAGAAATCAGCTTTGCGCGTTTGCTGTTTCGTATATCTCGAAAATGGCCCTTAATCTACGTTTCCGAGCTCAAAGCCATTTTATCTGCCCAAGAGCAGCACGAGAGGTACGGTTATAATGACTGAAATTGCGGAAGGCCAAGGAGTACTATCGTGGATCCGCAGTCCACGTCGGGTGAGGTAAGCCATAAAGGCTTTCTCGACAACCACCGACACACCGCGTAGTGGTCCGTGCGCCTCAAGGCCGCGAGAGAACCAAGCATGAAACTAGTTCGACCGGTACGAGAGTATATGGTAGCTATTATATACCTAACGTGTATAGTAGATCGTTGCAAGTATTCGCTTTAGCGGAAGGTGGTTGCTCAGGAATCCACCGCGTAAAACGCATCGGCTTCGGATACGTCTTCTAGATGCCATTCGAGAAATAAGACTAGACATCGACATCCATCTTTCCATTCATTTCCACACTATCGGTCATTAGTCGTTCAATTCTTTGACCATCAAAAACGTTTTAGAATTTTTTATGGAATGATTCAATCATGACTCAATCAATTTTAATTTAGCAAACATAATCTTTCAAAACAATTTGTTTGGTCGTGCATATTATATATTTACTAATTATTATTTTTAAAAAGAGAATTTTTTAAATTGTAGGTACTTATATGCAAACATATACATTTTCATACTATGAATAAAAACAATTTACCGTAAAAAAAAATATATAGATATATCTGCGCAAGCGAGCGCGATCGTTGATGACTAATCGTATACTTTCTACTGGTCAGAGAATTTTTACACCAGGCTTGCATACATGGCCTTGAGAGTCAGGCGCATCCAAGCGGAGTGCTCGCAGGGCGAAAAAGCGTGCTCCTTCGTCGTGACTCTGCAAAGTGGCGAATGATCGTGCGGAAATATGAGAGCTTTTGAGTTCTTCCTGTCGCGATTCTTGACACGTCACTCTCCGTAAGAATGTTTTAGATGTACGAGTCTCTCGGATGGAAGAATTTTACGTCGGTCACGTGTTCCAAAGGCGTACTATTATGTTCACTTTGCTACAAAACGAGCAAGGCCGATCATTTGATCGGCGTACAGATTGATCGCCAACGACTAAGCTGATCAAGCGCGCAAATGCAAATTTTTTACAAAAGGTAATTTACAAGAAGCTTGAATTCACAGAAATAAATTGTAGCGTATTAAGAACATCAGTTATTTTATATAATAAGAATTTAAAAAATTATGTTCTTGACATTTGTTTCATAAAAAGAGAAATTTTAGAACGATAATATATGTTAAACGTTGAATTCTTTGCACTCTTAACGTTTGCACTTGTTTAATATTAAGAATTTTTTAATTAATCTCTGTCCAATTCTTATGTCACATTATAAAAACAAAATTTAGAATTAATCAAAAATATTCAGCACTAACTACCATATGAGAAATAGCCAAAGCATACTTTTAGAAGAATATCTTTATACTAAGAGTTACTTTTAAATTATCTGATTCAGCAAAAGCAGCTGATTTTACGGAGAATCTTATCTTGGGCATAAAAATGACTTCAGCTTTGACAATAAAAATATTTATTAGCTTTATTAACGTTATTCCCTTGATATAGCGACTAGGCCGAGATGCATGTCTATATAACGGTACTTAACAGCGAGCACACTCTGTAACCTCATGAACTGTGACCCTAATTTCCTCCTCTCTACTATAACTCGCTCTATTTTTTTCCCTTCACGATTATGCCGCCTCCGTAGATTCCGTTGCCTAGCTCATCAAAACGTCAAATAAGTTGCTTTGCTATTACGTAGCATGGATTATGAAACAATATAATGATCCACCGTTACAGATTAGAAGAACTAACTCTCGATTTCTCATATACAATTTCATCTTTTTGAGAAATAAGAGAATAGCTTTATCATTCTTAGTAAATATTCGAAACTAGACATACTGATATTAAATAAATATAAAAATCATTCAAACTGATATATGTTTGTATAATTTAAAATTTTTATCATATTATCTGTTTTAACATTAAGACTTATTTTTAAAAATTGTCTGTATAAAGAGAGAGAAAGAGAGAGAGAGAGAATTTAAATAAAATAAATAACTTTATACTTGAGTATGATAAATTATCCTGAGTTTCTGAGTATCTTTCGTTGAACCCTTATTGTTGCTTGTGCAATGGTATTTCAAGGTGCGTTTACGACCGCAAATAAAACCGAGCACTCGTGATGGTTCCGTACCACCAGCACAAAGCGAAACAGGAAAATGACGGTAATTTCGATTACGCATAATTTGTCGGATCCTGCTGATTGCACTGTCTCTCGGCAAAAGCACTTTCTCTCCTTGATCCAAACACTTCTTGCTTTTATGAGAACTGTTCACTGCAATTCGAAACGGTGTTCCGGCGTGATTTTTTAACGTCTCAACTTACTTGGAAGTCGAGCGTAATAACGTCTCGCTTTAGCGTCACCTCGGATAATCGTTTCAATCGATTTTCCTTCCGATAAAACGACCTCGCGAATATGGTTTTGCATAATCGACAATTCACGCGCGTGATTTCCCTACCGGAAATCCGAGGCATGACACTTCCGCGACGCCAGATTCAGCATTTTCACTCGCGCGGTGCGAAACTAGAAACTTAGAAAGTTGCCACCTAGCGTATTCAAATGTCTGGTAATACAGAAAATCGGGCGAACGCAAGAGCGTTATTAATCTTTTTGAAGCGAGAGAACTTTGTAGAGGTAGAACCTGCAAGACGGAAATTAGTCATTTAAATTAGAAATTTCGCTGATAAGCTCCTAGCAAAAGAAAGTTTCTGAATAAAATATGGCGTGATAGTAAATTACTTAAAAAATAAATGTTGAAATATCTTTCCTATATTAACCTGTTAATTTTTATCACATTTATCTTTCAATTTAAAGTAGATTGTCATTGTTATTATCTAAAATTGATATAAAAAAATATTGAAACTTATAAAATCTACAGACACCCAGTACCTAAA
Source organism: Leptothorax acervorum (assembly GCA_035220615.1). Lineage (NCBI taxonomy): Eukaryota > Metazoa > Arthropoda > Insecta > Hymenoptera > Formicidae > Leptothorax > Leptothorax acervorum. The sequence goes on from JASTWQ010000086.1 coordinate 3,179,484, forward strand.
TAATCTTTTATTTTCAATTGTATATATGTATGCATACATATACATATATACCTAATTTATAATTACATAATAATTTAAAAAACTGATCTAAAGAGAAAGTATATTAAATTATTATAGATTTATTTTATCATTGTGGCACATTATTTGGTTGTAACTAGCATCAATATTTATATAACACTTCGTTTAACTCATCAGCGTGTTTCTAACGGCAGAATTACACGATGACATCAAAAGTGAATTTACTTGTAAGCACTCTCAATCAACGTAACGTGACAGCAAAGCACATAATGCACAGAGTGTTTTAAATCTGCTTAGACTTTCACCCTTACTTTCATAAACAATTTCTTTGATTAACGGGAAATAATTTGATCATAGAAATATCAAGGTAGCTATAATTTTGTTAATTATAAATGATTCAAGATTAAGTGTTTTGCAAACTAATTTTTGTTTTTGCACGTTCTCTGTAATGTGCTTTGGTGTTAACAACGAGCGTTCAAGCCCTCCTGCTCGAAGTAGTTCATCCCGTAATTCTTTGCACGGGGTCTTTCATTTGCGATCCCTTCGCACGATAATCAGACAACCCGTAAGCAGCCGCTCGTGCTCCCACTCCCTTGACAAATGCCGGAAATTTGTGCAAGCGCCTTAACGTTATCGTCTGGTCGATCGAGGAACGCGACTCTTGATTTTCCACGCGCGTCTACTACCTTGCCACGGTCTGCAGATCTTTTCGTATATGCACTTCTATGCCAAGTCTGGTGTACCAGTGACGAGGCTTTCCTCAACTTATCTCTATGATAACCTCCATGTATTACCATAGCCTTCGGTAAGTTCAAGAATTTCTTAACTTCAGAAAGCAAAACATCGAATATTGCGTGCAAATTATTATTCAAAGTTATTATATTATATACACAATATTTCGCAATAAACAATATTAATTTATCATACTGATATTTTAAATTTTAAAATGTGATTTTGATTCGACAGATAAATGTATCAAAAATGCTTATAAAATTACGACTCATATAATTTCGAATAAATATTTTAAGTAAAGATATATTAATATACTGTAATTCAATTTCATAATTAAATAAATAATGTATGAAATATAACTAATTCACTTCTCACAAGAATGTAAAATTTTATTAAAGATTTATTTCTATATTATGAAATCGGGTTCAAATATTATGAGATTTTCCAGCTTTATTTGATTTACCCGGAAGTAACAATGAGAATATTTTCTCTCCCGGTAAAAATTTCGTTGACACTCATAAAATATTATGAAATATAAATTAACGATACTCTTGCATCAGCTTCATGATTTCACTTAACACTTCTGCAAATCAATCTTAAAGCTAAACTAGTTCTGGTTTTCTTTTTTAGCGCACTTCCAACTTCCATTTGAAATGGTTGGATGAATCAAATACGAACGATAAAGCAGTTATTTATGAGAAACAAATTACATTGGTAATGCAAACGCCATCGCGATACTCGCAAGAAGTCATAAATCGTTGTTTTCTTCGAAATGCATGCTGCTTAATTCCATTTCGCCAGCACTCGCAAACGGATCCACCTACCCCGGCATCATAGTATCTTTTAGCTGACACTAATTTCATCACGAACGGATACTGATTTACGGGGACTCGCCCAACGAGTCGAGTTTCCTCGGCAAGGGATCACTTAGTCGTTTTTCTGATGTTCCTTAGCGGGGTTGCCGCTCTCTTCACGATCATGCTCGAACTCTTCACCGAGATTCCTGAAACGTAGAGCTACGCTCGAGTCTACAATTGACTCCTTCGACCCTGAACGATCCTCATGTTCCAAGAAACACTTTCTTCAAACAGCTCAAGATCGATGACTAATAATTTCCGTAATTTAACGCGGATCTATCAATATATCTAAATTGATTCATCGTGTTTCAGTTATATTATACATAAGATCCTATCGTTTCTCTATAAGTCTTATCTATAATATCTCTCATATAAATCTTATGTTAATTTCTCGCGTATATCATACATGTGATAAGATGACTCAAGTTGTCATTGTGCAAAATTACTCAACGTGATTAATTACATATACGCTAGACTATATTTAACCGATCTTGAGACATTGTTGATCTTAGGTACCTAGTTTTTTAATCTCCTAAGTGTCGAAAATGACTACTCATTTGTACAGTAAGGTGCATTAATTCGCGTGGTCATATATGAGGCTTAAAGGTCCGCACATACATACACACACTTTTATTGCATATTCGTGTAGCTTACCTCGAGAGCGTTTCAAAACACTATAATAAAGTTATTTTTCGTTAAGAATTTCCTGAGATATAAATTTTGTCATATATATGAACCACGCGAATTAATGCACCTTACTGTACAAATGAGCGGTTATTTTCGACACTTAGGAGATTAAAAAACTAGGTACCTAAGTTCAGCAATGTCTCAAGATCGGTTAAATGACATTTCAACGTTAAATATTTATCATGAGATAATTGATGACGATATAGATATTGAAGAGTTATTAAACGAATTTAAAAGAAATATTATATATAATAATTGAATGCAAACATTTGCTGTAATGTGCAGTATAAAAATAAATAAATATATTTTGTAATTTTCTTTGAACCATGGTTACTATTTATTTAACTCTTCTTGCATAAATTAAACTACCGGTAAAAAAGTTCTTTTACATTATTTTAAAATAATCCAAAAATAAAAAATATGCTAGTCCGATCCAATTTTATCAACATTGTAAAGAATTATGCATGTTTTTTAAGCAATATCTTTAACAAATTTTTTTACAAATCAAAACCTACCCCCTCCCCCCCGGTCGATTATTATCCAGACCTGGAGCAAGACCATAGTGCCGCCCGTTTACCTGACATTTACATCAGAAAATTGAAATTAACTGCTCTTACTATTTCCTGAGATAAAAAGTACACGCTATATACAAATTCTAACGCAAATAATTAATAGTGAAAATTTATTGCAACAAACTGTTATTTCAAAAACTAGATACGGTTTTTTGATATTTTTTTATCGAATCGATGGAATGAGAAGGAACAAGTCGGGATTCTTCGATGTCCTTGAGTTCGCTTCGAGTTCATCGTATCCCTCTCTGCTTCGAATTGCAATTCCTTCTTGTCTTGTTCCTCGCATCAAGCAATACTCACGTCAAATTATTTTCACTGCCTAAGATAAGTTCACATAGCTATAAACCCAGGATCTGAAGATTCAATGCATTCCTACATAGTTTGAAATATAATTATCTACATTTATTGTAAACGATAAGAAATGGTACGAATTCTACGAATTCAGCGTTTACAGAAATGTACAATAAATTTTCACAATATAAAGAGAGATAATTACCGTAAATACTATGACGACACGACCGACCAAGAAAATCGCAACGCCTACACGAGAATGTAAAACTCGAGTCCCGTAACTTGACATGTACAAGGGCCGCATGTATTCCATTTATATAGCAATACACGGCTAATGTATAGCGGATTAATAAATCTGGAGGCGACGCAGGACGTTCTCTCGTACCTTGTACTTTAGTTTAGCTCACAGAGAACGAGAAAAGGCCGCATTTGAGAATTAAATGTAAATTCTAAACATCAACTAGAATGCAGCTTTATCCGAAGGTATTTCGAATATAACTTCTCTTCAATTTCGTATGCTTCGTCGGCTAAACTACTTTGTGCACGAGTACGTGACACGTGCGCACATATATACATGTTAATGTACGTTAGTGTTGGACATCGGTCTCTCTCATCGATACTCCCGTACGTGCAACGTCTGCGCCGTTCGTAATTTGTGTGTTTCGAGGTCGCGGAGAGAAGAAGACCCGGTTTCGCAGGAGGCAGAGAATCTCGCAGCAGCGCCAGCGCAAAGAGGTAGAAACGCGCCGGTCGACTTCGAGGTTCCTCGACCATGTCGAGAACGCGAAGGAACAGGTGAACAGGTCGCCCCCCCTCTCTTTCTCTCTCTCTCCTCTCTCTCTCTCTCTCTCTCTCTCTCTCTCTCTCTCTCTCTCTCTCTCTCTCTCTCTCTCTCTCTCTTTCTCTTCGTTTCTTCGTTTAACAGCTGTATTATCTTTTGGCGCGCATTTTGCTGCCGCGAAAGTGCAACGAGCGGTTAGTGCAAACCTACGTGACGTCAATGTGCTGATTGCTGGGGTAGTGTGTAATTGATTCAGTCAGATGCCATAATTATATGAGGGAAATTCATCGAGTGAAACGCGAAAACATCACGAGAAACAAACATTATTTTAAGAATATAGTTATTACGCGTTTTCTTATGTTGTTTTCTTTATCAAAATTTAATACGATAGAGATTCAGAAGTAACAATAAAATCTCTTCGTTGTATGTTTTAAAAGAAACAGATGTCTTAATCGTCTTCTCTTTTCTATAGGACAACATTTTTGGACGGTAAAAGTATTACGAACACATACCTATACTTCTGTAGTATATAGAAGTCTGTGATTACGACCCACAGATTACACTACACGGATGTTCGCTTATAAGGTAGAGATGACTGACCTAAGCTAATGGACTTCAAAACGGAGTTTAAAGATGTAGGTAGGGATTTGCGATTTATGGGTGACACATTCGAAAGTAAAAATTCTTCAGAGCCGTATGGATTCTTTCACAATAGCGATGTTCTACGTTCACTGGCAACATTATAGTAATCCATGTTAAGTGCTAACAAAATTACCGAGTTGACTCATACGCAATTACTGAGACAGGAAAGAGCTCGGAAGTATCATTCACACAAGAGTTTGCTTTTCTAATAGTTAGCTATTAACTAAATTAAAGAAACACATTTTTCGCGGATTTTAATATGTAAAGAAATATGAGACAATAAACATTATTAACAATCTAACTTAAAATAAGTAAAAAAAGTGCAGAAAAAAATTGACGTGCAGATAAAATTTTAAAACTCTTTAAAGCTAAAATTATTTTTATACAATTTAAAATATTAGAAATTGATTTATAGTTTTAGAATCTCTCACTGAAATATACTTTTTATAAATGACATAACCAAATAACTTGTCATTAATTAATACAAACATAGTTGCACATAAGATTGAGAACTACTGGATTATGAAAGCAAAAATCGTGCGTCTTTCAAATATACATACCTATATGTATATATGTACATACATATTTCATAGAAATTATGATAAATGGAATGAACAGTGTGCGTGTTTAATGTTTAAAAAAAATGCACGCCGCTACGAAGCGTAACGACCTCATGAAAACACTTCAATAGAAAATGTTCTATTTTACTCCTATAGTTACTCCTGTAGTTTAAATATACAGAAAATCATATATTTTAATCTTTCATTCATTAATATCACAGGCAATTTGCAGTAAAAAGTGATTCATGACATCAATCTATCATTATAAAAAAAATACAATACAATCTAATTTTAGAATCACAATTCAGATAAATAATTTTCTTTCAATCAATAATCTTATATGTCTTATACGAAGTATTTTCTCATGTACATTACATATATTATATATATAAAGTATTAAATGCTTAGATTGTAATAAAATTAAAATTAATCAGAAGGTACATTTTGTGTATTTTGACAAAGATCCAAGATTTCGACAGTAAAGTGAAAACTACTAATGTTTCACTATGTTAATATTTGACTTCGCACTTGAATTACCATTCGTGTTTGCATGCCACGTGGGGTCCAATAATTTCCATTTCACTAGTTGGATTCGGTGCAAACAGAGCGAGATGACTTTCTCGCAAAGAAATCATTCTCGTCACATAGTGCGCCGCACCTTGCTAGAAATTCCGTAGTAAACTATCGATATATAGAAACGGAGAGATGTGGGCAGATGAAGAAGGCTTTCGTAAGAAAAGTTGAAACTACCTTTATACATAAGCGAAAAGAAATGTGGGCCAGCGTTTTCGAAATAGAGCCTAGATGAATCACCAAACTTGTACACGAGATAAAAAACAACGTCTCTGATTGTGAGCCATTAATATTTTACACATAAAAAATTCTAAATTGTATCATTGTATGTGATATTCATAGATATAATATTAATTTATTAGATATATGTTATAATTAATTTATAAAAAATAATTGAAGCAAAATGTACCAAATTCCTCGAATACAATTAATTTATAATTACTTTAGATAAAATATTGAAGATTATATAAGATGTATAATTGTTTTATAACATGTACATTGTTATTTGTTATTTTTATAGTAATATTAACAATACGCTAGCACAAAACAAGATTTAAAACATAACGAAAGTTTATACATACTTATCTACTTAAATATACCTTAATTTAATAAGAATTAATTCAAGATTAGATGAGCAAATTGAAAAGTTAGAAGCTTAGATAGGCATCAATAAGCCTGTTGCATTCTCGCACGTACTTTTGACTTAACATACTCACGTTAACCATCCGTAGTCAGGTTTCTGCAGCTTCTTCTAGAATATCGCTTCGCGCCAACAAGGCTCGAGTATCTCTCTTGAACCCTTGCTGCGTAGCCAACACTTTATCACTTATATTATACCAGAGGAGAGCGTCTTCATCCAGCACTCGATATCGAGACACTCCGCGCACTTACTGTTAAGTTCGCGCGCTACCGGCCACTCCGTGGATCCCCTGAGTCGCACGGACGATCGCGTATCTCGTCGCGGAACGTGAGCAGAAGGTGCCGCGCCGTCGAGATTTCCGGCGGACAAATGTATAGAAAACAATCAGATCTGTTTCGGAGAGCGAACCGAGGCGCGAGAGAGCGCGGCCCCGCGAACGGAGCTGCTCTTCTGGTACCGACTGACTACAACCGACTGGCTGAATTGGTGACTGACTCTGCGCCGGCTACCCGCGCCATGGACTGCCACTCGTGGATCCGAAGCCGATCACCACCATCCTGGCCAGCCTTCCTCCTCCTTCTCTGACCGTCGGGCTACCGCCGGCGATCCACCAGCCACTCTCTTTTTCTCTCCCTCTTCTACTCACGAACGACCGCGTCGCCGTCTCTTTCCTCGTGGCGAGGAAAGAGGCTGAGTATAGTTTAAATAACTAAAGCATGATACATTTATAGAGCGGATAATTATTTTGTCTGTGCAATCAGCTGATTGAGTTTTGATGCAGCAATACATTACGCAACCTCGCATAAAAGAGTTGCGTGTTTTTCTTTCTGAAAGATGCATAAACCGTATCGGGAGAAGTATCTGTATATTTGTATAAACACTAAGAGAATTAGTAACTAATTAAATATTATACACAAATGTTTAATAAAGTACGTTTATATTTATACAATATGTATGTATACTTCAAGGCTTTGTGAGAATTAATCATAATAAGAAATATGATTAAAAATCTAAGAGCATTATCCGCAAAATATTTTATGATTAAATTATTTTTTAATTTAATTCAATTTGACATCATCCAAAAATATTATATTCTGTACCTGTTACACACAGACTGTCACAGACACACGTTTTAATCTTTAAAAAATTTTTTATTTTTTTCTCTTCTCTCTCTTTTATTTTAAAATTTACTTATATGCTGTAAAAAGTTAAATATCAAAATTACGTTTCACGAACGTGTAATTTCAAACGCCAAACAGATCTGCATAGGAAGAGGTCAAGGCGGAGAGGAAAGCGTGGATCTCAATTATGGGAGCCAAATGACAGGATTCCCGAAGAAGTTCTACGTGATCCAGGAAACAATGGCGCGTGCGATCAATGACGATACCAAATCGTTCGCTATGACAACGTGATTTCCATCTATCGATGCCGTGGAAGCGGGTCGGTTTCGTTTCGGTCGCGAAGTGGAAAGTGTGCGAGAGAGGAGCGGGTTGTTAAAGAGGAGCGGGAGGAGAACGGTTGAAGAACACAAGAACCGATCTCGAAGAGAGCGACGGAGAGACCCGATCATAGCTTGGAGGTATACAGCCTGTTCTGGTGAAAGCTTGTGCACGTTGACTTTACTCGAAAGGTTCACTCCGGCATCATGCCAGAAACTGTTCTCTTCATCGAACCGTAGTAACTAATTTAAAATTCACTTTATGGAATCCGCACTGGATGTCTTCATATTTTCATCATTTCACAATACACGACATTAAAGTTAGAAACATAGCAATATTTATCTCTTCTTCTATATATTGGTAGTTATTTATCTCTTCATATACGAGTTTTATATATCTCTGTCTTTGATGTTTAATATTCTTCTTCACTTTTATTATAACGTAAATAATCTGTCTTTTCTTTTCTATGACATTTATTTTCTCCTGTATTTTCAATGTTAATTATATTATCGAAATAGCTTCTGTAATTTGAAGAAAGTTTTCAATTGTCATTGTAATTCAGTATAACGATCAGCATGTATGTATAATTCAACAATCAACTAAGCAAGACTCATTTCTTTTACAAATTTCTTGTCTTGCATGCTTGTAATAATAATGATAAAATTGTTAAAAACACGTACTGAAAGCAACAATAAATAAAATAATAAATTCAGAACACTGTATTTTCAGAGTGTGATAAGTTGGAGAATGCTAAGTGAGAATTATCTCTGGTGGGTACTGGGTGGCTTCAACAAGAAAGGTATATACTTTGTCGACATCTAACGGGTGTGTCTGAAGACCGTTTTAGTAGCCGAGATAAAATACCTTTTGCTCTGGGATATCACCGACAGAGCAACATTAAATAATTACTGTTGATGCCCTTATATTTAATAAATAATACAATAAATTTATACATGTAAAATTATTATTTTATATTCAGAAATTATATATATATTCAATATCTCTAAAAATATATCTTCCAAATTCTCATTTCTTTCATATTCATTGTCAGACAAGCTCAGACAAGCTCTCCGCAATCACATTTTTTACTGTATATATTAGCAATTATCATAATTGTTCTAACTTCAATATTACATGTTTTAAATCTGTATTTGACATATCTAGTTCTGATATTCTTCTAAATCTGCGCTAATTCATTTATCTCATTTTAATAATAACAATTTAATAATCAACAATTGATTACTTTAGCACTCTTCAGTTTTTGGGTCTACTAGCCCAAAGATTAGCAGATATATGAAAGTATATCCATATAGCTAAAGAGTCTTCAGTGATATATCTCGTCGATGACCACAAGCACCATGCAGGTAGACCAGGTTTCAAGCACGACTGAAAGATGGCAACTCCGTGTCAATTTAAACAACAGATCTATAATAAAATTCCCAACAACAACATTCTTCAAAAATGACTTAAATTCTCATAATCACGAAGGCCCATTTCCTCTCGTTTATGATTGCTTTAAAATTTTTGGGCTGTAAACGCTTAATTATTGGAGGCTTATAAAATCACGCCGCATAGATGATCGCGACGGCACTTCTGATGAATAACCAGCTCGAGAGCCGTCCGATTGTAATTTAAAACGACGGATGCTAACTCGACTAACGGTTCGAGAAACGGCGCTTTTGGCAACGCTCGCGCACTGTGGAATTTCACGAGTAGGTATCCTACGCGAGATTCCCCGCGCGATCGTAACGCGCTAACGCGCCATCCAGTCCGGACCTTTACGATCGGTAACGCGTTGCCTCTCATTAACGTGTAATTTATTCAAGAGGAATACAGAGAGGCGACCGACGGCATTGCCACCCGCGGGCCTCGATGGCTCGCGGCTTCGCGCTCACTCGCGCCGAGAGCTTGCGCTCGTGGGAGAAACTCCGTGGAGAAAAAAAAAAATTCATAAGATTCTGGAGATCGTCGGCGAGATAACAGGCCGTACTGACGGAAACCCATGGAATACGATAATCCGACTTGACATTCGTTATCCCACTGCTCCTCACGATTATTTGGGCTCCCCGTTACAACTCCCACTGAGCGGCTCTCTCTCTCTCTCTGAGAGATGCACACATCCAATTAATAATCTTCTAATTCCTCATCGAGCCTACTGAATGCTTCTGCCACCGGAGATTCAGTAAATTATCGCGTTATCCCGTTCTACAAGATATGCGAGGTATATCGATAAATTCTAACGAACGCGAGAAAGTTATAAGTTAATTATGAACGCGCTTGCTTCTACGGATTCCTCATTATTTGTATATTAATTACATAATAATATAACTTTTATATTATGCAATATATAAGATTATGCTTTACTCAATTTAATATAAAACTTCTTTTCAAATTTAATATTTTTATTTATATTAAATTCTCTGTAAAGTTAAGACAGTTAGTACTTCCATTTTAAAAAGTCTCTCTTGTATTCTAAGACCCCCCCCCCCCCCCTCAATTCTTGACTAAACTTCCTATTTTCTCCCGAACTATCGTAATTCTTACAAATATATTTCCCAATAATAATGTCCAACAACATAATCTACAAGCTGACTGACGTTATTGCAATGCTAAATCTACAATCTACAAAACATTCTATCGATATAACACCCTTATGTAATATGCTGCCCGATAATGATTTGCATAGAGATTATGACGTCACAGCGAATGAAAATTGTGATCTTTTTTACGCTCGTAAAATCGTACCCCGCTATAACGATTTCGGAAGTGCAACTCACACGTAAAAAGAATTTAACGTGCACTTCTCGCGCATCGCACACAACGTACACACCACGGGCGCGTCCCCATTATCTTCGGGCGTGCCGAGAGGAAGATGCCTCCGGCGGTTCTCACCGTGCGACGAGAAAGACAAGACAACGGTAAGCGGGGTATATGACGGTATGTACACACTTCGGGAACAGTTATATTCGCGCACGTACCAACGACCCTTATTTATGTCGTCGCCGCAACCATCGTCGACGGAGAGAGACCCTACACCGGTCGTCCTCCTCGCCCTTTTCTCGCCCTTCTGCCTCCGCCTGTTCTCTCTCCGCGCATTATCGGGCGGCAGCGTGCTTTTACGGTCGGCGTATATCAATGGTCGGCCTAAAGGAAGATCCATGGAATGGCGATGCTGGCAGGTAGGGCCCCGCGCGAGATGGTATGGGGGGGGGGGGGGGGCCGTGACAATGCCCGGGATATAAAAACTTGCGTAAAGCTGTCCCACTTACGTGGGACCCCGCGGGATCCGCCGCCCGTGCTGAATGGGGCGCAATAACCTTTTATTTATCGACGGCTTAAACAGCGACCTTTCGCGTCGAAATTGAAGCCGCGCTGAAGATCGAGAATGTCTTTCGCCGAGTAAGAGACTGTGGAGCGAGTGGAAATCGTTTCCCTCTCTTGGTCGATTCAATTACACGATTTAATAGCGTGCTCGATCGCTTTGTGCGACTTCTGCTGTGCCACCATTATCGCGCCCTTTTTTTTAATTACATGCTCAATTACGCTAGGTATTCGCCCGGATTCCAAGTGATTCCGCAGCGCTGTTCACGTCGAGGAACGTTGTGAAACGCGAAACGAACAACAGCTTCACCTGGCATCCCGGTCATATATGTCCCGATATCTTCAAAAATCTAATGTATATTATTTTTCATTATTATAATAAATCAGCCGATCGCGCGAAAATTGGGAAGCGAAAAATACAATAATAGCTTTAACATTCCAAAGATTTTTAACGAAAACCTTTTAAATTTTATAACTTTTCCTTTTTTATGACTTTTCTCCTGCCTTTTTCAAAAAGTTAATAATTATAACATAATGTACCGAGAATTGCTATACAATCTACACATATCACCGCATGTTTATCTTTGAATTATTAATAATTATTAAGCCAAATCTATCATTCTTTCTCAGAAAAACTTTGGTACAGCAGCCGGAAAACATCCTTCTTTTGGGACATTCTTTAACTTCTATATGACGAAATACATAGTTACTCCGATCTCTTGTCCTAATCACAATAATGACTGACGCACTGTTACGCCAGCCGGTGTTCTACTAAATCACGCATCATTATAACGCGTAATTCTGCGTAATATTTATGATGCGCGCGACATGATCCGTATAATGTTGCGTTACACGATGTAGACCACAGCGTGGATTGACTCGCCGACATAGATCCGGTGCCGCTGATGAGCGGCTTCGGACCCTCGTCGCTTTAAAAGCAGATCCCGGGCTAAAGGGTGGGTGTGTACGTCATGGACGATCTTGGAGCGCACCGCGCCTATCTCGGAGGGCCCACCTTTTCCAAGAGGACCGCAGCCCTGGGCCCCAAATTCCTGCTCGACTATTACATGCTGAAGAAAAAGCAAAGAGAGAGAAAGAGAGAGAGAGAGAGAGAGAGAGAGAGAGAGAGAGAGAGAGAGGGTCGAACGGGTCCCGCCACACGAGCGCATTCTCTCCATTAGAATTACAAATATACGTGCCACACGGCACGCGCCCTGGGCGCTGAACTTCGTCGTAGCTTAATGTCAGGCATTTCGCGAGAAATTCATCACAGGCCCCGCGGCCTCGAGGCGAGCGGAGTCTTCTCTTTACGGCCGTTCCACGACTCCGAGGAAGCGACCAAGAGCGGTTGCGCTCTCAGGGACGCGAGCCAAGTCGCAGACGCCAGATGGTGGAGCCCGTTTTCGCGCTTTTTTATAAATTACAGAGCGTTCTGTCGGGTCGCGGTGCAGCCGGGCCGCTCGCGCTGCACGGATGCGCCGAATGCAGGCATCGAGAGAGCGCGCGGTTGATTTCTGACGCGCACGCTAGACTCCCCGTACACGAGATGGAGAACTATAGCCACGCCGACTACCGTTCGTATACGTATAAATGCACGTGATTGCTTCTATTAAAGATCTGAGAAGATTGCGCGATTAATACCGATGAAATTACAGGGTTTGACAAGGATGGGTGTGTGCGAACTAAAATCGACGATTCATATATGCGGCAACCCGATAATTACGATAGCGAGAGGCACGCAGCGTCTATTAGCGGACTTTCAGAAAATGTATAACGGTATCCCATACACACAGATTATTCTCTACCTGTTGCTACTTTTAAGATGCATTGAAAACGTGTTAGGCACAGAAGAAGATTTTATTACAGAAAAAAATTAATCAATGGATGATACTGAGACACCGTTCTATTAAGATTTCTCTAAAAGTAGAAATCTTTATCTTTACGATATCTTATTTCCATCCTTAAGGGAACACTATTTCGGAGATGAAATATCGAATATATCCCACGGAAACGGGATGCCGATCCCATCGATGAGAAATACGTATACAGGCGTAATCGCGCAGCCAGTGTATCCAACCGCATTACACTTTCGAATTTGTGTACTTTCCCATGAGAGGGGTAGGATCGCGCGATGAAAGGAACAGGACAACACTCTTCATGCATGAACTCCTCTCTGTTCGAAGTATCGCAAGCCGAAATCAGCAAATAACGACGATATCGGCGGAAAAAAACGGTAACAACGTCGTCGCGTTGTCGATTTACGATGCGATTGATCTCTGGCCGCCGGTTACGAAAGCTCTACCACGGGTACATACTCCATTCTTACAACTTATTGAGGAGGGGAAGCATAAAATTCCACGACCCGCGCAGACCGGTCGACTAGATGTTTCGCGCGATTCCCTTCGGGAGCTGCCAGCAGCAAAAAAATCGTTATCACTCTTACGTCGCGGTCGGCACGATAAGGCCCCTATTTGCGGTTCCCACGCCCGCTCATGTGCACGGCCCCGTGTACATTGCACACATGGATTTTTCGACGCTCATTCGCGCTATCGCCCGCGCCACACTTATCGCGATAACCGACGCCGCCGCCGCACACGAGATGCCAGTCTGCGTCCGACGAGGACGACCGCTAATTCCCCCCTTCTCATCGTCTTACTTGACTGATGCAGTGGTTCTCAGCAATGCATAGAAAAAAATAAGTAACAATAACTATTATCATTTACCGGGGAAAACTCTTTCAGAAACAGTTAGACAGATATGAATTAGACTCACAATTATAGACAGAATGAAAAGAATAAAAGTATGATAGTATAGAATTCTTAAATAACCAGAAACCAAAGTTTATTATAAATATATATTATGATCAATTTTATCGCGCGTGAGCGATTGATAAACGCGGAAAATTGATTGTTTATTACTTTATTGCAACATTAGATATAAAAGACGGAAATTTCGCTAATAAGTCAATGCGTAAGTTCGACGCGCACTTAATTATCGTGCTTATTCAACGTTTCCCTCACACTCGTCTCACTTCGTTCGTTCAGTTTACGGAGTCTTCTTTACAACCGTATACCATCGATAAGGCATCGAGTTTCCTTTGAAATATTTCAGCAAGTTCCGAAAGAAGAGAGCCGGGAGTCAACGTAAAAGAAGGGGTCGCACGGTGGAGTGCAATTAAGACGGGACACGTGCGGCGTCCCGCTAAAGACGCGGTAAGATTTACGGCTTTTTAATAATGTTTCTCGACGAACCTGGCGAACTGCGTCCCGGCGTCGCCCCGTGTGAATCAACCTTGAAGCCTGGTAGCGTCCCAAGCCGGTTGCCTCACGGAACGATCGTCAACAAGCAAAAGAAGCACGCGAATACGACTAAGACTTAATTAGCCGAGCAAAGGCCGGTCCAGGATATCCCACGTCGTTACGACAAAATCATTTGTGCAATGGACGTTGCTCTCCGGCTCTCTCGTCTATCGAGCGCGTACGATTGGGCCCGACGCGACGATTTAATTACCAGTGTCTTACGTTCCCTATCCCTCCGCGCCGGCGCTCGTCTTCGATAATTAATCGGCCGCTTAATTGATTAATCGATTAATGGCCGGGCATGATCGAGCGTACCTAGGTACCGCAGATAAATCGTGCGAGCAATCGGCCTGTCGTGAATCTCGGGCTTGTATTTTTTTTTTCGAATAACGATGCAACAGAAACAAACTTACCGTCTGACGACATTCGTCGCAGATTACCTATAAACGAACACATTAAAAGTTTATTTGCATCGCGACGAAAACAACAGACATTTTAATCGTGGAATCTAGGTAAATCAATAAAATGTATACCTAGGTACGGTATAAAGTATTGGTTGAATAAAGTGGAACAACGCCGTATTTATCTTGCATGTTCTAAAGTAGAAAATGGTCTTTTAAAATGATAAAATAAAATACTAAATTCTAAGAGAATATGCATTAAAAAGGACAAAATTGATAATAAGAAAACTAGTACACATAATATAATATAAAACATGATACATCTCATAAATTGACTGTATTCTATAATGACAAAAATAAAAGTACTTTATCGAAAAATTGCATATAGGAAAGCTACATTATGTAAAAGAAAATGCGATAATAGAAAAGTCATAATAGTTGCGCGATATTTACAAAATAAATAGATTCCATAGATTACACTCAATTATTAATAAAAGACTCTCTATTATTTAATAAATTAATATTATTTTGTATAAATTACGTCGGCAAAATTCTAGGAAAAATATAATCTCATTTATGAAAACGTATATGAGTCTTCACAAAAACATCTCATTTTCAGATACATTTCATACATTGGCGGAGAGGATTATATTAGAGTACTTGCAGTAATATCAACTTTGTACTCCATGAACCCATCGTATGATGAACTGACGCCGGGCTGAGTAAGACGCGACATTACATCAGGGATTTTTCACAGCGGCATCCCGCGTAATTACAACAGCAAACTTTCGGACACCAGTAATTATCGGATTGCTCGAAGTCTGTCATCTGCACGCCCCTGTATACCCGCCGAGGACGGAACGTACATTTCCCGCTGGTGCGATTTCGACCGGGAGAATACCGATCTCGTGGTTTATGCAGATTTCCCGATGCAAGAGTTTGATTACACCGCGGACCCTTCGGCTCTCGCGGCCGGAACTAGTTTAACAGTTGGTTTATATCCATCGCAGGTTACGTCCGCGCCACGCCGAACCAGTTCCGAAGAGACGAAATGTGCGCGCGAGACGAACGATAACGTCGTGCCTCCGATTTATCGCGCGCAACACACGGCTCGCAGGCAAAAATCAGGTTCGCTGTTAATCGTAACAGTAATTAAACGACGCGATATCGCGCGACGCGTTACGACGACGGAGGCATTCGCCATATATATCACATGCGCAAGAATGCAAACGTGAGCATCGTATAAATGAACGATTACGTCCAGTGATGGTGTTCATCCTGTATTTACTATTTGCATGTGACATCCGTTAACTAGAGCAATATTTCGTCAGATTTATGTAAAACGTATCACTACATATTTATCAAGATATTGCTACGTCGTTACACTGTATTCTCTATGATTCTTGTACGCAATATTCATTTAATGACAAGTTTGAATTTAATTTTCTGCAATATTTTATTCATATAAACCATGATACATTTAATAAAGAATAAGATTTATTTATATATTTATACATAAGTTCATACAAGAAATATTAGAGATTTTATTTGTATATATCTTTAACTTAATAATTATCCATATTTTGAGAAATTAAGGAAAACCCAGGAAAAGTAAATTTCAAATTACATAGGCGGTATTTATTATTCCGAATGTAACATAAAATGTTCTACGTATCATCTATTTGTCAAGTTACAGTAATTTTTAAATTACGCATAAGCAATTTTGCGAAAACTGCAAATTTCGTTGGAGCAAAGTTACAATAACGAATTCGTGGTAATTTAAACTCTACCGCTGCGCTGTGGTGTGTGCGACTCTTTCCAATGGAAAAAATAATCGGAAATCTCCCCCATGTCAGGGCGAAATCCCCGGGTGAGTTCCATGAGCGTCGTAGTAACGAGGTGGAGGATGTAACGAACATCTGAACTAATCTCATTTCCGGGAAGGTTCTGGATACGACGGTATTGACCATGATGGTATCTCCTTGTTCCGCGCGTAGGAATTAGTTTCCGAAACAATTCGGAAGCGAGGCACGTGCTGACCGCTACCTCGATAGCAAGTTTGCAATTTCGTGACTTTATATTTGACGATTGTCGCAGAAAAAAGTTTTGATAGTTATATATTCGCACTTTTACACTGATTATGTAAATATTAAGTTATATTATAAACTGTATATAGAAAAAATTTTGCAATAACGATTTCTATTATTACTTAATTATAACGTTACTTTCTCCAACCGAATAAATTACTGTTGCTTTTGTACCATCAGCTGTATATAATGCTTGGTTTGTTTTGAACATCACGGATATCATAATAAATCCGAGACTTCATCAGTCGGAGGCAGAGAAGCCTTTAGGTCCGGCCTGACGACGTTTCTCCCCTTTATTTAGGTACACACACAAGACGCTCATGTCAGTCTATTCGCGTGTGACGTAAACGTCCATTTCCGAGCCCATCCATTTAATCCATTCAAAACCGAGCCTGAACTTTTAATCTAGATTCTAGATGAACCACGTACGAGATTTTGTCGCACAGCATTTCCAGTTCCTTTCTCTATTCCTAGATTCTCGTTGATGCATTCCAGATCGTGAACGTGACATGACATAATATTAGATAAAAGAGATATTTTTTATATATTTTGTAAAAAGACAAACTGTGTGTGTTTCTTTACCATGCAATTTTTGAAAAATTAGTTTTATATATAAAAATACAAAAATATATTTGCAGAAATCAAATACATTTCCTACTTGCACGTACATACATTTATATATATATATTACAATAACTATTCTGCTCAATAATTATCTTGCTATCACCTTATTAAGTATTTAAAAAATAACCATCTCTAATGAAAAGTGTCACACTTTTAACCATCGTATAAATAAAATAATGGAAACTAATATCTATTTCTCCATCGAGTCAAGTTATTCTTAATCGTAGAATTATGTCCCATCTATAATCCATTTTTGATAACTTGGAGAAATTCATAACGAATCATCGTACGCACGCGCCGTATTAGGTAGTCGAAAACTCGCTTCGTAATCAGCGTGCGATCGGACATCGTAAAAATATAATTTACCGAAGCGAGAAAAGAAAAATAGACAGAAAAGAGGGAAGAAAAAAGGGAGAAAACATACAGGCATAATAAAGGCGTGAGTGAGAAAATAATTCTTTATATTCGATGAACGCGCGATGGAAGGCGATGAGGAACGAAACCAACAACGAGCGAGCGGAACGAGCGCGAGCGGCGCAACGATGGATGCGCGGAATTTATTACGACAGTTTAAGAATATAGGTAATTATTTACGTTTATTGTTCGATCCTGATGTTTATGGTTTATGTAAATTATACGCCGTAATGGGGTGCCTACACCGCCGCCTCTTCCTATACCTCTCCTTCGTCGCGAAAGCTCATCTTTCCTCTCGCTGGAGAGCTGATCGTTCTGCGATATCGCCACGGATCCAATTCGTGCGTAACCAGCAACGATCGATAGTATATCATCCATTAATCACACAGGAACTGCTTTCAATTCGTGGGTAACTTCGACGTTACGAAAGCGAACTCTTGTCTTAACGACATGATAATCTTTAATAGTGTTCGTGGTGATTAGAACGGTGATTAACCCTTTGTGACTCCTATAAAGAATCTTGTGATATTTAAGAATATAGGCCCTATTACATACTTCTTTTATGTAAATTTATTATTATACATATACATACATATATTATTGTAAATACATCTCTATAATTGACATAAATCATAAATTATTTTTAAAATTCTGAAATAAAAAATCAAAGATTGGAACACACATGAATATGTTACCTAATTTTCATATTTTAAATAATTTGAAATTATTTTATAATTGATACCCTCTCAAAAAATATCGCTTAAACTAACAAAAAATCTAAACAGCAGTGGCGATTACAATAAAAAAACATGCTAAAATTAATTATTAATCTGATAATGTCAGAACAAGACAAAACCGGAATTCAAATCCATCATGCCCATGTCCACTGATAATCCCATTTCCGATTCCGAGCTACCCCAAATATTAATATTCGAACATATGGTGCGCGATTCAAAGCAATATTATTTTCATGATGAATGTTATGATGTGGTCACTTTTATACTCGATTGGTCTACCGTAATCTCTCGTTGTGACTGGTATATCCGAGGGCAAGATCGGCAATCGACGACAACGACGACGATGGCAGTGGTGGTTGCCGACATCCAGAGAGCTTTTAACGTCGCGTTTGCAAATTGGAACATAAAATCACGGTTGTAACGGGCATCGCTGATTGTTCGTTACCACTGTTGCCATACGCATACGAGCGTGTGAGTGCGCGCACAGCCAACCGACTGGCGGAGGTTAACTACCACGGAACATTGCATATAAAAGGCCGTTCCGATATTTCATCGGACGGTATGCGGTAGAGCCATCGGGAGCGTGTGTATCGAGGGCGAGTCGATTTCTCGAGAGCGCGCCGATCGTTCGGCGAACGCGCCCCGCTCGCCCTCGCTTCGTCGATCTCCATTCTAGATCTTCATTCGCAATTTCGACTCGAGGTATTCCGGCTATTTATTATCTTACCGTCCGCATCTGCTGCCGGACCGCGAGGATCCACCGCCTATTGCATTTTTAATTAATCCATAGGCACATATACGGTATCGCGCGTGGACGATCTCGCGCCGTGTTCTCCATCGATCGCGACGTGGTCGAGGATTCGAAGTATTTCAATTTCGTCGATCCTTCTCTTCTTTTCATGAGTTATCTCTATATTATTATGTTAATCGTGGGACGGGCTAACAGTTTTGTAGAAAGTCTAATATATAGAGACCTATTAGTAAATCATCAATCTAAATAAAATTATACGAATTTATACGAGCCAGATTTTTGTAAAGAATTTTTGAGTAGCAATCATATTAATATAATATGTAACATAACACTTCATATTTTTCAAATAAACAAATGCCTCTCAGAAATCGGACATTAATATAAGATGCTCACTCATGTAACCAATCTTACACTGAAAAACCAGTATGGTTGGCACAACCCATAAAATAGTAACATTTGGGGCAACCATATTTGTGGTTGTCACACCCACAAGTATGTTTACTGTATCAAACGCATAATCCATACTTCTCCGGGAGAAGTAGTGGAGGCAACCATATTCGTTTGATACAGTAAACATACTTGTGGGTGTGACAACCACAAAATATGGTTGCCCCAAATGTTACTATTTTATGGGTTGTGCCAACCATACTGGTTTTTCAGATATAATTATTTTAAATTATAGTTTCAATACTTTCAAAATATAAGAAATTGAAGAAAGCGATATTATTTCCAAGCACAATATTCCTTGTTATAAGATCTCAGATCCATCAATCTAGAATATTGCACGATCCTAAAACCACCTAAAACCTAAACACCAAGTCATTCTTTTCGCACGATTACGATTATATCGCACATCGATGCAGAAATGCGAGAAGGGAGTCTCGTTGTTACGTGAACGATGCTGCACCGCGAAGTCGGCGGCTGTCCGGGTAATTACACGAAATAGATTCGGTATCTCGATGTCTCCCGGCGAGGTCCCGACCGATCGGTTGTTTCTCTTAACAAATGTCCATTACGGTCATCCTCGTTGGCTCCTTCGACTCTTCGTGCTCGTGCGTAGCAGGTTGACGTGCTCGGGGGCGGTGAGGGCCGGAAAGAACGCTGCCTCTCGTTACGGTATTAGTTGCCGAAGGATAGAGGGGGCAGGGAGGCTGGAGGCTTTCCGAGGCACAGAGGGCCCCCGCCGGGTTACTAATTGCAATCACGGTCAACAATCTGGCGAGGCAAGAGGCCAACGGATGTATCAGCGAAAAGATTCGAGACTGTGTTGGAAAGCACTCTTCTGTCATGCCGTTCGGGAATTAAGCTGCACGCACAGTGATTGCTAAAACTGTGACGTCTGTCCATGTAAAATTGAAGTTTTTTTTCGTACAATTTGTTAAGTGCGGAAAGAAACAAATTTTTTTACGTAAAATGCAATAATGGAACTGTACCACAATATCGAAATTTTTATATATTGAAGCATTATTTTAATACTATTAATTGACACGTTTGTCTTATTAACGCAAAAATAACCATTATTAATGATGATTTCTTACCGGTATTTTTTTCGTACAATAGCTTTTCTAAGCAACTATAAAACATTTACGTAAATACTCAAAATACAAAGTTATCGGTTTGTCCTGGGACCTTATAATTATGTGATTTATACAAACAGATCAGAATCTACCAATAGATAATCGCGTATTAAAGATTAAGATAAAATTTAAATATCACATTATTCAGTGGTATAATAACGCAATAAAGTGTGCTTTCGCTGACGAATGCACGGCAGTGAAATGTGCCTGGAACCGGCAGCAGATTGGGCCGATAGTTCGTTCGGAGCTAATGGGTACTCGCGATGGTTACTAATTGGGTAGATCGTCGTTCGTCGATATTGCAACCGGCAGCCGGCAGCAGGATCCAAGCCGGCAGAGGGCCCAATGGAATCTCTCTATCGGCGGAACTGACGTCGCGTCGGCTTTTGTGGCCGCGGCTCCGCGTACCTTGGAAAAACATGCCGTTGAACGGCGGTTCCCTCTTTCGCCAAGTCAAGGGCAGCCCTTTGCTATCCCGCCGATTCGCCGGGGTACGAACGGCTCCCCAGAAATTCCACTGCGGGAACATTCGGCTACCGCTGAAGCTCTTGATACACGATTAATCCTAGCCTCCGACGATTACATATTTGCTTAACGCTTTTTGAGATAATTCGCAGCAAACCCCTTTTTTGAAAGAAATTCTTGAAAATGTTTCGACTGCTTCGTAAATCGGAAAAAATTTGAATAATATTAAGTTCTACATGGCTTATTTTATTATTCCTATCGCAGGGATAACATGATTGATGACCAATTTGCTGTACTATTGTTGCTCGATAAGTCTTATGACGCTTCAAGATTAAATACTTAATTTTTGGATAAACTAATAATTATACTTAAGAGATGAAGTATTTGTTATATTTTTATGAATTTATTTATAAAATAATAAATTAATCTAAAAACATGGAAATGTACTATAGGTATAGATATTTGCTGATATGCTTTTATACATTTTAGAATTTTATTATTTAAAAACATGATCACAGTGATATGTTACTTTAGAAGAATATGTTTCTTTTATCCCTATTTGAAGTTTGGGTTTTGATCAAAGATATTGTCACATCATTCGAGATATAAGATATAAACGAAATCGATGTTCGTTTCAACGATAAAATAACTAGTAGGTACATGAGTTAAAGTGCATTTATATGAGTATAATTATTTAAATAACAATGCTTATCTGAAGAGAATCAGTTCCGTAATTTTCTTAACTTAAAGGCTGTTTCGAAGCAAAATCATTTAGTGTCTTTTCGAATATTTCAGAAATTCCTCCTCTCCAGATTTAACAACTAACGTGTAAAATATATTTTGTCAAGCAGATATATTTTAAGGTACCACACAACCGAACCGGCGGAAGAGTTGTCGGGCCCTTTTAGGTACACGAGTAAAATATTTACTGTAAAGCCGCGCCGAGCGATAACGCGTCTCCGATACCAATCTAGCATGACGCATAGTGTCCTTTCGAGGAATTATGTTACCTGCGAGTATTTATTGCCAACGTGCGCACGCGGCATTCGAGAGTGCTTCAAAAAGAAAAGACGATAAAAAAATAAGCATTTTTATGTGACCAAATTGTATTAATTCAGCTACAATTACAAGGATGATAGAATTTTTAAGTGTGCTTTGAGAGCGTATCAACAATCTGATCCATTGCGGCATGACGGCACACGTAGAAACCGATCCTTTACACAAACACTAACGCTAGGATAACCGCTAATCACGGCGATACCAGACGGACACTCTGCTTCGCAAGAATATCCTCTTCGACGAGAGCGGCAACGTCCTTGCGAGTCTCGGCGAACGGCCTCGAGAGAACCTCTTGCCGGGTTTCCGGGCTGCAAGTGATGCACGGCGATGTGTGCCAGACACTCTCGCACGCCTAGGAATTCCTGACCCTGCCCACCTTCACTGCCTGCCCACGAAGCATCCAGGCAGTTGCCTGGAAGCGCGAGCCTCCGCGCCAGGCCAGGCTCCGCTCGTGGAAGATAATCGCGGGCGTTAGCAGCGCGCGCGCGCGTGCAACACGCTGCGCGCACACGCGAAAACTCGCGACCGGTCTTGCACATGGGCACGGCTCTCCGGCTTCCTGGCATCCCTTTGTTGCACCTACTACCAGCCGACTATTTATAGTTCGCGACCTATCGCACGCGCGCATACGAATGCCTGTAATGCTGATTCTTCTCAGAAGCGACTCGAAATTTGCGACAGTCAGGTCGATTCGACATAGCAAAATTATCCGTTATATTTTTGTTTAGTTCTAAGGCCACATAAAGTAAGAGATTTAGATAGTTTAAAAACGTGATATTACTCCACGATTCTTATATATACAATAATTAACTTAGCTGAAGCTGCAGTATAAATAGCCTTAGTAACTGAAGCGATTGTTTACTAAAGACAGTTATCATTACATAGATTTCATAATTTTTTTTTTCATAATTAATTTTAAATAGTGTATTCTTATGTGAAAAATTAATGTAGCGTTCGAAAATGCAAATATTAGTTGATATTTAATAGGTAAATATATAGGAGTAAAATAATAATGTGATTTAGAAAAGAAGTTGAGCATTCAGAAATGTTTCTAAACCGGCCATTTACGGGTACATACATCATTATGAAGGTAACGATTGAAAATTGAGAGTAAAATATTAGTCTCTGGCACTCCTTTGACCAGCTATCGTTGCTATAAGCTGTGATCTCGGTAGATTAATGTGAAAGAAAGAGTGGTAGTACCGTTCTATGTCCGCGCACTGTTCGCAAGTACATTTTTCGCGTCTGAATTATTGCAATCTTAACGTGTTGTAATTACGTTGCGGTGTCATTATGTTAAAACGGCGCTCCTGAATGATACTGGTGTCGCAACGTTACAGCGCGATATGGCTCGAAGAACGATTATTGAACGCGATCGCGAGGGGTATAAAATCCGCCATTACACTAGATAACTATAGCTGGTGATATAGTGGGGCATAAAATAGCAGGCACTATTACGGCATTATTACGATAACTATTATATATTGTTACGACTGCGCGGACCTGAGTAACGACGAGCGGCCGCCCGCGTGCGGGGCATCGAATGGTTCGTTCGCTTCATCAGGAAGCGATTGTCGTACCGGCGCGGCACGACACGTGGGACGTGAATCGTCGTAGGAGCAATCGTCTGGATAGACTTTCACTGGCATTTTCCTGGCGTAGCTACACCCACCCGCGTTGCGTGAACGCGCGCGTTCACGCGGCGATCGGCGAGGAATTACGACTCGACCGTTCTCATCGGCGATATGTCTGTCGCGATAAATAACGCATATAATGCAGGTTTCGCGTGGCCGTCCTAAATTCGAGCGGACTGTCATTGCGTCGACTAGTAGGTACGTCGGCAACTGAAACGCGTATCCAATAACCCGTTGGCAGCGATCGCCGATTTATCGTCAGTTTTTCACCTCGGGGGCTGCTGGCACTCGTACAATCCGTGTCGCAGGCGATACGAATAATACCGCGGATGTCGTTTTGATGGCACGCAGCTGACATTAAATATAGGCTTTAAATTTACGTAATATAATAGTTCTATGTGAAGAAACCGTTTTGAGTGATGTAAATCAAGCACGACGAGAATTAGATACGTACTAAAAAGAGTTTGGCCTAAAATGATTTATTATACGAGTTGTCTTGCAGTCACCAGAATTATTAAGGATATATTTTATGATGAGTGACTATGAGATAATGCCATTCTCAGTGATGTCACGAATATAAGTGAACAAAACAAATAGATATAGAATTTTTTAAGATTTCATAAATTTGTAACTATACGAAACATTGCAGTGCTAAAAATTGATCGATCAGATTTAAATTCAGTTAAATCAATGATATTTCTGTCCCTGTAAGTTGCCTGCAGTCTCTATAGAAAATTTTCATCAAACAAATCAATTGCTTCGTTTACTGCTTTAAACCTATTGATGAAGTTTACACAGACGATAAAACACATAACGAATTAAAAGTATGATTTTCCTTTGATACACATAGCACAAAGCAAAAATTATTCTTATGCAGTTTCTGCCAACTGTTAAATGACATCCAACGCAATCGCATTGAGATAATGACGTGACAAATTTTATTTTGTCGCGCGAAAGCGTTGTTATGCATTAATGCGTTTTGTTATCGCAACGTACGGTTCCGTGGTTTATGATATTCCCGACACGGTGGTATATCAATTCCCGAACGTATACCTGCAGGTGGTCAATAGGTATAAAACGTCGAAGGTAGGAGAGTATTGCGAACGACGACCTGGCAGGAAGTAGCGCGGTCTCTCGAAAGAGAGCCTCGTCGTTTATGAGGTTTCTACAAATGAATTTATAATACCAGTATAAAATTGGATAATTTATGAATTATTTAATTTCCCGGCAATTCGAAAATCAGCGCATGCATTGATATATGCAGGGATATTGTCGGTATGTCTTGAATATTTGATTTACGATAAGCCATAACGCTCGTAATTATTAAAGCGGAGAAACTTGGAATTTATACTATTCTTGCTTTATATCTATTATAATTAGTATCGATTCTTACCCAATAACCTCATTCGTTCAACGGCGACTCATCCTAAATTAGCTTTGTCATTTAGAATTCTACTCTGAATTGATTATAGGAGAATAGTTAATATAGTTATGCAGTGCATTATATGTCTCTGCAGGAGACAGAAATGTCTAACGCGTATCAGCTTATAATTAAGATATAAAAAGTCATAATATCATGTAAAAGTAATATTTTAGTAGTAATATACAGAATGTATTTGTTAAATAGATTTTTATTTTGGAATTTATTCTATATTTTTGTCTTTATATGGATTTCAATCTAGATAATTATTTACTATTTTTATTTTGAAATTTATTCTATATTTTTGTCTTTATATGGATTTCAATCTAGATAATTATTTACTATTTTTATTTTGAAATTTATTCTATATTTTTGTCTTTATATGGATTTCTCGTCTAGATAATTATTTACTTTATTGTCATTAAAAAACTTAGTTTCATAGCTTACGATAACTGCAATCCCTGCAGTATGTAAATCTCAAACGTTCATTTTGCTCTTCCTTCATCATGATAAGCTTTATCTCGGTTATTATTATAGCGGAAGACATGCACAAGTGGCAGCTGGCTTTCCAAACGATATGACGACCAATCAAACCGACATCTGTCGCGCAACGTGTAATCGATCGACTAATTAATGTGGATGAATCGGCAATCTTTATTAGCACCCCGTGGTTTTTGTATTTGCAATGATTGTATAATTTATAGCATTACAATATTTCAAATCGCACCCAGAATGGACTAATGGATGGTCGACGCACATAAGCGTATTCAGAATAAAAAGACGTTGACGTGAGGGTTCGTCCGGAAGTAGCAGCGCGATTGCGGCCACGTGCATAAGTCTCTGCGTTTACGAGATCTTCGCATAGAGGAGTGGCGTTTAGCGAAATTCATTACTTCGTTCATTACTATCAACTCTTCTTCCTTTTCGTTCTCCCCTCTTTCTTTGCTCTCGGTTACGTGGCTGCGCCTTCGTATCGTCGTAATTTACGAGGCTCTCTTCCCTCTACCTCGTCTTCCCATTCGTTTAGCATTCGCACTAGCATTACAGCGTGCGTTGCACGCACGATCGGTGTATACGCTCGCAGTTAGTGTAAAGGCGAACAGAACCACACGCGGTATTAATGTATAAATTTATGTGGACGGAAAGAAAGAACGAGAAGCGCGCGGCGATGTCGAGGGAAGAATGTGGTTCGTAGTGATTTGAGTCAAATATGACTCAAATCACTACGAACCACAGACAATCCATATTTCTCTTTTCTCTCAGTTTTTCGAAACAAGAGGAAACTAAAAATATTTGTTTTTATTATCACATATTGGTAGATGATATTACTAAACGTTAATAAAACTTATTGTTGGTATGACAGTTAATTAAATAATAAACAGTAACAATCAATGTCTAATTATCACAATAAAATAACTACGTTAATCTTATATATCATCATTTGTTAATATCATATATAATTATTACATAGTATCACTATATAAATATTATGGCCCATATTCTCAACTCTGTTTTATTGATAAATGCACGAATTTATTTTTGAAATGGTATAGTTCATGTTACATATGTCATATACTATACCATCTTAAAAATAAATGCGCACATTTATCGATAAAAGTGCGTTCAGAATACTGATTCATCCTATGCCTCCTAGTGCCTATATCATCATGAAATTAAAATCAGACTTAATTCTTTTCAAGAAATATTGTTAGGAACTTACATCTTTAGAAAACGTATTATATATAAATTAAATAACATAATACGTATCAGTACGCAACTGGAGCACAATTCTATTTATAACAATATAACAAATATACAATTGGCATCATGCTAATAGTATTTATTTAAACTATTCCGACGTGAAAGACAGCTGTGTCAAGTATACTCGCTGGTGTCTTTTAAAATTCTTGGATCGGAGGATTACACGATAG
Organism: Leptothorax acervorum; assembly: GCA_035220615.1. NCBI lineage: Eukaryota > Metazoa > Arthropoda > Insecta > Hymenoptera > Formicidae > Leptothorax > Leptothorax acervorum. The sequence continues at coordinate 3,206,996 of JASTWQ010000086.1, forward strand.
TCATTCTTGGCTATATTAACGATTCAATATTTATTTCTTACGTGTTGGCATAATTCATCGGTCAATCACTGTTATCTCCTCGGTTCCAATTATTGATCACAGTGGATCTGAGAGCGCACTGGAACGCGCGAGGTTGTCGTTTTCAAAGACCCGTCGGTGGAACGTCGTCGTAAAGAAGAGCGGGAGACCGGTAAAAGGTGCGTCCTCGAAAAAAGGAGTCGCGAGCGTTGGAAAGATCGATCGGCGATCCTTTTCAACGATCCGCCCTTCGTGTCTCCGACGCGGCACTCCTGGCCACCTCGTACCTTGCAATTAGCGACTTACGGCGTATACAGACGGCCGTTAATTAAATTGAAACCGATAGCCGTAGGAACGGCTTATTACTCGCGCCTGAGACACCACCTTCTAGGAAAACGGCTTCCATTTGCCTCTGTTCCAAACCAGCTGCTATATCATAAAACTGCAGCGCATTCGTGAATCTTATAGACGACAAGAACGCGTAACACTATACTATTGCGTGGAATACTTCTTACAAAATATTTATTTCCGTAATTATATCTCTGAGAGATAATTATAGAAAGTTTCAAATACGAATTAAAGCAAAGAAAATAAAATTTTAACATTAAATAAGCATTATTTATGGTAACATTATTATAAATTGCGTGTATGGCAAACAGCACGTATCTGTAACCATTGCAATAATATATAATTCTATCCTGATATTATAACAAATTATTATTAATATTATTTATAATAAATTGTTAAAATGTAAGACTGTATTGAATTGGATTAATGTCAATCACGATAACTGAGGATTAATAAAAATATGATTTTTATATTTTACATATTTATATCTTTATATGTTTTTATATGTATTTGAGAAATCGGAAAATATAACAAATTTGCTCAAAATTATCTTTATCTGCGTCATTAAACTCCCTGCAATTCCGTAGGCTGCGCGAATCAAGGAAGACTATGTAAATCATATAAAGATATAGCTTCACGATTGCCGGTAGGATATCTCGACGAGGGTGGAGCAGCCCTCGATTTATGACGTTCGTATTAGAATTTTTAGCATCGCGTCTGTAACTGCCGACATAATGATAAATCCCGGTACAAACAGTCTCGATCTCACTTGTGCACCGCGAAAGCTCGAGCACCCGCTCCCTTTTACATCAGTTAACTTCCTTATAAAAGCCCTATGGGCCCTATGTGTTTAAGGCGTGCATAACCGCGCAAAATGACTACAGGCACGGCCGCGGCGCGACTAAACGAATTATAACTAGCTGATAAACATACGCACGAGAAATAACATCTGACAGACTTTCTAGGGATATTCCCAAGATCGCGCAAGCAAAAGAGTCGCGATTACATATTCAGACATACTAGGCAAATACATATCCGAACCCGAGACCAGACCCAACAAATGTATATAACCGACTGTGATCACACGCTAGTATTTTATCAATATCGATGCATATAGGGTGGTGTCTTCCACGTGCTATGTATAATATATACCGCAAACGCAAGGATCGATCCCTTGGTCGATCCGATAATGGAGATAACCATCGTTCCGTATTTTTTTATATCTAATCGCGGAAACTCGGCTGGCCAACCGAAGGTGATGTTTAATACTTACTACCGGTCCCGTGGTCTTGTAAACGAAGACTTACGAGACACTGGGCCCAGTCGGGGAATAGTTCCAAGTACCGGCTGCGAACGCCTGCGTGAGTAAGCGATGTTCGAAGGATGCACTTGTCCGCCGAGTATTCTTACTGGCGTCGGGTGTCCTACAGCATATAATGGAGATTAATACGATGGTGAATTCGTATTTCGTATATGCGAAATTTTGTAAAATTCCGAGATAAATATTAATATGTGAATTCTCAAAAACATTTACATTGTATATTTTAGATTTCATTATATATTATTTTAACAAACAATTGAGGATGTGAAATAAAACATTTAAAGATAGAAATAGAGATATTATTGCGGATACCAAAATTTCCTGTTTCTCTATAAATTCATATATAAATTTTTTCGAAAGCACGATAAGTATCCTCAAAAAATTCTTTAAAAATTTCAAAAAAAGTAAGTGTAAGAATGTTTCTTTTTTTCGTTTTTGCTCTGCCTGTTAAATTTAAGTACATTCGTATCTCTTGCGCGAGCCTACAGTTCTGTCTTTCGCGAAAGCGACAACGCCCGTTTTGCATACCGAAGCAATGAATGCCGGGGCTGGAGAGAGCTTCATAGGATCCCTTTTCTTTCCTTTCCTCTATTTGCGTCCTCGTCGCGTCTGTTCCCCTTCCTCGTTCTTTAGCTATCTTTCTCTCAAGATAGCTCGAGAGGCTTTTACCTTAGCGCGAGAAATGGCGTCGCGGCCCTACATGGCAGCAAGTCGTTAACGCGGTGTCGACGGTTTTCTCCTCTTGACAGTCTCTCGGCATTGTTGGCGCCTACCTGCCTGGATTGCAACGACACTCCACCTATCAGAAGCCTCACCCTCGCTTCTCACCCTAATAAGGCGCCCATGAACACGAGGAATGTCTTCTGTGAGGTATTTCCGTGAGCGCATACCGGTCACCTTAGCTACCAACCATTGAAAACATCTATTTTATAACTATAATCACAATGAGGATACATTTACAAAATGCAATTTTATTTCAAACCACAGCATAACTTAATGTGGATATTTTTAAAAATAATGTACGATGTGACGGATAAAGCAAATTCTCATAGAAATACTTCTCTGCCATTTTATAAGTAAACTACTTCTCTATTTTTAGATCTACATAAATTATATTTATGTGTTCATTTTTAACGTTTCCTACGTTTTTTTAACTGCATCCTACATTTCACATTTTTAAATTCTCCTAAATTAAAAAATATTTACATAGAAACTCGATTTACGTGATTTTATTTTGAGTAAGCGTTACATCAGACATGCAACGGGAATTAAATTTATCAACGGCGTGGGTGTTCCAATTTGGAACTGCGATCTCCACCAAATTCAAGAATGATATACGCTGATTGTAATTTCAATGGAACTCGCCGACATAAATCCATCCATCCAGGATGGAATACGCCGCTCATCCATATTAACCTAAGCGAAACGGCTCTTCTTCCGGATGTGTCCATGGTAGATGTCAGTGGACCATCTTTACGATATCAATCTCTAACTTAAGGTACACTTCAATCAGTATCTCAACCGTTTATTTAATATACGGATACACTTCCAACATTGTAAGCCGCGATTAATGACGCGGAGTGCCGCTTCCTCGCCACTGCATTTTACTTAAAATACCCTCGTGGACGGAAATCATTAAAGCGATTTTTTTAAAACATTATCGTAATTATAGCGCAAGTATTTCATAAGTGACTTTATATAATTTTTTATCATTTTAATATATTTTCTATCACGTCGATCTATATCGTTAATGGTATAAACCGATTTATATCGTCTGCTCTATTAAGCCGATTACTTGCTCGCTTGCTTCACAAAGTTCTTAAGTTGCAAGCGATATATAAATGTCAATCTCAAAATTTAAACATATATAGATTTGTATATCATGCATTGATATTACAAAAAAAACATAGAACATATTTATATGGTAAAATTTACGCTTTCTCGATACTTTTTCTAATTAATATATATTAATAAATATTTTACATATTAGCGAAAATCCTCCTCCTTCATCATAATGTCATTAGTGACGTGTTGTGGTCTCCTTTACATAGAGGGATTCTTGTGGCAAAATACTCTCGGTGGGTTGCTATTAGCTTCCGAGAAGTGTCAATCGATTAAAAACCAACGATTTTGGTCGGAATTTGGCTCGGATTTTCAGCTCATTAGAAAAACGCACATCTTTCTGCAACACGATTGCGACGATCGATTGATAAGCAAAAATAAAATAATTGTTATTTACATTAAGAATATTAATTTGAAATATATAAGATTATATATATACTCTACAGCTTGCCAGTTACCAGTTTTATTAAATTAAAAGCTCCTGCTGTCCGTATAATAACCGCAATAAGTATAGCTCCCGCAACGCTAAAATACTTTCATATAATTGAAAGATCGAGCGTTAAAGTTCATTTGGCGATGACGTTTCTCAGTTATTTATAGTACACTCCGTCGTCCGTTGATATTCAATTAATATAATTGCCCGTATGTACTTTAGGATACCTAAGATCGATCGTTTACGTACAGGATTTCGCTCGGTGCCTCCGGATTTCGCCATAGAATCAGGTGTTTCACTCTCGGCTGCAGGACGGAACGATAATCGCGCGAACAGTTCAAAGGCAGTGGTTTAGTGCGTGCTCACCGATCTTTAAAGCCTTTAATAAGGGGCTTTGGCAAATAACAAGGTCTGTCGAAGTAAACGTGTCTATTTACGAGATACGCGGCTACGCAAACTCTGTTTCCTCGATCTCTCTCCTTTTTGGTAATCACTGCATCGGGTTTAGGAAACTACTGATTAATTTTTCGAACATGTTGCTAGTACACGTAAAGCAAAAGTCTCAAGAAACGTATACTTAATTAATTCCGGACTCTCATGGCAATATAACAGTGGAATATACTTGATATTTTAGAGAATGCTATACTTGATCTGTATCACTCAATATATGAATAATATCATATTTTTTTACAATAATGCACATTATTTCAAAAAACTGAAATACTGAAAATATTAAGAAAAAAAAACACAATTTATACTAAAAAAAATTACAGCTCAATTATTAATAAAAGAATATTTTAAAATGCTCCGAGAATTTCATGATACACTTTAATAAAGAATCCTTGTTCAAGACATGAGATTATTGGATTCATTGAAATGTGTGTATTCAGAAAAAAAGAATATATTCGTTTTTAGTCATGTCTTTTTTGTTACTTTGTCGAGTCGCGAATAAAAGAGAGCAAACATGCGATTTTACGTAATGAAAAATGACGGCTTTCCAATACCGAGTCACTGATTTATCATCGATATAACGAGCCAAATGGCTTCGACGTCGACAATAATTAACCCTCATTGATTGGCTCTATTGTGGGTAAATAAGGCTCTGGTCGTCGTCTCTTCGGCGTATACTAATCGAGACGGCCGTGTGTCACGGACTAGTGTCGCCGAAGATGAGACCCAACCAGCAGAACGAACAGCGGGAATACAAGTGTAAGCTTAAAAGCACATTAGTTTCTCAGCAAATCAAGATTTTATATTTTTTAAACAAATGTTGACTGAATATTTGTATGAGACACAATTAATGTTTTTAAAATCTTTACTGGTATAGATATTATTGTATTTTATATATTTTGCATATATAAAAATAGAATCCTAAATAAATTAAAATTGATATTACAAAATACCAATAATTTTACCGTCAAAATAAATGTTAATATTCTAGAAAATTCTAAGCATAATCTTTATTAAACATACATATACAGCTTCCTCTTGAAATATCATAAAGCTGTACAATTATATTCAGAAATAAAAGTGAAAAATATCGTTCGATAACAGGTTTTCCGATTTCCTCGATCAGTAAATATAGCCGCTGGTACTTTACGAATTCAAAAGTGCCGGAAGATCTAAAGGTGTACGTAAATACGTAAATGGTTTATCGATATCTCGGGACGATTTGTCGCGGGTAGTTCGGCGTATTTTAAATATACACGGAATGGTAAAGCAATGCAAAACGAAAGACAGAAAATAGAAGACACAGAGAGAGATAAAGAGAGAGAGAGAGAGAGAGAGAGCACGAAAGAGAGCGATAACATGCGATTTACTAATCGTGGTATCGCCTCTATCCCCAGGGGTCGTGGGGTTGGACGATGAGCAACGGCGGTGTACATTATTCGTAGAGAGATCCCGAAGTGCACGAAATCCCCCTTTCTCGTGTGAGATACGACCAGACGTTTCGACTTCTCGGAACCAGCGAGGTCGACGAGCCTGGTGAACCGCGGGGATCCTCGCCCACGCTTAAAGCGGTGCACAAAGCGGAGAAATCAAAACCAAATTCGATCCGGGATTCGGCGTCCCATCGGACATGGGTAGATGAAACAGGTGGAGTTTGACCTCGGTGGGTCAGCAGAAATTAATACAACCATCGCGACACAACTTGATTCTTTTACAATTTTACATCAACCTTTTCCAACGTATCCAGGAAACATCTTTCTTTATCCGATGCATGTAAATAAAATTAACGTAATAAATTCTACGGAAAAGAAAGAAAAACTTTCCTAGCACACTTGTATATTTAAAACACACTTCTAAATAAAGTAAATTATTATAATTTATATCTCATTAAGAAGTAAAGAAACATAAATGCATAAATTTCCTGTCACATTTTTAACACAATTTAATGTAAATATCTTTGGCGGCCTGCAAGAAAGATAGCGGGAAGGAACTCAAGTAAGAAGGAACTGTATAGTAAATGCTTCGAAGTATAGCCATTCGTTAAAGTCCATCGCAGGACTTACCATAACTCATGGTTTATGGTAGTATTAGATCTACGATACATCAACATGATCAGCTTCTCGACGAGTGCGCGTTGCTTTTTGCGCCAAAATCGACACCCTTAATACGCCACCGCAGGGCGATGTAACATGTATATTATCGGCGCGGAAGAATGCCGGCCGGTCGCACAACTCGAGAGAATGCCACGTTTCCGTGCGTGGTCTTAGGTATCCGCACGAAGGAACCTTGTTTTTCCACGGTGAACCATAAATCCTGGTACAGCGGCTTGCTACCCGACCGGGCTGAGTTCGCCACACAGGTCGTGCCTAACCACGGTAAGATAATTGGTGAAATGTGGTAATCCCTAATTATGGGAGATACCACGCCTAATTGCGCGACAAACTCGCGACGAAACAAAGGTCGCCGAGCAACGTATTTTTTCTTTTTCTGTATTAATAATTTATCCGTCAAATTTGTGCCTTATTATTAATGGATAAATGAACGACTGTGTGTCTTTTGTAATATAGTCATTAATTATTTTATATTTGGCTCCAAATCGTCTTAGTTCCACAGCCATTACAGCTACATATTAATTATAATTGCAGCTTATCCAAAAATGAAATATATATAGTAAAATGTATATGAGTTCTTTTAGATAGATAAAAAAATAAAATTTGAAGTGTTTTATTACAAACAACTATTTTAAACATTTCTCTTTAAATCACTCAATGTCTCACTATCAGTGTGCAAGAAATTAATGTATAATCACAATAGTTTTATTTTAAATATATACGTATAATATTAGAAATATGATATAAACTCGTATGATATTCCACATAATTTGACATTTAGTTTGAATCTCAAATTAATATTTCTACGAATATATCTTTCTAGCGAGAAAGGTGTGCCATTGATATTTAATTATCCCATTAATACGGTCATCAACCCTCGTTCGCGTTGTGAAGTTACATCAGGCACATAATTTAAATTTCGAAAAAAAGATTTTACTGCTCGTCAATGCTCGTAATTCAAGGATCGTCACATCGTTAAAGCGCAAACGTGACTATCGAGAAAGATCGCGGTGCCCATCGAAATTTTACGCGGCCGACATTTATACGGGATTACGGATATCTTTAACTATCCTATAGAGCCCCTAATAAAGATGTCTCCACACGGTTTTATACGACTCTATTTGGTGCGTAGGCAGCGGATTTTACGACGATCTTTACATATTATCGTCGTGAGAGCGTACACCACGTCGATCTCGCTTCGCAGCTCAGTTCATAGATTCGCACCCGGTTTTAACACCTCGTAAAATTATGAGCGATCGTCGCCTAATGCTGCCAGGATATCGCAACTTATGTGTCACCCCATTGTATTTCAATGTCCCTTTTATGCCGTCGATTCGAGCAGGTGGAATTCATATATGCGCTATCATCGAATCTGCCGGCGTAATATCTTAGTTAGTGTAATATCTTTTCGGTGGAATTTAACACCGCAAAATTATTCATTCAATCCGCAAATAGGCTATTCAATGTTTTAATTAAATACTCTTGCAGAAAGTTATTTGTATGAAAATATGCAAAAGAATATATTAATACCATAAAAATCGTGGAGAGACAAAACTATAAAGGGATAGCATAAAGATCAATGCAAACCTTTTAACAATTTAATATAAACTTTAGTATTATTTGAAAACAAGAAATTAATCAGATATAAACCAAAAAATTAATCACAAGGACAGAAATATTAGTGCTAATTGGAAGTGCATAAAACATCAATTTTTTAAAGAATTCGATTAGGGTAAGAGAACACAGCAAACATAATGTGAAGGAAAAAAATATAATGCTATGTGTAAATATCTGATTTTTTAATAGCCGCATAAACTCTCGAAAGAATTCTGTTATTTCACAGCTTGTTAACTTATTAATCTATTAAAGAACTATAGAGCAAAATCATATATGTACATGCATAGATTAAGTGTCGCCAAGGCACAAATAGTGTGTGTTCGACGAATGCAAACGGTCGTTTGACAAACTCGCGCGTCGGATCCGCGATAATCCTAAGCGGCGGCTATTAACGCACTGTTAATACGAATGAGCGGGCAGGCGACGAACGACATCACGGTGGTTCGTCCTCAACGAACATCCCAGAGAGGTTCTGCCAGTGTAGACGAATGGCATAAATCAGCGGTGCATTAAGTGTCCCCCGGTATTAATTAAGATAGCGCGCCCCGAGACGACCGCAGACGAAGACAAACAACAACAGATGAATTCGTGAAGAGGAAGAGAGGAAGAAACTGTTTTGTGGAAGGAAAGCTTCGCTTAAAAGAGCAAGAAGAATAAGTGTGCAAGGAGAAAGAGGGAAAGAAAGGGCAAAACGGAGTCGCGAGCGCGACGAAGGTGGACGGCCGACGGCCGGCTAGCGTGATCCTTTATAAGCGGGGGCCAAGGGTACAAGACGGGACGGTAAGAAGGTAGGCATAATGGCGTAATTATCCGAGGACGAGACAAATTGCATACACGCCTGCTCGCGACACGCCACGGTCCACATGTTCAAGCGAACGCCGCCGCGCCGCCACCGAGTCCGTCGCGTCGCGTCGCGTCGGCTGGCTTCCACGGCGCGTAGGAGTCGAACTTCGGCCCTAAGGGGGTTCTTCCCCCATGCGTCGCAATTGTCTCGTTAAAGTCGCTGCAGGACGCCTTGGAAGAAAGATCCACCTGATCGCGTGGGGGGGGGGGGAAGAGCCGAAGGGGGGAAAGGGGAGATGGTCGCGTACAACTCACTGTTGTCTTCACGGTGAATTATATCCGCGATGCGGCCTGAAGATTATGATGCGTTCCTCGTTTATTCTACATGTATCTTCACTTGTCTGACACACGCGGAATACCAACGGACATTTAAATACCTTCAGCGTTTTGACGGAACGATGGCTTTCTTTATCGGTACGGATATGGTCAGACGGTTAATCATATACTAATCCGCGCAGACGTATTATATTACATTGTTATTGCACGACTACAACCGCTAATTCTGAAACTGTTTAGTTTCTTTCATGAATGCGAAGAAATATGTCATGCGATACGCTTCTCTTCTTATTTCTCGCTTATCTCAGACGCGGTGAAAATTTTAGAAACAGGATTTGAAAGTTTGGGAAACGGTGCTTTCTAGATGTGTGAAAACGCAGTGAAGATAATGTGTATGTAACGGTTATGGAAGTTACATGCTTAGAACCCAGGTATCTTTTTGCGATTCAGATAACGTTCTTCGTTGCATAGTTGCGATTAACGATACGACTTTTCGAGGTGAAGACAAGCGTGATACTTGCAAACTTCTCGTTTAGTCGAAAATTTCCACTAATTCTTGATTTGAACTGTAGATTTAATTAATGTAAAATAACTTACTTACTATTTTCCTCGATTACAATTATAGATAAAAAATTCTGGTTAAGATTCTATACATATAAAGACTATCAAAATATAAGCAAACACATTATAACATTATAGGTTCACATACTCATTTAATCATGAATACGACCCTCAATAAAGATAATACTGACAATGAATAAAATTTTTACCCTATAAAAATAAATTTGTTGTACAACATAACGACGCCTGTCTTTCAGCAATGAGACAATACAGCGTACGAGTACATCGAACCTTTGCATCGCAGCTCTCTTTTGCTTATAATCTCGTCGGATACCGCTAAGAACCGTGTCTTACGATCGTTTCGCTTTGCATCATTACCGTCGCGATAGCGCTGAAAATACCTATCTTTTATTACCGGTCCTCTTCTTTATCTACTTACTTACGTATCAATTTACTTATCTATAAATCACTCCATCGGCAGATCTACGTATCTCTATCGCGGCGATACCTTCCACGGCGACGTAACGACCACCTAATGGGAATAGTAGCCTGCACGTGTATAATTCAACCCGACCCGACGGAAGGCAGCCCCGTTGTTTCTGGCGCTACACCCTGACAAAGTGTTCCCCGCGAGAGAAAGGCATGTATAATATAATCAGTAACAGCGATTGCAAGCTCTCTCGAGCTATCTCCCGAAAATACATCGCTCAATTACCAGCGAGAAAACCTCGAGGCTATTGTTACGACTTGCTTCTTACGTCAGAATGAAATGCGATCGGTTTCGAAACTTTTGCAATTTCGCATTCAGATCTGTTTGATTAAACGTGTCACTTATCATAGCTTACATTTTTAACCATTTGTGAAAAAAATTTAAATCAAAAACTTGCTCTCGATTAAATTGTTTTCTGATGGAATTACAAGAATATCTCTATAAGCATTTGAGACTTTTGACAGATCAAGTCAGAGTATTACAACATGGCATAATGTTTGCTAATAAATACAATCATGGAATTATCAAAATATGGAACATAAAGTTAAATGTAAAACATTACAGATACTTCATATCGTGCAATATGATATTACAAGTTTAAGTACAAGGCGCGATGAGGCGCGATAAGTTATCGCCGCATTTGAATCTTCGTGCGCGTGAGAACGCTCGTGTTAGGTCTTCGACACGTGCGGTGCCGTAGGTAGAAAGGTGGCTCTGAATCGTCAGAAGGCGCAATACTGCGCTTGAGAGGTAAAAGTGCGTTTTCCATCAAGCGGCGAACCGCAATGCGGCGTAGCGCACATGGTAGTCGCGCGCGTTGGCGAACCGGGGCCTCGCGGTCCCCGCGAAGTGTACGTACGGTGCATCGCAAATTGTATTATGCCGCATGTATGCAGATATGCCTTTCCCCTGCCGCAAAACGCAATTGTCCCCGGTCCCAGGGGTACGCAGTGGGACGGGACGACGCATAGCGCACACGTAGACGCATTAAATGCGCGCGACGCGTAACTGTAACCGCTTGCACGTTTGTAAGAAGAAGTTCCCTTCCTGTGCAGGTTGCGTGCGCCAAACTGCGCATACGGCGGCGTGCGTGATTATTTTTCCCGCGACTTCCCTCGCTCCCGGCTGCGGCGGAGCATCGCGGCGATTTACGAGTTTATCCTTTTTTCCTCTCTCTCGTCCGAAGATAACGACTGCGTTCCTCGTACCTACCAGAAGCGATTCCTCTCTCACGTCCATTTTTCGAGACGGTGCTGTCGTAGCTCCTTCCCCGCAATTTCCGCATTGTCCGCGACACTATATGACGATCCGCGGTGTTGACTAGGAGCATCTTCAAATATCGCTTAATAATGTGTGGAGCAATAGAAGCAGATTTGCAAGTTGTCGTCCGTGACCATAACAGTCGCAAACAATATATGCTACAAAAAATTATTATTCAAAAATACTTAACAATTATATATAAATAAATGTGCAATGTCTAATCTATTCAAGCGAAATCCTTATCTTGATTGCCAACAGTCTTTCATTCGACAAAACTAATATGAAAAATGGTCGAGATATATGCTTGCGAAAACTCGTAAGAGTTCTCCAAATTATTCAAAGCAGACCGGAAAATGTATTAAGACGTTTTATGCCGAGTAAATACGCTGCTGAGCAGACAATAGCGCGATAACTCATAATAGCATCGGGCATTATACCATTGATAGGATACAGGGCTATGTACTCCATGAATGTCAATGAGAACGCAAACAATGGTCCACGTAGGTAATAATTCTGTGATCCGTATTCTTTCGTCGGTCGATTTAAGCCGGCCCGTCGCGAACCCGCGCGCGCCGTTAGGAAAGTGCAACCGCATTTATTAGCGCCAGCCGGCGGCCGCGCATCCGCGACGCGTCAACGTCCGCATAAATATGAATATGAGGCTTGCACGACGATACAAAATAATTAATTCGGATTTTGATAGATGGAAATAGTTCTTCATTTTAAACGCTAGTAATGCAATATTATTTCACCAATATTATTTTTAATAGTAAATTTTGAATAATATACTAAATGCAAAATTATATCACGAAAAATTGAAGCTTATCAAGTTTTTGCATTTTATATTGAGAAATACATTTCTTTTTATAATAAACAAATATAAATTTAGAACTGAGAAAAATATTAAAATTTATTAATAATATTGATGTCAACTCTGGTGTTTTATTTATTCGCGCCTCTATAAAATGCATTTATCTTTATGCCTTATAAAATTCTGAATAAGTTCAATAAACGTATCTAAGGAATACGTGTCAAGTGTCAACGTGTTCGCATAATTAACTCTATGAAAATTCAACTTTACTGTTCTGCCAATCGACGCAAAAACTTGGAGGGAATGCTCGAGCGCATCGAGACCATTAACTCATGAGGGAAGAGAAAGAGATACAGCTCGATCACCGTCCGTTTATATTTAGTTGATCTTTCGATCCACTAAGCCAGTAAACAGTCCGTGGATGGGACCCGGTTCTCCTTTTCTTCCTCGGCATTTGCGCCTGTTATTTTCGCCCTCGCCACCGGCGCATCTCACGCAAAAAGGCCATCGGGAGCTCTGATCGGAGACAAGGGGGCAAAAGGTGGGTAGAAAAATGAGTAAAGTGGAACAGGGGCAACAAAGGCGTACCAAAGAAGCATCGACAAGAAAAAGAATCGAAGAGCAGCGCCTACGCCCCAACGGACAGACTCCCTCTATTGTAATAGTCTCTTCCTCGTCCGTCGTCGTTGTCGTCGTCTTCTTCTTCTTTTCGTTCTTCTTCGTCTTCGTCTGCTTCTTCTTCTTCTTCTTCTTCTCCTCTGTACATGCATGCCAGCCACTGACTAAGCCCTCGCTCCTTCTGACAATGAGTCAGTGCACTCGCCACGCACTCGACGAGGGAAGTGGGAAAACAAAAATAAGATGAGGCCGTTCTCGAAGAGGAGGAGGTGGAGGAGAAGAAGAACAGCAAGAAGAAGAAAACTCACCCATGGAATACGGGCCAACGACAGGATGCGATGCATCACTGTCGAGGATCGAGCTTGGTTACGGGTCAAAGTTTACGAAATCGGGAGGACAGTTCTTCCTCGCATCTTGTCCTGCATTTTTTCTTTTATGTCTGGTTTCCGTTGGTAGCTCATTGCGCGCGTACCGCAAGGCGTCGGGACATAATTGAATTTTGTGCAAAATGAAGAATACGTATGCATATGAATACACGGGTCTCGAATATTTGCATGTCATTTATACGCAATATGTCCATAAATAATGTATAAAAAAAAATTACTTTCTCCTCGAACTGATTACTACGTAAATGGAACTTTTTTGGACAGCTTCAAGAATTTTTTACACCATGTACTTCATGATCTTTTCAATGGTAAGCGACTCAATTATAATCCTGTCTGTATTAAGGATGCGCCAGTGTATAACGTGTAGGAGAAAGGTGGTGCAATAAACATCACGTCAAAGACCTTATTTCTGCAGAACGGACATCCGGCTACTTACTACAACGAATAATTCAGTCCGTAATTCTCAAGAGGGAACGTAGAAAGCGGAGGCGCGTAGGTTAAAGTTCGATACGACAGATGGACGGTTTCGATTTTTCCGTGGTTCGACAGCGGAGTTCGTTTGCTTGCCTACGCAAGTACGTACAGAAGAAAGTGGTACGTGAGTGGATATCGCGAATCAATTTATTTGATGAGAGAGAAACTTGATGAGTGCAGTACGCATCAAATGAGACTGGTGACTTTCCGAGGCTTTACGATAAATAATTTTCGAGAAGTTCCAGCAGTACAAGACAAGAATATAAATAAAATTATATACTTAAAATATATGACATTACATAGTTAATATAGAGAATTGGAATAAAATAAATGTAACTTCTTTCAGAAACACGTTTTCTTAAAAAAGTTTCATCTTTTTATATTTAATATGTATAAATAAAAAAACAAGAATATATATCACAAATGTAAGATAAAGACACTCTCTTATATTCTTCAAAGAAAGAGAGAATGTCCTCATCTGTTTTACTTGTGCGTAAATATATTTTGCTGAAAAAGAGTTTTGATAAGTATTTCCGAATAAAATCATTTTGCGGAAAGCTTTGGTAGTTGAGAGACCGAGGCTTAACTTTCATTAGCTCTCGCACAGATTCGCCCTCGCTACGCACGTATGCACGTCCGCGTACACTCGCGGCGGATTTACTCGCGCTTACCAATTACCGTTAAGCATCCAAGTTGAGCTGAGTCGTTTCCACGGTAATCTCAGTTTCTATAATCCCGCGCGCGCCTTCTTCCCTCCTGGCGATTGTCCAGCTGTCAGCCAGCGCGAAACTATAAGCGCATCTCTACCGAGAGCCATTCGCTTTTTGTCCGGCTAGGCAGCCGCTCGCACCGTGTCAGCTTTCCTCTTCCTACCCTGAGATCGCGCCCGTAGATTCGGCTGATCTTGGAAGCCGAATGATGACGGCGATGCAGATAATCCAAGTGCCGCGGCTGCTCGAGGCCACCGCGAGATTTCTCGCACAGAAAAATACGCCCTCGGCAATCGGAAATGGCGTAATGACAATGTAGTCATAACTTGAAAAATGTTTCGCTCAGCTTATTGAACATGTATTGTCGGCATGCATCTCATGACATGGTTCGCTCTTGAATCGCGAGCTTGCGTTCTAACAATAATAAGGAAGAAAATTGTCTACGAAAATGATACTTGTGACTTTGATACAATTAACACAATTATTACTTACAAAGATTTTACGTGCTTACATTTTATAAACCATGAGGATTTTACATCGGCATAATTATGGTCGATTCATTTTGTTAATGCTATTATCGATGTACATTGGACAAATAACAAGAAGCAGCTTCGTTATCGAAATCGATTTCTTTCGAAACGCTCCAAAACAAAACAGTCAAGTATAATTTTCAATAAAGTAGTACTCTGGTAACGTTCCTCTTTAATTGATGAGCATCATCATCAATTTCATCATTGTAGACAAATATATTTGTAAACAAGGACTAGGTGGAACGCGCATCCGGCTGTCGCTGCTTCTCAGAGACTTCGGTATTGTATAATTTATTCTCCTAACGTAGCCCATTATGCGGTACAAGATGTCATCTGGCATACAGATCTGGAAGAGAGCATGAGACGCGATGAAGAAGGATAGAAAGAACGGATGGAACGGGCGGGTTGAAGCAGAGGGAGAGATTCGTATCGGTAACCAGTAACACTGGTAACAGGTAACTGTTAGTGACGTGACGATTTCGGCAGTGGGACCTACCGGACTTGGACAGCCGCTCCATCATGGTATAAAGTCCCATCGTCACCATCGGATCAACTCAGGCGAAAAGACGTATGTTTTTCCTTCCGTTCGTCCGCAATAGACACCGGCGAAGAGCGATAACCGTGTTCCTGATCAATCGGATAAGGCGCGGACAAACCGTCGGTCAAAATTTTTCACCGATATTGCGATCATAGTCGATTTAAGTAGCCGTTTTACATCTAAACCGTTTTGCGTGCAAATAGAAAATGCGTAATTCTTTAATTGCCGTTAATCGGAAGATGAAGAAATCAGGAATACAGAAGCAATCTCGTCAAGATTCAAGTAGTACAATTCGAGACTAAATCGTTGTTGGGACATCCTTTGATCTAATAATATTTCACGATATCATGTTATCCAATTTTTTATATAATATCGTATAAGCAGAATTGAGAAGCTTGAGTCAACGATATAATTGAACAAAGTATCTCACAATCAGTTAGTTAATTAATCTGAATGCGTTTTTTTCAATCACCATTGATCGATAAGAATAAGCCTTCGTTTGTGTTCTTTAAAAATGTAGGAATTCGGAAGCAATCTTGTTAAGATCCAGTAAGGTTCGACTCTAAGGTCACAATCTTTCGCATTCGATAGCTGGTAAAACGGTGGTAATAGTTCGCGAAATCGAAAGGTCACGATCCCGGGAAACCTCGGCGCGATCATCAAAACGAGGCAAATCGTCGCCGATACCGATCGGTTTCCCCGACAGCAACGCGAATGCGCTTCGAGATCGGCAGCGAGAAATCTACGTGACGGCATTAAGCGTCGATTTCGCTCGATTCTTCGTAAATTGCCCTTGTAAGTTCCCCCCGCGGTGCAGAAATATTCCCATAAGATGTCGATCGGATTACATCGATTTCTTCCCTCACTTTGTTGCAGCCATTTCTTCGTTCGCATCGTTCTTTATCGTAGGATATACTTGCGATTTGTCTCGGTAAAATTGTGCTAGAAGGTGAATAGTAGGAGGAAATGGGATGAATCGGCGTTGATGAAACGTTTGTAATGGCTTTCAGCTAAACTGCCAGTAACCGCCAGTCAGATATTTCCGTGCAATCATTCCTTCATTTCCTATAAGTGGATTTTACATGTGCGTATATATGTAATTCATAAATATTTTTTAGCCTACTATATGTATACCTACACTATATCTTACTCGAATCTTGTTTTAAATAATAAATAACGCATATTGCACATTTGTTACATAAATGAGAAATAAACAAAGTAAAGAAGTACTCACATTATTTGGAAAAACATTACAACAAATTTCATCTAAAAAGTTTATTATGATAGAAAATGTTGTTCAATTTTGAGTAACCAAGATGAATTGCTCTCTACCAGCTCCTAATGATACGTTATCGATCATCTTGTTTTACTATCGATCATGACAGAATCGCTCAGCTGTACGCGCGGATGCGTGTGTCTCAGAAGATAAAAATGCTGCACGAAGTGTGTACTACATCGGACAGATACTATAACTGCTGGGCTTGTTTGAAAGGAATTTCATTATCTCTAATCTCGAAACAATATTGCGCCAGTAGTAGCGACATAGGAGAGAGGAAGACACGAGGAAAATGTGAAGGCAGCATGCCAAAGGTAACTGATTGAGAGAAAGAGAAAGAAGTACATGTTCAGAAATAAGGGAACAAGAATGAAACGTGCGGATAGCCGACGGATAGGAAAGTGCAGGAGAGAAAAAACGGAGGAACAATTGCCGCGAAAGAAACGCATGAAAGTATACCGGTTAGGTACATGAAAAGGACAAGAGAGGAGAGATGAGAGAAGACTCTAAGAGGGGAAGAAGAAACCAGCGCGGATCGTTTAAAGAGATCCCAAACGGACGAACGGGCGGAAGAGACGAAAGGGTAAGAAGCATCGGGGGAATCAAGGAGCGAGGAAGAAATCGAGCGTTGTATCGGTTCAGGCTGATGTCCGCGCGCATCGCGGTCGAACAACCATAGATTCAATGGGTACGCGAATGGACCATCAGTCACCAGATAATCTGTAGCTCCTTGGAATATTGACAATGACAAAGGGGTCCGATAGACGCGCGCGGGCTGCTCACCGGCACAAGCGGCTACTACCTGCTACCCATAAGGCCCCCGCGCAGTTCGCCTCGAGCGCAATCCTCTCGTGCCATGCGCGCACTATACCACTCTTCTGCCTCGTCAGCGAGCCGACTCTGCTCGTCCTCGTTTCATCTCGGTTAATTTCCCTCTGTCGCTTTTTCCGGGTGCCCTTGTTCGTCACAGCCGCGCTCAGCTTATCAATCATTTTCTGCCTCTTCTTCTTCCTCTTCTTTCTACTACGTTACGGTCTTAGGCGCTTTACAGCCAGAAACAAGCACGGTTGCGGAGAGGCCGCTAGTTAAAATTATTATAGAAAGTCTTTTGAATCCACGTATTTATATATCTACTGTATTATATTATTCATTCTAAATTATTATAGTAAATTATAAAAAATTAAATCAACATAAATGTTTTATAAAATCAAAAAATATCTACTTATATTATAAAGAAATATAAAAGATGGAAAATTCACTAATCTGATTATAAAAACGATATCGGATTTAAAATAAGAGTTAACTTTACTATAGCAATAAATACATAATATTCCAATATAATGTTTATTATAACACTATCTATATTCATATTTATTGCATCAAATAGATACATAATTACACTTTTTTTAGTACGTCAAAAAGAGCAGAAAATTATATGTATTAATTACATTTTGTGTAATAATAATTTTCAATTTGTAACTTCCTTGTATTCAAACAAATATAAATACAAATATTTAAGACGCAAATTAAAATGCTTTAAATAAACGCTCTAAAGCAACGCGTCATCCTTAGAACACCGTCTCCCACCGAGAAGTTTGCGTCGCTCATCGGAAACTCATCTATCTCTTCCAATGGCTACCGGCACTGACGTTCTAATGTCTCGCGCGCACAACAGCCGGTCTATGACGTCTACCAGATATCCAGTCCGTATCTAGCCAGGTCAGACGTATCTTAACGTCGGATCGGCACGAAACCCCACTCGGCCATCACCAGAAGCCAGACGGATGCTGGATAACGGCCGTGGCTTACGACTGACCGAACATTAATCGTACCGACGGTGGACGGCTCCTGTTTTGAAAAACATAAGAGACCAACAAGGGATGTTGGATAATCGGGATGTTTGGCGCGGTGGAACCGCTCGCTTCACGAATCATTCCGATTGCAAGGGTTCAAAGTCCAGTCATTTTTCACGAGAAGACATAACAAACAGCCGGTTTCGCGACGTTCCCTGCTCGATGTTCAGTGACAATAACAAGTGTACGAAGCACGGCCGTTTCAATGAAGCAGGATTCAGTTGTTTATAGCCGCATAAGATACAGCTCGTAATTAAAGATTGCGAGCAAAACAGTAAAAACATTCGAACGAGAGCCACGACGATAGTAAATGGGATAAGAGAGGAAAATACCGTAAACGAAATTGAATATCTATACGAGCACACTAATTGTAAGAATTTATAAACGGCGACAACTGTTTGTTGCCTACTGCATAATGGGGTCGTAATATGACAGGACATTATTGATCTCTCATGGTGTAATAAGAAATCTTGCTGCGAAATCGACTTACAAATATTTGATGCTTATCGCCTTTCCTCATTTCATCAATACCACGATGTCTATGGATTCTATCGAGAAATGAGTTCTAATGAATCGGTTGAAGGACATTAAGATTTTCAAAAAATCACTATAGACAGAAGTCTGATTAATAAAATAATGGCATTGCAACATTAGCTTAAAATAATTTTTCTTCTTAATATAATTTGATAATATTAATTTCATTAATTGCATTATAAGAGAATTCACACATCGTTAAATTTACCCGCAGGAATTTCCTACTAAGTCGCCGTAATCCTTGATGTAACAAGTTACACGCGAATGCTTCGATCATATTGGAAATTTCCGGTTCGCAGGATTCTTCCTGAGATTGAACTGGACGAGCGCACGGCGAGCTAAGAAGTAAAAACGTCAAAGTTCTGCGGCGGCGTGGAATGTAACACGCGTAAGAGCGGCCGCGAGCGTATGCGTCGACGACGAACAGGACGAAGAGGGCGGACGCGATACACGATTCCCAGTGCGGATAGTACCGAGAGGAGGCTCGAAGTAAGACTTCTCTCGCGCCGGCCGATGAAGAGCCGTAACCGAGAGAGGAAGAACCCGTTCGAACGAGGGTTTATATACCGCGTATAGCTCAGGGCAAGGCTGTGGCAGCCTTACGATACCGTCTCACGTGAACAAGTTGAAAGACTTTCAGGAGTCCGCGATGCAGAACAAACGATTCCTTTCCTCATGCCACGGTGTACGACCGATTAAAGTACCGCGCGCGAGTGCTAATAATTGCTCGTGACGGCTGTTTCTAGCCTCCGAGGTGAGGAAAGGATTATTAGAAAAATGCTCATTTTCCGTCACGTTAACATCAAGATTGATTTGCGCTTTAGGATTAGAAAATAAATGGATATTATTTTATCGCCCTTAGCTGTATTATGCACTCTACGATACATAACATAGGAAAAGTTGTAACATACAAAAAATTAAACAAAGAAGATAATTTCAAAGCACTTAATTCAAAAACTGCAAAAAAATGGTTGAAATTTAAAGTCTAAAGAAATTATAAGAAAAAAATATATATGTAATTCAAGTGCATTGTATCTTCTATTTTTCCTATCTATCGCATAATGTCGCAATCTTCATTCGTTCGGATTCGCAAGCGCGTGTAAGAAAATAAAAAATAGAATCAAATCACACGATCGAATACTACTGATCGTGCGCGGTTGTCATCGAAAAGGCGAGCTTCCTTCGGGGAAAGAACGTCGAATGCCGCGAGGCAGGCGAGGGCTAAGTTACATGTTACACCGGTGGGGCCCCTGGGGCCCCATTACGAGCGCTACCTCGTCGTTGGCGATATTACCGCAAATTGCCACCCTCAAAAGAGGAACGGCCCCGGCTCCGGCGGTTGCTGGAGCCACAGAGTCGGCCGTTTGCTCGGTGCATCGCCTACGTCTCGCAACGTCGGTTTTACAACTGGAGCCCCCTCGAGCCTCCTCCGGCCAGCCCCCTTCGCAAGGAGCCGCGCGTCTTCACTCCTCCCGCGTCTTCCACTCCCACCATCCGCCTGTCCGCGGCGTGTAATACTGTAATCGGGCAATTTCGGGGCTTCTCCTTCGAATAAATCCATAGTTAATGCCTCCATTGGCTCCCCTCGCCTCTTTTCGTCTCCTCTTATCTCCTCTACGGCCTCCTACCTCTCCTCCTTCATATCTTTGCCGTTCACCAACACCACCAGCACCACCACCTACTTCCCTCCAGCTCTCTCACCCTCCGTATCTTTCTCTTATGCACTCGGTACGCTAAAAATCGAAATATATACATATACATATATATATATATTCGAATATATATATATAAAGGATAGAGAAAAGGAGAGAAAGAAAGAAGAGGACTTGGCTTCTATCCGAGCACTCGGAGGCTCGCGTGCGGCTAAGTGGGCCCCAAGAAAAGGGGCCCCGAAAGAAGAAGAAGAAGAAGAAGGAGGAAGAGGAGACCGGAGGTAAGAGGGGCATACAACACCATCCACTACCTTTTACCTCAACCATCCTTTCGCCTCACCCACCTGTCTGCCGGCAATCTTCTAGTAGCCTTGGGCTACCACTCCGCGGCTACTACAGGGGCTACTCTTCGGCTACCAACGTCCGGTCCTGGTTTCATTCGCGGTGCAGTAACCCTTCTGCATGTCCGTCAAGGATACTTTAAGACGAGCCACGCAGTTCCCGCGCGAGCCTCTTTTTAAAAAGATTTTTGGCTGCAACGATTAGATCAGTTGGATTGTAAGGATTCTATTGTGTGTTCCAATTTCTTGGAACGTTTTTTAGCTCAAAATACTCCGTTACCATTAGATTACGTATAAATCTCTATTCTCTTAGTATTTTCTTATCTTGTAATTATTTTACAATTTTTATATCAATTTATAACTAAATCATGTTATTTTATATTAATACACATACGCGGTTTTTCAACGTTTAGACAATTTTATTGAAACATTTTCTATCAACTTTACATGAAATTATAAAAGAAAATTCGTTAGCAAGATTATAAGGTATAATATTTCATAAAACACATTTCCGTTAAAAAAGTCAAAAAGTCAAAAAAGAGGCTTTTACGTTTGTAAAAATGGAGGGACTTAAACAATGCATACGGTCTTATTAATTCATATCTATTACACATATATTTACGAGCCTTAACAATCGCGTTTTTAGGATCAATAAGGCACAAAAGTTGTACCGGGAGTGAGCGCACTTTACAGTGATGGTTTGACC
The DNA here is from genome assembly GCA_035220615.1 of Leptothorax acervorum. NCBI lineage: Eukaryota > Metazoa > Arthropoda > Insecta > Hymenoptera > Formicidae > Leptothorax > Leptothorax acervorum. The sequence goes on from JASTWQ010000086.1 coordinate 3,228,995, forward strand.
AACGGTTCAAGAAGAAGACGTACGATTATGCATTTCTGTCATTCATAGTGTTTTCACCTTTCACCCTAAAACTCGTCCTGCGCTCATCTGTTAGCCTAAGGGGATATTATGTGATTGAAGATTTAGCGGGGAGGTGTACGAAGAAGTTCAGAATCTTTCTATGAAAAAAATGTAGTAATATTAATAAAATAAAATTCGCAACCAAATATTATATGTATGTTTTTTTTTTCTATATCACAAGATTCAGTCTGTAATTTTTGTAAATTTAATATTGGGAACTACATTTGTTCGCAGTCTGTCCTAAAGCGATTTGAATTCATATATGTATAAGAAATACAAAGATATTTATGTACAATATTATTTTGTATAAACTTAAAAATAAAAAATTGTCTTCAATGAAAAAGCGTTACAACGTATACCTATCTAATTTGCTTGCTGTAAAGATAATTCATAATTTACACAAAATGTAACAAGATAATAATAAAACCGCTTTTGTAAACATCATTCTCTAAAGATCGAACAAAAGGAAAGAATTTATAAAATTGTGCATTCAAGATCTATTTAAAAATGTCTCAGATCAATTTATAAAAGTACCAATTCTTTGAAATATCATTCCCTTCTCCACCGAGAGACGAAATTTCTGGTGCAACTTTTTGTGATCTCGCATCAGCAAGAATTTCCTTCACGAATTTCTTTACGGCTGCCGGCAAAAGATCATCGGACGGGCCGCGCAAGTGCCCACGCTTTTTCTTACCTTCTACCTCCTCACCGGCCTACCCTAATTTTCGCGTATGAGCTGCCGGATTCGCCTCGGCATCCGAAATGGTTGCAGGTGATCCACCTGCCTACGCAGAAGCTGGTTCACCTTTTACGCCGCTTCGAAAAATATCATGTTAAAAAAGTGATCTCCGGGAGACAGAATAACTGTGGCTTTTCTGATATTGTTATCGAGGCTATTCTTAGCAAACTATAAAAATATTTTTGTATCTGTAACGAAAGCTCTGTGAATTTATCATTCAAAAAAACAAAATAATTGGATCATAAAATTTTATCCATTTTAAATTTTACAACGTTATACATTATAAAGTTTTTAATTATCATTTAATTATTGTATTGTTTATTTTTTCAATGATATCTTATCTTACAATTTAATATATTAATTATACAGTAGTCATTACATAAATCATAAAATTACACGTGCGTGCGCATGTGTGTGTGTTTTATAAATATAAAATTTTATCTGTCATAAAAAATATAAGTGTACACTTTCACATAATGATGCATGTTCCACAATATTATAAATATGCTTCGAGATTCTTTAATCATTGACGGTATTAAAAATGTAGAATATCTTAACAAAGATATTTGATCAGCTATGTATAAATACAATTGTATTAGCAACTATTTATGGTAATTTTTGTCATCGCGTGCAGCGAGCGCTCGGTACCTTACATAGCGGTCGATTTGAATCCAATTAACACTCTGGAACGAGCATAACCTCGCGGAGCGAGTCTAATTAAAGAAGACCAATTACATTCCGCGAGATCTCGCAATTAGTCGGCAACGAGAGAAAGAGAGGACAACGGAGAGACGGATCTTGGATGCGACATTCAGAAGAGCGACCCGGCATCTTCTTTCTCAGCAGGACGCGCGACGAATCACAGCTTCATCTTGGCGCAATCTAATTGGTCGGAATGGTCGCTTACTAATTAAGCATTCGGCTAATTATTAATTACATCGACGCGACCGCTCGAATTAATTCGCCTGGCGGCGGGGTGCCGCGGTGCGCCGCGGGGCATATTAACCGCGCATAAGTATCGCATTTAATGCGCGCGTGCAGGTCGCGCGACAGCGTAGCATACACTGAGAACATGAGCTACAAGGACGCAGGATCCTGAGAATCCCGTGTTGGTAGGCTTTACATGTGCGCGTCCAAGAAGTATCGCCTGTTCATTCGTGCACGGCTTCCCGATTTATCTACTCTTTCCGGCTTGGTAGAGCCGAATGAAATAGCTATTTCACAAATAGCGGATAATAAACGCTTTTGAGAAACACACCACAGTCGACTCCACGAGTTGCATTAAGACGGCATGTGCAATATATGTCGAGGTAGAAATTGGATTCCATTCATTTTTTTCGTTCAAGTCGGGCCGTTATTTCGGAATAGCAATAATCATTAAAATCTTTTTAATCGACGTACATTAAATTTAATTATTCCATATATTGCGTATTTCGAAGCGATTTCATTTCTCATTATTTTTCACAATATTACCATTTATTTTAAATATCTCTCTTGGTAATTAAAGACAATCCGTACAATTCGCTTTGATAAGTCGTACGCTACATGCATTGGTGGACTTACGTTTTTAGCAGACGTGAATTTATAGTTGCGAATATATTAACTGTTCGAACTATTTAATTACTATCTAACTTTATGATTAAAGTAGCGTCGCTTATCTAGCAAAGGTAGTAGCTGTATTGCGTGCCATGAATGATGAATAAGTTGCACATAGGCAACGATTTGCACGCGATTTATATGGCGCCAAGATACGTACCCGGAGGCTGTCAAGGCGCAACATTGTCATTTCGATCTGTCTGCGTGGCGAAGCGACAGCGATTTAACGTGCATACGTATGTTTATAGCGGAAGCTTATAGGCGTTCGAATGATTTGCATGCGCTCTGATACTAGTGAAAGGATTTATCAAGTCATACCTGTGATTCATTGGCACTGAAGGGCGCTCTTAAAATCTCAGCATCCTAAGTAGCAACACTCCTTACTTCATTTCTTATACTTCATTTATCTCGATTGTCGAGCAAACATTTTTCGTTATTACATATAACAATATCATGCATTCTTGTAAAACAGTCAAGAATAAATTATTATTTATATTTTACTTCATCAGATAAAAGAAAAAATACAGAGAAGCAATATTTCTATAAAAAAATAAGCAATGTAAATTTATTCACTTATAATAAATCTAATTTTAAACTAAATTTGAAATAAGATAGTTTGAAATCCCGTAGCAAAACAGATGAAAAGCACATTTAAAAAGCTTAATTCTATATTTAGGATCTTATATTTGCGATAAAAAAATAATAGCGAGTAAACACATAAATTTTGCATAAATGCTTCGGTACCGTGTACATCTAATTTTTATCGATTGGAGCCAGCATGGCTTTACGCATTTCTACTAGTTATCGGGAATCGGTATCGCGAGCATTGATACGGTTTAAAAACATCGGCGGCAATCGTATGTGCTTGTTGCGAGGGAAATCTTCGGTCTCCGAAAAGAGTTCGCAAGGGATGTGTAAGAGAGGAAATCCTATATCTCATTTCGATTTATCTACTTTGTTCGGCAAATACTCGGTACTTGTGCCGAGAAGCGCGTCCAAGGTATCGCGCCGGGGCGTAGGTGCACAGGTGCAACGCGCACGAGTACACGCGCGGACTCGCAATTTATTTCGACGCACGCGAACGGGTAACACACGCGCTCTTGTTCGTAGATATCATTTATGGTTATGGATCGCCGCCGTTTATAAGTTCGGTGGTACCTTGACCGACTACAAGTACCGCCTGTCGCGGTAGTGAGTATATCATCAACAGTTTTATAACAGCGGTGGTTATATTAATAGCCGCGCGTGCAGGGGTTGCACGTGCATTATTAATTCCAAACGGCCCCGCGTACTTTGCTTGGAAGGGTTTCCGGATCGAGGTATCCTAGGTGTATCGATTTTAATCAAGCTCGCCTTATTAACAGGGAATTTTTGACGGAATTGTGCACAAACAAGGCCTCGTCGTTGGATTGGATTACACGTTCGCGAACAGATGATTGACTTTTCATTATAGCGCCTGCGGTTGTGCGCGTTGCATTAGCTTCAAATTATTACCTATCCGCCGCGAAGACTAAACATTGAACGATCATATCCGCCGAATGACGTGCGGGCGTTCCGATATCTGATTCTCGATTATCGGATCGTCGGATCGTGGCAATATAGCAAAGAGAAGTTTTTCATAACCGAAATCCAATCGCTGTCGCGGATGTCTAGTCATTACGGCAAATCAAACCAATTAATCTTGACGTAGCATCTTTATCTTATCGAATATTTCTAATTTTATATGCACCCCGATGTTATCGCGCATGTCAAATTTAAAGAGACAACCGCGAAGTTGATTTACTTATTTGCAATTTACTTATCTAACTTATTGATGCAGTAGCATTTTAAATTACTAAATAATAACATCATCTTGATATCAAGTGCGAATTGCAAAGCACCAAAATCGTTGCAAAAATTAATAGTTCAACCGTGTATCAATTACCTTCCTCTTTCAGACAGCCGCCAAAACTGTCGTAGTACGAACGAATAAAAAGAAAAAAGAGTCTGATCGCTGTTGCGACGCGCGGGACGCAGGAGTGGTCAGACTTTAGTAAACGAAAGAGAAAAAGTCGAGGGCAGAAGTGGTGGAGAAAGAAGAAGAATACGACGCGAATGGCGCGCGGGGAGGATGCGGGAACGGGGAAAAAGGAAGGGACGATGTGCGTGCATGCCGCTCACGTAGCGTGCCAGCCAGCCTGGCAGCCTGGTGGACTCCCTTCGGTCTCTTCCTCTTCTCTCGCTAGTAAAAGTGAGGCCCTATCTCTCCCTCTCTCTCTCTGTCCATCTCTCAGTCTCTATATCTTTCTCTCTCTTCCTCGCGCTCTCTGTCCCTCGCCTTTTTTCCTCTCTTTCTGAGGAAGAGCAGTGCTACGAGAGGGGAAGGGTATCTTCCTTTTTATCAAACTGCAGCCTCTTACCTGGAGCACTCCCACCCACGGCCCACCTGCGGCTGGATGGGTATTACAACAGGTGAGCGACTACCGAGAACGCTCGCCGCGACCTTAAAGCCGTATCGCGCAACGAGATTTTCCTGCGTGACGTCGAGGGATTGACAGACTAGTGAGTGACCAATTAAGGAACGTTGTCGAATAGTCCCGCTTCTTTGCTAAATAAAGATGCGGCAATTACTTTCGTCCCTTACCGCCATGTGTGTGGTACTTAAGTTCATCTCAAAGGTTCATAAAAAAAACCTCGATATTTTTTCGTATAAAAAAAAAATGACGGCTACTTTTTCGTGATTGTCTCACGTTTCATCGTTGTTGAAGTATTTACGCTGCATTTATGCGAAAAAAACGCTTTGACGTTGATGATCGACAATCTCAGCCTACAGAGCGAAAATACTGCTCGGAATAACTTGTTCTTTATCGCAAATTACCATAATTCGAGTAATATAATGTTGCAAGAACTAAGGACACGGTATAACTTATTTCGTGGTCGTCACACGAAGACGCCTGCCCAAGTGCCGAACGACATAAGGATTATTTCGCAACGACACTGAAATGTGTGTGTATGTGGATGATCGGGCTCGTCAAAATTATAACGGTTCCAGCCACTGTATATTATAACGCACGCGGTTTTCGCCGGCGATGTGTTCACAGAGAGAACGACCTGATAATCTTCACAGTTATGACGTATCAGGAATTAAATTGCAATGAATTCTAATTCCTGATACCTCGAATTTCTTAATATCCATTATCAAAGGGAATTCTGTTCGCAATTAACTGGCAAAGTCCCGAAGTAAACTGAACCGGTATACCTTAGATAATTTGCCAAGATACTATCGTTGCCCTATCGCATTACCACGATAGTAATAATAATAAATTAGTTTCTAATTAGTATTTTTATCACAATAAATTGTGTGATACTCTCGGTAGTATCGGATTTCTTTTACGAGATCGATCGAAGGTTTTTCCTATATACGAAACGTTTATTCAAAATGCATATACACAGTATTCCGATAAGAGCTTCCCGAGATGCGCCGCATATAGAAAATAAAATTGTAACAGAATGCATTTTTAATTAAACTGTGATCTTGTTAATCGTTATTAAAGTGTCCCTCTATGGATTCCTAAGTTCTTCCTCCTTTCTTCCTACATTCTCTTTCTTTCTTGTGGCATAATCATTAATTACATGTTTACACGCAACAAGAAAAGTGACATAATTCTTATATGTGATCCAAATTTTTTATATATTTTCATCCTCATTCAAATTTGCTGTCAGTCCTTTATATCTTCTTTGGGAACGAACATCTTCGTCTTTCGTGTTGCCCTCACATGAATTTTTTGGGACCATTTATGATAAAACACAGATCTGTCAATACGTTTGATGTATAAATAATGATTATATGCAAGCGAACGGGAACGTCTCTCATTGAAGTTATCGACTGGGACGATTCCTTCGTAGAACGCGGGTTTTACGGAGCGTTTTTTATTGCGTGCGACCGAGTGCGTGCGTGCGTGCACGCTCGCGTGCATGCGTGCGTGAGCGAAATACCGAAAAGTTCGGACTATCTTCTTCTCTTCCTCCATCTCTCCACCTTCTCCCGTGCTACGTCTTTTTCGCCCTCTTTTTCTTCCTCTCGCGAGCCGTTCGCCGGAAGCGAAAGAAGCTCGAGTCCTGCTGCGATTAACCTTTTCAGGGATGAATTATCTCGCTCGTCAGGTCCCAGTCTCGGCCTCGCGATATTGCGATTTCGCGATTCGTCGAAGGAACACCCGCTGGGAGTACGCGCTAGGAGTCGACGACAGTGGAATTGTCGCATTATCCAACTGTAAGGAATATTGGAAACGATAGCCTGCTCTCAAACAGCTTCTCGGGAATTGAAACTCGCGCAATTTTAATAAATTTATTTTCAATAATATGGAAAAATATTCTACATATCTATTTGTGACGATTACTGTAATTACATTACAATTAACGTGGCATTAATGACAGTAATCGTTTCTTAAACGTTTTTTAATAACAATCTTGAATCAAAGTATATTTGTTATAAAATGTACATTTTTATTCTTATCTTGGGTTGGCAATTTAGTTGAATTATCTACAATCCTACAATAGAACATCGGAAAATACACTTCAGCAAAATGTGAAGATACCATGAATTAAATGTTTTTCTTAAATACTTCATTAGAACAAGTCTTAACTATAATGACGATTCTCTCTTGGAGCGACAAGTAGTATGTAATAATCAATACAGACAGCACGAATTAATTGAGAATGAGTAGACATTAATTGAAAGAGAAAAAGAACGAAGCACGTGCAAGTTTCCTTAAGCAGGCAAGCGTGTTACTACGACTTAAGGATCGTGTAGGGCTGTAGGCAGCGTAATCAACTATACGAACGAGAATCGAAAAACATAAGAAAATTAATAAAGAACTGGAAAAGCCTTTAAATAAAGAACCGGATGTAAAATCTACGTAATCCTGGAAAATTAAATAAAATGCAGACAATTGATTATGACAGTTGAAATTTCCATCATCCGGAATCTTAAACAAATCCTCGTTTTACTTAGAACTACAGAAAAGAACAATTGCATCCCGTGATATCTTTTCTATGCAGTAAAGTACACACGTTTATTGCAGCATGTTTACCTATGACATATCTCATAGTATAAATATTCATCAAATTATAATAATATTCTCTTAAATAAGAAATGTTTAGGATCACGTGTTTAATCGCCTGAATAACGATTGCATATTGCAATCATGATAACAAGAGATAGCAAGAAATTAGATAACGATTTCAATCCTGAAATAATCCTGAAGCCATATTCCGAGAGCTGCGCGAAAATTGCCGGCAGAAAATCGGTCGAAAGCGCGCGGCCCATTGATGTGCATGCAAAACAGCTAGTACTGGCTGGCGAGATACATGAATGAGCTCTCGCGATCTACAGTCGCTCGAGAAACTATCCGTCCCTTGCGTGCAACGCAAGATGCAACCGTAATGCGACTCTCTCTTTCACGGGATCAGGTACCGGTGGGTGCGTTCGTGTTACATACTTGTAAGGGCGTAACCTGTGCTCACCGAGACCTTGTAACGGTCAATCACGGATTCAAGAAAAAGCTTGGGTCAATAATACATTCTGCAAGCTGTATGAACGGAAATTATCCGAAACAAATACTTAAATACTTTCTTAGAAAATTCTCGGGAATAGATGAATACTACCGTACCTATACTTACAAATTCAACAGAGATTGATAAAAAGTTCTTATATTCCTTACTGAAATATTATTGTATATAAAGAACAAAATTGTAAAGCTGCAAAGAGATTGAAAGAGAGAAAGAGTGAGAGAGTATGTATACTTGTGTGTGTGTGTGTGTGTGTTCATCAATGATTTATGGTTCCCAAATTTACTCCGTGCAATTTAGTATGTTATTGACCTGAACCCTTCAATTATACACACCGATCGATCGAACTACAGAAATCGCTTTGAGGTCACATCTTGACCTTTCGCTGGATCGTTTCTGAGCATCAAACTTTTATATGAGAAATTAGCGTGTTAATATTACGATATTACGAAAGATCACGCGACTGGCAATATTCAATGAAATGATCAAGAAAGATTTTTAAGGAGAGCTACTGGGCAATCGCCATAGTTATTTTAATTTTATATACCTACATTCTTTTATAATTTACTATTATATAAACATTTATTTGCAATGTATATAAATTACAACTTACTTTAATTATAGTATTAGGTACCTATATATTAACATAATTATAATTTCAAAGTAACATTTTAGATTTATTGACTACTTAATGAAAAATGTTTCATAATATCATAATGATGATAAATGAACATATTTGTGATATACATAGCGTTTCATTGCGGGATTACATTTCATCTAATTACGCTAGATACGCGCGAGTTTCCAAGCCTGTCCTCCGCTTGATAGATGATTTAATAACGTAACATTAATCTGATTGTATCTCGAGAAATAGATTTCTCATTTTTGACGTAGAGCGTATTGATGCCAGATCACACTGTAATTTGCATTCGAATTTCTCGCAAGATTTACATCCTTTCAGCCGCATTTCACGAGCCCGGAGTCACATGGAACTGATTTGAGGTAGTCTTGTATGGTAATTTAAGAACCACATGATTCTTCGGGATAGCCACGGTGCATTCGATATCGGCTTTGCGGAGGTGGACGATCCTTCGTCGATACACGTTCTTCAAGTCGCGTAGCCCTCTCGGTAATCCGGGAAGATCGGATTACACATCTGCCAATAATACACAAGTCGGTGATATTCCGTTGTTTCGCTCTTCTCGATGTTTCGTGTCCTCATCAATCTTGAGAACGATGAAAACGAGATCTAGCCCAAGAAAGAAAAAAAAGATACCAATCTCCGATAAAGTTACATCAAGACCAAAAAGTCGAGTCCATTAAATTCTTTGGCTATTCTTATAAAAGTGTAACTTGTCGCAGATGTTATTTAATTTTTTAAAGTAATTTATATTATAATTGTACCGCAAAAAATCGAGTTTAGAAATCAGAATCTGATGATGAGTCGTGGATCGATTTTAATTAATTGCGTATCAATTATCCTGCAAAACAAGAATTAAAACCTACACAACTTCAATGAGAGAGAAAAATCTCTATTAGAAATACACAAAATTATCTCTATACTCAGCTTTAATAGTTGACGTAAAGAAGCTTTCCCATTTAAAAAAAAACTTATACCATTCTTTCTATAGAAGGAATTGAGAATAGATTTGAAAGAATTGATAAGTTGCTAATTAGAGCAGTTTAAATATTCAATTGCATTTTTTTCCCGAAACGCCGGTCTCCAATTAGTTAAACGGAGTCGATCGTGATCCAAGGCTGCGGAACAAATATATTCGCCATGCAAACTGGGACGTGCGATTACGCGCACGATATAACCACGCCTCGAAGAACGTTTATGCGTTCTGGCAACGAATTTCACTTCCGATTGGCGGAAATTATTCAACCCACGATGCCACGATGCTATATCAGCATCGGCGTCGGTGCGGGAGCTCTCCAAGGACGTAAATACGTCCGGAGCGAGAGCGGGCGCAGATGCAACCGCTCATTACCGAAACCGCCGCTTTTATTGGTTACGCGTGAAGTTGTACGCCATGGTGGAAGAAAACGAGCTGAAGAGACGAAGAGAGACGAGAAACGGCGGCAAAGAAAGAGAAACAGCGAGCTATCATCCAGCATGGCAAAATATTCTGCTCGTACATGCCGAGGGCGGTAGAAAGAAGTTTCAGTTCTTTCGGTTATCGAGATCATATTTCGTAAAGAAACATATACTTCAAAATCTTGTATATGATATCTCAAATTCTATATCTTGTTGCATAGTTAGCAACTGATTTATCTATTTTACATTAAAAACTGTATTAATATACAATCCTCTTTTTGACAGCATTAAATCAAGGATAATTATATAAATCGTTTTAAAATTCAGATTCTTATAATAATAATCATTAAGAGAGAGAGAGAGAGAGAGAGAGAGAGAGAGAGAGAGAGAGAGAGAGAGAGAGAGAGAGAGAGAGAGAGTACATTTATTATAGAATATGTGTATTCATTTGAATACTTCACTACAGTATTAATCCTAGAAAGCTAATTTGTATCGCGCAATAGAATAGTCGGAATAAAAGATGTGAAATTTCATAAAGCCCGTATGCGCTTTTACCACACATTGACGTCCTCCAGTTGATGCAGGTTCTTCAGCGTGAGATGATGCTGTTTAATGAGAAACGGAAATGCGCAAATCCTTGTGGAGAGCGCTGGCGAATGGGCGAGCGCCAACAAATGAACGTATTAATTATTTTTCTTGATAATAAGTCCGCCATGCCACATCATTCGGCATCTTCGCAATTATAGTTTCGTTTCAACCCAACGTAACTGACAGCCTATCAACGTGCGCGTTAGTCGTGAACCTCGCGGCTGAACCGGAGAATCGACCGCGACAGAAGTGGCATTAAAGTCTCCCTCGTATTCGCGTTTTATAGCTTTGTACACCAGTATTCTTAAATACTTCGTTATTACGTATTCGATTTCATTGTTGTCTATGACAACAATGTGAAATAAAATGGATTACCGATAATACGCCTGGAATACGATGCATTTCTCTTGCGATTTACAATTAATGCCCTTCCTGAGTATAAAGTAATATTATAGTATTATTGATATTAAAGTATTATTATATATTCAATTTTTAAATAATAGCTAAATTATTTAAAAGAAATTTCACGAAAATATTACTTTAATATCTATATACATACAAAAACTTTTCGTTTAAACGAATTCTCACGCGTAAAGAATCGATCTCGACGCGAGCTTCGTTTACGCCGTAATAAGACGTGTACGCGGTCGTTACAATTCATCAAACGATGACTTAATTTTATTACTCGCAAGATTTACTGCCGCCATTGGATTAAAACGGTCTATCGCGAGACCGGCGATATTTTATTGGAGACAGATCCGTACGCGCGATCGCGGCCACGGTGGTTCTCCATTGGTCCACATAGTTTCTAATTTCATCGGAACGGTGTGCGGTAGATCATGACGGATGAATCGTGACGGGCGGAACGTATTGGATAGATCATGATGGATATATCACATCGGACATATTCTCATTTCGTATGGCCACATATGGAATTAGATAGACCGGCGTTTTGCCCGGCGCGAGATTGCTGCATCTAAGGTACATCGATTTCTTAACCACTCGCTTCTATTCATTCGGCGCAATCGATCCGTCTCGATTTCGCGTTGTGACCTTATACGGACGAATCTAATCTACGGACACCGAATAAAATAACCAGAAAATAACGAAATTACCAAATTATGGAACATTATATTAATGATATTATTAAATCACTCGCGCTAAATTATTAATAATAAAATAAAATCTTGAGGACTAAATACAACTGACGTGACTAAATCTATGAATTTTTGTCAATCTCGTTATCTGTGTAGGTAATCACTTTTCTTATTTTACAGTATGTTTTTTATATCAAATGCACTTTACTTCTTATTGTATGATACACGCGTCGGCGTGTATTACTTAAATAAAGTATCGAAATAATAATTACGGGTTATTGTACATGTATATACCTATAGGTTTTCTTCATTATTATTCAAAAGATTAATTTTCTTGTATAGCTTCTATGATTTGCGCCATAATTATGCACCGTTACGCAGACTTGCTCGTGCAGAACGCCCCTCATTTTCTGCAGGTGTCCCGATCGAGAAAATCGGCTTCGGGGAACAGAGTCGTCATGAAAGTGGCGTTGGCGTGGGCCGGGACACCGACGCGTCTTCGTCTCCCTGAAATGAAGAAGGGGGCCACGTCTCACGACGAAGAATCCGCGAGGGAACGATCGATCAGGAAGGAGGCCTGACACTAATTGCGGGAAACACTCGGGGAACACGCGTGGTTCCAGCGCGGAACGATCGTCGGAACGAAACCAGCGTGATTTATCGCTTATCGCCGGCTGCCTCGTCCCGTTGATTGGCTGACGAAGAGGACTCCGGTTCGGCGCGACACTCGTGTCCTCCCTTCGATTTACGATCGGCGGTGTCCGGCTAGCATGACGCCGAACATCGTCGACATCCCGACCAGCCGATATAGTCGGCTGCTTGTTGATTGGCAACGAAATCGAACAGGAATTGCTTGCCGACGGTCTATTAGCTCAGTGTCCGGAAGATACATGTCTCGCGATCACGTACGCATAAGAGTCGCCGGCAGCGGCCAAGTAATGAGGCCGGCTTTCAGAGTGCATCGTTGAATTCGATCCTTAAATACCGCCGTGTCTTTACAACGCACTAATGCATACGACCTATCTATCACGGCGCTAATACATCTGGGATTGTTTTCGCGATAAAGTACTAATAGCATTCAGTTTAGTCAAGGCACGACGAGAGAATGCCCGAGGAACCTACTAGTGACTTGAAAGTAATTTCATGTCACTTCTGCGTACAAAGATCATACATATATATAATTATCTTTTTCTCAGACAAGTTAATTAATTTCAAATTTTTGAAAATGGGTGAAATGCATCATGATATTAAATACTACATAATATTATATGCACGTAACAAGAATATAATTCTGAATCAAAATTAAAGTTTTATTTGATTGGCTTAAAAGTTGGCAAAAAGAAGAATCTTGTCACCTATTTTTTTTTTATTTACAATTTAAATTGCAAAACGCTTTCAAGAAAAAATAAAAAGGATAAGAAATCTAAAAAAAATTTATCATACTTTTCTCTCCAAACTTCATAAATAAAAAATTGTAAAAATGCGCTAGGTACCTGAGTTTGAAAATGTCCTATACAAAGACTTTAGATTATACCGAATCGTTAAAACATGAGATACGTGACGGTAAACGGAAAGATACTATTACATTCTCCACGCAGCATCGACATTCCTCTAGTCTTTGCCGGGTATTTCAATAGCCCGAGAGATTTGACTGGAGAAATTAGAAACTCCCACGACATACCTACTCCTTTAGACGGCGTTAACGCGGAACGGCAGTCCAACAATTTGCGAGACATGCATTCCTAAAGGTGGAATGACCGGTCACAACAGTGTCCGCCAATTTTTCTAATGCGATGCTTACGGGCACAGCGTACCTTCCGGGAAGCAGCGGTATTGTGTCCCGAGATTTTTCCTTCACCCGGATGCACCTGATGGAAAACACAGAAGATGCGCGTCGCATATGCGTGCAAATGTTTTTCACGAAGTCACGCTCATCACTATATTCATAAATTTATCATATTTACGAATAAATAATATTTTAGTCGTTTAGAGATTTGTCGCACTTATAATTATCAGGCCACTTACTAAACATAATATAAGTTTAGCTTCTATGAACTATAAACCTAAATTTATGCGAAATTAATTTAAATTAGTATTAACACAGTTGCAAATAGTTACAATTATTTTTTCATTAAAATTATTGGAAGATTAAAATTCAGACTTGGGTTTTTTATATCGGTCTTCTAGCCATCGTCGTCGTCGACTTTTCGAGAACGATACGGAAGCTCATAAAATTCAGTGATATCCGTTACGATAATTTACTAATTTCCGCTTGATCTCATTTCTCGCATCCTCCGTGATGCATATAAAACGTAATGAAGAAACAAAAAGAAAGAAAAGAAAGGCAGAAAGAGACAAGTGCGACGCATACATTATCGCGCATAAAACATTTCCGGTGACATCGGCGATCGAGTAACGCCGAATAAATCGTTTCGCGCGTATTCTCGAATCCCCCCCGAGGACCTCCGATGATCCAGTTGGCGAAGAAAGAGAGGAACCGGAGACCGGCCGAAAGTGCATGGCATCGGGACCCAATTACCTCGACTCGCGGTGCCGCCACGGCACGTACCGTTAGGAAGTGCGTATGCATGTAAGAATGAACGCAGCGGCCACCCCGAATCAAATTGAGCGCCGTTCCGCGAGCTGTGTCACGTCCGCAAGTGCGGAAGAGCGTGTACACGAGCCCCGATATCGGGAGAGACTCGACGTGGATCTGCAAGATGAGAGGCAAGGAGTAGAAGAAGGAGGAGGACGGCAGGGCGAGGTTTCGAGACAGCCTCGAGGATATATCGCACTTCCGGGCTGCCCCCGAGGCCTGACCTTCTCGTCTCTGCCCGAAGAATTCCTGCACGCCGCTGCGGATGTGCAACCGAGGACTTACGCCACGCCGCGGTCTCCCGTTTTCTTGCCGTGATCGTGTTCGCCTCTTTCCGGTTACAAGCAAGTTAGCAGGAAAAGCTCGTTTCTTTAGATTAAAATGCGAAAGTAGAGTCTTGTGCGAGACATTTGTACTTATGTAAGATATATGTGTACATTCTGCTAAGAATAGAATTGTTTCGTAAAAGCATTACGTGTAGGTATGCTAAAATATTCTAAATCATTATTCATTCAAAACAGCTCTATAAAAGTAAAGTATGTACAAAGTATAAAACTCTTAGGGCCAGTTTTTCAATAGTCGCTTGACTCACTCTTCGTCTCTTTCTAACTATCCCTTTTAGAAAAAGACGAAGAGTGAGTTTAGCTAAACTTCTGTTTAAACGACTATTGAAAAACTGGCCCTTAAGAATGTAAAATACCACAATATAAATATTATAAATGATAACCCTCAAAAAAAGATTAAAAATTAGATACAGTATCAAATACTTCATTGAGAACTTGATGTGTGCAAAGATAAAAATATTGATATTACTCCAAAAATATACTCTAAAATCAATTGTATTTAAAGTGTTTTATATAATGTTTCAATCTTGTTAATATTGCAAAATTTTTCTGATTTTTCCTATGTATATTTCTGCATCATCGTATAATGCATCTTTTATACCCCGTATACTTCCTGGCTCTCGATAAGTCATCGTTACATAGTACACAGAACATTTTAATGATTTGCAAACTACTCGTATATACTGCGGATGCAATCGCGCTTCCGTTCTATCCTCCTCGGGGGCCAATTCATTCTTCTGCATATATTCCTGCGCCCAACTATATTCAGTATTAATCAAACTCTCGGCAATCGAAGTCGAGATATTTTTGTTCTTATGTATGAAAAAGGAAATTTGTGGATTTCTTTATCTTGTTTATTTTGTTATTTAGAATGTATGCATTATTTAATCAAGTACTTCATTAAATAAATTATTTGAAATTTTCTATTAAATGACTATCCTAGCAAAAATCGTTTTCTTCTTTTTAGCTATATATAAAACGTTACGAGTTGTGAGAAATAGAACGTGGTATTTCAAGATATGTAGTTTTCCCGAGAAATCCAATAGAGTAAAGATAAGGGAAGACTTTAGATTATAAACAATGACACATGCGAAAACAATTGAACGCATTAACACATCTCAATACTGCCTGCCTGGGAAGGTTTACCGTGGAACCAACTTCCACGCCCTAGTGAGAGAAATATATTTATACACAAAGGCTCTTTCGCATGCGCAAGAGATCTGAATAATGTACATTAAGTCAAAAACACAAAAATAAATGAATGATTTAAAAAACGCAGTCTCACGAAAACCAACTCCAACGCAATAAGGAAGAACGATTGTTATCACAATTGACTTTAATTAAGTTTCTAACGGAACGGCGTGACGAGAACGTCGAGGTGCCAAGATAATTCGCCGAATATATTTCACTTCCGCAACGTTTCGTGGGCCGACCTCATTTCTGTGAACTTTCGTGCGATACCGAAAAGTGACACTGCACCATTTATCAAGGCTCATTGTTTCTATTTTTGTGGTGTGTGCGTTGATAATGCTATTAATGTCTCGCTGAACGATAAATTTTATTTATATGCTAAATATTTATTAACCTTAAATTATATAAAGCTTTGTATATAATCAAAATTAATTAAAATATTTAAGTTATTAATTAAAAATAAGTTAAGCTAAATGTCACATTTTCATCATACTTTTTAATTTCACTATTATTAGTTAAAACAAGTAAAAATTGTTTTTGAAAAACAGTAGAAAGATATCTGTAGTGCGCACAGCTTCATTACTCGAGAACGTTAATTTTGTTAGTTTATCGAATTTCTTTGAAGATATTTGATCATGTTTTATATAATAAAAAAGAGTTATGAAGCGGTGGTGTCCAAAAGTTAATTAATTTATGAGGCCGCTTAATCTGATATTACGCGAATCCTGTCTTCGTCGGTAACGTTATGATAGAAATAAATTGCTGCCGAATGTTGGTCACGGATAGCAGGAGGAAGGAGGGAAGAGTCGGACGCCCTCCAGGCGAATAAATAATCGATACACGAACACCACCTGCGAGAGAGGATACCTAAATATATTTCGCACTCCGTATATTTTCGGACAGCGCTCCGGCGGCATCGTTGCTACTGCAAGAGGGAAAGAGAGAGAGAGAGAGAAAGAGAAGAAGTCTCTACGTTGCAACCTCTGACCTGGACCAAATTATCACCAATATAAAAACTATGCTACGCACCATTATATAACATTCGATTAACGTTATTTTATGAGGGATATGACCAGGGGTCGATGTCGATTGATCATTCTTTTCTTTCTTGATCTCCGCAACGCAAATTTCATTCCGCAAATATATTACAGCTCTTTGCTCGATTAATTTAATTCTTTCTGTGTATAATCTAAAAATTATTGTAGTTTGTTTGGATTTTTTTATAAATTCAAGAATCATGATTTGCTTAAATCTATTCTTGTTATTTTTCTCCTTGCTAGTTTAAAATGGAGCGGGAGATATATAACGAGGCATTAAAGATGTAAAATATCGATTATTCATTTGTAAACATGGAAAATTCTTAACCAGAAAACAATTTACATAATGATTTAGATTTTAAATAATTTTTTGGAATATAAAACCAATCTAGTTTTAATTAAATTACTATTTCTGATTAACTTTTATTTAATCAAATGTCTTTTTTTCCGAAAATATAGCTTTTTGCGTGTATGTTAACCAAGATTAAAAATTGAAATAAAGTCTGTTGGAATACGTTCATTGAAGAACCAAATTTCGTTATCAATTTCACACGCAAGAAAGAACAAGCAGAATTCTCCTTATAATTCTGTCTTCGATACAATCAGTCGATCGATCGGTCGGTCGATCATCATCGACGACCCGCACGCACCCGCAACTTGCAGCCGTGTAAATCCGACGAGTGGCGAGGAGAGGTAAGGAGCGCTTTTTACGATGATGGATCGCCGGTCGAACCGGACGGGAACGTCCGCGTCGGTCAGGTTCGCCAGGTTCGGTCCCACACGGTTACACGCCGTGGGTGGGGACGCGGGAGCCATACACGTCTCCCTGCGCGCACATAAATTCGCACGAACCACCATAAATCGCGGGTGGAGGCGCGAGCGCGGGATGCGGGACGTGTCCGCTTCGCGGTTTCGTACTCTCGCAGCGCGGTACGGCGATGCGGTCTCGTTTGGGAATCACGTTGGGACCCGGGTCTCGTCGGGCCCCGTAGTCACGAAGGCATCCGGTATACCGAGACGCCGCGCCGTGCCGCGATCACCGAACCGTTCCTCCGACCGGTTTGTATCTCGCCGCGAATATGAATGAAAGCATTCTCCGGAGCGCGGCGCATTTACTACAGTAATTATTGACCGATGCGACAGACCGCATGGATTTATTCCATGCGGAATAGTCCGCGATGAAAAAAAGTAGGTATTGTCGTAATGACAGGGCTTTTTATCGTATTCAGATGCCTTTGTGTGATCGAAATAAATTCGATTAAATTAAACGATCAATGCGTGCGCACACGGAAACGTGAATTTACAACATCCACTATATTCGTTTGTTTTTATTTACCAAGGAGAAGTATATATAATGATGTCTTAAATAAGCGTTGCCATTAATTTAAATTTAATTAAAGTTGCATTGAGCAATCACACGCAATAATCTACTCGTTATATATGTACTTAAGCAATTTTTTATATCAAAATTATTTATTGTACATTTAATGATATATCCTTGTTCTTTATTTTTCAGTCTATTCATTAAACTTATCATTCTTTACCATATATACATAATTTTATTTATTAAACAATTGTTACGACCAACATCGACTGATTTATACCTATTGTCACCGATACCACCTGTAGATCCATGAGCCAAAAATCGCCAGTGTATTCGTAAATCAAGGCATTCACGAGAAATGCGACGTCGGCAAAACCGTCCGCCGCTCTTCTGCTCGCAAGTAGAAATAACTCGTCGAACCATGAAAAGGAGTGAAGGAGGTGAGGCCCTGAGAAGGGTCCACAAGGAGAGCAACGGCCTTACATACTCGTTGGCCCACTACTTGTACCCCCGCGCGATACGCGTTCCGCATTGATATTATTTCATTAACTTTTTGCCAGTCGCCTCGCTTGTTGGTATAGTGGCTCCATCGATCGACCGCCTCCTCCTACAGCTACTCCACCTCCTCCTACCCCTTTCTTGCCGTTGCTCCCTCACTATAAAATCAGGATCATCCTTCTCCTACCACAGCCTCTCGATATCTTTTGGCAGATTGCACATAGGCACCTGCCATAGATGTAATGTGCATTTCATGAAAAGAATATGATTTCAAATCAGCAATTAATGTTTAATAATTCTTTGATCTACGCTGCTTCAATGATGTAGATTGTAGAATAAAAAATCAAAATAAGGTACAAAAGTTTCTGATTTATCTGCATATTCGTTAAAATAAGAATTGTCTATCTTTAAAATTAATATTTTATATACCTACTATTACACTTATACTATTACACTTTTAGTATGTTATATACAATACTTCGAAACTGAAGTACTTTAAACCGATAATTATAAAAACAATTGCGACGGTTTTTTATTAAATGAAATTAGTTGATCCTAAATTATAAGCTTACGAGATTATACCAGGAGAGGTGCTTTTCTGAATTCTATCTCTCTGTATTTTAAGTGGAAAACACACGACTAATATATTGTGCAACTAGTTTTCACATGCGTGAGTGCAGTAGAACAACGTAATGCGATAGCCAGGACTAATCCCGAGCTCGGTCACCCGCTTCGCTTCCTGCTCCGAGTTACAAAGTGCGGACCGCGAGTCGCGCGGAGAATAAGAGGATCGGCGCTTTATTAACGAGGCGTTCCGCAATAAAGCGGGACGCGCGAGCGTATTGCTCTCGTCTCGGGTCGAAAGAACCGCACGGGGGCCATGCTGTTATCGTACCGATCTCCCGAACGGTTCCGCGCGAGTTCCTCCTCGCGAGAGAGGCGTGTTCGGAGGGCACGAAAGGGGTGTAGGTACGCGATACATTCGTTGCTCTTGCCCTCTCGCGTCCTCCTTCGTACCGATCGATTCTTCTTCTTACCCTCTTTTTTATATCGGACAATCCTGAATCTTTCTTAAGTCGTAACTCACGATCTTTTATATATTTTCTGCCGATCCTTAAAAAATCTCGAGAAAAACTTGGTGTTATCCGATTTACATTCTGAAGATTCGAGGATTCGATCTTGGTCATGCGAGTTTTTATAGCTCATCCGTACGGCTTATTACTTACATCAGAATTAATTCACTGATATAATTATAAAACATCTTCTTCAAATTATATTTAAGGTTTTTCGAAAAATATCGGATATCTCATATGTATACACACACGTATACATATCATTCTTACAAAATCTCTTACATGATAAAATTGACTACCTTATAAATTGGCATCATTTAATTCTACTTCAAAATTTCTATAAAAAAAATTCTGTAGAAAGCGGAAAGGCCACGTTTTGAAACGATCACTATATCATCTAACAATTCTATGGTATATAATTTATCTCTTATCTTCTACCGGAAAATTATAATCTCTCATGGGTAGTATCATAAACCCACACACACCACGCGCTCCTACGCATCTGAAAAGTGCGCTTAGAATGCGCGCACGTTCTCTCTCAGGTGCTCCAGCAGGTATGCGAGACCCGTGAACGTTAGGAAGGCGCAACGGGTGAGCTCTTTCGCGTATATACGTGTGCACCGCGCAATTGCAATGGGCTCTGCATTAAACATAAAGCCGAGCCCCCCGCAGGAGCGCGCGAGGCGGCTAACTCGATAAAAACCAGTCCCATTTTCCGCGCATACAACCGATCTGACGCTCCACTATGGTATCAGGCGTTCGTAACCGCGTTCCCGCTTTCGTATCCTTTGAGAATTTCTTTCTTACTCCTTCCTGACCGCCCCGCCGCCGCCTCCCCCTCGTTACTCCGCACCTTGCTCGTTTTATAAACACAGCGGACGTAATAAATCCTGCCGCCGTTAATTCTAGCCCGAATCATCTTTCGTCCTTTCCCATCGTAATGGAACGCATATTCTCTAGTTAAGATCCCTGCTGCTCGTGTTTACTAAAGAAATGATCCAGCACGGAAGTATCTAATTTGTGAAGCGTATCCGTATAATGACGTACCATCAATATCTCTCAATATCTAAATACATATTTTAATGATCATGGGAACCAATGGTATAATAATTAATAAGTATCCGCATCTAATTAACATAATTGAAAACGAGTAAGACATAGCGGTATTTCAGAAGGAATATTTCTGGCAAAGCGCTAGTTAATCATGCGCGAGAGACTCACAATCGGAAGAAAAACGAAAATAAGGAAAAACGTGTACGCATTTCACGTAAAAATTGCACAGATATCGTCTCGACGCCACATCTTTATACCGCGTTGCCATGCAGCGCGTTTTCAGCACGCGGAATTCCGCGTAGCTCGCTTGACAGTATCGGCGTAGGATCCTCCCAAGTGGGCATGACACCGCGCGGAGGCGCACATCGAACCGCACATGGGCGACACGAGCTTTCAGCCTTTTACGGGCTAAACGCTCGTTCTGAATGCCGATTCCCCTCTTGATCAGAGCTGTGACAAAGAGCCGCGCCGAACGTTGTCCATTTCTTATCGATGCTTACGTCGTAAAAACGGCGGGTGCCATTCGTCTTCTGATAGACGACAACGAGGACGTCTTCAACAAGTCATTGGTGAACACACGCTAGAAGTGTTTATGGAAAACGCATATTAAGCATGCGAGACGGAAACTTTCCTACTTTATAATAATTAATAATACCAATTCAATCCAGTCTGCTCTTTCCTCCACAATCTTACAGAGAGAAAAATTACTTTGTAATAGAATCTCGAATATTTCGTAGTCATAGAATAATGAATGATCATCGTAAATAAATTGTAAAGATTCGACAGCCCACTCATGTCGAAGACATGCCGAGGCCATAAATATATTTCCGCGAATAGTCGCAGGAATGCTGTCGCGCGCAGACGGACGAGTCGGACAGTTCGAAGAGCTAGCTGGTTTTTATTAATTGCGAGAAGAGGTAATTCCGATGTCGTGCGAAAGACCGTAATAGCTGACACAGTCGTCTCGGCTACCACGTTTAAATGCGCTAATACTGATTAATCAACACACAGTCGCGTCGTGTGGCAAATATACGTTCTGCACGTGGAATGTCGCAAGGATTCGCGAAAATCGCGTAGGCGATAATGCCGCACATCTCGCGGCAGGTAATGCGCGTGCGGTTGCGTCAGAAGTAACGCATATGTAATTTATTAGCGTCGGGAAAAGGCGAATGATTCGATTTATTCCGCGCGGAGGTATTCGCGGAAAAGTTATGGCGTTTAGACCGCTCAATGCGCATTGCCCGCGGCGCGGATAGTCTAAAGGGCTATTAGGACGGAGAGAACCTCCCGTTACGCGAACATCAACTACCCGAATGTTTTATTGTGCGAACGATCTATTACTAAAACGATTTGCAGAGGTATCCAATTTAAATGCTAAACACTCCGCAGTACAAAATTTTTCTCGCAAATGTGATATGTAATACAAATTACATCGAACTATTTAATAGACAAGAGATACAAAGTTTATTTCTCTGATAAATAAAGAAAAGAAACAATAAAATTAGTATAAAGGAGATTAAAGAAAACACATAGAATAAATATTATTATTACGTTACTTTGCGGCCTCTTTTTGAACTACAACTGTTCTTTTCAGCAACTTGCCGGAGATACGAAACATTAAATCTTGTTATCCAAAACTAAAAAATAAAGAAAAACGTTTCAAAATGTTAACGAAATAGTGTAGAAGTATTTAACGCGAAGTAGAAACGTGTGTGAAAATAAAGAGAAGAATAAGTAGGAGAAAGAGACGAAGATTGAAGAGACGAACTCGCGCGATGCAGCCTCAGATGTTATTGTCATTTCACATTGCATAATAATAAGCCTTGATTAATTAACGGTTTGATAGATTACCTCCAGTCATACGGTATGGAAAATAATGAATCCGGTATAACTAGGAAGATGAAGATGAATTATTATAACTAGAAGAAAATGATGATAATGATGATGACGATGAAAATGAAAGACGATAGGCAGCTAGGAAGGCGAGAAAAAACAATCGACATTGTATTCTTCTGCTTTTTTTTCTTCGCGGAATTTAATCGCAGGACCGATTTACGCGCGATTCAATCTCTCGGCTTCACCGAGTCAATAAACACGTCACTTCCGTCAGATGCAACGTTATATAATATGGAAAACGCGCCGTGGAGGCATTGATTCTCGCATCGCAAACAATACAGTGCAAATTTATTAGCGGATTTTTTCTTTCAAAGCCTTATTATGCGGCCGACCAATTGCGCGCCAAGGATTTCTTTGCCACTGTGCTGTAACGTATGCCGACGTCGTATTATGCGGAGGCACCACCTGTGGATATGTCGATACGCATTATTTACAGACACGCAACGACGTCCGCAATCTTCCCGCGACGAGACGGGCTTGCACCGCGGTTTGTAACTAATTTTAAAACGGGTCAGCCGCGAGTGTGCACCGCCGCGGCCGCGACGATACATGATTAATGACAGACATTAAGACAACGATAGCCACGCTTTAACATAAAAGACAATGGTGTCCACTAACAGCCTCGCACGTTTCCCCTAATGACCATTGACTGGCAGAGTTTCTAAGGTGCCACCTTTGCACGCGAGACACGAGCGTGGTTCGAGCGCGCAAACTCGTTGCACCGACCGCGACCGGACTCTTGAGATCTCGGCCGGCAATCTGCTCGTGTACACAAATGACACGTTAGACGACGGAGTTGAAACAGCAAGTTCAACTATTTTACCCTCTCATTGCGCATCCTACTTCCAAGAATTGCCTTACGCCTACTTGTGAAGATTACACTAAAAGCAAGCCTTTGTAGAACGTCTGTTAAATGGATTATGACAAGAATAGATTATGAAAAGTAAGAGATTAAATTATTTTTCAGAATTTAAATCACTATTTAATATATAGTATATAATTTTATTATTGAAACACAAAACTTCTAGCTTACATTCGATATTTGAACTACAATCGCTAGAATAAAATTTAAAACAGTAGAAGAAATTTAATTTTCTAGATATTAATTGAAATCAATATCTGAAAGAGTAATAATTAATTACACTTCAATAAAAGATACTTTTACTTATTAGATATTGGTTTATATTGTTAAATTGTTAAATTGGTTTCATTAACATCCCTACCTAAAATTTTACAAAAAAGCTCATAGAAACTATAATCCTCAACTTATCGAATACATCGTGGTACATCATAATGTTGACTCGCGACAATAAGTTAGGTATAGAAATTTGAATGCATTGTCTAAAGTTTCTCTTTATAAACGAATCATCTAATTCTCTTAAACGAATTATTTTTATATTATGGCGTTCGCCCTTATGTATAGTAAAAGGAGAAACCGCTGCCCTTCTCCGTCTTCGGTGTACCCCGTGTAATTAGGTGGCCATTTAGAAGAAGGCGATCGCGCCGTAGAAACGCGGGTGCTCCGAGCGTTAATGGGAACCGTCCTGGTCTATCATTACGCGTAATACGGACGTGTAATACCGGCTGGTACCTCGCACATTCGTACACACGTGTATACATGTAACATGCACTTAAAACGAACGCTCCTGCCGCGGACGGGAAAGATGCGCGCGGACGAGAATGGACAAGCTATCGCCGCTGACATCAACAACATCACCGAGAAGATGAGCACCACCATGTCGGTGTTGCAAACCTATATGAAATTGCATATCCAAGATCTAATAATCCATGCTATTAAACTATCTGTTACACTTATGATGAGCGGATATAGCTATATTTTGAATCAGACAAAAATAATGAAAAATGCGTGAAGAATGGATATTCGGAAAATCTGAAGACAGATGCTGACATTAGCTTTCTCTTTATCATAATTGCTAATTGTAAATTTTAACGTAAATGAACATAATTGAACTTTTTTAAATACAGGATAAGAGTAAATATGCATGGGAAAGTAGTAAATATAGAAAATAAATAAATACTTTTCCTTTATATTCGTAGTAAATGCAATATTTCATTCTGTGATGTTGCTTCGATGCAAAATGACATAATATATAGGCGAAGAATCAAGAGAATACTTTTTTGGACTATAATATTTTAAATCGTATAGATGTAAACATACAGATTAATGATTTTAAGGAAGACAGGCGCGTGTGGAGAATTTGCCGTTATCTCAGGAAAACGAAAAAGAAACGCGGAATCCGGGATAGCAATTTCCGCGATTCCGAGAAACGCAATATTGTTACCATTAGCATTACTATTCGTACCAGGCGAACACTTTCTCGCGCGAGGATGATCGTTCACCAACGACGAGAGCAAGAAGATCCGCGGAAACCAGCATTATGTAATTGGCTAAGGTTTTCATTAGAAACTATTATGAGCTACCGCTGCCGCGCGGCTGTCGGCCAGTAACGCGAAGAAACGGAATTATCGTGGGGCTTGAAGATACAAATAAGCCCGGCATCAGCCGGCATTGTGACAGACACGGTGGGGTTCCCTCGTCGACTACATTCAACCATCAAGGTCGCAATTTTCTGGTACCGTTAAGGCGCTATAAATTAATTATCCACGTGCGTTTGCGCCAGGCCGGACCAGGGAGATTAGAGTTATCATGCGTTTTGTGTTGTGTTTTATCGTACGACGAGACGCAACCTCTTCTAGAAGCACTCAAATCAGACTGTAGCCAATGTGACACGTGATTTGTTGACGCTGCTACGATTCACTCCGCTATGTTCCATCGATCAATTACAAAAATTAAAATTTCTTTATTATTAATTTACTGATGATACAATTACTGTATGCTTAATTGTTAATTCGTTGTTTCATGTTTTTAACTGTTTACAATTCAAGCAAAAACGCTTCGCGTTTCTTCCACTATAAGTAACAAACTGGCCAAATTCTGACTTGATCAATTATATATGACCTCTTTTTTTCTTTAGTGACATTTTGATGGGGATGCAATTACTTTAAAATTTCTTCATCCTGTAATCGTCCACCGTACTTCATCCGGCTGTCTCATCGCACATTTCGACTTTTTATAATCATTTACTGTGTTCGAAAAATACCTAGTTTACGTTATACGATATCGACTATTCGTATCGCATTGTTGCGCGCAATATTGTACCGTCGGGGAACCTACTACAATCAAGACATTCCTATTGATGTTCCCGCGGCAGGGATCGAGATCTAAGACGACTCGAGAAGGAAACTGGTAGCCTTGAAACGGCCTCCTATCGCAAACACAACGCCCGAGGCATCGAACGGCTCGCATTATCGAGGATAGAAGCTTGGCTCCCGCGTGTGGCTGTCTCGTATTATCTTTCTCTCTTATTCTCTCGCTGTCTCTCTTTTCTCTCTCTTCCTTCCTGACGTCGTACGCGTCGCCGGAGGTACGCGTACAGTTTATGGTTCTTGTCAATAGCTACGAACAGCCAACGAAACGCGGAAGCGTATTTACTGCTAGCCCTATGGCCCCTATTCGGATTTGCGATTGTCTTCCCTGAAGATCTTTGCCTTTTTATTGTATAAACCAAAGCCAATAGTCGAAGTGCACGTTCTACGATAAAATTCATATTATTAATATCGAGCATTTGTTGATTAAAAAATAACAGATAATATAAAGAGATATTCAGTGCAGAAAAGATATAATATTATTAATGACGATATTTTAAATGTGTGTGTATAATGATGTCACAAAATAGTATATCAATGTAATAAAAAATAAAGTCATGATTGGAGTACATCGAAATTTATAAATTCTTTTTCAAATTTAATAAAAGCTTGCAATTTTATGTAATTATTTAACACATTCCCTATATAACAAGATACAAGATATTCCTTACTCTCTTGTGCTTAAATTATGCTTTGCTTTAATTTTTTTCTTAACTGCATTACGCTATCACTTACGAGAACGTATGGATATGTGTTAAATATGTAGATATAAGATATAAGTATCCACAGTATATTGAGTTTAGTTATATTGGGTTTTCCTTCTTATAGGTTCGTGAGCCTAGACCAAAATGACTGTGCGGATTAGTTGTTCCTACAGAATCGTGAGAGAATGCCGGATGGACGCTGTAATGAAAATAAACAATCGGCGTGAACGAATTGATATTTTTACCTTATGAAGAAAATTATCTTATCTATAAACAGTTACTTTACTGTGCAACTATACGCCGATTGCGCAATTGAAGAAATATCTTGCAGTCGTTTTACAAGTATATACGCATAGAGAAGCAATTATTTCTACGCACCATTTACTCTAACAATAAGCTAAAAATTTTATGAACAATGGGCTTTTCAATCACCGTGCAGCCGGCTTGAAAATTGCTTATCGGCTCTAACAACGTGCTTCTGTGTCTCGATTCAATAGATCGAAGATCGTAAATCATGGAGAATTTCATCGATCCGAGTGCATGTCACGAGAAAGAAGCCGCTATTAGCTCGTATTGTGGGAATGTGAGACGATAATCTGTGAAAACACGTATGATAATTCGTCGCGTCCTAATTAAATCCTTGCGAGGAGAGCACGGACCGAGGCTATATGAAAAGCACCATTGTATGCAAACGATGCGGTAAGAGTGTAGCCGCAGAATTTATCAAAGCGACCGATAAGAAAAACGCAGAGAGAAGTGACGGCTACGCGGCAGTCCCTTCCATCTAAATTCTAAATGTAACGCCCGAGGCTACGAGAGAAACGGGTTCGCATTATCTATCCACATTCACGCGCACGTTCAGTCGAACGACGTGCATTCGTGACGGGAGTGATCCGCGAAATTATGATCACCGATGGCAAATAACACCACAAGAATGCCAGCTGTCATTACGCGACCTGAATTACTTATTCCGGCTAATACACTTCACTTTTTCATTAAACGACATTTTTAAATCGTGTGCATGATTCTTTTTCTCAATACAACTGACTGAACTGACAATCTATCGACGCTCATTAAGCTCGGAAAATTAATCCATTAGGCTTTAATTAAAAATTTTACTTAAAAATTAATGTTTAATTATGCCATTTAGTGTTAATAATCAACAAGTTATTATCAAAAAATTCCTATATGGCAATATTCACTACCTTCATAACCGGAAGGTTTGAACATCAGCCCTCTGGCTTTCTCATCTTCTACAGAGAAATGCGTCCGCGACGCGTACGCTCAATTACGCGTCGGTATACGCGCACGCAACATCCTCGGTGCATGGCGCATTATCCGCTGCTTACGATGGCTGATGGTCGGCTGATAAATTTACGGCCCTGCTCCCGGTATGCCCGCAACGAGTACAAGAGGGGAGCGGCCCGTGTATTTACGGGTGCAAACGCTTTTTATTATCTGTACATGCGGTAGGTCACTTCCTCTCGTTCGCGTGCCCCGCGTGATTCCTGCCATTCCTGGAGGACGAGGCGGGAGCGTATCCTCTTGCCAACTGGACAATTACGCGATTAGCTGTTTAGCGCTTTTTGTTCCGAGAAGGTAACGCGGTGTCTTAACGTCGTAATGTTAGGTTGTCATGAAAGATTTGTTGACTTTTCTAACGCGATTTCTCGGGCTAATGAAATAAAAATTCAGACTTTTTAAAATCCAAGAATAAAATATGGAAAAGTCATCTTTGACGTAACTATAAAATATACAAAAAAAGTAATGATTATATATAACAAAAGTAAGTTAATTTTTTTTAGCTTAAATACTAATTATTTAAGTTCAGATATCGAAAAGTGATATAGCTGTTCAACCGATATCTTCAAAAATTTTAATGTAGATAAACTTTAAAAACTTGACTCTGTGCTTGTGTATTAGCTCTTTTTCAGCAAAAAAAGTTTTAGAATCCAAGTACCATGTAACGCACGAGCAAGATATAATTCACCGCAAAAAGATTTTAACAAGCTAATAGCTATCATCAAGATGCAAACCGCGATAAATGTTTTACAATCACCAACGTTAATAGGAAGCGGCCCCGATGAGCGATCGCATCGACAGGCCCGATAACGCACCGATAAGCCGATAATTCAAAACGATACACGCTGCGCGCGAGAGCTTTCCGCACAGGATCGACCGGTATCATATTGTTCCAATGTTAAGCGGCAATTGATGCGTTACGATAAATTATAACGGCCGCGGTCGGCTTGTCAGTAATGATAAATAAATTACGTTGGCCAATATTTATGAGCTGCGCGCGGGCCGCAGAAGGTGTATATCCTTTCCCTCCCCGTATATAATACCGTATCGTGATAGCGTATCGGCCGATAACTCAAACCGGCTAGCGGCTGGTCCCGCGGCCGACGACCCGGAACGACGCGTTTAACGCGCATCGAAATTTTTCGCCGCTTATCGGTCGCGCGCGTGCTCGTGGCGAACGCAGAGCGCATCTCGTTGCCGCGCGCCAGAGCTCTTGCGGAAACCCGAGAGCCTGCGGATGCGCTTCGCTGAGCACCCAACCGCCGCGCGCGCATTAAGCGCCGAGCAATAAAGTATCCTTAATACGCCCGTCGACCGAATACATTATCGCCTTAACGATTCGGAATGCGGACTGCCAGCGGTAATCGGACGCATACCCGCAGCATGAAAATCTAGCGACATTGGCGCCATGAGCAGCCATGCCATGCTCAATTCGGAATTCAATCATGACGATTTCAATGAAATTTCACAGGAAGAATATATATTCATTAACTTGGACTTACTGATTCAAACGTTCTTACTTTTATCCAGCGTATTTTTATAGCGACTATAATGTTGGGCTTATCGTGTATGTTGCAATTGTCTTATTACAATTACTTCCGCACCGTTTATCTTTTAATGCAATTAAATGTGTATCAGAAGCCTCTTTACATATATAATAAATACCGCGCTAAAAAGGAAAAGAGAGAAGAAAAGAGGACGAATAAGATGCTTATATTTTTTGGAAAGGTGCATCCAGCAGGCCGAAGACGGATGGTTCCTCGGCCGGATATCATTTGACCCTTATTACCCTCTCATTCGTTCTCTTCTACATGGTCTCTCGATTTTCGTTAATTTTTCGGCCGAGTATATTGAAATCCCCCTTCTGTTCGCAGAGAATGTTGCAGAAAATGTTACATATAAAATATGTAATGTTTTTCTCATCTCACAATCAGTTTATAATTTTCAAATTTTTTATTAATTCACAAAACAATTAAAAAATAATTGATTATATTAGCCCAAAGATATTGATTCGTTTACATACAATCACACGACACTATCAGTACCTACAGAATTACATCGACCATTTTTCTTGAAAATTTCCTTATTAATTTATATGCATTAAATCATTGTTTGGGAAATGCATTATTGTGCATGTTGTGCATAATAATGTAAAATGCATTATCGATAAAATCAAATCATTATTCACACTAAAACGGGACAGACCCTGTTACAGATCGATTTTTAACCGAGCGCCATTTGACCCCCATTATCCTTTCGTTCGTTCTTTCTCACTTTTACGATCTCTCCGTTTCTCCGCCCCCGCTCGCTCCTTCACCCCGCGCTGTTTCTCTTAATTTTTCTTCGCTGGCATTGAAACTCCACCGGTGGAAACGGGCCGTCGGAAGAGCGGGAGAAAGAGCGGGACGCATATTTATTCCCAGGAGCATACACCTAGGGTACACTGATATCTCGCCCCGAGGGCGGTTACGCAAGGATAATAATTATCGTCCCGGCACGGCGTACCTGGAGAGTCGTGAGCGGCGGCGATCAAACGAGTCTGCCGAACGAGTCGCCGCCGCAAGGATGGTGGGGACGAGAAAGAAGCCTCGGGGGCCCGGAGAGAGGGATCGCGGGCCCGCCGCCAGCACCTGCCGGATAGGGGTCCTCACGGGCACCGAGGTCGCGACACGCGGATCGATCGAAGCGAGCCGATACCTCCGTCTTTTGTCTCTGATCTTCTCAGGAGTCGCTTTTGTGTCCAACCTGAATATTCTCATTAATCGTGACTCCAAATTCTCATTACTAATGATATAATCAATAGCAACCGTAAGTTATTTAGTCGGAACGGGATTGACCGTAATTAGTTAGCGGTAGTAGTCTGGCAAACAAAACATTTTTTCAAGTTAGATAATTGGATCCTTTTTTTCTTAAATTATGTTACAAAAAAATACTCATGTGTGTGTTTTCTTTCTTTTAAAAATTATTTTAAGCCCTTTAAAATCGCATTATTAACATTGTATTTGTACTCGTTAGAATAATAAAATATGAAAAAGCAAAAAATATTATCTTTTAACGGTTTAGATAAAAAAAATTAATTTTTATCATTCAAATTGCGTGCGCTTTAATAAATAGCAACTTAATAAATTTAATTTGTGATCCCCTGTTTATCTACAAAAATAAATAGCTCATGACTATTTGTTGATTAATTTCTCCAACATCTAAACAATATCGTTGTTGTTCTTATTTAAATTTAATGGAAACCATTTACTAAAAATATATCCAATTTTTTGAAACAATATGCAACTACTATCGCCGACCATACAGTCCTGACAGAGACGCATTTGTATCGTGGTTCTGCGACTTATGTCCGAAGGACTCTCGAAAGAGTAGGAGTCTAGTGACTCGGCTCGAGTGGGGCCCGTGGACCTCAAGCATATACTGTGGTCAGTGGCCCCCGGAGGAATAATATTCCCACGCCCGCGCAGCATCTTTGGCCCCCTCCTTTACCGCTTTGCCACTGATTGTGAGTCAAAGAACAAGACAGGTACAGAAACCCTATTCAGTTAAATGACATCTGTTCCAATATCCATTAAATTCAGGACAGACCACACCATTTTTCCACTTTGCTACAACGAAACATTAAATATCTCCTACATATTTCTTTATTTTACAATGTTTAACTGTTATTTTATGAAGTATTATCTTCCACTCTAAGACATTCTTAAGATCCTGAATAAATATTTCCGAGTTCACAAAAAGTTAACACATTCAATTATCACCTCAAGAAGTATGTATTCTCTTTTAAAATTAAATAACAAAAAAGTTCAAAAACTGGGAGTAAAAAAAACTTGATAGCAAATATAATAGTGACATGCGAATTATAGAAATAATGCGATAATAATTTGAAAATTAGTAACGAGTGTTCCACGCAATGGTATGACAAATATAAAGTTCCGCGTAACGACGAAAATAAAGAGGCTGTGACACGATTAATGATAATGCTACAGATGGAAAATTCGCGAGACTCTCTTGCGCTGTGCGATTCTAATATACTCCTCGCGCTAAAAAGTTACTCGCGTATGCAGATAATTGTTAATAGGTAGCGGAACACAAGCGCTGTGATGCGCTGTTTCTTTCTCGTGGGAACGTAATCCTCGTGTCGCATTGCGCCTTTGGCCTTTGCGCTGTCTGACAGTGGCCACAAAGTCGGCACATAAGTTGCGCTTATCACTCGCCGGAATTGTAAACCGTAGTACAGCTTGACTCCCGATGTTCCTACGTCGCCGCGCATTACGATGGACATGCGATTAGAAACATCTTACATTAATGCTGGCAATTAATGTCAGCCAGATGAGCATCAACTTACGAGAATATGTCGATTCAATGCCGTATAAATTTAGAAATATCATCGATATTTCTTTTTGTATTAGGAAGTCACAGTTGATGTTATATAATATGAGAATTTAATTTAAGCATTATTTGATTTAAGCATTAAACTTTCCTTTTTGTGTAGGTAGGTACTCGTGGTAGTTTGAAGAGAGCGATAACTTCTTTTGGAATTAGTTTTGATTTTTCTTAACGGAACTGCTACCAAATAAATAAAAAGACAAGGTTTTCTAATAATAGAAAAATTCTTCATTTACTTTAAAGAATCAATAATTCTATTTGCCGAGTCGCCCATCCTATATGCTCTGCCGGGGCCGCTTCCTTAACTCTTTCGTGCCTGGCTTTTTTCTATAAATAATTAGCATCTAATTCACATCTAACTATAGATTTTTAAGATCACTGATTATGAATCTGTAGGCACAATAAGGAGGGAAGGATTCAAACCTTTAGAAAATAAGTTTCACTCAAATCCAACAAAATTTAGTATTTTGTTCCGCCACATTAAATCCGCTATTTTGAAATTAACAATTTTTTTCATATAGCCCTTACGTTGACTTTCAAAATGAGCCCAGAAAGAACTCGCTATCTTAATTTTTGCGGAAGATACATGTATTTTTCACTTTTACCATATACGAGTATTTGACGAGATATACAGACCAAGGGGTAAAACTCACAAGGGTGTTGATTTTTTTATGAAGAGTGTTATCCTTCATCTTTAAAATGAGCCCACAAAGAAGTCGCTATCTTTATTTTTGTAAAAGATATGAATTTTTGAAGAACCGGGACATATATGTCCCACCAAGCACGAAAGGATTAAAACACGTGACGAAGAATCGCCGCGGGTGACATCATTTAGACGATGACTTTAATTGCCTGAAACACATTAAAATTCGATCCGCCGGCAATCTAGTTTAAACCTGTTACGTTTCTCATAATACACGTACCTATATAGAGCAACATCTGGCGTATTTATCAATTAACAATTTTTTTTAGATATACCCATTTAATCGCTCAATCTTAATAACAAATCCAAAAATATAAATTTATTGAAAAAATTTCAATAATTGTGATATACTTAATAAGAAAGAAACACAAAGTCACACATATAGAGACATTTATGACTATCTCTTTTAATCACTTTTTAAAAAAAATATAGATTATCAAAGTCAATAACTAAATTATACTGTGTAGATAACCAAGTTCAGTGTTCAGGTTGAAATCTTTCAGCCAGTTTTGTCAAATGTGTAACGCAGAAAAACGCGTGCTCGGCATAAAACAGACCAGGATTCGACAGACATACATCGTGCGAACGCAAAAACGTCGTGACAACTTGCATCACCAATTCGTCGTCGGCTACGACAGCGAAACTTGCGGGACACGACAAACGGTACCGCCTGTCCCCGGCTTTTAATTCTCGCCGTCCAACTTGCTCGATCGGGAGGGAGCTTGACCCACTTCTTCTTCTTCTTCATCGTGTTACCATCGTGCGACGCGCGTCGTCACATCACCAGGACGTCGATCGATCAGCTTAAGAAACACACCTGCGGTTTTGCGCACGAAAACATCACATTGCGAAACTATTCACATCCGCGTATTTGTATATAATTTTTCTACATCTGTTTATTTTATTTTTAAA
This sequence comes from Leptothorax acervorum, assembly GCA_035220615.1. Taxonomy (NCBI): domain Eukaryota; kingdom Metazoa; phylum Arthropoda; class Insecta; order Hymenoptera; family Formicidae; genus Leptothorax; species Leptothorax acervorum. Next base: position 3,262,913 of record JASTWQ010000086.1, read on the forward strand.
CAGTTATATCATATCCTTTAATTGTAGGTATCTGTAGAAGTACAATAAAGGCATATTTTTCAAATAAGAAAAAAATCAAATTATTGCAGAACCATCCTTTAATTGATATTTATACATTGGCACTAGCAAAACCACAACTTTTCAGCTTCGATTCTCATGAATTCAAACATAGTATAAGACGCGACGTGTAGGCCATAATCTTTCTGTTGAGTTTCTTACGCGGCCTTTGGATATCAGCGAAAAGCGAGTTTTTCGAACATGAATTCGAGGTGTGGATAGACCTCGATATGAGAATATCTATAGAAGCCCCATAACGAGAGACCGTGTAACGCCTACGCGATTGCTCTGCTATCTTTGCTTCTGCAGGCGAGTCATATACGACCGCCCCCTACCATCGGCTTTTACGCTTGTACCCGAGAACGATGATGAAGAGGGCAACCTCCCGTGGATAGAAGAAGATCCGTTCTAACGAACGCTCCTCGTTGGATTTATGTCGCCGTTTATCAAACGCGGGATGAAAACGTAAGCGAAATACATAATGAAACGAACTTCGAAGTGAGTATGTGGCTTTCAGCAACGCGCTCGCAAAATATGCGATCGTTTTTGGAATAACAGACTGGTACATCGGAAAAAAAAAATTTTTATGGAATCTGATTTAAACTTGAAGTTAATCCTGTCAGTACTAAATTATTATAAGAAACGAGGGGGAATTCTATATTGCAAAATATAGAAGCAACGTTTCCACGTTCCTGGACTAAAGATTTTTCGAAAGATATAATTACTGCTTAAATAAATTCCAAACAAACGCTTAAACGTGATAACCAATAATTGATAGAGCTTAATCGAATTGCTTATTATCTCTTTGAACGGCGAAACGTGATGAAGTTGGTAGGATTTATACCGTCGCTTATAATCCACGGCGTGATTACATTAGCAATACATCTTTATTAACCCGCTATCTACGAACTGTCCTCGTGATCAAGTGTTGGTACTTGATTACGGGCGTGATTCTCGATTGCTACGCGAATAAGATCCAATCTGGAGAAAACTTGTTCCCCGACACTCCACTTTCGATTATGATTAAACACTCGCCGGTATTCACCTACTTATCATACTCGTGTCCTTTATCACCACGCAGATAGCTAGGAAGCAACCTCGAAAATTTATGCCGTTCGGGCTCACCGCGACCGTCGGGTGATATTAAACCGATGGATCATCGCGATTACTGGCCGTCGTATCGGCGAAGTACGCGAATCGTGCGACATCGACGTGCCAAATCTATAACAGTAATATCAGATCGTATCGACGATGATGTCTTCCTTCTACAGTGCAGGAAGAACGGGTGACGAAGGAACGTCCCGCGGCAAGTAGAAACATCCGTTATGAGGAACGGCTTCCCGGGGCGACTCCATCGTTTATCAGACGCAGGAAGGAAGCTCGGCGCGTTGAGAATAATGGAGCGTTTGATTTTTCACCTTGCACGCGTGATACAGCGATTTCTAGAAAGACGGGAGAAAACTCACGCATTTTCATGGAGGTCACGTAGCACCGATAAAACAAATGTCTATCTTCGACTTACAAAGTCGTGTTCATGAGGCTTGTACCGGCCATCTACCGCGCGATTGATACTACAGATAATAAAGAAGTAACGGTATTTGTCTCTAATATAGGAAAGATCGCGTAAAAAGTATTGCATTATTAAAGGGAGGGGCAAACATATCAATTTATCAACGATTTTATTTATAATAAAATAACGGATGGTAAAACAGCCTGCAGAAAATTTTTTGTTAAAAATGCAATTACACATTATGCATCAAGAATCATCTATAGTATCTGTCTATTTACAGAAAATGGCTATCGTATTTTTACACCTCTTCTTCGATGTTATCGTTTCATCGAACAATCATGTACATCTCAGGCAGCACTTGCAGTAACTGACTCTCCTTTCTAGATGTCAGTTGCCAATTTCCGAATCGCGTGCTCAATCACAGAGATAAGCGTAAAACAGGTTCATAAGAGTATCGTGTATCGATCCAGCTTGTCGCAATCATTGGATACTATCGCGCTAATGAAAGCGATTATGACTTACGTAAGTTAAGATACAATGTATGTGTAGCTCACGCAGCATCGAAACATTAAACGTATATCGGTGAGATATAAGATCGCATTAGAACGCATCTTCCTCCTTCGTGTACCGGCACGGATGATGAAGAGAACACTCACCAGACAATCGACATTATCCTTTCTCCAGAGTTTCCTGGAGCGGTGATGCTCCCGCTTATCAGATACACGAGGCAAGAAGCAAAAACCTTTAGACTTGCATGTCGTACGGTAATTAAGAAAATTCGTGTAACAAACGGAAATAATGCAACTCCTGAAAAGGTCCGACAGCAACAATTACACGGTCTAAATAAACTAATTACTTTTAAGAATATATTGCGAGGAACAGTACTTCTTTTTTTAATTATAAACACGATGAGGATCAGGATTATTACATATTCATTAAAATATAAAATAATGCTTCTACACTCTCTTTCTTTTGATAAAAAGAAAAGCATTCCGCTGAAGTAGCATTTACCAAAAACGAAAGAGTAAAACGCGGATGTGAGTGAAGCATGATAACACTTATCACGCAAAAAACTGCTACAGAACACCTCGCGGATATCTCGCTTTAGAAACTGAGTTTTTCGACTGGTGCGTTTCATAATTCAAAGCTCAATGCGGTATTCGAGTCTTAATCTGGCTCTAATTCCACACGTCTTCCAGCAGCCGCGGATTAACGCAGTAGCTAAAGTACTAACCGCACGGATGGACGTGCGTTGCCTGCTTCTAGCAGATACCTGCTCGTCAAGCGGACTCGGCGGAAGCCGTCTCGTGAGTTTACATCGATTCACTCTGCCGCGGCGATCATATACCACCATCATGCTGATGTTGCGTAATTGCGGCTTACAACCGACTAAGCAAACTGATGAGCAATAAAATGGTATCCCCGAGCCGCTTGCAAACGCATATCAGCGCACGATTCTTGAAACCGTTATCAAGAATACATTGCTTTCACTCGACTGTCCAAAAATACATTAAAAAACATATTTTTATAAATAACTCAAAAGTCGAATTGATCGAACTATATGACATTTAGCACTTGTATTAATATGACTTGAAAAGATTTGTAATTTGAAAAATTTTATAAAATGTCAGTTTTTGTAAAATAGTACCATACAATCCAAATTTCAAAATTAAACTATAATAATTAAAAAATTGAGATATAGTTTCTTAAGCATATGCTAAAAATGCATCGCGTAAACAATATCAGTACGTTAAAAATCGCGTTCTTATAAACGCGACGTGTAGGAAGTACTCGCGACCTTTTCTACCAGGAATCGATGTCTCCCGGTTTACGAAGAGACTTCAAGACGGCCGGCACTAATCGAGACAAATGGTCATCGCGCGAAAAGGGAAGAGAAATCTCCCATTGGGAAGCGTGACAATGCAAAGAATGCGATTTGATTCCTTTACCATCTTGCACCGCTTTTACACCAGGAGATTTAATTTCTCGAAAACACAGTTCAACTCTTATTAGAAAGAATATTCCATAGAATTGATTGAAAAACATCAGCTTGCCAAAATAGAAAAAGACTCGCGAAGAGATTTAGACAAAAAGAATTGTTTTTGAAAAAGTAATTTTAAATTAGAATGTGACTTAAATATTATATGTTATCAGTGTTACAAATCTATTTCTCATTCATACATATAATTTTATTAAAGCTTTCTTAGTATTGCAATTATATAAAGAAATAGCGAAATAACTTCATGCGTGACATGATAATCTTATCTCATGGTATTATAAGGCAATAAAACGATACGCTGATGATATCGTTAAAATCGTAAAACCTTTTGATGCGTTGCTAATATTTCCGCAGGATATTTAATTATATAACTCCCTTAACTTCTCAATCAATAGCGCTTTAGAATCGGTCACTTATATTTATCATTTCACCGGAACAGATCTTTATCCTCGTGCGTACAATTAAATTGTCGAATTCAGGAACTCTGTTTCGAAGTGGCGTTGAAAGAAAAAATTCGATAACTCGATACGCATGCCGTATCGATCCACAGGGACTTTGAGAGGCAAAATCAATTAGCCGTTAAATTTAATTCGACGTGGCCGCAACGTGTCGCAAGAAACACATTGCGTTACGCGCAAATTTGCCCGCGGCCATTAACAGCTCCGCTCGTCCGTTCCGCTCCGACCGTAATTAATTAAGCTGAGCTTACTGCCTGCTCACTTACCCGTCGGCGTCAACCGATCCTCGTGCCACCATGCGCGAATATCAGCAGGAAGTGTCCATGAGACATCTCGCTGACGAAAATATCGTTATAAGTTGCCCTTGGGCCAGCTGCTCGGGGCATCACGACGAGGCCGCAAACAAATAAATATGACGGAGACGACGCGAGGCCTGACTCGTAAATCAGTCAGGTCTCGCTGTGGATTCTGTCGTCCAGCAAAAGCTTGGATTCTCATGCGCTGACCTGCAAGGATATTTTTCCAAGTGACGTGTACACTACAGTTCTTCCTTACGTAACGTCCAGAGCATATCGAAAGTACCACTACTTTCTTAGTTTGCAAATGTTTAATTAATTCAATATGATTTTCTCTACTAAAGAAAATTTAGCTACGTATTATCTATTTCCGTGGGTTTTAATACTAATAATTTAGCCTAAGATTAAGATTCTGTTAAAATAAAATTGAAGAAATACACTCAATAATTTATCGCAGATCCATGAAAATGTAAAAATATAAATTTAAGATTTAAAAGAATCGCAATCTTATACGTAGATTAACAGAGCTAGAAAATTATATGATTTCACTACATAGAGAGAGCATATATATACTATATGATGATGATGTGACAGCCTAAAATCATAACTAGTAGATCAAAGGCGTGGTCATTTTGCGACAATCAATCAAGATCTGCTCCGTAATATATATAAGTAGTAACTTGGAAATGTGTTCAATTTATCTTCTATCAATCTATCAATCTTCGATGCCTTCAAAAATTCCTCCTATTTGAACACGTGGAATTACAGGTGATTCTCATTGAGGCAAACGACCGGAACTAGAATCCTTAATAGCCCGCATGGACTTAATTATTACTTTCAGTAATTACACTTTTTGTAGCGTTTCTACTTCGCGGCTGGAAAGGAGTGTTTCATTAATGCCTCGTACAGTTCGTGACACGATACGTCATAGTTAACTATACCACAGAAATTTTCAATATTCCCGACGCTATTAATTATGCAAAGATGTAATCTTACAATTCTACAATCGCCCATTGAAGCACTTAAATGCGGTTGATCATATACTCGGAATAATGGAAGAAGTGGTTTTGAATGATGAAAGATACGAATCATTAATCAGGATCATATATCAATCGACTTGCAAATCGCTTCTTACCAATCGATTAGAATATAGATTCTTATTGACATTGCTGCATAATAATCTTTCATACAATATCGTAAACAGAAACTAATTATTTGGTATTTACAGCAGGTTTCATTATTAATGCTTAATACTTATACCATATGAGTGGTGCTTTTATAGAATTTCAGTTTTCATAAAATACGCTAATTTTTAAGACCGCGGACCACTAGTGAGGTAAAAGAAACAAGGACTAAGAGAATAAAATATGCTAATATGTTAGAGAATATGAGAATCAAAGCACACTTATCCTGACCAAGTCTCAGAAGACGTATGGATCATAAGTCAAGGGTAGGTATTTCGTTCCCGCTGATTCGCGACGTTGACGTCGCGCAAATTGCTGTCCGGTAACGCACAATAAGGGCGTTTCGCGCGGGATCTATTGAGTTAAGCGCATGAAAATAATGCGCAGACGTGATGAAACGATGACATCAAAAGAGACGCTAGGTTTCTCTCTCACGAAATCGCACAAGCTACGCGAGTCGTGGCGAGCCTCGTCGATCCGTACTCTCGCGAACAATTATCTTAATAGCACGAGTGGTTCTAACGAATAGCGAAGTTTTTGCTTAGGCGAAATAAGGAGAGGGAAAGGCAGGACGCTGACGCTCCTGCTATTTCATCTCTCTGCGGTATCGTCCGCTTTGCTCACCGGTCCTGATGAACCGCGAGGCTACGTGAGGCTCGTTACCTCAACGAGAATACGAAAGAGCGCGTAAGAACAATCAAGAGAGAAAAGCTCGTTAAACCGAAGTCGCGAGAATGTCTGTAGGATCGCATCAAAAAGGAAACCCCGCTATGAATTTGAGTTTCACTCGGACGCACTCCTCGTTAACGTTATGCCTCATTCGACGGTGTGATCTTATCTTGATTCACCTTGCTGCGTGGTTTAGAAAGTTTTACCTGTTGCCTCCTCACTAAGCTCGGTAACACAAATTGCCAGACTCTTGCTGTTATCTTTGTTTTAGCAATAAAATGGTCACATTTCTCACACATATTTCAAATATGCTTTGTAATTAGGATTACAATTTTAGAGCGATTTCAAGGAGATTATTCTCTGTGATTTATATATGCTCGATCCATACCTATCACGCTTATGTAAAATGTTAGAAGTAAAAACGCACGCGCCACACACAAGAACACTATTAAGATTAAGAAGTTAATAAATCACTTCGCAGTTACGCAGTTATGGAATCGCACAAAGTTGAACTTAAAGTTTGTACTTTATACTCATACGCTACACTCATTGTCGCCGACTATAAAACAGTTACGAGTTAGTACATTTCACTAGATAAAAAATCTTAAGCGTATATCATAGAAAGAGATTAAAAGAAATTATATAGGAAAATTATTTTGATTTCAGGATATTATATTATCGAATCATTTTTCTAACAATAAGTAAAAAAACTTTCCTCCGTTATACTTTTTCTTTAAAATTTTTAAAGCTACGTCATTGATCAACTTCTAACTCGTCCTAATCTAATTTCAGAATTTTGCCTGAAAACACCTATGAAACAATTTTCGCAGTCTTCGCAAGTTTATACCTTTTCTTCCGTGATAGAAAGGATCTATAGAAGCTAAACAATAACGCACAGATAAAAGAGAGAAGTTAGCGATGAAGAGGCTATAGAATATGCCAAAGAAAATCTCCGAGACAGCCGATTATTAAACCTTCGCGAAAAAAGCGCCGGTAGATTCACGGTGATGGAGAAACGGTGTATAGACACTTTATCGGAGGCTACCGACACGACGGCTCGATTGGTTATCGAGAATCGATCACCGGGATTGCTGAACGTCGGTCAGCGTTCGGAGTCGTAGAAATCTCTTCTTGCCTCCTTGCGGCTCGTATTCGCTGAAAGATATGACGTTGATTGCTCGTCCGTGGAGGACCCGGTGATGCACCGCGCAAGTCGATGACCTTCGTGACGCCCGACCCTTCGAAGAGTGAAGAGAAAACGGCAAAAAGAAAGGAAAAGAGAGAGAGAGAGAGAGAGAGAGAGAGAGAGAGAGAGAGAGAGAGGGAGAAAGAGAGAAGAAAGGTTCGCGGCAAAAGGAACTTTGACTCCCTGAAACGTCAGTTTCTTCGTCATCGTCTTTGACGACGACGACAACACTCGCTTCGCGGACGTGCATAGCGGGCGGCTCGAATTCTTCGACGATTTCTCGAAGTTTTTCACACCTCGAGATTGCCGGCTAAGTATATCCCGTTAGTGAGCAAAAGGTTAAACGACGGCTAATGTTAACGCGAGTCAAACGGTGACGTTCACAAATCGATCGTAAATTCGTAACAATTGCAATCAATGATTATCCACACTTTTCAATCAACTATCAAAAAATTTCCGGTCTATTTCTTGCTCCGATCATCATAAACTGCAATGCTCCCTTCTATTTAGATTTTAGATCAAAAAAATAAAATCTGATTAGTTTAATAAACAAATGTCTAAATCGGCAATATTGGATTGCAGCAATAATGACATTAAAACAAAGAGAAGCTTATGTTTTATGTATATATACATATGTGTGTGTATGCATATTATATGTATATTATATAGGACGGATATTGGTGGAATATTGAAGGTGGAGTATTTTACGGAAACTTGTCTCGATTAGACTGAAGATACAACGTTAGTCCAACATATCGAAAACGATCGACCCTTGAATTAACCGATAAAATTCCTCCTCTCAACGGTTCCCTTCCAAAAATATCTAGAGATAAAAGCGGGCTACTCGGACAACGTAAAACATCATAAAAATTAGGATAACGCTAAAGGTGCCGAACGCGGACGTACGAGACGTCTTCGCGCTCTTATCTGTTTATGAGTTTCGGAGTCGTGGCGACTCCGAGCTGCGCGCGAGGTGGATAAAAAAAAATCGAACGGATACTGAATGACGCGGGTGGAGCCCAGCCAGCTCGTTTGAGACGACTGGACTTCTGCAGGGAGACGGAGAGAGGTACCGCGCGTTTCTCGTTCACTGCCTTCGTTCAAGGCAAATTCGTCGATAACGTCCCACGCCTACCCGCCCGAATAATTAATCATATGTTCCCGATGAACTGACGTACCGTTAGAGCAAGCCGCCTTCAGGGTACGTTGATCCTGCGTCGAGCAAAAACAATTTCAGTAACACAGCACTATCTTGCGACATCAGAAACGCGACATAATTTTAATAATATAACTATGTTTAATTTAAAAATAAGCGTAGAGCATTTATCGGATATATATCGACGACAAGATGAACTGAAAGAAAAACTTTTCACGAATATTATTACAAATAAAAAGAAATATTATAATGTAAAAAAACATAGTAATAATATAATTGAAAGAAAATATAATAACAAAAAATAAAGAATTAATTTATGTTCTTTAGTGCTTCTTAAAATTGAAAACGAATAAAACAAAGATAGACTAACAATTAACCATAAATAAATTAGTGCGTCATTAATAATGTTTCCTGATAAGATAATCATCCATTAACTATAAACTATAATTTTTCTCGATAGCAAACTTTTATCTAAATAATAATATCAAAAAAAAACATCGCAAAATATCAGCAATACGTTGATTTACTCATGTCTTTATTTCTGCAATTTGAAGCAAACTAATGTTACAATGTATCTCGAGTACAAATATATTTATAGAATGTCTTTGGCTCCGTTCCTCTTAATGCAGAATACACTCGACGAAGGATCAAACTACATGTAGCGCAATGTGCGACTGAGATTTCGAAGAATCCCCTCGTTCAACTGCAAAATCCACCAATAGAAATCCTTAAGCCGGTAAGAAGAGCCTTCTCGGTAACCCGATCTCGCCGAATTTTACCGAGAATTTTTATGGGGCTGCTTAATGGCGTTTTAATTGCGTAGCCTCGCCGCCTCGGTTGATTAAGCAGTAAATTCGCGTATTCATAAAACACAGTGGTTTACGAATGTACAACGCGTGTACGTATACGTGTATATGTGTACACATATACACGTTCCATGCAACTTTTATCCCGCCGCTTCGTCTCTCGCGCGTCACTCCTTTTATTATCCGTCTTCCTTTTTTTTTCGACTCACAGACCTCACGTCGAGAATTATACGCACCACGGCGTCATTTCGATCCTCAGCATGTCGCGCCCGATCGAGGAAAATCGCCTTCGCGCGTTTTACGACGCGTCGCGTGAATCACTCCGCACATCAACCGACGTATCGTTCGCACGGTGCGGTTAAAAATGATATAACACAGTAATTAATCGAAGATACGCTTTCATCGAAATGGACATTAACATCAGGCGATCGCGTCCGCCGAAAATTCTTTACGCCAGTCGGCGGAGACTAATGAAAAGTAGCAGCAGAGTTTAATCTTAATTTAACGCTCGTTAAACGAACGGCATGCAACTTCCTTATCCGTACGGTAAGATATCAAAAAATAAAAAGAGACGTATATGGAAGTGTGTTTCAAACTTATCTTTCGTACTCAAGAGTGTGTTGCAACAGCAACAGCATTGCGCGGTCCAGATTAGTTACGTTTGTCCCTTTCCAGAGTACACAGCCCATAGCTAACGTAGATAGAGATGAAAAATATAGCTGATTGCGGTAGCGCTAAGCCGTCATCGATGCAACCAGCCCGGCCCCGAGATTGCTAGCTACTTTTAATGAGATGGATGCGGTTGCAGATACGCGATATCTGCGCGATAAATCACCAGTGATTCTATCTCGGCAGGGCATCAATACTGTTACTCGCAATGTCGCCCGTCCGTCATTAACTCGATCGCGAGAGCATGCCGTCGCACGGATTTGAGAGAGAGAGAGAGAGAGAGAGAGAAATTCTTCTTTTAGAAGCTCGGCACGGTGCTCGAAAATGAAGGAGGCGTGTGAACGAGAGAACCAGCTTCGTAAAGCAGAAGAAGAAGAACATGACGAAAAAGAAGAAGACGAAGAGTAAAACGGGGATGAGGGAGGTGTGTCCGTGCGCAGCGGCTACCTGCAAAACCACTCTCGGACGAGCTATATATCGCGGTCCCTCCCCCGCGCAGTATCGCTTTAATTTTAAATTAAAATTCATGAACGGGTTATTACCTTTTTGTCGGATCAGGTTACGCACTTTTTCGGGGCCAGGCCGTTGCGATTCTCCCCGGCGCGGCCGCGACTCCGCGGCTGTTACCCTCGGTCAGCGTGCCTCTCGGTAGCCTCAAGGACGTTTATTTAATAAAACGTCATCGGAGCGACTAGATGCTCGTCGGCAATTATAAATCCTCGTTACGCCGCGAAAAATATCGAGCACCCTATAGATTATACCCACCGTCGAAGCTGCTGCTTCGCGTAGTGGAAACACTGCTATACAAAATAGAAATTCCACATCACCTTCTTTTGGTTTCTCAAGTAATAATAATTAGCAAGCTTAATGAACCGTCCGATATAACAGCGATACAATGTATAATGCCGTCATTTCAAAAAACAAAAAATTTCCCACCTAAATATAATGTATTTCATCGAAATATTTTTTAAATTTCATTAAATCGTCTAAAACTTTGTCATGCCAAAATAATTATATGCGCGAAAAAACTGACATATATGTATAAAAATTTTGTATGTACTCATTTTTGCTCATAACTTATGTTATCACCAACAAATTTTTCTCTGATTTGTAGATGTCAATGCGTTGTATCAAATATCTTTTTAATGATTACAGAATTCGTTCTTGGTATTGATATTTTCGCATAAATTATAAAGGAATGTCCAACACGAGAAAAAAGAGAGTTGCACGAAAGAATAGCAACGCAACTGCGATTTCGACCGACCTCAAAATTATACTTACAGAGTCCTAAAGTTAAACGGGCCGGCATGTGCTCTAATAAAGCTAGGAAGAAATTGCCCTTTTTCGCGTAAAAACCACCTTCGATGATCGAAGGACGACACTTCGAGGTGGCCTTGGTCTTCCGAGTCTTCCGACTAACCCGAAATTATTGTTCTCTCCGTACCGGCGATGATTCTTCGAATGCCAAGGACGCTTTTAACGCGCGATCCTCTTACCCGACACTTACCGAACCTAACATTATTGTAAAGATTATTGGAGCGATCTTTTGAGTAACCGCAGTTTATGGCGCAACGTCTACGAGTTGCGAGTCAAATACATCTAGTCTAGTAACTGATAATGGTCCAATCTACACCACCTTTATTTACGCGAAACTACAGGTATGGTGTTAACTACAGACGATAATGTAACAGAAGCTCGATAAGGAATAACCATAACCACTTTCCCGATGTTTATAGACACAATAATATATATTTATATCCCAATTGCACGTTAGATTTTATTCATCATGCGAGAACTAAATCAACTCCTGAAATTACTTGTTCTTGCAATTAATTCTAAGCCAAGCTTTTTGTAATTGAACATTGTCGTAATTGAAGAATTGAGTGTAAGTAGTATGTGACATTTCGAGCAGAATAAAAACATTTATTTACCGATACTTCATATTAGGCGCTTTCCATTTACACTCAAGTGAGCTGAGTCACTCAGTTATGTGAGTACTTTAGACTCAGAATACTCAGATAAAACGTCAGTTGTTCAGTGAGTAAAAGGAATTTATCTGCTTATTTTTGGTGACAAAGCTATCGCATAACAATACAAGTTCATAATCTCACTTTTAATGTGAGTCTAAGGACACGGTCTCGATTGTGAATAAAAATTCAGTTGAATCTCACTTGTCATCAGCATCAAAAGGAACGTGCATTCAACTGAGTTATGACGTCACAAGTGAGAATTAACTAAGTTTTGATGTAAATGGAAAGCTACTATTATCATTATCTATTATTCTTACAATTAGATGAAATTTTTCGAATGTAAGCAATGATATAGGTACATGTGCGTTTGCAAAATTGAAACTTTCTCGAATATTTGCTCAGTATTTCTCGTAGATTTGTAACTTAATTGTGGTAACATATTACATCCAGCTTCTCTTAGCTCTTCCACTCATAAGATTAGAACATACTTTGTTTTTACGCGCAATAAGCATTAATGCTGGTGCTTCGTATTAAATAGCGCGTCGTAAAATGCGCTTTATCCCGTGGTTATTAATTTTTTCCATCCTGGTGAAATAATCTCCCTACACAAATCCCGTAGTCGACGAGTTACGAACAAGATCGTTGCTTCTCGCGAGGGTATCCGTGAACTGCGCGTTCAGCAGGACGTAGCGTACCACGTCATTAATTAGGAGCGCGCTCAACTCCCTGCGTCTCGAGGATTCATTTGAGCCCAGTAATGAAACTCGAGCAACACGCAACCTCAGCGTACCGAGCAACAGTAGTAAGCTCCGCTTCGTGTATAAATAAAGCGTATAAAACATCTCGCAAGGCCAGAAACACAAAGAGACTTTTTTTTTTTTAAGATTATCGTAGGGTATAACTTGTTTCATCGTGAATTATCATTATTCGGAATAAATCGATATTTTAGCACACATTGTCACGAGGAAAACACCGAGAAGTCAAGTAACTTCTTAATGTCTTCTCTTCACGCATGTCAATCGCTTATCGTGTGTGTATATGCAGTGTAAAAACTGTGACACAAATTTTAAAAGATTTATATTTTAAAATTTTTCATATCAATTGTAGCTGTATATCCTATTAATATTAATTATACTATAAGATTTAATTTACGCCACTTATGCATAACTGAATTCTTGGAAACAATGAAAATAATATCAAGAAATCGCAGATTTCAAATCTGCATATCACACTTCCTAACATAGTGATTTACAATTCTCCGCCGCTTATCTCGTTTTTTCTATTATTAGAAATATACCTTCCACCTGGACATCATAAACTTATGTTCAACGGCAATGTATTACTGTATTGCGAGACATAGCAAGGACGTTCAGCAAGGACTACACCCTAAGCCGTGACTGGCTTTGAACCGCCATCCGTCGTACTGAAAAACGTTTATTTGCATACCTATCGATTACGGTGCAATTTGAGAGAATATATGGCGTACACGTCCGAGGTGTCCGCATAATACAGATGCCACAAAGTGAAACCCACGGCATGGCGAGCAAGATAGGCGGGATATGCAGGGGCGGATTTAAATAAAATAATGTTCTAGGCTCTCATTATTCCCGCCATTGTTTTTTGTGGATCGACGATCGCAGTGTGTACATGCTTATTGTAAAAGAAAATTATGTATGTTTGTGTAAAAGAAGGTAAATAAAGAAAGATATAAATAACCTTATCGTCTCATGTTTCATTTAGTAGAAAGTTTCCTTTAGAATGACAAATTTTTAATAATAGCTTCGACTAAAGTTTAAAAGTTTTATTTAGAAAATACGAATATATATTGAAAATTTTTAAGTATGCCATAATTAACTCATCTATTCCAAAAAAGATTAATGCAATTATTTTTTTATAAAATAAATGCATTTATATCAACGTCGTACTTTAGTAAATAAATAATATTTATTGTATATAATAGCAATTTTCTCATTTATTGAAGTGTATATGCGAGAATACATATAAAATAACGATGGAAATTGTTCACCAGCGATTTTTAAACGATAGAAAAACTACTTTAGAGAAATAACATCGCGTGTTTTAGTAACAGAAAGGTTTGGGAATTCAGGAATTCGCCTACAAGATACGTTTATCTTTCTTCGAAATGATGTGCCCCCAACTCGGAACCTCGTGGTTCGCTACCTAAATCCAGCGCTGGTGGTGTGGAAACTCGTTTCCACGCAGCGCACTGCCCGGCTAGACATGCGTGGGCGTGCGTAACGTAGCGTAACGCAGGCCGCTGCGAACGCAAGCGCGCGCGTATAAGAGGGAGGCGGAATGGCAGCCAGGCATTTCCAGATAATGAGCGGCACTTAGGCCCGCGTGGGTGGCTTAAAATAGCCCCGTACAGACGATACGAACCATCGTGTGGCCTGTAATTCGAGCCTCGGTCAGGTGCGCCGGGTCGATTACCTTAATTCTCGAAACTCGTTCCCTTCTCGATTTACAGGCGCTTCCACAGGAGGAAGCATTATAGTCCCGTCCAAGCGACTTCGGTAATACCACCTTCGCCGGACGCTAGTGCGAGATTGCTCACTTAACTTTCAGTTTGAAGTTATAAAGTTAAAATATTGCATTTAAACGCATAACTATACGTGCCATTATATTTAAATCCGTCTGGACTTCTCGCCTGAAAGAGGTCTATCACCGCTAATAAAGCGGTCGTAAAGCCTGAGAGAAAAGGTTGTATATTGATTTAAGTCTCAATTAACACAGAGTTATTGTGATTTATATTTTCTTCAGGATATTAATTATTTGTACAACTTGCCTGTTTCGGAATTAGTATCTTTTTCCAAAATTTGTTTTTGCAGATTATTTTTCAAAATTATTGTTAATTTCCTGTACTAAAATTGTTCAGGAAAGGATATTCTATTTTTAAAATTAACAATATTATCTAGAAAACTTATTACTAAATTCTAAGATATAGCAATATTATCTACAAGACTTATTAAATTACACAATTTTTCAAGTAACCAAATTTCGTACACATAGAAGCCCACTTGCACATTTTATAAAATCGCAGAGGTAAGATTTGCAAAATGATTTTCCGTTGACAGAATGCACCGTTAAGCTCGTCAACAGGTCACAGCAATCAATTTAAACAGAAGCGAACACACGCTAGACAACATAACGATGCGCTCCTCTCTTCGCCCGTACCATTAGCCGTACCGACCATTAAGCATCTTCGCCGCGACGTTCTCTAGGAATAATAACCGCGAGTCAGCGCGAGTCCTGCGACTCCTGCGAAGAAGGAGCTTGTTAAAGCTTTAGTTAATCACGGCTCGGACATCGGTCACACGTTGTCGTGCTTAATTCTCGAAGTACGCCGTTCCTCGCGCCTTGTCGCATCTCTCTTCATCCCGCGCGGCCCCACACCATCTTCCATCCGTTCTCTATCACCGTCGGAACCTCATCCTGCCTTCTCCTTCCCCTCCCCTCTCCACTGCTCATTGGACATCCTACATAGATGTATCTCGGTCTCCGTATCGCAGAGCTGAAAACTCAATTACTGCTTAATGAATTGGCACGAAAGGCCTCTCCGGCACGAAGGAGGCCAACAGGCCTCGCTCGAATGAGGTTCCAACGCGGCCCACCAGTAACGAGCCGCACGGTAACCCGTGCAACCCGCACGTACATACATCGGGGAGGCCGAAGAGATACGGGGCCCGAGATACGGAGATCTTCCCGAGAATCGATCCTCCCTTAGCGGCCACGATCGGCTAAACCGCGCGCCATATCGATCAATCGTACGCTCGTCTCTTAGCGTAAACAGCTGATCGATCAGCACCGCAAGATTCAGCGTGATTCCATAATCGGCGATTTCCTTGATCCGAGATCGGCACTAAGGGAAATACCGGTCGCAAACGCGCACGACTTCAAATTTGATGAAAGATATTACATTGTATACGTGATGGGCGGGATTGAAAAGTTTCGCGTGCACCGCTCGAGCGATAATCGCGAGTACGTGTGTAAGATTTAATGAATAAACCTTCCCGTATGCCTGCAAAGGGCCGTTAGCTCGAACTTCCAGTAATGGAACCGGTCAAACGCCCGAAACTTGACCAAAGGTCAGATGTTCATATAGGTAACGTTCAAAATTCGGCAAATAAGAGACAGAGAAAAAAAGCGATCTAACTACTTTAAAAATTTTTAAAGGCTATACGTATGTGACAAAATGTAATCAAGTTTTATTTATAATATTCTCTAATTAATCGCTCTTTTTTTTTCATGCAATCACGAAAGTCGATGTGAGCATTCAAAACAAAAGTCTTGTAGAGAGATAACTTCATTAAGCACGAACGGTAGGAGGACCACGCGGAATAACATTTATCTTGCCACGAGAGGCAATGACTATAAACGAACAAGCGAAGTTTTAATGAAAAACACTGCATGGATCATTAGCGTTGAACAATATTTACGAGCGGCGAGCGCGTGAACGGCTTAGATTCCGGCGTAAACCGGGGGTATAAAAATTTTTCTGAACCAGCTTTCGCGCGCACACATCGCCTTCCCTGCGTGCTAATGGATCGTCAAGCTTTCCTCCTTTTCCCTTTTTTATTTTTCGAACGTGTACGAGCCGAAGTAAAGGCCGAGGATTTCACGAGCGGCGTCGTGTGCATGTTCATTGGCCGATCCCGCGAAAGTAGGGGCGCAATTAAAAAGGGCCACGTAGGAATCGTACGATACGCAATTTGGCGCTAAGTCCATGAAATACCGGCGACGTTAATCGCCCGCGCTACCTGGCGCACGATCATAAATGTAAGGCGTAAACGCGCCGGGAACGCTACGGTTATCCCACATGCTTTGACGAGGCTCATCTCGAGAGGGCGGCGGAAGGAGAAGGAAGCCGACGAAGTCGAAGTGGTCTCTCGAAGCCGCCTCGTTAGCTATCGTTAGTAACGTTGCGCTCGACGAAAGAAAATTCTTGCTCCAACTAAAAACTTAACCTTTGGGATAATATTAACACCGTATTGGAATTTTTGATATGTTACGTGCATACAGTACGTTATACTCGAGATATTTTTTGCAGATGCAACTTAGCGATTTCAATGCCCGGTGAAGCGATGTCGCGCCAAGAAAGTTCAACGTCTGCATACCCGATGCATATTATGCAATGACTCAAGAAGTTTATTATCGAATAAATGCACACTATATCGATAGTTCTATTTCATTTCACTCTATTATTTCGCATGTTACAAATAATTAAATGCGTACGCCTTAATGGTAAATGAAATAAGACGCAAGATTGTATACTTTAAAGTTATAAAGCTCACATGTGTAATTGTATGCATTATAAACGTCATCGTAAACTAACTGTTGTAATTCAACAAATTTCAAATAGTTTTTTCTAAAATCACGTATATTGAGTAATGAATTCGTTCAAATCTGGTAAGACATCCACAAAATAAACTTTTCTTGTACCTGTAGCTTTAACATTACCAATTTTTATAATCGTGCAGGGAAGAATTGTCGACAGTGCACGGACTTGAGAGTGAAAACAAATGCACCTGGTAACAATTATCGTAACAATCCGCAAAGAGTTATTCTTCGCAAACCTGGAAAAAATCCCAAGAAGAGAAACGTATCCAAGAAGAGAACCAAGCAGCTTTTTCACAGTCAAGTACCGATATAAGTTACCAAATCTCGGTCGCCATCACGGATTGCCAAATAATCCGTTAAATGTTTCGCAAATGTTCACGGAATTACCGGTAAGTAGATACGCCACGGAAGAACGGAGAGAAAAAAGGGAATCCCGGAAACGGGAGAAATGAGCAACGCGTTTTGGCAAAAACGGAACACAGCTGGTTTCTTCCCCGCGAAGAAAAAGACGCGCGCTTCCTGTTAAGCCGCGCGGCCGCGGATTTATTTTTCGGCGAAGTGAAATTAAATTTTATGTCCAGCGGCAATAATAAGACTGTTGGTAAACGCCAGAACGAAGGAGAGAGGAAACCAGATGATAATTTTACTGCGTAAAAAGGCAAATAGGCATGAACTTGCATTTGAGCATTTTTTTTAGCAAGTGACTGTTCATCTCACGAGAGTTACTTAATTCCTATACTTGCAAAAATAAAAAATATAATATTTTCTAAATTCGTACGAATTAAAACAAGTAGAACAAAAAGATAGATGTACGATTCAATCTGTTAATGAGTTAACGTATCGCTTATAAATTCGCGGATTGAAAAACAATGCTCGAAGAAGCGAAAAGGACGGGAGATATTGCTTTGTCAAGAAAGGTATAGGTATATTCCTCGCGAGAGCATGTCGAGGTGTTCGTGGTTATCGCGTGGGCGGGCACGCCGATAGAGCCTACATGCTCCTCGGCATGTGCAAGCCAGACTTCGTGGTTGCTCGACTTTTTCGATTACCTTTCTGCCTTTTTTATTTGCCGCGGCATCGAGCCAGCGCGATGGGGCTCATCGCCAAGAAAAAAAGACAGAGAGAGAGAGAAAGAGAGAGAGAGATGCGATGTTCAGCGCGTGGGAGGAACGCTTCGTTCGTTCGCTTCATTGTGTTGGAGAATCGAATTTTAATAGCCTGGATGCCTTTGAAGATCCTGGTCGATCGCGCAACTCCCGCAAAAGAAAGCGAGCGACAGACAGTGGTGCACGGTTATCGATTTAATTATGCGGCAAACATCGAGATACTTGTAAATATTGAAAAGTGTCATTTTTATGCGAGAGCTTTATACTATTCTTTCGGCACGCGATAAGACACAATATAAAATACTGACTTGTATTAAAGCTACGGTTTGTTCGACCTAAATTGCCGTTCAACCTAAATGCAAACAATGAGAATTATCGCGTATTATCCTTGTAAGGACGGCGGAATTTTGATTAAGTTCCTTTAACCGATATGAAATTAGCACACGACGTCATGCACGAATGCGGAGATTAATTCGAGCGAATAAATACGCGACTGCGACCGATAATTATCGTCGACGTAACCGACATTGTTTTAAAAATTACCCTTCATTCCGCAACAAGATACGCTAATGGACGCGCACCTGCTCGCGAATATTGGCTCTTCCACGAAGACTCCCGCTTCGACGAAATCGCATCGCGGAAGGTTCAAGGCACTCCGCCCGTAGATTATGCACGCCTGTCCTCCTACTCCTCCCGAATGGCGAAGTGGAGCATCGACTGCACCCGCGGTATGAATATGCAACGCGCGTCCATCGCGCGCGTGAGCACAAGCGTGTTAAGCCTCGTCTACAGTTGAGAGCACACGGGACAAGCTCACATAACATGCAAATCTACTTGTTCCTGCTTAAGTCATTCCTGAATGTATACTAAATAATAACGATTAAGTACATATAACAACACCAGTAACAATAATAACGTATGATGTGAAAGAATTAAATACACACAAAAATTATGAGATAGTGCATTAATAACATAATATTGTTACATATGAATAAGATTTAAAAGTCATCAATAGAAATAAAACGATACTAAAGTTCTGAGATTCGATCGTAACGACATTCAATACGAAGTACAAGCAGACGTCTCTTTGAGCGTGTAAGTATCAGAAAGCGATTCGAATCTCACGTGCGTCGGGACTCGCCTCAACATCCGCATTAGACATCCTCCGCGAAAAATGCACGCGTGCTCGAATGTGGAAGCGGCTTGAAGGCGCGCTCACACGCGCGTACGGCCGCGGCGGCGCAGTGACGAATGCGTGCCGGGTACATCGGTAAGCATGCGTGTAAAATTGTACGTGCGATACACGTGCGTGTCGAGGGTGAGGCTCATGTGGGTGACTCTCTCCGTTCCACCCACACGCTACGTTCGCTCCTTGCTCACGCGCGACGACCGTACCTCGAATGGCAATAAATATCAATGAACTCTCTTTGTACCTGTCCCGCGTTAATTACCCGAGACCATTTCTTACTCACAAGACCTAAAGAAACCCCAAGGAAAATAAAAGGTCCTCTTAATTACACATAGCGGTCGTCCCATCCCGGCGCTTTCATTCAAGTCCCGGCTCAGAGAAGGTATTAAAAGAGGGCTTTCGGGTTTTAATACCGTTAATGGCCATAAACATCATATTAATAAGATATAGTGTGCCTTAACGGATGTATCTGCCATTCGAAATCTCGATAGCAGAAAAATCGCGTGATTTAATCGAGTAAATTAATTTTATTACGGTGATTCGTTAACTCAGAATTCTGTAAGTGAAGACACTGGGAGTGCAGATTTAATTAAAATTCTTTAAAGTTGTAAAGAACGCTGTTAGAATCTTAGAATCATGCAGACGGTTGGAATTCGCAGCAGGTAACGCCTAATGTATTTTTAATTTATTGTTCATATAAAAATTAGATATATATTATAAATATGTGCATACTATATAAATGTAACAATGCATAAATATATTGATGTTAAATAAATATTTTTGGAAAAAGTATGTATTGTATAATTTCCCTTTTTCAAAGTCTTTAGGATATAAACATCAGTGATTATAATTTCAATAAAAATGTTCATATTAATTTATTACTACATAACAATTACAAAATAATATGTCTTTATTTAAAATATATGATTAAATTCCTTATAAATATTATTTTTATATATAAAAAAAAATAAAACATAATTTTAATGGTTCACTGACCGGTAAATTATTAACGTATTTCACTCACTAATTGATCTACTCTATTTTTTTAATAAAAAATAAATTGTAACAATTTCTAAATTCCCAAAATTGCAAAGAAAGATTAATTAATTAACAAAAAAATTTGTTTGAAGTGAAAAGATGTTGATTGCATGGATACTGAAAATGGAACTGCAAAGATGAAGAAGGTAGATCGATATATTGACACAGACACACGACAATACGCGTCTTTTATGCGTTGGCGATCCTCTTGTTCGCATAAATTATGCTGCGCCAGATAGGCCCCAATGCCCGAACATTTGATTAAAATTATCTGTCGATACTTGTACACATTTAATCTTATGCAGGCTTTCTCCTTCGATACTTAATTCACGCGTGTTTATCATTCATGTAACAAACGAAACTATTCTGCGTGTTTATAAAATTGTTTTCGCACTCAACAAATAAAGAAAAATGAGATAACATAGAAATTCGAGATAATAAAGCGTGATTTATATTTTTTTGGAAAAGATGTAACAAATCAGGAAACACGATAATAAATCTTGATGTTGTTGGAACGTAAGAAATTCAGCATGTATTATAGGTACGATGGACAGATGAAATTAATTCTAGATTGTATATGTGATATATAATATCTCGTATTTCTGTTTTCTCATCTACAATATTTTTTGATGCATTATTGTACTTGTATTATCAAAGCTGATCACGTCTTTCGGGGAGATATACAGGTACTCCATATACGTCGCGTGTGGAATCGATATCCGTCTCGTAAAATCTCGTGATACGTCGGCTCACGCATTATGTCAACCGAGAGGATACCGGATTTATACACGAATCGTCGTCCGACCGGCGCCTTTATCGTCGCGCGTTCAGGTTTTCAGGGTTGTCGAATCGGTTTCGGTTATCTAAATTGCATCGGAATCGATGTCGGTGCCCACGGCTTTGCCGCGGCGTCATAAACCAGCACCTGTTGATACCGACGCGTGCACGGGGTGGTCCCGCACGTTGTCGATGGACGACGTGTAAAAAACACGGAGACTGCAAATACTTCCACTTGAAATATAATCGTTGAAAGAATTCATTTCTTTTTATCATTAACGAATGTGCCGAGCTCAGCGGATATATTTTACGTATGAATAAGATAACGATAAGAAAGATAAATGGAATACAAAGTATATTCGGAATAACCGAATATTTTAGAAGAATACTTTTTCATTGCAATTCCTTTCTCAATCTTTGCGATAAGTGAGCAAAATAAATAAATCTCAATTAAAGTTTCCATTGAAATAAAAACAAACTGAAAATAATTGAAAAATTGTGTTATTTATTTGCAACTTTCAATTAAAATTTTCTTTGCTTTTAATATAGAATATTGTTGTAATTAAAACACTTAAAAATATTCGTTTAATTCATGAGAAGATATTGTTTCCAATCTTTTTTCCAATATTATTTCTAATTCATTACGTATAAATTATCGTTTTGATATTTTTCAATAGATTAAAAACATTACGTACAACGTTTATGTTTTCATTATTAATAATTTTCATTATTAAAAATCATTATTCTGTCAATCAGTTGAATAGATATGAACAGATCTCTCGTCTGTATGACAATATCATCCTACTTTTATGTTCCTCTACTTATATCGCCATACTTCGAGCAGGCGGCCCACCAGCGAAATGGTGCAAAACTTGTTTGAGAGTTGGGTATTTTTGAGTTTTCGTTGGCAGAAGGACCACGGCAGATGGAATTCCTGGAACTGATCGACCACACGAACGTCCAACTCCTACCGCGTGCCCGCGTCCGCCAGAAGGTAAGCCAGCTCACTTCCTTTGTAGAATATTTCATCGTCTGATTAACGCACGGCCTCTAATCACTCACACGCGCGTTTCTCACCGACGCGTTTGCGGCCTTAAGCCACATACACACGAGCGACGAGCGCATATACTAGCCGCAGGACTTACACGAGTTCGTCGCGCAACACTTGTCACGGTACGATAATCTGACATTGAATAATGAACTGTGAATAATTACGCAAGGTGAAAGGCACGCCACCGGCTCCTCTGGCTCTTCGAGACGTTTTGACGTTCCGGAAGACTCGCCGTCTAACCATCGATCGTGGGTGAGCTCGTAAAGTCGAGGTCGCCGTGCGACCTTCCAAGGTGACCAAGATGTGCATTTAAACATAAATCTATGCGCAAATTGTCTATAAGTATGTAATCTGTTATTATATCGTATTATCGTTGAGAGTTTTTCCTTGCACATTATTGTAATCCGTTATTAAAAACTGGAAACTTTTACTTGCAAAATCTTTTCCTTCGCTTCTCACTTAAATACGTATAGTTATTCTTTTGCAAATTAATTTTATAATTTTCGAAATAAATGTATAATCAATTTTATACATTTATTTCTCCCCATATACTTTCTCTATTTTATCAATCTCTGTAAGTTTTATTTTCTATATATCTTTTTTTATTTTTTGGAATATTTTTCACCATAAGATTTCTTGTTATTCAAATAATTGTTATGTAATATTGGTGTATTCATTCTATATTTAATTTAAATAATTCATAAATCATACTTTCACTTGATTACTATAAATAATAATTAATAGTACAGTCAGCAATCAATATGATTACTAATAGTATTATTATATTATATACCACGCATTTCATACTTTGAATTGATTTCTGACGCAGGATTAATTCTAGCAGGTAATAAATATTCACACCTTTTTTTCGTCCTTCTTTTGTACAACTGGATAGTTATAGAAATATCATTCTCTATTTTTATCTTTAGAGAAAGCAGAATAAGGAAGTTTAATGTTTTCAAATTATTTCCTTTTCCCAGGCATCGTTACGAAAGCAATTCGATTATGTTCCGTATCTGTGGAAGAGATTATATTCTGTATAAACTGCAATGATTTATTAGTGGATTGACGTTGCGCGCTTAGAAGAGAACCGTGTCGAAACACCAAGAGACAAAGACGGAACGAGTCGGCTCTACCGGCTCATTAATTTTCTCTATTAATGACTGCAATCAGCGGTACAAGTGTGCCCGGTGAGCGCTCAATTCTGTTCTCGATTACGAATGATCCTCGAGATACGATGCCGACGCCTAATCACCATCGGTAGGAGCACCAGTAATCATTGAAGACTCGGCAAAGATCTCTCTATCAACCTTATAATATTGTCGATTCACGTTCAGTATTCCAATGGAAATAAATTATGGCAATCTATACCACAAGAACCAACTACCGGTGATATCTGTTATAGTGCATTTAAAATGAAAAGAGAATACTAACAGATATAGATAGAATTCGGAAACAAAATTATTTCTAAGAAATGATATCTCATGAGAATAATTTATCAGATTTTAGAGTAGTATTTGTATTTTTTTAAATAAATGTAATTATTAAGTATATTAAGTAATTATTAGTATTAAGAATCTGTGGATATAAAATTTCAGGGATCCAGATCTCCAATATTTCAAACGTGTTAAAATTTCATAATTGATAAACTTAAGAACATAAGAAATTGATCAAGAAGAAAATTAAGTTCTCCAAAGATTGACCAAGATGCAAATTAATCCATATATAGTTATTTTTTATTTTTTAATCCATATACTACTTAGCATAAATAACAAGAACAAGTATATGATAAGTAGTTGCAGGCGACTTGGATTGTCAGTTCTTCACTACCTAGTTGAACAGAAAGATAATCCTTCGCTGAAGGGCTATGAAAGGAGCTACTTTATGGCACTCCTCTACTCTCTACTCTACCGCAAAAGAGAGAGCGGACATATCCTCCTTCCGTCCTCAGCTGTCCGAGTTTCCCACAGTTCTCCGAAGGGGTGACCTTTGTTTCGGATAAGAAGGTCTAGCCAACTATCACCCCCCTTCTCACTATGCCCTATCTTAGGTCGGTTTTCACTACCGCGATTTATCGACGGCGAATTGTGAAAGTTTATGTACCGAAAGTTTATGTGTTGCGCCGTGTTTGCGTCGAGCTCTCTTAACGACCGGTTCCTCTCCGAGGGATGATCGAGGAAAGCACCCCCTTTCTTGTACCCCCGAGAAAACGTGATGCGTATCGATTCATCATTCTGAGGGGAACTTTGTGCCCACGAACACCAACGAATTACGTGACAGCTACGGCTAGTGTTATTTCTTTGAAAGCACGTAGAAAAGGCGAGAGCTACAAGGCATTTGAAAATCGCCGTTGCACATTTTAACGACAGGTGTTAGGAAAATCACTAGCGATTTATTCAATATAGAAGTACCGATAGTTTCTAAAATGTAGCTTTTTTCAATATTAAGTGTCAAAAAAATCTTGTAAAATATAAATTTATCATCACAGAAAGGTTAATTTTATTATAAGTTATTTTATATTAAATATATATCTATAAATTTGAAAAAAATAAAAACGGAACAAAATCCTCTCTATTTGTTTATAAAAAAGAAATTTATATGGCCTAGAAATATTATTATTAAATAGGTATCGATAGCATTATCAAGTGATTTGTGCATTGTGATAATAATTTATGTTAAAAGTAACAATAGCATATACCTAAAACGTATTAAAACGATGATTAACATCATCATTCAACTTGATCTATCGAGAAACACACTTGCTACACTCATCGAACGGCTTTCACAGCACTCAGCCATCATTTGAATAATGCACGAGTCAAAAACTGAATATGGATGGACCTAGGGTAGCGGCGTGTTGATCTTACGAAAAGACAATAGCGTATAGACAAAGGTAAAACAGAAAAGAAGTCGATTTGGAGATAAATAAAAAAGAAAGATCGATTCTATACGGAATAGATATCTGCGATATGGCGGGGGTGGGAAAGACGACTGAGAAAGTGAGAACACGACTGTGTGGTGGGCGTTTAGGACCGGTTGTGTATACGTGTACATGTGTGTGCACGTGTGTAGCTTTCCTCTGTGCGTTATGAACCGGGAGCTCGTTAATGCGCGTGCATGCCGTAACATAATGCGCCATCGAGCAACGCTAATAGTTGTTTCGTACCGACGACAATCTCATGAAATAGGCCCTTTGTGCTGGCCCATGTATCGTACGCCGGTACTTGTACGATTCAGCCGCCCACGCGGATCGCGGATGATTCACGCGACGCCTCCTTCGACGAGCCGACGCTCCTAAAGGACTGTAAATTTGTCTTCTTTACTTTCTTTATCCGAACCGTTCTGTATATAATGCGCTTCTCTTTCACGATGCTCGATGAAAATTGACGACCACACGTTAAATTTTCAGCCTAACTTCCTTGCTGTAGCGATTTGCACAATTTAGCTTAACAAGTAACGATCTATAATAAAATTATAACTATAATATGTTAATATTAAACGTTAAGTAAGCTATTTTGTGAAAATAACGAGATGCAAAACCTCTGTTAAAAATATATATTAATAAATAATAAAACTTTATCTTTTTCAGTTAATTTTAAGCAGTTTTCAATTTTATCTTAATTTCATTACCGATATCATTTATTTCGCAGTTTAAAAAAGTAAACTGTGAGAATATAATAAATTGTCTATATCGTAGTTTTCAAAAAATTCTAATAATTTATGTAAAAATAAAAACACTACCTTCGTCACTAAAACTTCGATCAGAGCAAAATATTTTATTACAGGAAAAGGCTCGTCAATTTGTGCCAGCTCGACTGTAACTCTCGTTGTAACAAGCGGCGTTATTACGTCGTAATGTCAGAATAATGGCAACTTTTACTAGAACAATGGTGTTGGCGACACAACGACGTACCGCCGCCCCGGACACCTTCGTTCGTGGGCAAACACGATGTTTCTTTTTCCCCTCTCGCAAAGAAAGGCACCGTGTGGTGCAGCAGACGCGTTATATTATGTATCGCGGTCTTCGCCACCTACGTGAAAATTTTAGAGAGACGACAACGGGATGCGGCGTCTCTCTCTACTTTGCATGCCAGGATCTTGTTTCACTAAAGCACGTGTTAGATCTTAATGTATGCAATAAGATATTTTACTGAAAGCATAATGTGTAAAGAATAAACTTTCCGTATTACATCATTAATGTAAAATAAAAATTGAACTACTCTATGGTACTTTTTGCTTATTATACAATAATTTTGTTTTTAATATTCAAAGAAATTATGTATCTATTATATATTAAATTTTTTTTTGTATATTTTAATTAACAAAAAGATATTTTAACCAGCGAAAATATCTTTATGTCAAAGCTAATATAAATAATAATTCATGATCAATCTTATACGTCTTTTGTGTGTGTTCTGTTCAAGAAATTTTGAAGGACGATTTCGGTGGTGTCATCGACCTTTGAAAAATAGCATCCAGGTGTATGCCGAGACTTGTTTTCCGGAATCTCGGCACGCATGAAAACGCAATCGGATGATACCGATGGAGGGTACCGATGGAACGCTTGGAAGGCGAGTCTCTTAGCTTTCCCAGCTAAACGGTAAATGTTCCCCTTCGCATCTTGCGCGGTCAAGAGGGTGACGTGTTCACGTAACGAGAGAGTGTGCTATGTAAAAAGGGGGAAGAAGTAAGGAGGGGTAAAAGAAGGGAACGCGGCCCTACAGTTCTTCAAAAATATGCACCGGCGGAACGAGCGGTGTGCATAAGAACACGTGTGCTTGCATCCGTCGAGAAAACGTGGGGGGTAGCGGCGAATATCCCCACGTGGGAGTGGATGCTTGAAAAATTCCTTCACAATACTCGTTCCCCCACAAGCCCGATCCAGAGAAATGTCATCGTTCTTCGCGTAATGCGCATTACTCCACTACAGGTCGGATTCTCACAGTCGAAAAAAAATTTCGCAAATTGTGCCATAAAATATTATTGCGATATTTCGATATACCTTTAATTTCGAGAATATTTAAATTGTTTTGCTTTAACTGGAATTCGTGAAACTGCGAATTTACCGTTTTATCATTTCTCAATAATTGATTTTATCAAAAACCCAATTGTTATACATTAATTGATAAATTCCCTCGTTTCTTTACTATATTTTACTTCTGATTTGTTTAATATATAAAATGCAGAAAGAAAGAGAGAGAGAACATAATTTTTAAAATTACAATTTTATATGCACGCCATTAAAAATTGAAAATTCAAGATTAAATTTAAAAAATATATATTTCTAGCACCCCAATTGTTAAAATTTGTTTAAACTTGAGAACTCTGCAATTCCGATCTTAGTACAAGCATCTGTCTTTCGTCGAGAGATTTTACGGTTCATTAACGTTATAATGAATGTTAAGTCACCTGCCGGAACTTTAGCGGGAAAATTTCGACGATACTAAACTCGCAGCCCTGCGCCCTCAGTGCGTTAAATCCGCGGATCCCTCGCATGACGTGTCGGCTGCACGTATGGGTCGAACGTGACATTAAAGGTTCTCCGACGGTGTTTTGGCGGGAAGCAATAAGGTGTCTTGCTTTTGAGACGCGCCTGCGTAGCTTGCGCAATTCCCACACGAGGACTGTATACGCACCGAAATTTCCCCCTCGTCATCCCCTCGTTAATAACTCCCTCGACAATAGAGGGACCGTTCCTTTAGGTTCCTCGAACAGCGGGAGGAGGAGGATGCTGACTGGATAAAGGCCGCCAGTTATACCACCTGGAGGCACCGCGCGCCTCAACGTAGGAGCTGCTGGTTCGTGATATACCAAAGTTATATTTTTTATATTCGCAAATTTCACATGCAAAAATAAGGAGGTAAAATTCAGACGCTAAGAATAAACGCTGCGCGAAAGTTACGTGAACTTGTGATTGTTTCAAATCTTTACTTGACATTTACAAACTTTCGAATAAAGAAATTTGAAGGAAACAGTAGAAATATAGGAAGTGTATTATATTGAAAAGTTTTGCGAGATGATAGTTTTCCCGAGAATTCTGTTCTTCTTTATAATTGCAACTTATATTAGCATCACGAATCAAGAGACACGTAGTGTCTCGCGCCAAGTAGGTAGTACACGCCCAACGCGAGTTATATAAATAATGTACTTCTTACTATTCATACGGAAAGAGAGTAATTTATCAATATAAACAAACTTGACAATTTGCTGTGATATGAAACTAGCAAATAGCGACACTATATAGAGTATTAATAATTCAATCTAAGATACAATGTAAGGCATATTATCGTCACTCCATGCAACTTGCGATTCGGGATGAATCAGAGAAATGAGAACATGTACAAAAAGATTTCTTGAAAACTCGAGGATGCCGAACAGATATTAGAATTCGGTAACTCGCAGATCGTTAGCTCGGTAGTGTAAGGCATATTACGATCGGCATTCGAACAATTTTCATTCTGCAATCGGCGAGGATCGAGGATCGCGTACCTGTCGCGTCGACAACTCAAGCTCGCCATCCGCCCTATGTCGCGTTCCTCGTGCGCGCGGATACGCACGGTTTATTCGGAGTTGCATTGTGGAGCGACGGGCCGAGGTCAGGAGGTTCTGAATCATCATGATCCTTATCGGTCCTGTCGACTCTCCCGAGTTGCACGGGGAAAGGTATCCGAGACAGGTAACCCTCGGTTGCCCGAAGATAAGTCACTGCATGTCTAAGCGCCGTAGCAGATTATCGTCCTCGTCGATCGTGCTCGATTATCTGCAATTCAAAATGCCACCAAGACGACAACGACGATGAGATGACAACGACAACGACAACGACGTGGAGAATGACGACGAAGTACGCGGCATTATCTTTATGCGGGAGTGCTTCTGCCTCCTCTTGCGAGCACCGATTTGCTCTCGCTCGCAATCAGCAACGTTGGTTACGTAGCTCGCATTCGCATACGCGTCACGTAGAGAGCCGTGCAATTTGTGGCACAACGAATTGAAAGACTTCGCATTGGCGAGTCGAGTCGTGAATGAAGTCGGCAATGGAACAAGAGCAATTGAAAAGAAATGTGATTTCTATTGTAAAACTCTAGTAAATTTCTCGCATAAAATTTAATCACTATTACTATAAATTAACCTTCGAAAGAAACAAAATTGTCAATTAGTGTAACAAATGGGTACGGTAAATGTAATAAAGATTATTTATGTACATAACAAAAAATTTTGTTACTTCCAATCACAGCGCCCTTATTCCTTTGACACAATTACATTGGACCTAAACGGAAGGACAACATAATCGTACACATAACGTACAATCAGCCTCAGGACGAGCAGGTCACAATCACATTGTTACCAAAACACTACTTGGAGCAGCAACAACGGTGGACCTAATTAAAATGCCGGTGCATGCGAGTAGCGGAGGGCGGTCGTGGGAAAGGCATAGAAATAAAGCACGGCGAGATTTTCGAAAGACGATATCGAGAAACTCCCTGTTTCCTCGCTTAGGAGGCCTAGCCAGTATTTCGGCGACCCTCGAACCCTTAATCTAACCCCTTCGAGACGCGAACGTCTCTAATTTGCATGCGCGCGGTGCATTGCAATATACATCTCCCCCTTCCTCCCTCTCTCTCTCCTTCATCGCGTATGTTTTCGTTCTCCTCGTTTGACCAAGTAAGCGACAAGTAAAAACGTGACGTGACGTCACACTACTGCGAGGAGCAAGCAACCCCCGGCGAAACAGCTGCTCGCAAATTTCTCACGCGTCCAAAAGCCACCGCGAGACAATTGAACTTGATTCCGGTTCGCCTGGGGTGGCTTCCTCGAGGTGTAAGAGACGAGGGCGAAGAAACGAGGGAGAGATCCGGTCCACCCATATGGGCACGCACCTTCCGCCGCGAGGAGCCCGCTCCGCTGACGCTTCCGGAAAAAATCGATAGACAGGTGGAGCAGATGCAATCAGGATGCCGCATGCTTAGATGACACGGAAATCACCGCTGAACGTTTGAACGAATCGCTTAACGTTTCATCGGAAATATTTCGAAATCAAATATTACCCTGTTATTAACACATTTGTTCATTATAAATTAATAATACTTATAGCTATTACAAAATATTGAGTTGGTAGTTTTTAAAAATACCTCCTATAATATGGACTTATTCTATGAAAGTTTTATGTCGTATAAAGAAACAATTGTCTGCAACAAAGAACGGTATTACGTTATTTAAAATAAACCTTGCAGATAAATAAATCTCAATAAAATCTTTAAATCCCGTAAGAGTAGACCAATGGTTCTTCAAGTTATCGTTTCGCCATGACACGATTTCATAGTCAGACAGCCCAGGATCCTAGTTTACGATATATTCTTCTTTTGAGGACACGCACACGTAGCCGATCCTGTTAAATCCTGGATTTGGATCCTCGTCGAAACGCCGCAACGATCAGCAGCGGTTATCGATGTCGAACTATCTCCAGACGATTCGGCAATTCGACCTCATATTCAGAACGGAGGTCCTTGCGTCCTGATCCCGCTGTACGACTCGGCTAGATATCCTGAGGTAATATGCATTCGCCGGCCAGCCGAATGAATTATGCAAGGGACCCGATCCGCACAGTCTTTATGCATCGATTTCTCCTCTTCCTTCTGCCTTATTTTCGTTTCCTTTCTATGACGCGTTACCCGCTCCTGCTGACCTAGAACTTACAGACGTCTAGGAAAAAATGTAAGAATATTCCAGACGAATATAGCTCTACTAATAACAATATTAGGGCTTATCCTCATTTGCTTGATTTAATAACGAATAAACTAATTGACCCAAATAACAACAAATTACTCCAAATAACACCAGATTGCCTCAAGTAACTTGACTATATTATCATTACTATTACGATGCAGTTATGATGATAATTTATTCTTTAATCGAAAATGCAACAACAGAAATTTGTTGATTATGATTATGTAAGATTTATAGGATAAAATTCTGTATAAAAACTCTTAAAATATGTAAAAATAAAATCGTAATAGAAATGTAATAAACATAATATTTCATGGAAACCTCTTAACATCTAATGCGTAATGGATAAAAGTAATGTAGAAAAATAGGGCTGGGAGTGATATACTAAGCGATTGTTTGTTATTCGCAACGACGGCACTAGCCGAAATATGAAATGCGCGCGTGTTGCTAAGCGAATTCAGGTCCGACCCAGCAATGGAAACTGCACTCGGCAAACTTACGGATCTAAATTCATTTATTCGACCGCGAGCGATCGACGCAGTCTGGTTTCCGCAAGCGATGCAAATACTAAACAACGAGGCGTAGGTCTGTTTGCAATTGCCTCCCACTCCGTAGTATCATCGCCGTTAGATCTAAACATAACCAGCTAAAAAGTTTATATTTATATCGTATAACATTATGTCTCGGAAAATTGGTACGATCTGTAATATTCAGATAATTGATGTTATTTACTACGAAAATTAGAAGTTTAAGAAAATCTCTCTGTCAAAGTTGATAAGTCTTCGTACTTTTTATAAGAATATATAGATAATTTTAAAAAAATGTGTGATTAAAATCAGATAATTTTTGAAGCTACTGACATAAAAAAATGTACTTAGCATCAATTACTTATTGTTTGTTGTACAGAAAGGAACAAAAACGTAGAGATATCTTTGCGTAACATCGACATCGCTAATCCATCAATTTTTCAATTTTAATCATTATTACATCGATATAATACTGATTTCGATCACTGCAGTGAATAATTAATGGCAGGTACGTTTACTTTTTTTTTTTCAAAACCTCGTAGGAACGTTCTGGGAAGTTGTCATTGGCGCGACTAAAAGAGGTGGAGTTCGATACGCTTGAACGACCACCGTGATCGATAGAACGATTCCTCGCGAAACTCGTATAGGTATTGCCGACGAGAAAAAAAATACAAGTCGCTGCTTGGTGCGAGCATAGAGTTGCAACGTGACTATTGCCGGATTGCAGTAATGTGAAAACATTTAATCGACGCAGCATCGACGACACTCCGTGTGCGATTAATTATTCACGATGTCGACAACTATGTTGCCCGTCCACCTGTTAATCATTTGTTATAAGTATCGGTGCGCACGAGCTCTGCATGCCTTCGTTCGCACTTGGCAAATGACTTGATTTACTAAGATCGGAGTTAAGATTAAGTAACAATAAATTAATATTTAGATCGCTTTTTATGTCAAGACTTTTCTATACGTATGTGTCCAAGGTGTTCGCCATTAAAATTATGCATCATAAGATTGTAAATACTCATATGATTGCTCGTTTTTCTCTCTCTATTCATTAGTAATACATTTATATAAATTTAATACTTATAAAATTAAATAGAGATTCATAATTACATGCCAGTATGTCATGAATCGCGACACAATGGCCGCTCTCTCCTTGCCAGTACAAAAATTTGTCCATTGTTTGTCTAATTGTAAACTTACTGATAACGTAAAATATTTTTAAAAAATATTTTACTATATGTAATATTAATTATTAATTATTTATTACATTCCCAAAATTGTTACTTAAAAAATACGAGAATATATTATTTTCTCTCTCCTCTTAAATATTGACGTTTGCCTATCTGAGATACCGTTAGACAATCGTTGTTATGGCTATGGCCGGTTGTCATAAGGAAACAGTCCATTTATTTCAACGGTTGAATGAAATTAATAACCACACCGCGCCGGAAGTGGCATGTATCACGAATATTTTTTCACGCGCATTGTATCCACTTTCGCATTATACATCATGCTTGGTAATTATCAAGCTACTTTCACACGTTTGTTCTCACCACAAAACACCTAAAATAAACCGTTTAAAATAAAGAATGCAAAATTTTAATGAGATATGTAATGAAATGAATTATTCAATATATCGTAGTGCAATTTAACGATTATTTGTGTCATATTGTATTAAAACTTTATTGATAACATAATTATCAATAAGTATTAAAATAACTGATGGAAGATTGATTCTCGCAATTCGAATTGCAAGAAATTTATTTTGGCAAAAAGAAGATCGTGTAAATTCATTTTTATCTTTGCAAAGAAGAGGGAAGAGAAAGGAGAGAGCGGCCATCGTGTCGCGGTTCATGACATACACGACAGAAGATGAATGCTCTGCGCTTTTGTGAGCGAGCCGCAACTCCTTGGGCGGGATGCGTGTTTTCTTCATCCCGCTCCGACACCGTATGTGTACTCTTATGATGAATGTCGACATTAACTGAAACAATAATTCAATTAAGACTACCGTTATTCGCGGCTCGCTGGCGTCGCGAGGTCGACAGGTACGTTGCTCGTGCGCGCGTGCCCATTGTGTATACTGCCTGTAATATTGATGTCGATCGAGCGATATACGACTGAAAGTCATTCGTAATTGATACCCGATTTAACGTTGGCGTTATGAAACAGAGTAAGTTGTGATTTTAAAAATATATCCTATAAAACGTACACACACGATTATAAATACATAATTAGTGTAATTTATTGGATATATTTATTAGTCTCCCATAAAGGCGCACACACACAATTTATAGATAAATAGGCAAAATTCTCTTATATACTGCACGAATTAAAAACTTTACAGTGTATTATATTCACTTGACATAAATGACAAGAACATCAAAATAAAGTTCTTTATTTATCTCAGCTGTCTTTTTAAACTTAATTCTTTTTCTTTCCAATAAAATATAATATGTTATTAAATACAATTGCTGTTTACTACATACGATAATACAATCAGAACGGAATGTCATTTTACTTTCCTCTTTTGCAATTCTTCTTTCAAAATCTAAAGAAAAATTAAACTCAAACTACCACTACTACTTTCTTGTTTCAACGCAAGAAGAAAACTCGCGTTCATTATTTACGACACTGATTTGATCAAACAAGTTTCCGTACTCTCGGGATTCGTGAGTGCAAGGGACCATTGTTTCTACGTTTCGTCTGCGACTTTCGTTTTCCACTCTCGCTCTCGGCGAGAGATAACGGCGTAGGAGAGAGACGAGGGTCCCTCACCGAGTATAATTATTAGTCACGCTGTGGTCAGAGAATGTATACCTGGACGCGGTCTGACCGAGACCAGCGTAGATTCCATGTTATTTCCACTGATTACATTCATTATCGGATTTAAAGTTAGTAGACCCTTAGTTAAGAGCGTCCCGAACGTCTCGTTGGCCTGCCGAATGCTACGAATCCGACTGAGACTTCTGATGCACGAACACGGCAAGGAATCGCCGAGAACCGTATATTAATTTTATTAAGCCGCACCGATTATTTTGATTTGTGTTGTTCTCCACTGGCCTACTTCACTATTTCTTGTTTTGCCATTGCGAAGAAAACAGACGTTTCCGCCGTTATTCCAAACAACTAGATAAAATCGAATAAAATTAGATCAAATTTTGTATACGAAATAAAATGACACTTAGGGTATTTACATTAAGATTTTGTTTAATTAATGTTTTTTCTAAAATAACTCAACTTATTACACCTAGAATAGAATAAAAAAATAGAAAAAAAGAATAAAAATTTAATATTCATTAACGTTTCTAAAACTTTGCTTTCGCTTTCAATTGCTTATAACTCAAAAACTATATCTACATATGTATAATAAACTTTAATATGTCAGTTCAGAAAATAATGGCTTTAAATTAAGGTAAAATTCCTATGATATACTACATGAGTGCACGCACATACAACCAATTTATTATTAATATTATAATACAGATTACCAATAAATTTTTCTTCATAAAAAATGTTCGTTGAATTTCATTATTATTAATGATTGTTTATATGCTTATGTGCGTGATTAATGGTTTGATTATAAAGCTGCGAGCCGCAAGTTTCCAGATACCGCCTGTCACAAATACTTGCAAAGTCACTTATCAGCAGTAGAATTACTACGCCCACGCAAGATAATGCAAAAGTCACGTACGTGTGTAACACACATATCAAAAATATTCAAATAAACGATTACGAGTACACGCGTAAAACGTTCCGTGTTTCTCTCGTACGGCAGGATATCTCACAGCTTATATAGGAATAGTCTCAATCGAGTGATCAGGTCGACCGCGACGTTAGGTCATCGCTGAATTCACAATATTTTGTCAAATATTCACTGCTTTTTTGGCGCAGTTAACGATTAAGTTATTCTTGCGGTTATAAAGATAAAGTGGTTGACATATTTTTCTCCTAATAAACAAATCAAACACGCATTTTGATCATGTTTTAATCACGAGTTCACTGACGTCTTCAGTAAATTGTAATTACGTCTAAATCTTTATTCTAATATTAATTTGAATTTAACTTAATCTTTAATTTTAATTTTTATACTTAAATTGTTATTATAAAAGTTATTTTTTATTTGAAATATAATGTTTTTTAATCACAGTTGCGCATGATATAATGCATATATACGATTATGTAAGATCAAATTTATGTTTTACACGATAAATTTGACCTTCTCATATTGCAGATGCATCAAAGCATGAAATGGATCAATGAAATCCACGACAGATTTTTCCGTCGGGCAATGAAATTGCTGATTGAACGATGTCATATTGGCCCCGATCAATAGAATTGCGGCCAATTGTCGATGTTCCCGTTCCCGATCGATTGAATTTGCGGTGGGTGCTCGACACAGAAAACAATTCCGTATCAATATCGAATACGTACGAATGGTACGATCAATGAGTGGTGTTTGAAACGCCCACACTGAAAATTACGCAAACATCGATAAAATGGTTTTATCAAGTTTTATTCATAAGTTGTCCGCGTGACAGTGTATTTCCTTCAGCCAGTGTGTCTCCTGATTTTATATATCTGAGTTTTTATTTTCGAATTAGCCACGATAAACGAATACAAAAATACCGTCGAGTAAAATAATTATGATAGATAATTTACTTTTTTAAACATACGATAATAAATTGATGCATAATTAAAAGAAATAACATTGATATAACACTAATAAATTATCAACAAAAATCAATGTAATGAGTGATAACAATTGTAGGTATATTATGATAATGTTATTACATATATAATAATTATTTTATTATTTATACTGTGTTTTATGTTTATTTTGTATATTATTTTCGATCTATCAGTCGTGTGGATAACGTTCGCTATTACATATTCCGAATCGTGGCAATTGAGAGAAAGATATCGTTGGTCGCGGCGATGTTTAATTTACGCATAATCTCGCAGTAAACACTCACTAAACATACGCATTGAACACATATCGGGAAGCAAAACATCAGCGATCACCGATGCTTAATGCTATGTATCTGATATGGCGATCAATTATTTCACGACTCTCTCGCGATCATCCTTATAAATTCAAATTTATTATTTCAAAATAAGAATTCGCGAGATTTGACGAACTGTGCATATGTGTTAATCGCAGCTATGCAGCGTTTCATAAAATTGCGTAATATCAATTAAATTACTAATAAATACAATACTACTAGACTATTATTATTAGATATAATATTAAACCTCAGATAATTTTTTCAAGCTCAACTCTTTCGTCATAAATTCTACTACTTTAGTATACCACAATTAAAAATGACACTAATAGTCTTTTAAATTTAAGTATATGATTGAAAGCGAGACGAAATAAATCAAATTTCTAGATTGCAATTAGATAACTTCATTGATTATTTAAACGCTCCCAATAAGTCTTAAAATTGTTAGTTTGTTTCTGAATAACGATTTAGATAATAAGGTACTTAATGTTAATTATTAAAAAATACTTTAGTATAATAAATAAATTAAAATTACAACTATTATAAATTGGTCTTCTGACAGATGCATATGATTAATATGTTATATTCAAATATTATTTAATCATAAGAGATAAATTATTCTGCACTAAAATTAATTACACAATAACTGCACGTAAATTAAAATACCACATCGCGCACGGAAAAATCGTGTGATATTGTTAAAATCTACGATCCACTTTAATTATTATCCGCGAAGCTTCTACGTAATATATTTTGAGAGAGCCGGTCTCGATACGTCAAACGAGATGATGCTGGATAAACACGTGTCTGGCTCCACTATCGATACATTAATTAAAACATCGATGCTCGGCCGTGACTGGCAGCGAACTCACGTCCAGATTCAATCATTCGAATTTAATATAACGTAGTACTTTTATTTTGTTCCTCTTCTCTCTTGACATATCTTATTCTCCTTTACGACGCCTGTTTTTAATCTTTTTCTACAAGTCCATTTTTTTCATTCGGTTTACTCTTGCAATTCCCCGTGCAAATTAATTAAAAAATATATCAAGAGAGTGATTTACTCAAATAATCCAAAATTTTTTACATTTGGGGATTATCATCTTAAATCTTCATAATATCTTACGTTGTTGCTATATCAATAAAATAAACTTTAACAAGAATTTTATATAAATTGAGACACATAATAAAATAAATACATTTAAAATAGAGATGTAATTTCTGATTGTTCTATTGTTTAAAATTTAGTAATATATATAATATATATATACTAGGTATATGCTATATCATCAATGTTTCATTGTTACTAAAACGCAGAGTAGGTATTCGAAATTCAGTTTACAATTCACGTATTTCATAATAAAGCGTGAGGATTATAGCAAAGAACCCTGTATTTACCTCGCCACCAGTTGCTTCGAAATTACATCACTTCGTGTACCTATAGCTACGATTCGAGCAGCGTGGGACACGACGAATAAATCTCAACCCCCGGTGGACGCGCCGAGGCCGAGGGCGGTAGCGGACGACTTCCGAGAGGAGCGGAGAATAGAGTAGTACGTGCTCTACCCCCGGAGAAGGGCGCGTCTCTAAGGGAGGAGTCGGGCGGCGAGGATGCCGTCGAGGAGGCGGTGGAGGAGAAGGGACGAAGTGAGGTATCGAGAACGTGGCGTGGGAACGGAGGGAGAGAATGCTCGCCACCCCTCTCATCGCCGACTCGCTCATCGGAAGGGGAACAACGGGGGGGAGGTGAGTTTTGCAACCCCAAGAGATGGTCGACAACGAAAATCGTCGTCGACACTTAGTCGTTTCTCGTTCATTGACACGCGTGGGTTTGTTTTTCAGTCCCGATATGAGCGCGTCGGCGAATTCGTTCATGTGCGATTCATGATAGAAGAAAAAATAAATCTAGCTAACATTTCTTTCGATATAAATACATATTAGCCAATTTACGGGAAAAATTTTATTGTTATACGTTTTTATCGACGCGTGCTGTCGTAGCTTTAAAGAAGAGTGCAGAAAATATCGTAAAAGGATACCGTGTGCTTTTAGTTTTGAAGTAATTCTAGAAATTATCGATTGTTATCATCATTTATCGGTTTTTAATATGTTATGAAATGAATGCCGTCTCCCAGGAAAATTGTCAGATTGCTACCTACATGAAAATCTCTTACGATGGTGGAGGTAATACATCCGACGTACGTAAATGAGGAGCGAAATTTTAAAGCGGTGAGTACAATAGATTATATAAAATAGTCCATAAACGATCATATTATTACGAGTATGTTGCATCATATTATCGAAAACACTCGATAGTTTCGCTAATGACAATGCTATCACTATAATCCGAGTAGATAGTCTCTCGTGTTGATGTGTGTGAGACGTTCTATTACATTAATCAATATTACACGGCGTGTATGAAAGTTAAATTCATTGCGCATACAATTTTAATAGGCATTTTTTTTTTCAAAAGTTCGCTTGTATAATATACAAATAAACCTATTTATGTCAATTATTCTATAATTGATTTGTTATTCATGATGGAAGCGTTTTTATACTGAAAAAGATCATGCAATAACATTGATTTTATAAATAATGAATTAAACTGATGTAACCTCAGATTATTCACGTCGGTCAAGTGTTGGCCATAGTATCATTAAGTTGTTGATCTGCATAAAGCGTATTTATGCTTGTATACCGTGAGGCGTATTGAGAGGTTTCAAAGGTAAACGTACATGTCAAGGGAGAGAGAGAAGCCAAAGTAGAGTTTTCTTGCAAGCCAAACGACACTCTACGGATGCGTATATGAAACGCATGAGAAACCGAGGTATCGGCGCGTAATCGAAGGAGATGGAGAGGCATATATACGAATCGCGAACGAGAGGCTGAGACCGGTGCGGTGGAGAGAATGGAGTGGAAAAAGAGAGAACGCGCAAGACCTCCGACGCGGAGAGAAGAGAGGGTGCCCCCATGAAGGGGGAACCCGGAGGAACGAGGGGAGACCGTGCGTGCCCCACTCCCGCTGACCCTCTCTCTCCCTACCAAAGGCTCGTGTCGCGTGTCCCATCTCCCACTTCTCTCCTACCGACACGTACATCGACACCACCGCCGCCGCTGCCGCGAATCCGGTGTACCCACACGCGCGATCGCGCGCGCCCATGTGTGCATCTGCAAATGGTTTTGCTGTAGTTGGCCACGCCGGTATCCGCGCATTCGTTCCGATGAAAAATGTAGTATCCTATCGACGTGAGAGAAAGAGAGAGAGAGTGATAGGGTGGCCCGCGCGGGTAGCGAGATTGGAGGGGGAGGCACAGGAGGGTACGTCGTACGTGTCGGAGATGCACGCGCGCGCACGACGCGGACGGTGTGACGGCGGCCACGCGTGTGGTGGAAAGAGAGACCCCGTCGGAAGAGAGGAACGAGAGGACGAGAGAAGAGACGAAGGAGAGAGAGGTGAGACTTCTCCTCAGGGGCCTTAGTCGCCGACTGTCCGCTACTACGCGCGGTGTTAACACCACTATCGTCGTCATCGTCCGGTCCTCTCTTTCTCTCCTTCATTGCTCTACCTATCCCTCCCGCTCCGCCCTCTCCCTTTCCCACTCACCTGTTGCGGCGCACCCCTTTGATCCAGTCATTTTCGTGCGCCCCGCTTGAAGATCGCACTTCGCAGCGACGCGGCTCGCACTACCTCGTTCAGTAATCCTTGGAGACTAACTACCACGAGTCCTAGAAACAGCCAGGGCGCACGACCGGATCAGCGAGATCTTCGAAAAAAATCGCGAAGAAAGGACGTCAATACCGATTACTCCGCTTCTGGATGGCAGGTCGAATCGAATCGTGTGGGTATTGATAAAAAGAAAAAAATTTTTTTAACCGTTAACTTTCATCACAATGGAAAATTGTTGCTTGTGAAAGAGTAGTCTCTTGAGAAAGAACTTCTGCAGGATATCGAGAAGTCGTAGTCACAACTGAGTTTCCAAAACGAATAAATGTCGGGTCGACGATTGTAATCGTTCGAAGTTTCGTGGAATTGGTCTATTTACGGATTACTCATCAATCCAAGATCAATAAATCCATGACACGACGACCGTGGATGTGAAGTGCCAAGCGAAGTATAAACAAGATTGTTATACTCCGTTACGTTCAAGATCTCCGACTATATCCTCAAATATTTCACTCGATATCGTTGAAAGTATCTCTGTAACTATTTTCACGCAAACTATGAAAGAGCGGCGCAAACTGATGGACAATTTACGAGAGATAAGGTTCTTCAAAGCTTGACAACAAAAGAAGTGGAACACTGCCGATGAACTTGCGGCCGTGTCAGTTCTCTTTTCATACTGGCAGAAGTTGACTTGTTTAGAAAGTGAATTTCGATAAGTGTCAGACAAATGCATAATATGAGTCCCAAGTGAAGTGGAGTGTTGGCTACGAAGTGTACTGGCATTGAAAGGTGCTCTCCATCTCATCGTCACCATTCAACGCCCGTCGATAAACGGATTCACGCTGCCATCTGCACGAGAGGTGAGATCGTCGCAAAACGTGATTCCTTATCAGAAACTTTATCGAATTTACATATCTTTAATTTTCTCTTAAACCAGGCTCTCTTGCTTACAGAAACAAAAAAGAGGCATGGAAGAATTAGCAAGTCATTCAGACCAAAATTCGATCAATTTTTATATTTTAGCGTCAAACGTACTTCTCTTATATATTTTAATTAAAAAGACGAACTTTATGACCGTCTTAATAATAGACATGCTGTAATAATATATGCTGTATTAAACAAAGGTACCCGTCTTATCTCATATTTACCAAGCGGAACAAGACTGAATTAGTGATTGAGAAATGTGGCGCTGAAATTCATTTAACAAACCCAACGCCCGCAGAGTTATGAATATTCTATTATAATTGTCTATCGCGTTTACATTCAGCTGAGGTTATTTTACTAAATTGCAAAGCATTTCAATATTATTGACGTAATTTTTGCGTAAGATTATTCAATTGTCGCATATTCTTTCACCTAACTATTTATCGAATCTAAGATACTTGTCCAAATTTCATGATGTATTAAAAGAAAAGGGAATTCCTATTAACATTACGAAGCGCTTAAACGTTACTCTTGTCGCCAGAGATTATCGGCGGGAGATATCACAAAGTTCGTCTACTAATTGCTTTGGGACAACGGGGGCGACGTATGCTGCAACGAATGTCATTAAAAAGAAATGGCCGTTTGCCTTATCAGAGATCGTTAGTACCGTCTGCATCTATCACTTCAAAATATTTATTAACGGTTCCTCCTAATTGTCACGTTGACAATTAAATCGTTTTCTTTTGCCCCTTTCGTATAAAAGTGAACTCAGGCGTCATTCCCGGCTCAAGAACAACGGGGCCCGACTGTAAAGCTGTCAGCAAGACTGATAAGCGAGCGTTAACTTTATGAGCGTTAACCCCTCAACAAAAACGTTTATTTTTACGTTTGGTAAAAATAAACTTTCGAATGATATCATTTGCGGAGAATGTGTACCGAGAGCAAGTCTCTCACATATGCGCTCGCGTGCACGCTTTTAACGAGCAGTAATAAAAATATCTAATAAGCTACCGCCACAATAATTAATTCCGGCAATAGCATTAATCGTTTCCATCGAGGCGGCAATTATTTTTAAACATACTGCCGTTACGCGTTTCGTCGTAAAACTCGCTATACTGCCGGTGCTTTTTCTACCCAATATCCCGTAGCGGTGTAAAACGCTGGTTCACTCGAAAAGCAAGACGCGCATTTACCGCGCATAAACGGAGCCTATCTTTGGAACATTTGGTCCTATAGATAAAAATATTATCCAAGATCCTTTATATGTACGCACATACTTACTATATATTTTAATTAAGGAAATTAAATTAAGACAAGAAGATTGTGGATTTTCTGTATTGATTTTATCTATCCTTATTGTTACTTTCTTAGAAGCTCCTAATCCGTAAAATAGATATTACGAATAT
Organism: Leptothorax acervorum; assembly: GCA_035220615.1. Classification (NCBI taxonomy): domain Eukaryota; kingdom Metazoa; phylum Arthropoda; class Insecta; order Hymenoptera; family Formicidae; genus Leptothorax; species Leptothorax acervorum. The sequence continues at coordinate 3,305,646 of JASTWQ010000086.1, forward strand.
TCGCGAAAAGTCTCTCGATATTTTGCTCCGAGACTTTCCGCCGTAAGTTATGGCAGACACGCGGGGTATCACATAAATCAAGCATGAGTATGCGGAATAAAAGGAAAAAAAAGTGAGAGGTAAGGTAGACACCATAGGGTATATCGTCTAACGCAGATACACTATCGCACAATAATAGTGGTGCGTTATACACGCTCGCGTTGGCACACGCGCGCGATTCGGTACTTACATAATTCGCGCATGTTACAAGTAGTAACGCGGGTAGCCGACATGCAATCCACTCATTCTTTCGCGGTTGGAACAGATTGCATCTGAGATACGAGCAAGGCGGGTAGCTCATGAGAATACGTTAGCACAAACAGCTCCAGACAAAATAGACCGCTCCTTCTCTCGCTCAGCAGCGCGCGAAAATCACCTTTTAACCTCGGATGTAATATCTACTTCAGATATCTATATCTTCATATTGCCTTAATATAAACTGATGGAAACAGGCTCGTTTATATACCTATTTCTATAACTTTCTGTGATGCACGTTTAATTTTCATACGTCTCATCACATGCCTCCTTTAATCTTTCTGCAGAGGGATAAAATTACTCCAAGGAATTTTTTTTATCTTCTGAGTTTATTTTAAATGTAGATAATTATAGTAAGTATTCGATAGTCTGACACAAACATGGCTCTTTCATAGTTTTACAAAGTTTCGATCAAGATTTTTTGTTGTTGATTTTTTAAACGAAAACGTAGTCTGCCTAATTTTGCAGTGCGGAAAAGCGTCACAAATTAATTTACGCATTTAGCTTTGTCGGGAGTAGTGCATTCCCTACTCGTGCGATCAAAATGAAGACCGCCATAGCAAGACTTTAAAATATATTCACCGTTACTACACTCACGATACAGTTTGCAGTCACATTTGTCAGGGATTTTATCGCCATTCATGCATAACTCCAGATTTTCACAATTTCCACCCGCACGATTTCCAACGCAATTCTGGCATGTGCGACTAAAGCACTTATTCGCAGGACAATTTTCCAAACGCTTTTCACCGTTTATGCACACGTAGTACATTCTACAATTGTCTGTTTCATGAGGTATTTTGGACCGCGGCCAATTGCCATTTTTGTCCTTTCCAGGACACTGAGCGCAACCGGCTCGCCATGGCCAATCGCAGACCTGTTCGCGCCTATTGTAGTGCAGCCTTTTATACGGGTCTCCCGCGATCATCAGAGGACAGTTTTGTAAGACTCCTTTACCCAAGCACTTGTAGAACTTCGTACAATCGATTTCATGCGGAAGATTGGTCGTGATGTTAGTCTCTGGGAATGGGCATTTTATCGGAATGTCATCCTGGTAAGATCCTTCCTTCTGAATCGATCCTTCAGGTTGATATTCCTTCGCAGTAACCTCAGTCCAAGATGCCAGGAAGGCGATAGCAATTACGTATATTCCTATACCGAACGAAGTTATTGCTATTATATTAGGATATCAATCGTAGTGCATACAATCAAATTGTAATATAGTCGACTTTTATTACACTCAGAAAAGTGTCAGTTATTTATATTTGAATTGATAAAATCGGCATTACGATATAAATATATGTATAACTTTATCGTTTTATTTTAATAATCTTATTACGGAGATATGTTAAGCGCTTACCCTTCATCGCCTATTGTCCAGTCAGTCCAAGATTTGGAAAAAGAAAAGATGTAAGTAACGTTCGTTGTAACACCTTTCTCATCCGTTTAAATGCCGTGACTGCATGGTTAAAGTCAAACGGACCGGCTTTTATAAATGTGCATTATCACAAACAAGGATTATCATATCTATATCGATCTCTATCGGAGATACCTATTTCCTGTTTATAAAAAAATATTAACCGTATCATTTCGCGGAAGAATCTTTGTACTGCAACGTCAAATTTTAGTCATGAGTAATGGTTCTGTTGCGTCATCCGTGAAACAATAGTTTATGACACAAAAGTTTGATTAATAATTAAACTTTTAATCATGCAATTCTTATCGTGGAGTTTGATTTGGTCAAACATGATTTATAAATATTTTTGATAAAAGATACGTAATAATTTAAAGAGGCACAAAGATAGCTCTCATGTTTTTTAGATGTTAGATAAAAATCGAATATTACTGATAGAAGATATACATAATAATTTAAAAAGTCACAGAGATAACTCTTATGATTTTCAGATGTCAGATAATAATCGAAACTCAAAAACCTTTTATTACTTCACAAATTCCTAACGTATTACACTTTCCAATTGTCCCATTGTTATTTAAGGATACATGAATCATATAATCTTCTGTTATCAAAGTCTTGGGCTTTTACGTCAATCAACCTTTGGTTATAATGTTATAACGTTATCGAAGCACATAATCTGCATGGGATTACTGTCAAATACGATATAAAAGGAAGAAAAATTAGTGCGAATAAGAATTTCCCACATACGTCCGAATGAGACGAACGAGTATATATCGGTTAATCTTGCGGGTACAGCGAGATATATCCGTACCAACGAAGAGACAGTTGCAATGATATTAAAATACAACGAGATACGGTCAACCCGTCGCTGTTGTCGAGAAATTCTGACTCCGACATCGTTGCGCGGTAACATTGCAACCCCGACTCGATAGTCCGGCAGCATAATAAGTAGCTGACCGTTCTGCAGGCGATTTCATTGTTATACTAGGTGTACCGTATAAAATCGTTTTATTTTACATATCTGAAATCAATATACTACACGCATGAGTTTATTATTCTATACTATATCGCTTTATAATTACATATCTTTGTTGAATCTGCACAACATTAAAAAGATTGTAGGTATGTATGTCTGTATATCATCTCTCTCTATCATCTATTGTTTTTGATAGTATAACTACTGTGATATAGTCAGTCTGTTTAAAGCATAAATAAACTACTTATATAGGTGTAATAATTAAAGTACAATAAATTACTTAAGTTTCCAATAATGTTGAAAAGCAATAAGCTAACTCTACTTTTAATTTTTGTAATATTATGTGAAAAGGAAAATAAAAATAGGAAATTACGAGAATATATATTAATATATAAAATTAAGCCAAGTATGTGAATGCCCATTGCTTGATTCTAAGTAGCGCATCAAATTAATATCTATTACATATTCATCAAATACTGTGATAATCGCGACAAATAAAATTATTTTTGTTTACAATAATGTTTCTATTATAAAAATTGATTTTTGTTCAGAAAAGAGGCTAGAGTTATCTATGCAGATAGTCAATAATATATTCTTCAACATCACATTCTCTTTGAAAGAATTTTGACATTGGATTGATTTGTTATTCGCGTTTTGTCATCACGTAGTGGTACATAAACAAAACTGTAAATGTGAAACACAATGAAGTGAAAGTAGTTTCGAGAGATTGGACTTGTTTCACCGGATCTATTATTCCTGATTTATTGGCGATGTTATGACGGTGGTGGCGTTTGATACGAAGTTTGTTTGCAACACGTCAACGCTGTAAAGAAATTCCAATATTGCCGTTACGCGGGCTAATATAACGGCAATGCTTTAGTTAACGTTTGACCACACTACGATAATATATTCAATGCTATAGAAATATCTAATACGTCCGCCGAGCGCATCCGTCATTTTATGTTGCGCCTAAAATTTAATATTTTCACAATTAGAATTTTCAATAATGTTTTATATTAACGCAAAATAGATTTTGCATTCTGCGTATAATTTAAATATAAAGTAATTTAAGTTAAAATTTGTAAAAAATTAAATACTATTTTGTCACCAATTTTGTTTTATCATGTCATTATATTTCGATATTAATACTTTCTTGATAAAATCCTTTCTTTTTAATCTGTAAATGATTTTTAACGTTACAACAATATTATTGTATTTATAATTTAACAAATCTAACAAGACGGATCTACATTCGAAATTCCAAGGACAACGAAGCGGAATCGCAAGTTTCGATATTGTCTGCTATACAGATACCATTCGATCATAAATCCCCACCAATCCCCACGCAATTCCGGTTATCGCATCGAAGTAGACTGTCGCTCGGCGGCAATTTGTTATCGGCCGATTTATTGCATTTCAGCGGCTGTCGCGGCACGTCGTGGTAAACGAAAGTATCTATTCAGGATTGCGATTTCTGTCGACAGAGTATGTCAGTGTATTGTGAAGAAATACCAACGCGCTACACGCCATAACCCTTTGATCGCCATACGTACCTACCAGTAGCATAGCAACTAGGGGCTGGACTGGATGTACCGACCTTATTGTATATATGCACCATATATCACTAACTCTTGCATGCCCGAACTCGCACGCACGCACGTACGCACGCATGCACGCATGCACGTACGTACGAATGCCTAGGGGCTGGATTACGTGCACGCGTCATACGTATAAATACGTTCCGCGTAGCGATCATATGCGCGCAAGCATCATATGTGCGTGTATGCGCCTGCCCTAAAGGAGACAGATGCGTAGCGCGCACGCATTTGCGTCCCGGCACGCGATCACCCTCGCACGACTCTTTTCTCTCGCACTACAGACTTGCCGAGCGATTCCGCCATCGTTCAATGAGACGGTGCGTCTTGCGATGCTTATAAACTGCATCCTATGCGAAAGATCTGTGATAGATCTGTGTAGTTCTTTAAAATTTATATTAATAAAGAATAGATCTTTCAAAGCATACTGAAAATAAATTATTGTAAATAAAACCAGTTATAATGTAAGATAAAATTAATCACTAACGATGAAGCACAAAATACTTTCAACAAACAATCTATAATTATCTTGACTTAAATATTCTTTAATTAATTATTTTGCTCAAAAAATGTAGTAAAACCGAAGAAAATTAATTGTAAAACACATATACTCATTGCTTATTCTTTTCTGTAAAATACTCAAAAATTAATTTGTTTTCTAGATTTTACATTTCATTGAATAATGTTAATCGCACCGCAATTACCAATTTCTTGCGCATTTCAAGATACATAAGATACCGAATCAGATCGCGTAATCAAGAAACGAAATCGCTACGCTACGTATCCGTCATGGTCATCGTTGCCGGGAGGATGACCCGGTTTGTACATAAAAAGATCCGTACACGCGAGAGAGACACGTGCCGCAGGAATCGTAACTTTGGCGGAGCAGCTGGCGAGGCGAGCCAAAAGAAACATCGAGGAGTTCCCTAGTCTAGACCTAGATCCGTCTCTAGACGATCAGATGGACGGGCAAGCAAACGGACAAACGGAAGGGAAGGAGAGAGAGACAGATCGCCAGACGTGTAGGGCCCGAAGATCACGACGACGGTAGCACGTGCCCCATTCAAGACGCCGTCTTGCTGCTAGGGGCCCTCCACCCTCGTAACTTAGCCTCACCTAATCCAACCTCCTTCTAGCCGGGACTATTCAACCGGTGACGAGGCGAGCTCTTTGTGACCTGAGTTCGATCAAAGTAGCGCTAGTACTGATTCAGCCGCCGTCTCGCTTTCTTTCACGCTTTTTTATCGCGCCACACATCAGGAAGTTATAACGTCCGCTGCCTTTCGACGGGGCCTGCGAGCTCCCCGAACTTAAGACGGCTAATCAGCGCGAAATAATAGAACAGGGAACGGTAATAAAGATTGGGTAGTGTGATGTTTCTGCTTTCAGCACGTAACTAGTCCAATACCTCTCGAGACTTTGATGTTCTTCAATACCATTCGCGAAGGAAAGGGGTGTAAATTTCTTGCCGAGTGAAATACATATATGTATATTTGTATATAGATAAATTTAGTTTCATAGCTGCAACTATATAATTACAGGATATGTACAGGTACGAGTATAAAATGCGAGAAGTTGATGAACAATTCTTGTAAGCCTCATTTATCGATTCTTTGATTATATTAAAATCGCAATCTGCTCAACAAAATAAAAATTTATTTTAATTTGATCTAATTTTAAATATCAAGTATTTTAATAACTATTATATATCAAAATATTTCTTACATAAAGATGTAATAAAGAAATTATACATACATATAAGTCAATTTACAACGTATTAAATTCAATATCAAAGATAATGGCAAGTGAATAAAAAAACAATCAGAGAGAGAGCATGGTACAATCGTTTGTCAAACCTGGTATAGAAACCGCAAGTTGACATACATCTTGCCGCTTTACTCCAAACGTTCACCCAACTGTGTCTCCATTTTCCCTTTTCTTCAAAGAAAATCCGACTTTCCAATAGTAAGTGCCAATTTGTCAGAGGTTCGCAGATAAATGGACATTTAGCACGCGTAACCGCCCCCGCACATAAATCAGAGAAAGAATATTAGCTTTTAGAACGTTTACACGCCCTTCAGAAGCCTACAAGGGATTGCTTTCACTGCCTCTTGTAAACTCGGTGGCCATAAAGATTCGGAAGCTTTTTGACAGCTTTGACTTTTCTTTCGGGATAGCGAAGAGGGGGTGGAAATGCAATGGGTCAACGAAGATGGACCGCCCGTTGTTCCTGTTTGCACCATTTAAGGACAATGGTACGCAAGCTACGCGCCTTGAAATTGTAGCGGACATCGCCGTCCCGTTCAAAGAACCGTAAAGATCGCGGGATGTCCACTCGCAATAGAAAAAGAGAGAAAAGAAGAACGACGAAAACCAACTAAAGGAGCATAAACCTTCCTAACACCAGGTCAGGGTTCTTTCCTCGAGAGGCGTGTCATCACCATGGTCATAAATTTATAATTCCCCAATTTGACCGATACAAGAAACTCCTTCTTCTTATCTTTTATTATATTAGATATTCTCATTTTTTCGCATTTTGTGCAGTAATCCGTAAAGTTTAGAAATAACAAGTATCAAGACAAACATTTATATTTGTGCTTTTCTTTTACAAGATTCGATATAGGTATATGTACTCTTATATTATTCATATCATATTTGCTACAGAGAATTAAAATAAATAAAAATCTTATTTTAATTGGCCTTATGAATTAGATACTCTATATTACCTATTCTTTTCTTGTTTAGAAATATGTGATTGAAATAAATTGAATTAATTAAAAAGTATTGTATATGAATTAGCAGACATAGGACCACAAATTCTATCTTCTTAAAATATTTAATTATTCCTAACATTATTTCTCCATAATTCTATTTATTAGAACTTTACACTTTAATATCCACGCTAATTAAAAAACAAAGCAACAGGCTAGTAACTCGATTAATAATACGAGAATTTTAAGAATCATAATTTTTGTTACATATTGTTAGCCTCTCACGCAGTAGTCCGGGAATAATGGCGATGGCCTCTCATTAGTTCTCGGAACACTAAATCCGTTCGTCTAATTACATAGCGTCCAAGGCAAGTCTCGCATGAAAACGACCGCGCGAAGCAATGATGCCGTAAGAATTTCTCTCTAAAATCCTAGAGTGTATATAAGGTATTTCTATTTGATATCATTCTCCAATCAATATCATTACACAATTATTTTACATAAAACATTTTGGTTACGATATTTCAATGTATTTTGTGTAAATATCAATTGATGAGATCTATAATCGTGAGCAACAAAATTGTGACGATATTTTTTAACATTTTGTGAAAAAAATGCTGAAAGTCACGACATATATATCTATATTTATCTTATAAAATTTGCTTAAAAAACTTCAATTTTGGCATAACGATCATCAATAACGAAATTGTCCAAAAAAATCTATTATATGAAACGTACTTTTATGCATATTATACTAATAATACGTGTATGTGGAGAATTATAAGAAGATGCAAAAATAGGAAATAAGAAATAATTTTTTTTAAATTTTGCACATTGCGATAATTTATGCTAAACGTTCATTCTGCGTCATAATATCACCGTGCTCGCATGACGCGTTGCTACTGGACGCTACCGCGGTTAGTATAGCGGCGGTGAACCAATTCAGGTTTCTTTGGGGCCCCGACTTCTCTTTTCACGTCGCCTCGAAAGGAGAGCTCGATATTCTTTCAGAAGAGCGATAAAGGTTTCGCGCGCCCGGGCGCACGTTGAAAGGAGGACTCTCGCAGCGTGTGAAACCATCGGCGCGATCTGCCGCGGGCGATCGTTAATAATAAGGCTTCATTATGGCCCGCGGAGCAACAGTATATAGCGTACAATTACGCGTCAATTCTGTCAACGTGTAACGTGTATCGTCACATCGCGGGATACCTATGCTATTCCTGAAAAGAATATTATAGACATTCATGCGATATACACGTACGCCATGTTATGCAAGTTTCTTAGAAAATATTTTTTTCAATCTAAAGCATATTTCGAGATTTTTCCTGATCACGTAGACTATTTTAGCATTGAAAAAAGACATCGTCTTTTATTTTAAAAAAATTGTACAGTCTAAATCACTTATACGATATTATAGTATCTGTGGCTGTTTAATATTTTAATTACATTATTTTAGTATTTTTGTGCATTAGATTTAAGGAAAGTTTCAAGTATGCTTACAATTTTCAAATGTTTACATCTCGTTATAATTACAACTTCAAAATTTGAAATCGCTTAAACATTAATTATTTGCAAAAGAGCGGAAGAAGGAACAATTTTCTTTTCCTTTCCAAATTACTTTGATCAAAAGATTTTCTCATAGCATTGATATCGCAGTGAGGCCCCCACAAGATCATAATTATCTTCGCAGATTCTTCAATGCCTAGAAGTAGACGTAACGCAACATGACGGGCAACTCGGCGTTGCGCACCTCTCGCGAAAGATACAAATTGAGATAGCTGCATCACACAGAGGGCTACATCGCACCCCTGCGGCTTCGTTGTTCCTGTGCCATTGTCTCGTGAATACGTGTACGGTGAGGGGGCGGAGGGGGCCCTAAAAGGCACGTACACGCGTGGTTTACACGCGGAGTACAAGGCAAGCTGCAACAGCGAGCGCCTCATCATAACGGTCGCCGACGAGGTCACGGGGAATACGGGCGACAGGACAGGCAGCCAGCCCGAGAGCCATTATTGTGTGCGGACGACGATCTTTATGTGAGATCTTACACGGGGTCCTACGGGGCCCCCTTTTCCGCCCTGCGTCGCACGCCCAGTATGGAGGGTGCTGCGGTTTCGCTATTTTTCTCTCCCTCATCAATCCCTCCCGTTCTTCCGCGCACTGGAGCCCTCTGTAATCTCTCTCTCTCCGTACTCGGGCACCCTCTCTTCGACGTCCTGTAAATCTCTTTAGGCGTTGAAAAACGCTATATAACCGCGGAGAAGGAAGGATTTTATAGCCAGGAGAAAAGTCACTGGTTGGTAACCCGCGACTTCACGAAGTTAATATGAAATAGATGGTTTTTAATACTCTTTTCTGCATGCCCTTAATTGTTTATTCTAGTTGTATAACAATCCCAAAACTTTTATCAAAGTACAATAATCGTTATCTTTTGTTGAGAAAAATTATTCTCATTTTTTAAGAAGAGAAAAGAAGATCAGTACAAAAGAATCTTATTATTTAAAAAATCTTGTATTGTTATATCTTCTTATATCTTATTTCTCTTCTCATTTAATGTAATGTTCAGCAACGTTACTCTAACGGATTCACTCTATCTTTAGATTAAATTATCCAACAAGTTTATTATCCAGACTATAACAACGAACATCTTTACTCTATCTTTTCGTCCACTATCATCACGTTCTCGTAATTAATCTTCGCAACGACGGGAGTGTTCTTTATACAAAAAACCATCTATATGATTTCTTATAACTCACTAAGCCATTATTTATCTTATATAACTGATGTTACAATCCTGTAAATACGTATTCGCATCTAGATTCTATCAGGAATATATCTCCCTAAGAATAAATCGTGTTCTCTTTTTCTCTCTCTTTCTCTCCGTCCTCAGTGTCGCGATAGAAACACACTCAAGCGGCGGCAGTGGCGATAGCATGGTAGGGGAAAATCCTAATGAGGATTCCCTCTCTACACCGGCTACAGCCGACCGGCGCAAAGTAAATGAGCAGGTGCCTCTGGTATGCGCCCCGCCTACGCTTTCCACTCCGCTCCTCGTTCTCCACACACGTTTCTCCGTGCCTTTGCTTTTTTTCTCTCTCTCTCTTCTCGCGCGCTCGTGATGGGAGATTGCGTGGAAAAATGGTCGCCGCACCCGACAAATTATTCGTTTTCCTTCGCAGTCTTTTCCTGCCGAGCTATCCCCTTTCCTACAAACGCGACCAGTCACGACCGTATTAGGGTGCATTAGGAAAGCCAACGTCATAATTTACGCTCGAATTCTCGGTGTTCCGCTTCGCCACATTTGGGAACCTGTTGCGCTACGCGTTGTTGTGTCGTAGGTGGATCGTGTAAATTACTTCTGTATTCCATGTGCCACTTTCATGATGCAGGCATTAAATTTTCTCTGTCCTCTTTACGTTACTTCTATGGCCCGTGTACTAATCCGTATATTTATGATTCTCAAGCGGCACCCGACCCTTCCTATTATATTACTTTACAAGTTTATTCCATATAGATATCTTAAAGATTAAATTATATTTAGATAGCTATGTTGCAATGAAAAGAAAAGAATTTCACAACTGTAAAATGGACATTCTAAATTAATTGGATTAATAATTACAGAATATCTCCAATAATTCACATTTCTATCTAAATAAAATTAACTATATAAAATAATATTAACTATAAATATACATATAATTATACGTTACAACATAATAATTATCTAATGAAAATTAGGTTCTAAACAGCTAATTTTTAATTGATTTTCTCTTGGACGACAGTAAAATACATTAGGAAAAACTTCAAAATTTTCTTCTATATTAAACACTTCTTTTAGTATTTTGATTTTTTTAGTGGCTTTTGTTATATATAATCATATATCAAAATGCTAGTACATTAAATTCGGGTCTATTTTCTTCCGACAAAAGCAATCAAAAGCAGGAATTTAGATGAATCGACATGTAATCCCCTTATCTGTTCGATCACGGATGACGAATCGACGGGACGGTCGTTAGACTTTCAGCCTTGATGAGAGACCTTCCGAAGGTGAGCAGAGACGGTGACACGGCTGGCTAAATCGAGAGGAGAGTTCTCGGAGCAAGACTTCTCTCTTCTAGTCGTACGTGCCCGCGAAGAGGTCTTCGAGACAGAGCAAACGCGCGCGCTTTTTTAATACCCGTAGCCGTGCATGCTCAGTTGCGTGCTCGCGCATGAACGCGCGCTCGCGCGCGCGTACCTGCACGTGTTTGCTTAAAATCTTGACGCATGACCGACCGTTTGATTTGTTTTTCCTTCCTCAGGGCCGGTATAGATGCCTGCACAAAACTAAAATGTCGGCCACGAAATTTTAACCCTTTAATAATACCAAAATATTTTTTCTGGAAACAGGGATATTTATTTTTGTATAAAATTCGCTAGTATTAATTTTTTGTTTAATTATTGGCAATTTGTTTTAAAAAATATTATATTATACTCTGTTAAATTCAGTAGTGTCAAATTATGCTCAATTTGAGTCATTTTTAATCATTCGATATGGGTCGCCACTGCTTCTACTCAATATGTCATTAATTTAACTAGAACAATGTTAATTTAATTAAACCAATAAAATTAAAATACTGTTTTGTGTTAACATAATAAATTTCGACACACATGGTAGTTAAAAATAACAAAATGTTATTGAACTTAAGGTATTGCAGGTTTAAATTTAATCATCTAATATTTAACAGTGTATAGTGAAAAAATTAATATTTACTTTTTAATGCGTTTATAATATAACAATTAATAAAAGTAATAATAGTCGGTATGCGTGAAATATCTTCTTTTGATTCACGCAAAAAATATTCTTTTCAATCAACACATCGATAATTTTTTTATATGATATAGTAATTACTATTTGATAAAATTCTTTTTTTTTCTTCTTGTGCAATTTAAAAAAGGTAAAATTGTGCTTTTTACGGTAAAAAATTAATCCACAAAGTCTACAAATTCCACAAATTAATGTAAAATTACTTAATTGACACTGCTGAATGTAGTAATTTAAATGATAACGCGAAAGTCTTATTTGACCTCGAAATTCACGAGAATCCGATCCTGATTTCTGGAAGAGAAGTCACCGTCCGTCCTTCGTCGATTGTACATTACTGGCGACCTTAACGACGTGTACGTCTCACTCTATTCGTCTTCCAAAGTTATCGTATCTTCTCTCGCCTCTCGGAAAAGGACGAACACCTCCCTATGGACCTTCCTTCGCCGCGGTATGTAAATACGAGAAACGAGAAGGCTCCTCATCTCGGACGACCGACCGCGGTGCATCGTATCGTATTCCGCAGCCATTTGTCTTCGCGATCCGGGATTACGTTACCACGATGATACACGATGACATTTATTTCGGGATTTGTTCGGCTCGGGCCGTGGTCCTTTCTCTCCTACCCGAGAATCCTTCATGGACACTCCTTTCGTCGCGAGCCACGCGCATTTGTGCACAGCCGGAATCATGCGAAATAAATGCTCCAAAAAAAGACATTTTCTTAAAAAAATTATTCTTACACATATCGTATTATCATACATAAAAATAATACAAAATTCATCTAATTAAGAAGCTTAGTGAAATAAAGCACTAATTTGAATTTTTGCGAAATGTCAAAATTCCATAAATAATAAAAATAATTACTTGAATGTTAATAGCCTAGTTCATTATACGAGTATATACCTATATAGAATTTAGAAAATCTTGTTTCCTTAAATTATGTGTGATATAGCGCATATAAAACTATAGCGGCTTAGATCTGTTACCGGTACCGGGGTGTTCTCTCGTCATGCAGGGAATTAGCAAAATCTGATATAACGCGACATTACGAGCACGAAGATTCTGTAAACGCAGATGCCGTTACGAAATCCCAACGCAACACGCGCACGAGCTCCCTAAAAAGGGAGCGCATAGCGGAGATCAAACAGCTGGATCATCTCGTGCGTGCCTTTAGGTAAGGATCTCTTTCTTGCGGGAAAGGTGGGTATACACCCAGGTGCAAAGCTCGAAAGGCGTGCGTCACAATGCGCGTACGTACGCGTGGTTTGTGCGACGTGACATGAAAGTCGCGCGTAAAAAAAAGAAAAGGAAGTGCAGTCTTTACGTTAATACGAGTCAATGACCGTTTTCTGCCTTCTCGGAAAGTGCATTCAAAAATACGCGGGAAATTCACCTTTATCAGCGTTCATCATTGAATTGTTACTAAAATATTATATACAATCATAAATAGACATATTTTAATTATAAATTAATTTGTAATTATTAATTATTTTCTCAATATAGATATGATTAATATAAGTATAAACATGATAACGTACAATAATAAAAATTAAAAAATTAATTTGTAGTATCTTAATGTATTCAGCAAATTAGCAATTGCGGAACGATTGAATAACACTTGTTTATAATTGATAATTGATACCTATATATTTCTAGCTCTCTCAGTTAGATCTCTCTTTTAGAACTCTATTAATAGAGTCTATTAGTAGACTCTATAAATATAAATTTAACATGGTTATTTACTAATAAATAATCATATGTTCAACGGTGCATCCAGGTATTCCAGGTGCATCTATTTTACTGCGTTTTCCTAATCAAAAAACATGTGAGGCATCAATTCGAGGAAGTGACAATCGAAATAACGCAAATTGCATCAGTTGTTTCGCACTTGACAAAGAGATCAGAGAACAACGAGATACATTACGATCTATATATGTTGTACGCGCGTTGTGTCGCACGCTTCAACCTGCAATTACGTTAGATTTTACGGACCGACCGACGGCGACGAGGTGCGTGGGCACACGCACTGTGGAGAAAATGCCGCGCCGTATAGATCGTTTCGAAAGTGCAACGGTTTCTAAGAGGCGTTAGATCCGACCTGGGCTCATTAAGGCTAATGACGTGGATTACGCAATTATTCCAATAAGCGATGGCCCGGCCCGAGCACTAACCTATCAATTTGTTATAATTACAAGGAAAGTGAGAGTAGAAGAATATATGGTTTCGTATTAGTCTACGCACTTACCAAATTACGCTTCTCGATCATACGAATATTACTAATAAGATGGGATAGATCGCGATTTGTACTTAGTACGTTATCACGATTCACACGAGACTATTGGTTTCGTCTTTGTGGAGCTACGATTATTAGTGTCAACTAAATCATCAAATTTGCGTGATAGTTTATAAATCATCTAATGGCGATTATAATTTGTAGTCGTGATTTCCTACGAAAGTCTGTAACGACAAATCATATTTGACTGCTCGTCAATAGTGATAAGCTTACAGAGCGAGCTTGTTGTTACGTATTTTATTTTACATGGTAATAATTCCACATATTATACGCAAGAAGAGGAAGTGGATGACGTTGAATTTGTATTCGTGGCACGCGAGAGTTCCTAAAATAAATCAACTTCTACTATTCCGCGCTTTACGGTTCTCCATCTGGACATTAGGTCGCGGCCGCGGCGGCTTCTTCGGTAGAAAAAAAGAAAAAATGGAAAGAGGAAAAAGGCAAATACGAACGTCTAGAAAAAATTCAAACGGTCGAGCAGCCACTTAGCGAGTACTCTCGACATGGTGGACACGTGTCTAAAGTGTGGCCGGAGCCTCAACCACGTGTCAATATCTCAAGGGGCATTTGTTTACAAAAGTCGTACAAAGAGAGGACGACGCGTCAGGTATTTTTATCAGAAACTTTCCAAAAGGCTATATTTGAGTTTCTGCGTTCACGGAACGGAACGGATGTTCCAAATTTGTCAAGGAACTTGCTCGCGGTTATTTTTGAAAAAAATGTTGCTAAATAAGATATACTTATTGCGCTGATCGAATAAAATGTTTCTTAATAAACGACAAATTAATGAAAATCAATAATACGTTAAGCAATGCCGACAAAATATTGGCACCTGAAACGTCGTCAGACATATTATACATCGAATCTTGGTCTTGCTTAGGAAAAATTATGATTGCGATGATTTGATGGTGCTTCAGCAAAATCATTTGATAAAAAGTTAACTTTTCCAACGTTATATCTATTGGAAACCGTAGAGTCATCCAGCGATAGTTTAAGAGCTATATGCAGCGCGTGCAACGCCGGCTTTCTTATCAAAATTCCTGTGCGTACGTGTGTACGCACCCTTGGACGCGTGGGCAGTCCCGGCGAGACGCCAGTAAGATAGCTCTTTCTCCTTTTTCTCCCTCTCTTTCTCTCTGTCTCTTCCCCTTCATTCTGTACGTCGCGTGCAACCCTGTTCCCTCTCCTCGTCCCTGTATGTCGTTCTCGCTCTCGGTCACCCTTGGCTATTTCGCCAGTAAAAACAGCGTGAACTGGTCGGTCGCGTGCACGAGGTAGGGAGATAGGCGTGGTTCGATGTTCGTACGTGCACCCACGCGCGATGGTGTGCGTGCGCGTACCTCGCGCCTATTGCTCTCGGTTAGGCTGATGCGACGACTAAAGAGAGGGGACCGGTCTCCGTAGGCCGGAGAGGGTACCGAAGTCGATGGTGGGGCCAGCTGGCACGGGTTAAACATCGAAGGCGGTGGGGACCTAAGGTCCGTGAGACACGAAAGTCAGTGGGGGATGCCGCGCACGTGGAGAGAGAGGGACGGAGTGTGGCGAACGGCGGCCGAACGCCGAAGGTGAAACTCCCGAGCCGCCGCGGCCCGCGCAGCCAGCAGCATCGCAGACCTCGCAGTCGGCGCGAGACCGCGCTACTGAAAGGATCGCCGTGTTGTCGGCTGTGCGAACGTGCGCCACGTCTCTTTCTCCTTCTCCGAGGTGTCCAACGCGCTCTCTCCCTCTCCCCTCATTCTTTCACTCTCGTGCGACACAGCGAGAGAGCCGGACCACGTACGAGGAGTCATCGGAGCGCGAAAGGGGGAGTCGAGTCCCACGAGGGGTTGTTCTCGAGAGGGCTGCCTTCGCACGCGTAAAAAAAGCGCGCGCGATCGTCGGTCGCGGTCGTGGCGAAGAATCGTCCGCGGGACAACTCAAGTCCGCTTATTGAGCTCGTCAATAGTTAGCTGTCACGTGATACTTCGACGGTGACATCCCGACGGACCAGAGAATTCTGTGATCTCGATGTGCCTGATTTTGATCTCGCTAGCCGGCCGCTCGTAATTTAGGTAGTGCCCCGCGCGAATCTCTAACTGTTAATGATATCGGAGTATCGGGAGATAGAGAGGGAGAGAGAGAGAGAGAGAAAGAGAGAGAAAGCCCACCATCGTTAAAAGCGTGGGAGAGAGCATCGTCATTGCACATCGTCATCGAGTAGTGCCATTCCCGATCTCGGCAGAAGCGTTCGTTCACACGTGAGCGAGTAGGCGGAGGCTGTGAAGTGCCGCCGTTGAGAGATCGGCGAAATTTCTGTGTGTTGTATATGTGCTAAATGCAATGTGATCAAGAGTCGCTTCGTCGAAGCGATCCCGCAGTCGTTGTTGTTTATTGTTGTTTCCGTTTTATAATCGACTCGCGGTATTGTCCGAGGGTATTAACGCCCGCGAACTGTGCGCCCGCACGACGGCCCGGACGTCCGATTTGTTACTGTGATAAAGAAAGGAAGGATGGTCCCTGTATAAGCTTAAGTTCAGTGCCTGCTGTATTGTGATCTGTGACTATAAGGAGGTAGATAAGAAGGGGTGTCCGGTACGATTGAAGTGTCCCAATTTGGAGGAGGTTGAATCTCCGGAGGATCGGATGTGCGACAGCCCCTAACTGTTACCCGGTAAGCGATTATCCGATCTTACCACCCTTTATTGGTGAAAGCGCGCCACGATGTCCGTCCACCCATCGTATAATTATCGATACCGTCGATACTTATCGCGAAGTCTCGCTCCGGTCGGGTCGGAAAGTCGCGAATATTGCTGGTGAAAGCAATGTTTTGTTAATGATGAAGAATATTCCATAATGTTAAATATTGACTTAACGTTATTTGATTATGTGTCATAATATACTGGTCTCCTCGATTTCATTTTCGGTGATCGTATACGAAAAAGCTGTTGTGACTATTTTCTCAATAATTGTAATAGTTATGCCTATGTATAACGTGAAAATTAATGCGAAATTCGTAAGAAAAAAAAAATTATTTATTGTAAACTCATTTTATATGAAAAGAGAGAAAAAAATTAATTAAAATATTGAAAAGTGGAAGTGTAAAATGTTATACAATATGTTTTACAATGCTAAAGGATTATCGTGCAATTTTCCCTTACGGGAATATACTGCCTGTAATGTTATAAAAATGTCACGTTAATCGAGGGTTACCGTATCACAGGCGTGCGCTATATCGAAACTCGGTTAACGGAATAATATTTCGTCGTAGTTTTATTCGCTGCAACTTTGTCGCTTGCTCTATTAATGTCACAACTTTAATCAATGCTCCCATTGCACGTTGAAAGAGAGAGCGAGAGAGATGGACGAATAAAACAAAGAGGATTAAACAAAAACTCGAAGTTGTACATACATCTTTATCGGATGGTTTATAAATTGGGGTAGCAAAGTGCTGTGCAAGTAATCCCTTAGCGTTAGCGCATTGAACGAGATCGAAAGAAGCACCGGGAGGAATCTCGTCGGAGGAATCGAGAGAGATAATAATCGTGCAACGAACTGCCATTTAATATCAAAGCCGCTTCTTCCACCCTCGTTGACACTAGAATGCGTTTATAATGCGATCTCACAGAAGCCAGTTTTCCTTCGTTGTCACGTGCGAGGGCGGTTTTAACATCGTTACGCCGCGCTCGTCGAAGCGTCGCGGCGCTAAGCGTCGGAAGTGGAGCGGACACGCGTGGTAAAGTAAATACGTACGAGGCGTGTTCTCGACTACTCTTTTTCACGCTCGACCTTTTCCGCCTCGCGGTTGAAATTTTTAACGCAGATCGATGCAGAAGTTCGTAAACGCGAGTAGAAAATATTTATTTATTATTCCTCGTTCGTTGCCGTAGATTATTCCAAGTTGTACACGAAAAGAAATTTAAAAAAAAGAAATATTGCGGATTTTAAATAAGCAACAATAGTGCAAATGCGTATGTTCTATTTTAAATTTATGGGTTCTCCTAGGCTTTGTTTTTATGCACTCATTAGCTGTAATCTTATGTATAAATCGACAGTCAAAGTCAACTGAGACAGTGACGAGTAGTATAAGTTTTAGTATTGAAATGACAATATTTCCTAATTTTCTAATTAAAGTTTATCGATTTAATTTACGTGATATGTACATGCATATAATGAAGGATCATTCTTTCTCTCACTATTTTAAAATATACTACACTGTAATCCGGATACGTGTACCTATATGTGTATATGCCATCAGAGATTTCGCACTTTCGATAGAGTGATCATACGGGATTTGCAACGATGCAGAGACTCGCGAGTTTTAAAAATATCCCAGCGACACTGAATACGGATTACCATCTTACGCGCGAGGGTGGCTTAATGTCGGAAGTGGAGCGGACACGCGCGTTAACCCAGCCACGTAGAACGATCTGCTGCGACCAATCTCGTTTACGCGCTTCGTCCCTTCACGCCTCGTGACTTTGACGCGTGCTAAGCGTGACACGTACGCGTTAAATCTCTATTGTCGTTACCGTCGCGCACGCGCGCGTCGATCTACCGCGTATTACTACGCGGAAATCTGCCATGCCGAAAGTGCGTGTCAAGTGTCAATATATGCAAAATAAACTATCGGATGATACAATTTAAGAAACGCAAAAAACGTCGGCTTAATTTAAATAAGAATAGAAATTTCAAAACATCTCTGTTTCTCCACCCCTCTATTAGGGCTATAATTTCTTTTTTAGATTGATGTTATGAATTAATTTTATAAACCGCTTTTAACGTATACCTATATTATTTTTCGTAATTATATTTATTTTTATAAATATGTCCCAGATATTAAAGAAAACCTGGAAGTAATTTTTTGTCATTTCTATGATATTATAAATTATAGGTATACGTAATATACCTTACATGTACATACATTAAATATATTTCTGATATTTGATATAATCAGTTCGTAGATTTAATCATATTACATTACTCGAGATAAATCGACAATAACAGTTCCAGTTTCTCTTGCATTTTGAGTTTAACGGATGTTTATTGAAGTAGGTAAGATAATCATGTGAAACTTCCATTGTTTCAATAGGTTCTTTATACGACGGAGCAATCCCAGAAGTCAGCGTTCTTCTTGACGCGCGTAGTAAAGAGAGTGGCCGGACACAGAGCACACAAAGTGTCAGATGTCACGGCTGTCCTGTCTCATTTGCAAACAACGTACTGAGCGACGAAAACGTTCCTCACTCCCACGAGCGAATCCCCTTCTAGGCGCCTCATTTCATATGCTTCTTTGATACATGATAATCGCGTTTATGTAAAAAGTGTTATGTAAAAATAAGTTAATTCTATTTGTTTACTGTTTCAAAGAACCGAATTTCGTGGTTACTCGTGCCTGCACTGAGAAAAATTTCTTGTTCGTTCATTTTCCACCAGATATTCTGGTTGAATCAACCAGAATCTTGTTGAATTAATTAGAATTCTAGTTGCATTAATTGGAATTTTGGTTGCATTAATTGGAAATTCTGATTCGTTCATTTTCCAACAGACTTCTAGTTGAATCTACCAGAATTCTTGTTAACGCAACTAGACTATTTTCTTCAGTGTGCCCTTACGAAGAGAATTACTAACTTGTAATTATTGATGTACACATAACTAGATTTAATAAAGCTCTAAATAGGCGCGAATCTGGATGTGACTAATATTTTACTCACGCATTTGGATTTTAATCTATTTACACAATATTTTAATTGGTCTTAAATTAATTCCAGCAATATGCTTATTAACTATAGTTTGGATGATTCATATGTTTCTTTTCATGTCTATAGACATGGTTTTTCTCGATCATCACAGTTCGGTGACTGTCATCCGTCTATCGATATCTATCGGCGGGCACGATTTATCGTGCTTTATGCACATATTCGCGCCCGCCGCCGCGCCGCCACCGTGCCGCCGCGCCGCGCCGGTTAGGTCGCCGATGTGCTACAGCTGCAGCTGCATCGGCGGGGCCCTGGGTCCGCGCGCATAATGATACATTGCGCCGGACATGAAAGTTATAAGCTTTAATTCGAGGCTCGCGCGATTCACCGTGCGTCGGTGACCGTATATCGATCGCCAATTTGCTATGCAGATCGAAGGCCTTTCGGTACGCTCGCTCCCTGACGCAGCGCCCCTGCAATCTTCCTCCACCTCCTCTGCTCCGACTCTTTATATCCCTCCTCCCCTCGTCGTTCTTTCTTTCTTCCTGTACGCGTCTTTCGCGCTCCCACGTAAAGACGGCGGCCGTGCAGAAATAGAATAAGCGAGGATTAAGGTAGTCGCTATCTCGGCGATAAGATTACACGCGACTCCTCCGTTAGGAGAGACAACTACCAGAGCGCACGAGCGTTTTGTTGCTTTCCTGCAGCGACCATAGCGCGAAACAGTGCGCGTGCTTCTCAGGTCGTTCTTTATTCTCTGAAACGATTATCAATGGTAGGAGAGTTTATCATGTTGAGCTTATCAAAGAAACATTAGGTAAAGTTCCTCGAAAAATATCGCACGTTTAATTTTTTTAGCATTTAAAAAGATTTAATGTTTTTAAAATTCGAGAATTGCGTATTAATTTAACAATAGTTAAGTTTTTACGGTAATGAATTTGGTTTTATGTGTTTCAAAATATACCTGATTTTCGAAAAGGGACTAATTCTGTTTTGACTAATTTTGTTTTGCCAATACGTATCAGAAACATCCATTATCGGAACCCTTGAAAATGCCCACGAGACTCATTCATATATATATATATATCAATCAATTCCGTGTTTCTCTCATGAATTCCGTGTGTCAGCATATCTTTCTGTTTCCTAGATAAATGTATTGCGATTGATATTGTCAGATCGATTCAACGGCAGATATATTTCTTACGACGGCACACGAGAGTACGACGCGACGGCTCGATATTGCGATTTTTACTGATTCGACGGACGCGGGACGATCGAACGTGAGTAATCTCTTCGTGGCACGGCGCCGCAATTAGGAAATCCATTTGGCGTAATTGCGCCAACGATCACTCTCGGTGCTAGCTACCGCGCTTAATCAAACGGCCGCCGCCATCCACTTCGCCATTTACCTGTACAGAACATTTCATGAGGCTTCGAGGGCTACAAGTGCGTATTTCTTAATGTATTCGTAATCGACTTCTTCTTTCTAAAGATTGAAAACTGAGCGTAACTACGAAACTACTTAATATCGGGAAATTACGAAATTTTACCGAATTAAACTTCAAAGTAAAGTTTCGAGTAAAACTTGAGCCAAGACGCGGATATAATGAAATCATATTTTTCAATCAATGTGGTCTTTTAAATATATATCTCAATTTAAGATCTCACAAACTTTAAGATGTGCATTTCAAGATACATTTAAGATGCCTTTGAAATTAATATATTAATTTTATTTTTTCGATTTAAACTATCTCATCTCTGAAATTTAATAAGAAAATTCTACGGAATATCGTGTATCAGCAACGAAAGGCGGGCGCAATCCGCGCATATTTTGATTAGACACATATTTGTGATCTTGTCAATCGATGTTGGTTGAGCAGGGGCAACGATGATAACAAGAGACAGTGGCGATCGTTAACGATTGTAACGACAGCCGATTACTGATTTAACGAGCCTAATATAGATCGGTAGCTTCGCAGTTCACTAAGTTAAAGAGCATATGACGTACAAGCGTATTGTTCTTTTTCCCCAGAAAAACACTTTGGATAAGAGAAACAGATATAAAAAAGACCGATAGAATTTTACAAGTCCATAAATGCTTACCGCTGGTTGATTTTTCTAATACAAGTTATACATTCGCGTGAGCCGAATGATTCATAAGAAATAGCAAACGGAACCATAGTATTGAACAGATCTTGTTTGTAGTGAGAGATATTAAAGGAGAATGTATGTTGTACACGCAAATAACGGAGTAAAAGAAATTTAGGAATAAATTCTGAAAATATTCAAGGTAGGTATTATAAATCCATTTAAACTTTTACAATTCAATAATTTTCTATGTAAAATAAATCATCTTTGTTATTTCCTCATTGTTAATATTGGGCAACGTAGTGCTCGATTCACTCGTTTTAGAAAAAAAAATGATCAAAAAGTGTACTTTATTACTTATAATTATTCATTGTTTCAAATGTGTATATATCGGGACCGTCGCAAAGGATTAAAAATGTATTCTTTCATGTTTTGCGTTTGCATTTCGTTATTTCGTTATTTTATTATCTGAAGAACATTCATTCGCACGTGATTTCGAATGTACGCCCACGAAAATCTGATGATATGTCGGCGTAATGATCGGTGATTATGCTAATCGCGGAGTCTGTGAAGGCAAATCTCGTGCTACGATACGCGTTGCGAATTGTCACCTGCACAACGCAAAGAACGCACTGCAAATCGTACTCGCGAGGAGGCACGACATGCAAATCACGCCTTCAAGGCGGTCCGTAATTGACGATGTCGATTTTTAGAGACGCACGTTCAATAGGCGGTCGAAAACGTCGCGAACGTAGACATCGCGTAAGCCTATATTTTGTATTGTCAGTCTAATGATTCAATGCATCATAGCGTGTACAATATCATCAATAGAAACTGTTCAACGAAACGTATTTAACCTTTGAGAATCGATGAATGGCGAAAATTCGAAGTTTTCTAGGAATTCTGAAGAATTTAAATCGTTTCGATCGAGGTTTCGATTCATATCTGATAGATTATAATTTATAATAATATAGAGCTTGGGAAAATTGCGTTTAATTTCTCGCGTTCGTGTAATAATTCTTACATCGTCCAAATAAATTAGATATACTCAGTTATTGTAAATTTATTTAACGCACAATTATTATAATTACTGTAATTTTCTTTCATTTTAAATCAGTGTTATTTAGAAACGACGGGCCAGAACACCGTTTTAGGACGACCGTTTTAGCTATGAAAATGTCAGTGAGACTTACGCGCGCGTAATTGTATGCACCGACGACGAGCGGACGTACGGAGGCGTGTGAATTCTCCTCTAATTAATTCTTCGAGCGAACTGATAATACGGTTCTGAACGCGCAGCGAGCGAGCGAGCGAGCGAAGCAGTGGAGTGCCATGCCGCCGCGTAGGTGGGCTCGAACGCGACGGAGTTTCTTCATCGCGTGGCACCGTGCGCAGGTGTAGCCTTCGCGTAACGAACCAACGAACGCCCGGATAGCTTTCGACGATATCTTATACCGTTGTCTGTCCTCCGTCGATTCCCGCCGCACGCCGAGAGATCTGTGGAAAGTAAACGCTTGCGTAAAACCGTCGTCCGTCCTGGCGCGGCGGCCCCTCTCGCTGGCTCTCCCCCCGTGTCCCAAGGCGACTTCGTGCCAACGATTCTAAAATGTTCACCTCAGCGGGCGAGTAGGGTAGCCAACCTGTGCACAGAGGCAAATTTCGCTCCGGCTTCATTTTAGCGTCCTACGCGAAATTCTTCCAGCTGTATGGACACTGGCGAATATATACACTTGATTTACGCAAAGGCGCCGTTTATTGCTTAAAAATGTAGAATATCAACTACTATAATGATTTACGAGTGTAACAGATGTATGAGAATACTTTTAAATGATCTCAATTTAATATAATAGAGCAAAGAAGTTAATCATACAAAATATGTACCTATATATCTTAGAATTTGCAATTATGAGATTGGTATTTCTTTCAAAAAATTGATTTTACACTAATCTGTGAATTTGGAAAGTTTTTACATCCCTTATATACTCATTGTCAGACACAGAATATTAATTCTCTAAATAAACCTATTAACGAACTTTGCACCACATGCCGGCTATAGAATGACGTTGATCGTTCTAGCCGCGAGATATAGATACACAAGCGCGGAGGTTGAAGTCGTTAATCACAACACCGTATAAAGCTTAACCGGGCGCGCGTGCCGGGTGGGTGAGAGCGAGGGTCGCACGAGGATAACACGGAGGGTTGGTTTCACCGGCCTTGACCGTGAATCCACCCCCCCGACGCGACACGGCACGGAGTTGCACAGGTCGGTTGGGTTCGTTCCACGGCACAATGCACACGGGCGCGCTGTGTGCGGTATGTCGTCTCGCCGCTCCTCCTCCACTCCCGCTGGAAATCAATATCGCTCTCTCTGCTCGTGCACCAGCAGAAGCTGCGTCGCGCTATGGACCGGTCCACTCCAGGCTACTCGGATGTACAGAGTGTTCTGGCTCGTGTCGGAAA
This sequence comes from Leptothorax acervorum, assembly GCA_035220615.1. Classification (NCBI taxonomy): domain Eukaryota; kingdom Metazoa; phylum Arthropoda; class Insecta; order Hymenoptera; family Formicidae; genus Leptothorax; species Leptothorax acervorum. The sequence continues at coordinate 3,329,962 of JASTWQ010000086.1, forward strand.
ATATATCACGGTTTATCGCAATTACGTTGCACTACGGATATGTCAAATAATTTTATGCGAAAGACAGATCAAAGATCGGCTAGTGTCGCGCTAATATGACGCTAGAATGCGAATTTTAAGTAATTCCAAATTATTTCAAACAAATGTTTTCAAATCCTGTATTTTAAATTTTTCGATTTTAATTCGTTGTTGCGTGATATTTGGGTTCACGGGTCACGAAATTGGGACACAAAATTCCGCTCCATTTCCATAGTTTCACGTGATAAATGAAAGTCAATGAGCATAAAATGCAAAGGGCTTATTCAAACAAACGAATATTGCAGCGAAAGTTACATCACTAGTCATGCTTCAAATTGGAGCGAAGTATTTGTGCAGATGAATCATAAAATACATCCGCGTTTATAAATTGCATCATTTACTGCGACAAACAATATCTGACTCGAATGTATTATTAGCTAATGTTATTGCGACTGGTACAATACTTCTGCTAATGGATCCCTCGAACCTCCCGCAGGACTTTAGATTACTTACAAGTAAAATGATATGCAACAATCTACGTTTCGAGGCCAAAAGGTGCTAAACACAGATATTCTCCGTTATAATCTAAAGCTGTTAATCTTGGAGATTATTCTCCATAGTTATAGCGCGAAACGAAGCTCCTATATTTATCTTATTATGTTTGCAAGTGTCAATATTTTGCCCAGCTTTAACCTAACTTATACGATTTCACCGATTTAGAAACTTCTTTTAAATTGTCCTCATAATAAATAATAAATTGATAATTTATTCATTTCTTACGGTATAATTTAACTTATCACAGTTTAATTATATAGCCTCAGTTCAATTAAATGTAACATTAATTGACAAGAATACGCGGACTGTTAGTTTCTTATGATAAGAACTGAAAAACAAAGGAAAATACAATTAAAATTAACCAATGTTAATAAGACCGGCTCTGATAGGCATACGCAACCGGAGTCTGTCTACCGTTGGGCGTAATATACTTGCGATGTGCCTGGGGAAGGCAGCAGCTGGGTATATCTATCAACATTTTATATCAGCCGGTATCACGATGTCTAACACTCCCACTAACGTTGCGACGCGACGGATCTAACGGAGTAATTAACGCCCACGCGCGTCTTCGTATCACCAAGTGTCGCGATTGCCTTTCGCCGCTATTCGCCACTTTAATGTAAGCAGATCGTACCGGCGCGGGCGCGGGCGCGACGATCCGATGGCGAAGGTACGCAACGGACGTGATGTAGCGATTCGCGATTTCCGGCGACGAATTTTTCACCTTTTTCTCGCCAACGAGGATCGTTAATTGCCTATCGGCACGAGATCGCGCTTTGTCGCGACTCGTACATACGCCGGCTAACAAAAATCGACGTCCACGCGAGACAAGCTGCATGTTTACTGTTAATTGGACGATGGTGAATTTGCATTTTAATCGATTGCCAGTTCGAAGTCGCGAGCGCGCGTTTTATTTACCCGTGAATCATGTTTTTGAAATTTCCAATGCGATATAGGAGGCTCATTGTGGGTGCTTACGAAAACAGCCAATGTCCGGCAATTTGAAAACTAATAAGATAGTAATCGATTATCCCTGCTACTGTCGATAACATCTTTTAGCCTTTCGTTAACACGGTTTTGGCACAGCATAACATGTTCGCGGTGTGATGCAATAACCCGCCTTTAATTCAAAATAATTGCGCAATATGTTTGTAGGAGGATTTACGTGAATGTTGCGGTTTATCATACACTTACATACAGTTTACAGTGTTAATATTGATTTCTATATATGTACTGTTTAGAACGAAATTCGATGATAACGCGTATCGGAGTGCAAAGATCCCAGATATTTTTATATTTTGTTTGTTATTTACATGGAGAAAGTTCGCAAGGTGCTTCACACTCGCCGCTGCTGATCGCATTCCCTCTCCCGGAATTCCCGATGTTTATATAGGTCAGGAGATGCGCGTGGCGCCTATCGATCGACCCTGGGATACGAGTTCAAGGTCGCGCATCTCGCGTTTCAGAGGCTGCGCCGTTTTCTCGTGTATGAGCTACCATTCTACATTCGTATACTGAATATGCGAGCGATAAACGTGAAGCTTGTCGGACTTTTCAAAGTGATCTCAAACATCCGGACTGTTTTTAATATAACGCGTGATGCTATTGTTTTAATATGCCCAATATAGAAAAGAAGTAAAGATATTTTTATGCTTATAATCTTCTTTAGAATACCTATATTTTGTATATAAAACAAATTATGTGCCATATATACGTGCCGATTAAAATTAAAGTTATATATGTATAATGGCAAGTATGACACGATTCGAAAATATAAACTAAAATATATGTTAAGTATGTAATATGTAGGTATGTTGTATATAAAGATATTAAAATGTATAAAATACTAAAATCGAATGCAACATAGGAAATCGAATATTATTTAGTACGTCAAGATTAAATATTAAATTATGTATATGTACACACAATATTGATATCATATTATAAAAGCTGTTTTATCCATCGATAAAATCTTCTTTTATATGCGCGTACTAACATCGCGTCATATTTAACGCGTTTCATAATTCATAAGATTTTTTATATACAACATAATATATGCTAGTAATTCTTACATAATATCTCCATAAATGTACATAACTGGTTTCTCTGGTTGTAAAATATGGCCGCGAAGATCACCTTCTAAAGACGATAAATTACTTACACAAATATATAATAAATTACACTTTGGCATTGTTATAGGCGCTTATGTCTTCGCAACGTTTTGTATAGAATATAAAAATATTAACTATTGTAAGATGTATGTGTCAAAGATTTTCCAAAGTAAACTTAGAAATATAATAATTTTTTTAGAATATATATATATATAAATATATATATATTGTTACGCGGCAATATTACTTTCCTTTACCTACCTGTTATATACCTAATGAAAAGAATGTGCAAGATTAGTAAAACTTTGACACAATAAAGTACGTTATATTTATTTAGATTATTGCTTGAAGTTAATAGAACGCGATAAAGGCTTAAAGATGTATCGACCACACTACGCGAACGCACTGATTTCAGTCATTTAGCACGATAACACTCGACTCTCGCGCTCGAAGCGTTAATCTCTGGACTGATTCTCGTCGTTCTCGTTTTCCCTCGCCTATCGTCATCCCTCTTCTTCGTCCTTCTCTCTTCATCTTGCGGTTTGCTCGTTTCCGCAACCGTTGCTACCGATGAACGATCGCCGGCGCTAGGAAAACGATCATTCTCTATGGTCGAACAGGTAGCTGGGTTGGGCTTGGGTCGTTAAGTAGGTGTATGTACCTGCCGCGCGCGATCGCAAAGTTGCCGAAGTGCTATTCAGCTACCGGAGTTAACAAGTTGAATCAAGCTTCTCTCGTCTGACTCTCGCGGTCATCCACCCTTTACTTCCTCTCGCTTCTCTAAGCACGAAAGTATCGAAGAGAAAATCGATTTGGAAATAATCGAGTTGAAGAAACGTGTTACAATTTTTTCGAAACATATCGGGAATAATATGTCAATTTTTTAACGATTGATTAATGGACCGATTCTTAATTTATTCGTGGAGTAATTGAAAAGTATACCTATATTTAATTATGCTGATTAATAGTAAATTATTGTTATAACATACAATTGCGGCAGAATAGGAGCAATGTATATTTTAACTGCAAACAGACCGGAAAATAATTGTCTTGCGTGTAACATTCTTGAGGTCTATTCAACAAATCTATTTTAAATTTGTATTCAATTATTTATATATCAATATTTCTCGGCATTTTGAGACACTAACAATTAATAAGCTATAAAACGTCAATTTCCATATGAACTGTAACATTTTAATAACCATTTTAAAAAATGTATTAATACTAAAGAAAGGGGTCGTATTACTTTGATTAATCAATCAAGCATCGTCTATCTCTAGTCTCTAGTCTCCGCTTCTCCGTAAGACGCCGGTCGATATGTATCCGTGCGGGAGAAAACGCATCGTGAGAGATATCGATATCTAACCACGCGCCTCGAACCGAAGATGAGGTGCATGAGGTTCCTTTACCTGTTCCCGCGCTCTTGTATTCACCGCTCGTATACATACAGAAGCGACTCTTATCGGAGATCGGATCGCCATCCTCTTCCTCTTACGGCAGCATTGCGTTTGACGTCCCGAGGCTCTCGGTCAGTGGTTCCCAAAAGATCGATGTTTCCTACATAGAATATGACGAAAAGCGATACTCCGCGAAATAGAATATATGTAAACAAATTGCAAAATACATTCACATATCTGCTTCAATGATTTAAAGGAGAAATTAATTTTTAATTTCGTGCAGTTATAAAATTTTGGATTTTTTAAACACCTGAATATTTGAAACTCCTGAAGAATTTAATGGTTTGTTAGATCTTTAAAGTTCCCGATTTATATCTATCATTAGTTAGGCTTTAAAAATTAACGATTATAGAACCTTTCGTATTTTTATGATTTTAAACTATTAAATTTTGGACTATTATTTTCTTGATGCTTTGTTTTTTAGCATTTTTAGATTTATAGCATACAGCGTGAATACATAAGTCTGTATATTTTTAATTCAATGAGTATCAGAATACACGACGCATAAAGGACTTTTAGAGACTGATAAAGAAAACATATTTTTTTACAAATGTTATAATTTTTTCAATCTCATCGTCAGTAGGTATTCAATATCACAATTTCCTAATATTATGAGAAACTGAAGTTGATGCCTCAATGGAAATGGTCGTTCAGGATATCCGCTGTTGAACTTTCCGAGATTAATTTCTTATCTGCGTCGATTAAACAGAAAAAATGATGTCATTAAATGTCAATGTTAAACAGATGCGCGCAGTTTTGTTGCGTTCAAGGTTCACCCATTACCCCTGTTACATGGTGGGCTTTTCAGATTCTTCTTCTCTCCTACCTCTCATTTGTAAGCATTTCGTCCCTCCTCTCGCTTCGAACTTCTTATTTGTTGGCGCGGCTGCCTCTAAACGTTCCTGCCTACTTCTCGTCGGTCTTTCGGACCGCGCGGCAATAAATTCTCCGTGTTGCTACTTCTTCCTTGTTGCTCTCCAAGTTTTTTTTCCTTTCGTTTCTCCATCCTTTCGACCACTAATCTATTGTCTTTTCATCGACATTATAAACTGGAGATATGAAAGATATACGAAGACTCGAAAAAAAATGCCTCAAAATCCGAAAAATTAGACTTAAAAAAATATAGTTTAATAATATTAAATTGTTTAATAATTGAATATAAATTTAAAATAAATTTATTAAATATATGATCAAGAATGTTATGTGCAAGATAATTATTTATAGCTAATATTTATAATATTTACAATATATTTCGAACAATAAAATCTTTCTGAATTATTTGAGTTTTTCAAAAATATCAATAAACATTTCATAAAGATTTATACATTTTTGTATATTGTCTGTGTATACTAATTTAAGTTATTATCTACTAATTTTTTATAATTTTTTAAATTGTTATTTTAATTTTATAGCATTTTACCGTATTTATGCGAATAATTAATTAGCGATGCTGCGACTACATACTGTAAAATTGTTATAGTCGAGATTATTGAAAGCCGTACTAACGCGCGTTTACAATATAAACTGTAATGGTAATTGTATAAACATTGCATTTCCGAATGTTTGATGCCGTTAGGTCTCAAACTACAGCTGTTCTTATGAAACTGAAATGCGTTGACTCGTGCGCGCGATTCGGAGCGCATAATTTAGAGCCCGATCACTACGGAAACATTCAATATTGACTCGAGTATGCAAACACCAAAAAATATTTAGGCTTTCGAGTATACTAGCGTCCCGAAAATCCTGGTCTCCAAATATTCAACTAGTCAAACATCCAGATGTTCAAACAAACCGCCGAATTAGTCACCTATCAATCAAATATCGGAAGATCAGACATAGTATGGGTAATCCCAAAAAATATAGTTCCTAAAACTTGTTATTTTGATTTTGATCAGATACAAGATTTTATCAATTTTCTTTTTCGCAGCTTAATTTGTTTTCGTTATTTAATTTCTTTATTCCTTATGTGTAATATTTTAAATATAATTAAATTTAATATAACTACAGTATTATAATTCGAAAAGGAGAAAGAAAGAGAAAGAGAAAAATTTTGTATTTTTTCCTCAAGGCTATTTTAATGGATATTTTATAGCTATTTTGAATAGCACGTTAAAATGAAATACCCTGTAAATCTACTTTGCAGATACCACCATTTTACACCATCAGGCGCGCCATCATCACTTTTACGGCCTTGTCGCCGTATGCTATTATTATTTCAGTTTATACCCGGTTAGCCATGTAGAAGAATTGAGTGCAAATATGAGGCGCCAGGTGTCTTCTTCGAAAAAGTAGCTACGGGCTCGATAGGTACTGGTCGCGCGAATTCAGACACATCAAGCTGTAGTGATTAATTTTAATTGGCCCATCTGTCCTGCCAAACCGTATACCTCTCTCTTTCAATATCTGCCTTAAAAGGATGACTTTATCGATCGGGATTTATGTATGGCGTGATTTATGTATGGCGATTCTTTGAGCGGATTCGCAAATAAAGATTCGTGTATACTGATGGAGATCACCGATCACCAGCTTGATAAAGTATTTTCTGTCGTCTATTCTGTTGACAGCTGCAACAACATTATAAATCCAATCGAGATCTTATTCGGATTAACTAACCTTTTCTACATTTATATTCATTGTGGATGAATAAATATTAATTTTATTACATCAATTACACGTAGTTAGAGTGTCATTCTGTTTCATATTTTTAGGAAAATGTGTGTGTTATAAATAATATCCTGACTAGATTTCTGGTTTATTTGGACTCTTTGCTGAGATTAATTGGTTCTAGGTACTATTTTAGATACCTAGTTACTACCAAATAAAGAGAATACTCCACTTTGGAATTTGTTCGACGGATGGAAACGAATTTCACCTAACTGAATCATTCAAAGTTTTATCCATTACTTGTGAATCTTCGAAACAGCGAAAACACTGCTTGATAATTCTTTATTTGGTTTGCTGGTGATCAATTTTCAGGAATTTTAAAGTTATCATGCACGGTTAACTTTGTCACGCTCGATTAAATAAATTGGTTTTTCCAAAAACGGAACGTTTCTATATCGAATTAAACAAGTATATAATCTGTTTTCTTTTGTTTTGTTTTTGACATTAATTTACATACGTATGAATAATATTAATTTATTATCGTGGATTAAATTACTTTTATTCACTATATAATATGTATTGCAAAATCCAAATGACACTGCGAGAGTTATTTTCAATTAATAATTATAATTTTCAGTATGTATTGTTGCTTAACAGATGTTGAGAGAGTGTGTATATACTATTAGTAAAACATATGGATATTTATTAACCGGCATAGACAACAAATAAGAACCTTTTTTGGCCGCTTCCTCCGCTTGACTCCGTCCGTATCTCCATAAAGATTTATCATTTTTAGTCACGAGAAAAACGGACGAGAAACCGTCTTCTGCGCTTCCGGACGTCTTCTGCAGACCGCGCACTTCCTTGATAAGACCGTTCCTTCTTGCGTGGTATTAAACTCTAATCTTCGAGGGGAAGCGGCTAACCAACGCGGAAGTCGATTGCTATATACCGCGCTTTCAAAATCGTGTTACGAAAAGTATGTAGAGAAATTATATGTATCATATTCTACAAACCATTATCTTATCAAATCGTTCCAAATTGATCAATTTAAGTTACCTAATTGTTATTTGTAAACATCGGATTTTTCATATGCAGATTGGTGGAAAAGAGCAATTAATAACTAAGATTATGTTATTTATAATATCCAACTTATTTATATCTAACATATGTTGCAGTATAAATATGTTGGATATTATAAATAACATAATCTTAGTTATTAATTGCTCTTTTCCACCAATCTGCAAATGAAAAATCCGATGTCTAGTTATTTGGTTAAAAACAAAATTGGTTTCTTAATTTTTTATGGTTTATGATTTTACGCATGTACTATAATTTTGTCTGCGTTTTTAATAGTGTTTACGGGATTTTCCCTTATTAATTATGGTATCCATCGTACGATTTGAGAGCTGTTCGTTATCTTTGCCCAACAGAATTCGCGGACTACAAATTACGCGGACCAATTATTGAGAGCAACAATTTTTTATTTTGAATAGTTTGTCTTTTCGGGCATTTTATCTTTGCCTCTCTAGTGACCATATCTTATTTTCGAATTACTGAATTTCTCATATCGGAATTTACAACTTAAGCCCTAGAATAATCTTGTAGTTCACTGTGGACAAATAAAGATAAGATAGACGACAGTGATTTTGAAAAAAAAATATTTTTCGCTTTATCTTTCTTTCACGCAATATTATACTAATGTACACGATAATATTGAACGGAATTATTTACGTCGTGCTTGTTTATCTACAAAATTATATGTTTGTATATATTTTGTTTAATATTAAACATTTATAATTTCCGCTTATTTCGAAATAATGAAAAATGTGCATCATAATTGTGAAAATGGGTATATTTATGCAAACCATGTGTATTAAGATAAGCAATAAATATTGTTGCGTTACAATAACATCTATTTTTAAAAATATGATCTTTTATAATCAATAAATAATTATTACTTAAAACTTCGATTAATTGACATTATCTGATATATTTTCATTATATTTGCCGATTCTTCCACGTATAAAAACTGTATTTCTAAGTTCAGTTTAATTATAGAAAAGGACAGGGTGTTGATTTTCTTCACATGTTAGATAAGTTTCTGCCGCGTGATGAGTTTTCTTATCTTTGCTCATGTCATTGAAGTGCGAAGTACGAAACGGAAAATATTATAGATACGCGGCGAAACAGATATTTATCGATTACTTTTGCCATCGTTAACAAATAAATACAACGTCCACGTTGCAATAATTGCAAAATGTGAAGCAAAACGGCGGTACGTGATGCCTTAATGCATTGTTTAAAAAAATAAATCTTATCTCAATTATATATCCCTATAGTTCTTTTTATATACTTTAGGTGCGCAAAATAAATTTCGGATTTTAAAAAATGAGAACGATCTTTATTAAACTTAATATGACAGATAATTATATCTCACTATCTTGAGACATGAGATTAATTTATATTTTTTTCTCTCTTTTTTTCTTTCGACTTGATATTGAATGAAAGCATTATATTTTTACACATAGGACATAGGTCTTTATTTGCAAGCTATCTAAACTGACATGGATTTTATTACTATTATAAAATACTATATTTAATGAACATTTATATAGGACATTTATATGAGAATTTGTTTCATATATTTAGGTTATAGTTAATGTAAATTGCACGTCAATATTGCAAGTCAATATTTTATGCAAACAATTGCACAACTTAGATTTTGGAATCCGATTTATGTAGCTCACGTGAAATTCGTTTATGGGATATTTTATCAGGAAATTCGACGCAAGAGAAGTTCTTCGTACGCTCAAAACTGTTCATAGTTAGGGCGAGACATTTACTGTAGCGCAACGAAGTTAAAGTTACAAGGAGCCTATTCTAGGTTTAATGCACCTGCGACTACAGTTTTACGACTGGCTGGGAGATCGACGTCTCCTCGCGAAAATAGAACGTCATTTGGGACATTGTCGCAATTCTCCATGCGTGCGAGCGATGAGGATGCGAAGCGGAATAAACGAAGACAGCCGCAGGAAAAAGAGAGAAAGCCGTCGGTGCCGACAGTGACAGCAATGATTTAGAATTTTAGAAAACGGTGTCCGCCAACCCGCAAAAGCGCGTACGCAATTTCAGAACTGAAGCTCCCCCCCCCCCCCCCCCCCCACTATATCTCGCGCCGAATAGGATAAATCCTAGTTCATGAAAATAAATCATACAGAAATAACTTATAATAAATATTCCTTTAGTAATCTGATGCTTTTATGTGCTCATATTTCTTTAGTATTTCGATTATTATGCTTTTATATTATATAATATATAATTAGGAATATACAATTAAGAATAATACTTAATATTCATGCATGGGATCGAATTACTAAGTTAATATTAGCGGTTACTGTGGGATTAATATAAAAATTTTTAATTAGCTATTCCTAGCATACTACAGTGTCCCGTTAAGACTCACGCGTCGGTACGACGCGGAGGCGGTGACTTCTAAAACATGAAGAAATTGAGGGTTAATGCCTTTTGTTTGTCTTGGCGGAATCCCGACGAAGTGAGTAGCTCATTTGCAATTTCGTTCGCTCGAGAACAGTCTCGTAAGAAATCTCGAGAATGCCGCGAAAGCTCTCCAGGCATTTACGTCGCACATATCACTAACATTTCTCCATCCTACGTCTTTTTGCATTGTCGAAAAATAGGTAGACGCTGACAGAAATTATCTATAAGGAATCCCGGAGAGAGAGATTTCCAGAAAAAAAGCTCGATTATCGAGAGTATAATAAAACGCCGCGATTATACATATACCGAAAGAAAACAATCACGCGATAACTATTCTTCGGCGATTTATCGTCTTGGTAAAGCTAGAAGAGAAATCTGCCAGGTTGTCGCTTTCGCGGCTCTTAATTCTTCTCTCGGCGCTTATTTCCATTAATTCTGAAGCGATGGGTCCGAAGAAGGAGTCCTTCCGGAGGACGATGTCGACGGCGCGGCGTCGCGTGGGGCCGCCATTACGTGGGCAAGCGGAATAGCCATAATATCTCGCGGGGCCTCCGCGGAAGGCCGTAACGCAATAATGTGTCGACTTTATGCGACAATTATCGCAAAGGCTCATGGCGCGGAAAGACGACGAAACCGCCGGGCGAGATCGCATTAACCGGCCTACGGTGGGCGCCTCAGCGTGTGGCACCTGTCCGGTCTTTCCTCTCTTTTTCTTCCACCCTCCTGCGCGCTTTACCTTCGTCCTTGTGCAGACATATCGCCATTAGGACTTCTTTTCTTTCGAGATCCTTCTCCGAAGAGTCTTCGGAGTGTCCGTTGCGACATAAGAAAGGCCTCCCACTGACGTGCGATCATTGTGCTATGGTTCCCTAGCCTTTTCTTGAAATTATACCGCATATCTCTTTGGACTTCCGCTCCGGTTAGAGCAAATATCTATATGACTGTTGAAAAGAAAACCTTCGAAACCATTAGGACTGAATTTTGTATTATTTGAAACTCTATTTGAATCTTCCTAAGTTTAAATAATAGAGAAATAATTTTATAATATACTTGGAAATTAGAATGTTTTAAAGATTCTGGATTTAAAAACTGTAAAACTTCTCAAAAAGCTTGAATTTCTTGTTAAAAAATGTAACTGTGAAGTTTAAAAACTGTAAATGCAAAATTAAAAAACTATAAAACTTCTCAAAAAGCTTGAATTTTCTCGTAATATTGTGTAACAATCTTTAATGACAGAAAACGTTGAAATTAATACGTCTCTCTTCTATAGAAGCACGAATAGATAGCATGATATCGGCATGATAAATTATCACGTTACATAAAATAAAACGATATTATGAGAACGGTGAAAATCGGTCAGATTATCTTTAACTCGATTTGCACAAAACAAATCGGCCGTTAATTGAGTCGGTAATCAAACGGTACGCATTAGTCATCATCTTTTACGCGGCTGAATGTATCACCGCGTAAAATCAAGCGTACCGACGTAATAGCCGTGGCTACCGCACAAGTTATTCGATCCCGTGTTTGTGCGACAGACCATATCAAACCGATAATTATCAACCTCGATTGCAGACCGGAGATAGCGGGTGCTGTTCGCAAAACCGCGCAAAATCCCAGCAGCTTTAACGGCGTTACTGCGACTTCGTGAAGTTCCTCTCACAACGAGTTCTTGCGTGCATGAGCTCTTCTTTCTTGGAAAGTCGATTCTTCGAGAGCTCACATTAAGGCGAACGGGATACAGAATAAAGTTAAATAGAGAGCGATAGAGAGTAAAGCTGAAGAGCGCAATATCGCTGTTATAAAATGAACGAGCTCACACCGTGATAATTTTTCTATAATGCATCTTATCGTGAGAGTAACTATATCTGTAATAATAATTGCGCTTTAGCACACAAGATTACCGTTGGAGTAATATTTTCTACTTCTGCGATCAGAAAGCACCACGGCTATAATTTTATTATAACACTTGAATAATGTTGTAATAGTTTTCTTAACGTATGAATAGCTTCATAATAATGATTTGATATTGGCGCGCAAGAAATGTCACAATAATTCCGCTACTGTGCAGAAATACCATCACACGTGCTACTATAATTTTCTTTCACACAAATGATAAAGCATATCAAAGTGATAATTATCTCGATTCACCGAGTCGGAGATAATCAGATGTTGTTCGCGTAACGATGAGCATTTGACGCGTAAAACGACGACAAAGTCGTCGTTTTCATACATTAAATGTTTTCATATATTAAATTATTGCAATCATACATGGGCGATAATTTAATATCGTAATATTTGGCTCGGCTCGCGATAGAGATACGAACATGCTTGTGTGCGCAAAATTTAACGAAATATTTCGAGTTTAATTCCTTACAGCAAGTGCTGCATTCACCTTTTTCTTTAGTGTAGATTCTATACTGATGAATAACTAGCAAGCACCAACGAATTAAGTAATAATCTGTACAGATGAAATATGTTGAATCAAACACACCCCTAAATTCTCATGAGAATAAGAAACGAAATGTGTTAAAAAAAAAAAATTTCCTAATATTCTCTCCCTAATTAAATCCAGTTCCACCACTATTCTATTTGCAATGCATGTACACAGCGGCATTTTAATGCTTACGTCCTCAAGATCACGGCTTAAGCTAGAATTTACGAGAGACCAAACTTTAGAAAGCCAAACCCACGCGCGAAAGTGGAACGAATGTTAAGTTAAAAGATACAATTCTTTTATCGATTAGTGCACAATTAGGATCCATATAGGAATAAAAAAACAGTGTTATAAGTAGGATCGTAAATAAATATGGTTTAATAAAAGTTTCGTGAAAAACCTTTAACGCGATGCGCCTGGAATAATGAATACAATAAACTCTGTTGGTTGATAATTTCGAGAAAGTTAGCAATTTCGTATGTGCTGGGGCCGCATGGCATTAGACCTTGTAACAAGTTCTCTCGCGCGATACGCTGCAAGTTCCGTCGGAATTCCCGGCGATTGCACCGGAGATGAAAGTGGTACGTTTTACTTTGTAATAAATCGTTGGTATTAACGAGTCGCAGGCGAGATGAAAGTAGTCGATGAATTCAGACCGTTAATCGATCGGCTCATTTTAGCAAAAGTGTATCACGTGCGGCGGCAAGAAGCGTGGAAAAAAAAGCATGTTTATCACTGGTGCATTCGTCAAAATCCTCGTAATTATTTTTGATACTTAAATGAACAAGCGGCGCACGGCGCACGGTCTTATTTCGAGACGGCTCGAGGTATGCAGTCAATTCGGTGATTTTCGCCGGCGATGTGGGCTGAATGTAATTAAAAATGTGTCATTGTTATTAATAACTTCTTGATTTTGTCTTCGAGTCGAGATAAGGAAAGTCGTCCGAATGGGGAGGAGGAAAGCCGGCGATTAAAGCAAGTTAATAAGCGTTAATTAAATCGGCGGGCTGTAAAATCGCGATCGAAAGGCGCATTTTCTTAATTGCATCCGCAGGCGTATTCCTTTTTTTTGTTTTGCTTACATTTTATGTATTCCGGCTTTGATAAAAAAATTCATTTGTGATAATTACCTGTCGTGGATTTAAGGAAAGTCAACGGTATTCCAAATATGGGCTAAAAGATCGCGATGTTTAATTTCGAACAAAATTGCCAACGTTGAATCGCACACTAATTTCCTATTAATTCGTTATAACATACTGATCTCCTTTTCATGCGATCTCGCATTAATTTCCAAATTAACTATTTTATATACGCTAACAAATCATTCTTTTTTAATTAAAAGATATAAATAAAAAATAAGCTTTAACTTTCGCTATATTTCAAATGTTCCATCAATATCAAATACGTTCCATCTATATAAAATATATCAGTCTAGTTAATCTAGTTCTTATGTTGGCTTTTCTTATTATTCTTAAATTGAATTGTATCTTTCTTCCACTTTTCTTCAAATATTTATTGCACTATCACTCATGAAAACGGATGTATGTACATTATGTGTAAACGCATATGAGCGTTCGCAGCACATTGAGTCCGTGGTGGGTTTGCTAAGCCCAAATAACTGTACAGATCAATTATTCCTGCGGAATTCAACGAATCAGAATGACAGTGTCGCAGCAGCACGCTTTGAAGAGTTTATTCGCAGAACTAGCAGTGTTTTTCTTTCCACATTGTCAAGTCGTAGACACAGGTCGGAATTCCATACGACGTCTGGCTGGTTAACCGATTACTGACGTGCAATCGCGACTGTTTTATAATTTTTTCTCTCTTTATCTCCATTTTTTCCCCGTATCCCGCTCGTCTACATCGATCTCGGCGAAGCGCGAAAGGAAATCGCTGCGAAATATCTTTATAGCGGCAATCAAACCGTGTTTCCTCGCGGAGAAACTCACGCCCGAGTGGAAGAATCGGTTAATCCGTTGCCACCGATGATGCCATAAAACGAAAAGTTCGTGAAAACAAGGAATGCAACCGGCTGTCCATAGGCTTAGCGGAAAAACGGATGACACGGTAGCATATATCAGTTTCTATTATACGTTCTACTGGTCAGAAATATGCGTGAAAGAGTGCATAAATGCAATTAATAAGGAAACGTCATATTATCACGCGCGATTTTCTCATTTTTTTTACACTGTGCATAAATTGTAATAGTCAATCTCGATCTATAGTTACAGTACAATTTTGCTAATCCGGCACTATTAAAAACCAGGTGCCGAATAAATAGATTTGCCGGACGACTGAAGTGTAAGGAATATAGGAGGTAAATAAAATAATTGCATTTTAAAACTGTTCTGAATATACAGCAAACAAAATAAAACTAGAAAAGCGGCGTTGTATTTTCACGGAAATAATGCTGTGTCGACGAAGGTTTACCGGTCACTAATGAATAAATAAACAATACAAGTAATCGTTAAACCCGCCACCTTAACTCTCGCCCAGAGATCGCGGAAGCCCATGATACTGTCTAGGTACTGTATATAAAATCTCGAAACGATATACATATAAATTATATAATAAATGATGAAAAAAATGAATTAACTTTATCGAAATTTGTAGCATGCTCAATATATTTTCTTTCTTTTATCGAAATTGAAGTTTATCGCAATTATAAAAAATAAGTTAAAGATATAAAAGAATAAAGATATAAAAAATGCAAATTTTTTAACATTATAGAAATAAAATAAACTATTATAATTTCTGCGCCGTCTTTTTTTTCAAAATCTGAAAAGTATATCACATTTACCCGCGTAATATTGCATGAAATAGCGACTTATACGAGTGCGATAAATTTTATTCACACTCGTCATTAATTATCCATTATATTGTGTTATTTCCTTTTTGTTTCCAACATTCGCATTATTTCCTTATTAACTTTGTTTTCACGTAATCCCACCCGACATACCTGTTCGGAGCGTATATTACAACATTTATCACCATGTTTCGCAGTGGATAATTATCAATTTAAAAAAACTTAATTGTGATTAAAATATTTACAATTAATATTTTATCTGCGCCATCTGCATAGATATATCGTTTGTATATCGGTAAATACGATGACAATTTTATTTACAGATTTACTTTGCTTTCGAAAACTTGATAACTTTGCTTTCGAAAAAAGCTTTACTTGTAACTTTTATTCGTTCTAAGAACGGCTGCGGAAACGCAATAGTGATACCCGCGAAAAATCGAGGCTGTTCGTAACGAGCTGCGGTGACGTGGTGCAAAGTCCGGTCGGTCATGCGAGGATCACTTAGGGCGGTAATGACGATCGGTCGGCCAGATGGTGGCCGCGATAAAAACTCGCCTTCACCACGGCCATAGTCACCATATAATACCGTCCGTCCATCCATCGTAACGCGTCTTCCTCCTTCTCTTTCCTCCCTCGTGGATCATTTACCTTTCCGTTCTATCTGTCGGGCTATTTTCCAGTGCCGCCGATCTCTCGCATCTGCTAGTCTGCTAGTTTGTTTTAAAAATACTCTCTTCGTACTATTTCCGGATTATTTTTATCTCATATCGTAAGAAATTCATGTTTATTAATTAGTAATGTATAATCTCTTTATCACTTAACTTAAGTGAATATATTAAATCTTTTAAATACACACACACACACACAACAGACGACAGA
Source organism: Leptothorax acervorum (assembly GCA_035220615.1). Taxonomy (NCBI): domain Eukaryota; kingdom Metazoa; phylum Arthropoda; class Insecta; order Hymenoptera; family Formicidae; genus Leptothorax; species Leptothorax acervorum. Next base: position 3,346,330 of record JASTWQ010000086.1, read on the forward strand.
GAAGAAGTGTATTTTTCTCTAAAAAAATGTAATATAACGATATTATGAAAGTAACGTCGGTATTCGTTTTTTACGTGAAAGATATATAACCTCGACATTTATATGTAGATTGTAGAACTAGGTCAGAACACTTGGCTGAAATTATTGAAAATAGAAATTTATTACAGCCTAAGAAATAAAAATCCAAAAAAACAAAAAATTACATGGAGTAAAATTATTTACAATAGTGGTTAAACCAAACATTTTTTTCTGACTTTTTGGAAGAAGCGTGTATCGATACCATAATCGAGAACGAAACCGCATGAGAACCACTGCGATACGGTTAATCGACACTTCATTCGACGGGATCGTTTTTGTCGCGTCCGCGAAACGGGACCGTTAATTTCTCGCTCCGCGCCTTGAGATTTAATTTCGTAATTTTACGAGCGGCACGTAAGAGATGGGCGCCTTTTTCCTCTGACGAGAGAGATCGTGCCGATCCACATCGAAATAGGTACCTACATCTCGATGAATCGAGGATACTCGCAGCCGACAACGACGACGGACTAGCGCCCACGCTGGGTGGATCGAGTGTCGAACGGAGATCGTTTCAGATTGATTTACAGCTGAGATGCGTTCTTTATCGATCGTCATGTTCGCGCTCGCGTGATCGCTCTAGATCGCTCCACGAGTGCTCACAGCCACCGTTGCCATTGCTTGAGAGTTGATCTTTCGACACGATATCCATATCACATTCACCTCGACATTCGCGAACGAGAATTCAAACACTTGCTGTACAGTTTTATCCATTTAAGCATCTTTATTTTTAACATTAAATATAAATATCTTGGATCCAATTAAAAGTGATTTAAATAAATTTCAGTTAATCGGAATCTAATTTATCAATTGTAATTCAATAACTTTATCGATATCTGAATATCGATATCCATAACTGAATCGATATTGGCACAATCGCCATGCAAAAAATAGTCAGGCGTGAGAGTTTCAAATATTTACCATAAAGATATTTTCTCATAACAGCGACTTATACGTAATTTATAAAAATTCATATCATTTCTGCCGATGCCGATCGTATCTGCGTAACACCCAATCTTTTTTTCTTACGGATAGAGCCGTCAGATCTCGCAATTGGTTCTCTTTTCCGATCGCGTTTGCGAATCAACGAGTGGCAACGTTGCTCAGGCGGTCGATTCGTTGAATGACAGAGGCAATGCGTGGAGAAGAGATCGGCCGGTCGTATCGATACATCAACGAGAAGAGAAGAACGCACCTCGCCCTCGCGCTCGATGAGTCGGCCCGATCTGCCATCTAGATACCGTGCGCGATATCGCTGCGAGGAACTCTGAAAATCCGCGGGCGGATTCTCGTCGTGGCCGAGCTATATAATTTCAAAAGGCTCTCTCCCGGCGTCTACGGCGGGTGATTTATGTAGGACGCGTCGCGCCCGTTGCGGCATATAGAAACTGCCGTGGAGATGGCGAGGTGGAGCCGCCGCGCGCTGCGCAAGATCGTACTCCGGATAATCCTGTAAACTGCAGTATATTACGCCTTTACAATCCACCGGCGTTTCTCTCACGCCTGACACCGCGTCGCATTTTAATACTGTCTCGACAAAATCGCGCGAAATTTCTCACCGCGCACATTACTAACGGACGGCGGGTTTCTAACACCCATCGCGAAAATATGATCATGAATCTGATGAATAATGAATAACAAAGGTTTACATGAAAATGCTTAAAAATATTTTGCGCAAATTATAATATATAATTTCGTATATAAATTTTAACTTTTTTTACAAAAAACATATATATTTTCTATAAATCTTTCCATTATTATAATTGGAGATAATATATAAACATTAACATTTAAGAAACGATAACATGAGAAAAAGTCCTACACACAGTCACACATATCCCCTTTAGTTTTAATTGTGTTTTATGTCAAGGATAAAATTTCAAATTTAATTATCAAGGTATATAAAAAACGTGAACTTTTCTCGATAAAAACAATGTTTTGAGAAAATTTTCGTCACTGAAGCGATTTTCTGGTAGCGACCAGGCGCATATTTCGTTCATGCAGACACGTTTTCTGCTCAGCATCTGTAATTTCACCGTCTCGCTACGACGCGCACGCGAATGTGGAACCCGTGAAAACAACCCGCTCTGCATTCTCATTTTTCCTCGCTCGCCGCGTTATCAGTCTTGCTCGCGCACCGCACAGATCTCGTTCTTGCATAATATACGTGGCCATTCGCGATTTTATGCCTTTGTCGTAGGAAACATTAGTAAACGCTCGATAAGGCGTTTGAATAAAGTATGGGCCATTCGTTTCGATATAGCGATATCAGGTTTCCGTAAAGCATTTCGACGCCCGTTTCGCCGATCGATTCGAATCACGCGCAAAATCCGACCGTAATTTATCATTTCCGCACGTACTTAAAGCGATTGGAACGTTAAATAATGTTATTTGTTATACATTCCTTTTTTTTTTTACTTATCCGGGAATAATGCTTCTAACAATTTTAACTTTTGACGTGAAAATGTTTTGTTTTATATATAATATATGTATATGTTTGTAAATACATCATGAATATCAGAGAGAATATTAACCCTCGATTGTCACCTCTTTTTTCGAACACGTTTGTCACACGGGGTTGCAGCTGCTGTTTAAAAACTAACAGTTTAAGTAGATCGCAAAAAGTTCTAGAATTAAGTTTAAACATTATAGAATGTATTTTCATTATAGAAAATTAACTTCTTGAGTGGCATTATGTTCAAAAAAATCCTAAAATGTCTCCATAGTGAAAAATGGGGTCACTTTGACCCCGTGTGACAATCGAGGGTTAAAAAGTGAATTGCTTATCGTTTTTAGCGCTTCTTAATTTTACAAATATTCCATCAGATTTGTTATCCAACTTCTATTCCTGTTCTGTGATAGAAGAGAATTATAATTTCCATGTAAAAAAATAACGTCCTCGAGTCGAAGACGTTTCAACGCGGCCGCTCGCTTGCAGGAATGCGGCGATCAAACACGGGAAGTGCGTACGCGGCGTGTGCGTGATGTTTCGACGAAAGAAAAAACCGCGCCGTCGCGAATTCGTATAATAAGCAAACCTCGCGTTTACGTACGTAATGACCGAGTAGCCAGTCGGCAGGCGCGCCTTCTCGCAGGAAGGAAAACCCATAAACACGCGCGATCGGCATGCAATGCCCCGATCGGCGTGTCCGGCCGATTTTTTCCAATTTTCGTGCCACCGCTACCGATTACGTTCCCGAATGGCGATTGTAGTCGTTAGATCGGCACCTGCTCGCGAGACGGCCGCTTCTAATTATAATGATCACCAAGTGCGGATACTGTTTGCATGGCCGCAGAGACGGTAGCGAAAAAAAGAGGCGGTAGCGGGCGGTTCGCATGCCGAGCGGCTCGTGAGCGGCTCTAATTTCTATCTTGGGCTTACGAGCGCACTCGTTTCTCTGTTTCCGTCGGCTGCGAGGTCGCTCGATATCATTAGAGCCACGGCATCGGCTGCCGACACGTTAATTAATTGCACTCGCCGCCCGTTCAGGCAGTTTTAATTGGTGACTCGGATCTTGCACGGCGCGTGCACTTGACTCTGCCTTCGCAACGTCGCGCCGAGAGAATACTCTCGCGAGCGCGCGGAGAGAAGGATCTTTAAACTAGAAAGCGATAGACTAGCGGTTAAGTTTGTTGGAAAGATAAGCAGACGCCTCTTAGATGTCAGAAGAACGCTTGCGTGAAATGTTATACGTAGAATTCTTGGGTTTAATGAGATTGCATTTGGCATAACATTAGACGATAGAAGCATAAGTTGCAGTAATTTTCTCTCGAACATGATTTTAAAAAATGTATACAAGATTCATTGAATCGTTGATATTTGAATTTGTGTGACATAACTTTTCTTGTTTGTATGATACGATAATTCAAAATTAATGCGTACCAATAGATAATTTTAATACATAAATTTATTGCAATTTAAATGATCATAGTTGGATCTTTTGCATGCGCTCATATCAAGAGTTCTGTTTTGTGTAAATAATACATTGAGAAAGTAATAATTAATAATAATCGATAACTGGCATTTGGTTTATGTATTGTTATGAATACAAATATTTCGAACAAAAAGCGATATTAAATCTAATTTAATATCTTGCTTTAATAATCAGTTTTCGTGATTATTATCTATACTACGACTATAATACACTTTAGCATTTCTACATTTTAGTAATCAATTCTCCCACACAATACGTACACACACATACACATAGTTTCAATGATTATAATTAATGTTTGGAGCGTTCGAAAAAAAATATGTGAAATTGTCAGTAAATCTTGTTGAATCCTCTTTAACATAAAACGGTAAGGAATTAAAGTTTATATCACGGCAGTCCGTTTAAAGCTGAAGTAAATTCTTTATGTGCCGTCCGATGCTTGGCAAATAGTTAGTACTTATCTGTAGACGTTGCACAAATAATTCATATTATTGTACTAACGATAGACCATTAATATGAGGACCACGGATAATGTTCGAGAAAGCAAGAGCAAGGTAAGAGCACTCTCGCGCTCGGCACGCGACGTTCATTAAAGGCCTCAGGGTCGGTTGCTGCCGAGCGGCCCTTTTTTTACCGGATACCTCGAACCTGCAGTGTCTCGGGCCGGTGCGATATCGCGCCTGCCCCCCTCGTCTGAGCCGTTATTCGTCGGCGTCTCGTCGGGGGTGGTTAATTTACGTGTCGGCTAATTTACGCCGGCCACTCATCATCATGCGCCGGCTTATTACTACTCTCCTTCTCTCCTCGTGCATCCTTCTTCCGCTCCTATCTCTCCTCTATATCTCTTTCTCTATCTTGCATTCACGTGAATCCCTCGCGATCGCGCCTATGGCGCGGGTGGAAATACTCTCTGACGGTTAAGACGAAGTACGCATGTCCCTCTCTTTATCATCTCTGACTACGCGCTCGTGTACCGTGACGATTGCATGCCACATGCGACCAAATTGTACTACCCCGATTTCTCGCCTCACAGCACAACACGACTTTGTAAAATAAACGTATTTCAAGAGATTGTTAAATCCGAGATGAATGTTCAGAATCAAAATTCAAACGTTCAACACTCCTTCGCATATAAAGATATCTTCTGTTTTACTTTTTTCCCGCAAATATTGGACCAGAACTTGATAGATTATAATATAAAATACCTCTTACATTTTATAATTTTTTAAATAATTTTATAATCTTACGTGTATGTTTATTAACTATAATGATTGATCAATACTCGATAAACAAAAGATTTATGAAAAACTTATAAAATATAGTATAATATATTGTATTTTCGAAATAATTAAATGCCGAAAAGCATGAAGTGTTATCATGTGTTAAATGTTATATTCATAAAGCACGTCTCTTAGCATTTCTCGATTTGGGTCTTGTACGCGGGAAGTTCGCGCGTATAATAAGAATTATAGCGGAAACCCCCCCATTTGCTAGCGACCACATATCCGGTAGTCCGTAATTCAACTCTCCGCGAAAATGAGTCACCTCAGGTCCTTCATACACTGGTCACTTCTTTCTTCCGTATTTTTTTATATTTTATTTTATAATTCTGTCCTATATGACTACATGTGCATCTTTTTGGATATTGTAATATTCATCTATAACGTTTTTAATTAATCTATTAATACATGGTAAGTATATAGAAAATGGGAAATTGAATTAAAACGCCTGTTATAGCCTTTCTTTATAATTTTCCTTAATCTACGATTCCTTCGGGCGAGCATTATTCTAAATTTATAAATAATGGTACGATAAATAACTCCGAATAGAAAAAAATTCAGCGATCATAGTAACGACACCATCACGGGTCGAGATACGGAAATATCGGGCGCGACCGAAAAAGAGCAAGCACCTTTAGGTCCGACGCAGACTGCCGGTTTACGTGATCGCGTGCAAACTGCAGTACGGGACAGAACGGCAAGTAGAAGGGAACGAGGGAGGTCGATGATATTTGCATACGGGAGATCGCGAGTCCGCCGCGAATGTTTACGATATCCGCATAATGAGAGCGTGGGTGTTTCTATTAAGGCATACGGCCTATACCTGCCAGCTAAAGAGACCCGACCTATCCGAGGCTGATCTCTCTCTGCAAACTCACATTCACGCACGTGCGAGCGTATAACGACTACAGCCCGAAGGAGACCTTATGCTTGACACCGAGAACTTAGAATCTGCTTGTGCATCTGGAGTGCATCGCTCTGTGGAACTCTCTTCCAAGTGCCACTCGTTCCTCAGATTCCTTCTTTTCCCCCGCATCTAATCTTCAGTCGAAACGATTCCTTTTTAACCGAATAAACGAACAAACACCCACGCGCCACGAACAAATAATTGAGCTGCGTTCGACGTCCCGACTTCGTTGAGATCGACATTGGCGGTCTAATAAGAATTTCCCTCGCTCTGTAGAATTTATCTAGAATTCTGCATTGCGAATTCTGTGATGTATTAGAATTCGGAGAGAATATGGATTAGTCCATAGACTTTCGTTTCTCTTTAGCAACAAAATAATTTTATCAAAATATGATATTTTGCTGTTTCGTACGAAGCCTACAATATAGATAATCCAAACAATTAAAGATTTTTTAATTATAAAATCCATAGTTTTTTCTAATAAAAGTTCAAATAGCAAAAAAATGATTTTGATAAATTTAAACCGAGTACTGTCAAAAAAATATTTTTTATATAAGTATAAATAATTTTTATACTTTTCACACGTTTGATGAATGAATCTTATCTATCTTCCCTTTCTTTGAGCCCAAGCTTTGTAAATGAGTCTCTAGATTTTGCGTGCCTGATTTCCATGTAAATTATTGCACGGACAATCGTCGGTTTCGCGCGACGAAGCGTAAAATATGTTCAACGGACGTTGGACGAAGAGCCTAAGAGACTACTAGGAGATGTCTCTGTCGTTTGGCGAATGCGATTGCGTGCAGCTACGCGAAACGACAAAACGAGACAGGCCTAAGGAATCGCCCACGCCTTGTACGCTGTCGTCTGCCAGCCTCGAATTAACCCGCAATTACACGATAACGTCCGCCATACGAATGCCGTGGTTGGGATAGATTGTAACAGCCGTTACGACTGCATGCATTTACGCGTGTATACGCGCCGCACTACAGGGCTGGCTTATTATCAATTTTAGAGGATCTATTAACTTACGACATCGGAGAAAATTATATTTTAAAATTATATTCGAAAAGCATTTTTAAAAGACATTATAATTCTAATGTTAGATCATAAAAGATCATTAATTCATTACTTTATAAAACTAAATTTTAATGAATTACTATTTCATATCCCGAAATTAAATTATACTGTATTATATATAAAGATATTACTATATTATATTTCTCAAAAATGTGTGAAGTGGAATCGATTATTTTTTAAAGTCCTCTTAATGTTTTTTTGTTCTTTCTAATTTTACATATGCGTTTCAGAAATTCCGCACAAGATCATCCTCGCGCAAATCAATCAAAGTGCTATCTCATAAAATGCATAAAATTTCATTAATATCTTTTTTTTCGAATTAGTCGGGGAATTACTCCATTATTTTCACGTCTGATCACACGCCGCCTATCTTATCGATGATCGTCGGGTTAATGATCGCAATTTACTATACACGAAACCATCTCGTGAATGACGTTGTAACTCTCAGCGTATCAAAAATGTAGGATCGACCGTTGGCTCGTAAACTTTTCCTTCTTATCGCTTTTATCAGATATTATCGTTAAACCTAAAGTGTAATTACTACGATAAATGCCAGTTTGCTCATACATGCGTGGTTAAACTTTGTCAGTTCGACATAATAATTGCATCTCGTTCCCGGAAAGTATTACAGCTGTGTAGTAACTTCTACCCCTTTTGTTAAATTCCTCGCAAATTTGCTACTCGTTATTATTGCATTTTTCCGACTTAACTAGGAACCTCCGTGACCGCATATGAACGCTACATTTCGGAGCCTGCTGCAGTCCTGCTGCACTGCAGTGCCATGACACTTTCGATGCGGTATCAAGACAGCGCGCGTACAACACCGTGCCTTGCATCTGAAGTGTTTCGGATTGAAATACACTCCGAGAAGAGTATTCCATTTGTGGGATTTATTATCAAAAGATGAAAGTTTTGCTCTTCAGCCATTATTATAAAACATGATACATTTTATTGCAGTTGTTAATAATAGGCGTATCTTAAAAAATCGGCGATCGTACCGTTTATATCGCCTGAAGTTTAATTGCGACTACATATATTTAATATTTCGAATTATAATATACATGCATTATTGATATAAATATAATTATCTACTAAAGTATTTCTTTATATTATTAAATATATTATTATATCAAAATAAAGCATTTTCTATGAAAATTAAGCTTTAGATTCTTTTTAAACCTGATGTGTAATTATATAAAATTTACAAGACTTATTTTTTAACAGAAGAAAAATTGAAAAGATCCGTTTTATGACTTATTTCGTCATGCGTTTGTTTTCAATCCCATCATCAAACGATAGTTAGGATTTATGTCTGTGTATTCAGACAGTGACACCTTCCCGTGATTGTTATAAGGATATTCGAGTGCGGCGTTTAAAAGCACGCTCTCGGAGCGGGTTATGTGTGTTTTTACGCGCGTGCTCGTAAAGAATCAATGTTACTCGATTTTACGCGCAGCTGATATTAAATTTTTATTATTTTCCACTGGCTGTATCGTTGCTCTCGCATTGAGTTCTATTCGCGGATCATTTTATGTAATTCGGTAGCAAGTCGCGCTTTTGATATTTACGGCTCGCGGTACGTACCGTAATGACACGCGATAAATCGCGCGCACTGTTATAAACGATGCTGTTCATATTGCGTTGTCAATGGTATGAGTTCGCGGAATACTTTAGCGCCGTGACGCAAGGGAATCGATTGCGGACAACACGGATATCGAACAGGAGCAAATGTTAAATGAATTGACTATTTATTTGTCGATTCGGACGTCACCATCGTATTGCTGTCATTACGGATGTGTATTCTAAATTATCGCAATGTATGGCCACACGGGCTCGACCATTTTCACTTCGTTATACGTTCAAATCGTCGCAACAACCTAAGTGCATCTATTCATGTAAAGTTTAATTTAATAAATTATAATTTGCACTGCAATTTACCGTCTATTTTCAAAACTCAATTTTCAAAAATAAAAATTGCTCTGTTTATATGAATAAGAAGATTCAATTTAACTTCTTCGAAATTTTACTTTTTCAAAATATATTTTGCACATATGTCCGAGCATATGTCATATTAAATATTACAAATATTAAAAATCACAATCATATAATGTTCCTTTGACATTATTCTCTTTGAAAAAATTCGTCATTTAAAATGAGGTCGAGTGTTCTGAAATATTCTGTATACACATGTAAGCTTTTTCAGGTGCGATGCGGCTCTCTTTGGTTTTCGTCGAGAGAGCGCTAGGTCGTTAATGATTACCGGCCAGTTTTACGCTGGCCCGTAAGGCGCCGACATACGCGTCGCGTCTCTCTTTCTCTCTCTCTCATGTGTTGTGGCGTGGCGTGCAAGGTGCAAACCGTAAAAAGCCAACGACGTCGACCGACGAACGACGGCAAGCAAAGTCGCGCGAGAGTTTAATTACCAGTGCGCCTCTCTCTCTCTCTTTCTCTCGGCACTCGGAGAGGGTCTCGGGATCGCGGGACCGACTGACTAACGACTCGACGATCTTCGCGGCCGCGGAGATCCCTCGGCGGATAACGATAATTTCAGGAGCGTATTTTCAGACTGCCTCGTTTGGCTCTCCTCTCTTCGATCGCTGTCCGCCGTCTCCCTTCCGCAAACGGATCGGCTCGGCAATGAAAACGGAGAGAAATAATATCGTTTCGCGGGAATGGGCTGGCTTTCGCTCAGCGGCATTTAAATATATCTAGAATCTGCACCCTCGGGAAATGAAATGAAAGAGTATCGAGCGTTTACGCACCGTAATGGGATGCGCGGGTTTTGCGGCGGCGGCCAGGTGGAGACGCATGCCGTGGAATAAAATGTAAGCGGCGCCGGGAAAACGAAAACGCGACCGAATAAGAAGCCGAGATAATCGGATTATGCGCCCGTCGAAATGAACTCGCCTTAATGTCGACAGAACAGCGTGACATCGCAATACGTTTCGGTTGACTGAAAGATCGCAGAGTCTAATGGAGAGTTTGATGGGGGCATTTCGGAGCTATGCGACAAGTGAATAACGGAAGTATGTCGCGTTTTTGGTATACCTTTCTCAAGCTTCATAAAAATATCGTTATTTGGAATGACGGTGAAAATAGTTGTTAATACAATTATGTTAAAGATCAAAAATATAATTTTTAGAAATTTGATTTATCTTGAAGTCTACTAGTCTTCGAAGCAAATTTTCAAAAATTTACAGATGCTAAAAATTTATCTATGGCGATAACTTTTACAAAAATGCGGTATCTTCAACGTATACTGAATTATAATGCACTTACACGTGACGTAAAAAGAAACAATTGAACTAGAAATTCTAGTAAAAAATTATTATGTGCGCGAGAATAATATGCAGATAGATAAATGTATGTTTTTCTTTTTTTTTTATTTGCTTACCATATCTATATATGGTACAATCCATTAAAATGAAGAATACGGAATTAATGTCTTATTCAATAATGCATGATGCTGGATATCGCCGTTTCAGCGTAAACAAGTGGAGTCAGAGGAAACGGGGCGTTATCATATCGGCAAATTATCCCGAAGGCGGTGTGATTCAGCGAATTCTAGCCCGTCCCCTTATAGAGTCGAGGGCGATCGATTACACGCCAATCAGATCGATGGATCGCGCTAACTAGATGGTAAGAGTCGAGGACGACGATGCTCTATACCTGTCTATGAGCGCCAAGTCCCGCCTCGCCGCCGTCGCGGACGCAAAAACCGCGTCTCAGGCTGACATCTTTTCGTGGAAGTTATCTAATGGAGGAGACTCTTGGCGACTCTCCGGTATCCATCGTGATGCTGCCGATGCTCTTTATAAAGCGAAACCACGAAGGTTACTTTTAAATACATGTTCCGAATCTCTCGAAAAAGCTATATTGAGACTTAACGCGATTTTTTTTTTTAATTTGGTTGACATATAAATAAATGCATTCTATCTGAGTATCTATATCTATGTATCGATTATATGTATAAAATTATAAACATAATCAGATACATTGTTGAATGTTTTAAAGATCTTTTCTTACGACTAATTATCCATATCTTTTTGCGTTGCCGAATTGCTTTTTTCGAACAAGAATCAGAATACCTATGTATGACAAGCCTACCTCGTTTCCGTCAAAAAGTAGAATCAAAGCCTCCGTCGAGCGCAATCTTGCTACACTTTATATGCGTCGCGTCGTATATACACGAAACAAAAAAAAAGAGACATGCCGTGGCGGCGTGTTAGCATCTTCGTCAGGGAAAAAGATGAGCCGACAAGGATCGAGGAAGACGCAGAGAAAGATAAACGATCGCGCGCGCGCGCGCGCCTCGTTCGTCTCGTAAAACTTTAAATCAGTCTAGTTGGCCTGTCAGTCGTGCCATGAATACGCACACACTATATCTGCGCGGTGCACAAATTGCCACGCATTTAATTACTGTCCAATATCCAGCGGGGGGCCATTAATCACCCTCTCGATAACCCGTAATTTTCCGCCGACGATAAAATCTGTCGCGCGACGGACGCTCACTCGAGCTAGAGACTTCTTTGCATCGTACAGAGACCGCATCAAGGGAAATGCTCTGTGGGGAGAAGAAAGACGGAGAAAAAGACTTAAACGGTAGATGGAGAAAGGAAGAGATAGATGGAAAGAGAGAGAGAGAGGCAGGGAAAAAAAGAGAAACAGAATGAGGAAAGTGGCGTGCTTCTGCAACTCGTTCCGCGGAAAAGTGTGTGCGTGGCGAACGAGTCCTCCGCTGCTCATAGGCTTGATATACGTTGTCAGTCTCCTAGACGAGCCACCGGCTGGTTGCTTCAGATAGGCCTAATGGTTAACGAACGTTCATTCGTCGAGACAGATCGTCGACCTTCGATCGCCGGCCGTCTCGATTCCTCTAATTCTTTTTGCGGGCCTCGCCCTCGCGGGAAGATACGCTCGGATGGTCGCAGCTTCACTACCTCGTAGCCTATATAGATACCAACCAGCGGCTTCCCTTCGGTAGCCCGTCTGGTTTTTTGGTAGCAGTTCGCCAGAGTCCTACCGCCACCGCGGCGAGCCTGTCTGCCTTAAGGCCGCTCTTCCTTTCCGAAGCAGGAACGCCGGATGGACAGGCAATAGCGAAAGGCGCGAGTCACATTCACATTTATAACACATACGCGTAACTACATTTGTTTTTATATATATTTTTACAAAAATGACATTGTTTTTAATAATTTCTTATGCTATATTTTTTTTAGATTATATCTATCTAATTACATCTTATTTAATCGTTTCGGTAAATGAAAATAATGATTAATAATTCATTGTGTTGAAAGATACTATATCAATTGCGATTATCGAATGCAACTTGTAATTACAAATGTTTGGAATGTTGATACAATTAAAATACAAAACTTTTATAAAATTCTAACAAAGATAAAAATTTTTATCTCTAAATATCACACTTTTTGTTACATCTATTAGAGTGTAAAACGGCATAGACTGCATAGAGCATTGTGACAAAGAAAATTATTTTTTAAAGAAATATAAATGTTTTTTGTATGTATGAGTTCTTTTCAAGAAATAGTGAACATGAAAGCTCGCGCGCTAATCGTACCCATCACTGCCGTCCGTGGCGCAGTGGCCAGTATATGGGCAGATCGTGCAAGAGAGAAAGATCAAGCGCTCCACCCACGCCCACGTCTCAACCTGTTCTGTTTCTCCCGTCGAGCCACGGTTACAGGTGCCTGCTCGAGGGCATTCCTGCTGGAATTCTTCACCGATGATCGTCCGCTCCGTTTTCTTGCAAACTCATATCCTCGAATCATCACATGTGTATCAAATCGTAGATAGCAACATCTTTACTATAACTTTTCTCTCTCGATACGAATATTTTTTGCTTATATCGAACTGAATGCAGTTCATCTTTTTCTTTTCACAAAGAAAATTACTAATAATTTTTATTATATAATATTTTGTTGTATATTTTAAAAAAATCAATACCTTCTTATATTTTTCATATTTTTAAAATTTTTATCCTTATATCAAAAGTTTTTAATCATTAAGGAAAAACTTCTTAAATATCATATAGAGAATAAATCTATTTTTCATGTGCATTTTGTTAGCTTAGGATAATAATTTCATTAAATTGGAAAAAAGAACAAGAGAGATAAAGAAAGTAATGAAATATCGTGGCAAACTCTCCAGAAGGGTACTCCTCGATCCTGACCGAAAGAAAAGAGGAAAAAATCAAAGTGGTGGGAAGGTAGCGAGTAAGTACGCCCACACCGTCCTCTTTAGGGGACCTGTTCTCGACATTTACGTTCTGATATCTTTTCACTTCGTTTACGAGTCCCCTTTACGTTTTACGACCGATCATCGAGACCCTTTCTCTCTGCGAATGAAGGTGAAGAAGGGTAGGACAAGTGGCGGCGCCGAGAAGAATAAAAGAATAGCCACTGTAGTAAAGAAGAAAGGACCGAAGCGCCCCGAGCATCATCAAACAAGATTCATTACGGATCTTCTCTAATCGAAGCGCTATTCTATAGGTATATGACATGGACATTCATTGTCAGATCTATTATCTATTCTCTTTTGATTGATGCAGTTTTGTAATCAAGCCATGCAAGTTATCAATCTATGAATAGACAGCATAAATATAACTTTTGTTCAGGAGACATCTAACCAAACACTTTATTCGAGAGAAGCCTCCCGCTATAAACGCACGTTCTTTTCTGTGACGCCACTACATGTCCTGCAAAAGTGTCATCTAGCTATATAATAAAAACAATCACTAGCCAACATGTTAATATTCAGCCTGCCTCTTTAAGAGAACAGCATAACAAGACTTTGAATGCATAAAGCAGTTTTTTGTACGACAAAGGCGCGACAACGATGAGTCCTTATTCTAGAATCCCGAGAATGCCCCGGTGGTGCAAAGTTGAAGGACGCACGTGGATTGAAATAAATCGCGGATTCAGTCACATTAAGTCACTTAAGCGATGTCATTTGAGCGACTGTCGAAGTCCGCCTCTCGCTGCCGCGATGGGACTGTGGCCAGGAATTCGCATGTTTCTCCATGAACGGATTTCTCGGTATTCATCGGAGGTAAGCGGGGCCGGCCGCGAAGATCGGTCTCGAAACGGCGCACTACGCACGTACGCGTCGGTATGCAGCACGCTGGAGCCGTTGGAAAACCGTTGGACAATCCTCCACATCCGCGTCCGCGACGCGACATACCGCGTTTTTCCAGGAAGCTGAGCAGAATCTTTATTCTACGATCGTGACGTGTTATTGAGACCAAAGACAGACTTGCAATTGAGATTATGCACGCACATGTGGCGCCAAGATACCGTCACATCGAGTGTCATCGTATGTACTGATTTTAAAAAGATCTCGTAATTCGATTTCTCATATTGAATGGTGTATTCAGTATGCAAAACTGAAAGATCCTAAGAATCTTATTTTAATTTCCCTTGCTCTCCCATTAGTTTCGTTTAATAAACACCTACAGAAAATTAATCGATTATTTTAATCTAATATGCCGTGTCTTGGAACTTTTAATGCTGTTGGTTAACGAAAACGATGCGAAATCCTAAAATTCGTCGTAGTTATTTTCACCATGTTTAATTTCTAGGATTTTATTAGCTTTTTATTCGTAAAAAGAGCTGTAAATAAGTAGAACCGGTAATGGAGTCTCCACAGTTAAATTTAAAGTGCTGCACATGAACAATAGAAATTCGCCCACGCCGTAAAAAAAACGCCGCTGTGTTAAACGCCAGTCATCGGTAGTCTGTTCGTTGATTCATATACGCTCGTGCTCGCACGATTTAAATTTCAAATATTCAGCGGATACATCTCTCAACTTACATCGCGCGGTCTTATGACAAAGTGACGGTCACATCGAACAAGACGAACAGTGTGGTCCACACACATACACTCACATTGGTGGATTAAACTAAATATTTTAAAAATCCCACACGACTTTCGTATAGTCGTTTCGTGGGAATTGGGTCCCCGTCGAAAATTCTGTTATTCAACCAAGAGAACACAGCGTATCATTATTCACCTGTCACTTCGTGAATTGTCAAAAATAGCGTTTTTTTCCACTTTCGGAAACGCAATAATGTTTTAATAGATATTCAATTAATTAACCCATGACGGATCTCTTCCGTTTCGAATTAATTTCCTTAGTAACAACCGTGTTTGTCATCAATAAGTGATGATGCCGCTTGTTTACAAAGTGGACAAGGTTCTTTTATCGAGAACGTTAAAAAAAGTTCCGTTAGTTGTGGAGTGGCCGAAACGGGGCTGTAGCGCGATAATCGGCGCAGGATCGAGCGCGATCTCATCGAGAGGCGATCGTCTCTCGTCTTTTAATGGCGGCCACGGCGCTAATGACAAATGATCAGTCGATATCGCGGCGCAAAAACGTGACGAATATTCTAATCGTGTCTCGTTACGACGACTTGGCGCTTTTTCGTCGTCTCCCCCATTCTTCAGAAGACCTCTCCGTTACCTCGATTGCCATTCGTTCTGAGACGAGTCTCGCGCAGTACACACCTGTTGGTCTTGCACATCAATACCTGTTCTTTTTGGATTGGTAAGATGGCAAGATTATATATGTAAACGGTCATTCACGCTGATATTTCATTGCTCTCGCGATTAACATAATAATTATGTTTTTGAACGTTTTGTAAGACAATTAATTTTTAATTTTTTTATTTTTGATGTTATGTTAACCTATTTGCTTTTAACATATATATAAATTGTATTTCATATGATAGTAAGAGGGCAGGTGCATAAGACCGATGTTTTATTTTGTTATCATACCATGAAAAGATTTTTTATCGTAAAATGTAGAATAAAGCCTATTCTTGCTGTTCTATTTTAATAGACACATATTAAGTTTTATATTTTTGTAATATTTCTTGTTAATTTGTTAAATTTGCGCTTATAATAACGAAAATATACAAACGCTTATAAATTTTGGATTATTTGTTATAATCAATAATATTATTTGCAGTACGTGATCGTATTAAACATGAATTGATCGAATTTTATATCTATCGGAATATTATTATCATTAATCATGTTGCATTTACAAGTAGCGCTGTCATAAATTCATATATTATTACTAAGTCATAGTTTATTACCACCTGCGAATCTAAACCTCGCCCGTATAAATGTCTCCACGATACGTCAATTACTATCATTAGCAATCTAGCGTTGTTAACAACAACGTTGCGCCAACAAAATACTATCCAATTTAATGGCGCTCAAATCTCAAAGTATAATAACATATAATTGGAAGTTATTTCTCTGAAAATTAATTTGCGTCCGATTGAAATTATATATTTTTTGAAATTTAAGATCGATTCACATACTTTCAATAATTTCTAACATAAATTGAAAAAAGATCTCGACCGAAGCAAGTAACGTAATATAACTATATAAACCTTGACGTAGACATATATCAACATAATAAGGCGCAATTTAATTTAACGATTAAGCGGTTTATCAAAATGATAATGAAGCAATGTACATGTGCGATAATTTAATCTAAACGTCAATTCACCGCACGTTTGTTCATTGCTTCAGTGCTATTTAAATACAGCTGTTTAAGCACGTGTCAAATTAAAAAAAATCATTTAAACTCGTGCAGATAACATGAGCATCTTCGAATAACCACATTATCATCGTTTGATTGTTTCAGGACGAGGTGGGTGGTAGTACGGTGGTAGCCGAGGGTGTTGTAGGTGGCATAAGGGGCCCAGGCGGCGGGTGCCGCGCATCCTCGATGACGATGGCCGAGAGCGCCGTGGAGGACGCCGCAGCCGCGCCCCCGGGCCCGGCCAAGCCGCCACCACCCTCCTGTACAAACAATAACACCCTCGCGGCGACGGCCAACCGCAACCACCGGAACCCCCGCAAGAAACGAAGACGGTTGGAACAAGTAGTGGACACATTGCAGGCCCATCGTAGTTCACCATCCGAAGGCGAAGTGTTGAAGTTCGAAGGCAGCGGTCCCGTGTCCGAGGAGGAAGATGTCTTTGGCTCGCCCAGATCGTCATCCTCGCGATCCGCTGTGGATACCACCGCGGTGATTGGCCAACTGCCATTGAGGTTAAAAGATACGGAAGCAGTGATGTCAACCGAAGAGGAGCTCAACGAGATCAGTCAGCAGTATCACCATCATCCCCACCGACCATATCGCTATTCGTACCATCATCATCACCATCATCGACATCGTTACTCCCCCTATCAGAACAACCACCGATTGTCGGCGACTAAGTACTCTGACTGCATGTGCAGCCAGTGCTCGCAGTCGCTGGCTGCGTCGGCAGCGATGATGTCGGCGACCTCTCTGCAGACACCGCTATCGCGAACTAGCTTCACGTACAGCAGTATATGCGGCACGTATAGCATATTCGAGCAGTACATGCATACCAAGTACCTGTCGTCGTCATCGTCAGGCGACACCTTCCGCGGACGCAGTCACTCCGATTCAGATGTTGTGCCCAAGTGGGACGAAACGCGGGTACCAGCCGCGACTACTTCCTTCTCCTCTGTCGTCAATCATCCTCCGCGAAGTGGCTCTCTCGAGAGCGACAGTACAAGTCCTCAAGAATCGCCGTTGGATCTCTCCATGAAGAATCT
Organism: Leptothorax acervorum; assembly: GCA_035220615.1. Classification (NCBI taxonomy): domain Eukaryota; kingdom Metazoa; phylum Arthropoda; class Insecta; order Hymenoptera; family Formicidae; genus Leptothorax; species Leptothorax acervorum. Next base: position 3,364,224 of record JASTWQ010000086.1, read on the forward strand.
GATGCTACAGTCTACCGCGGCTGCTTCGGCGGCCTCCAGCAGGTCACCGTCTCTTCAGCTGCTACCGTCTGGCATCGTAACGCGGGGTTCCGTCAGCGTGCCCGTAGTCAGGGGCGATGTCGCATCACCCACGACGAAAGAAACCGTTGCGGTACGGTATAATTTGGAGGTTCTACCTGTCGTTGAGGAAATGGCGCCGGGCGCGGACGTGGCTTACGTCTGCCCAGAGTGCGGACAGATGTTCAGTCTGCATGATCGTCTGGCAAAGCACATGGCATCCAGACATCGTCGACAAGGTCTCCACGATGCATCGGCGAAAGCATACCTCTGCGACGTGTGTCAGAGGAGTTTCGCGAGGTCGGACATGTTGACTAGGCATATGAGACTGCACACCGGCGTCAAACCGTACACATGCCGGGTTTGTCGACAGGTGTTCAGCAGATCTGATCACCTCAGCACCCACCAACGAACCCATACCGGCGAGAAGCCGTATAAGTGCCCGCAGTGTGCCTATGCAGCCTGTCGCAGGGATATGATCACCAGGCATTTGAAAACCCACAATCGGTGCGCGGACGGTCCTATCCCGAAGACCGAGCCCGGTCTACTCGCTGGTGAGGAATGTCCCACTTTCGACCAAAACGTGGCAGCGGCGCCGTCAGCGGTTATCAAAGCTGAATGACAACGATCGGTCGGATGACCCTGGCTGCACTCTAGCTCCAGGTCTCAGCGAGGACATCGCGACAGGATCAATCGAGGATCCTCAGGAACCTTCGCGGGTCGATCAGGACTTCGTGGGAACATGTTGAGAGAGCGAAATCATCGCTCGACAACCTCCATGACATTAGCTGAGCGTTAGAAAGAAATCGATGCTTGAAGAGATCGCGATCTTGATGGAATAAGGGAATCGGCGAAAGGGAAGATTTGTTTTGTTATCGTAATTCGATTTCGCAAGAATTCCGACGGACACTAATGAGAGTCTGTGATCCGAGATTTTATTAAATTTTTGGGACGACTATTTTGGAAGAGATCGCAGCTAGATGCGTTAATTTTATTCTTTCGCTGCACATTAAAGTTCCTGCATAAAAGTTTATAATATAACCATATCAATATATTTTTAAAGATTTTGTTAATACATTTATGCAAATCTTTATTTCTTTTTTTCCATTTATAATATTCAAAAAATTGGAAAATATAGATATTAATAGTGTGCATGTAACATGGTCTACAAAGTGACTTTTTTGCTTCAAACTTATTGCAACGTTTTGCAATCTTTTACTATATTTGCACACTTGAAATTTCCCCTGTACGCTCTACTCAGCGAAAGAGTTAAATTTACACGTCGGAAGCATCATGGAGAGCTGAATGATAAAAATAAACTTCGCTCCCGTGAGTATTATATTGTATTATTTATCAAATAATAAATAACTTTTATTTAATTATTTTTTTGCGGATTGCCTAAAAATTATCATCTTTCATGTGTCACACGCGATCGCGCGCGTTAACAGCGAACAATGCCGAACAGTATTATCGTACTTCTTCGACCTCCGCATCTGATTCTGTTTCCGCGATTCGAGTACCTACTTTTATTCTTCCTAATGTTTTATCGTGACTACAACTTCGGCCAAGGAACAGTCCGAGAGTAATCTATTTGCATGAGTACCAAGGAAGTTTATTTCAAATAAATTATTAATTTATCAATAAACTTATTTCTCGTCTCATTTGCAACTTATTATTTGCATTACATATATTTTTATGTGTATTCTAATACTGTTTTCAACATTTAGAAATTTTCTTAAAGCTTAATCTTATTTTTTAAGATCTTATTTTATTGTCAACTGTATCGATTGCTGTTCTCGGCGATTTCTTGACTGTCATGGAAAAGATATAGCACCTAACCAGCTGCTCTCTTTGTACATCTTTCGCTTTCTCGTTCTCGATGCATAAAATTGAGACACGCACACAAGCTGAAAATAAAGCATTCCTGCTCGGCCGCACAAGTGCACGGAGGTACATGAAAGCGGTGCTTAAAGGCTCAGCGTTAGAATCGAATTCTGTTTTTATCGTGCTCGTAAAACGACCACGATGTGTCCAATAATACTGTATGTACATAATCAATCACATCGCGCGTCATTTCTTCGCGAAAGACTTTCCTAATCTTGAACATTAACTGTAGAGAAATCTGGAACGTAGCCCGTCGGCGACGCGAACATACGTGCCAAATTTTAGATGAATATTTCGGACACGCGATTAACACACGCATCAACCCCAGTAAATTGTATGTCGAGGTCTAGTGAAATCTGTAATTTGGATCTTATTTTTCATAGAAATTCTTTAGCTAAAAGATAAATCGAAACGCAAATTGTTGCCCACAATGTAATATGATTTAAAATCATATTAAATTAATCGAAGATACACAACAAAAGATTATACAAAAAAACTATAAAAAAGATTCATTAGACCTCAGTGAGCAGTTTTAGAGTTATCCTGTTTAGAACATATCTGTCGGTCAAGCGCGATTTGCGGAACGGAGAAAAAGTATTGGTGACGAGAAAACAATCTCGTCAACAATCCCAAAAGAAGACGAGACAGAATCAAATCAATCAACGAGATAATTTCTCTGATTGAAAATTTATTTACCGCCAATATTTTTCTCATGTATCCATATCTATAAATAGCGAGTCGCCATTGGTAACCTCGTCGATTCGCCCGAAACCTGCTCAAGTTGTTGTTACTTGAAAACTTGTTAAGACGACTTCCTATAGAAGTCGAAAGAAGCAGAAGCAGTGATGTATTGATAGTTATAAATGTAATCGTGATCATTGTTTTGCGATGGACATTTTGTTAATGCGGAGTCGGGAATTCGACCGCAAGAATAAGGACAATGTGAAAAAGAAATAAACATATTCGTACCTGTAGAAAGAGAGGGAGAGAAAAAACGATGTTAAAGCATAATAAAGCGTATAGAAATAACGTTAATTAGTGAGTAATATTATTGACACTATTATTGCGTTTTATTATTGTAACTATTACGATTATAATTATTCGCGCCGCCGCACATCGATAAGGAGATAAAATATTTTTTAATATAATACACTTGAAGTATGTGACTTCGCGAAAAAGGCTTTATACCTACGTAAACGTGAAGTACAGTTTGAAAGTTGTTCTCACCTCGAAATTAATGCTAATTAAGTAACGTCGAACGTCACGAGAAACGATAACGTCGCGTCGGCGTCAGTTCGTTACGTTATCGAGGAACGAACATTCAAATTGACACGATCGATACGGTCTCTTCGAATTTTTTTAACGTTTTCTTGTAGAAGCTAAGTATACGCGAACAGCGGTCGTTGCGGCGCGATTAATCGAAACTGGTTGTGGTGCTTAAGCGAAGAAGGGCGAATCCGACAGGTATCTTTGCGCTGTGAATCGACGAAGACAATCTAAAAGTATACTCAAGCCATGATCTCCATATGGATAAGGTAGCCAAGCCGAGTAAATGGCGGATTGAATCCGGTAATGTCGCTCTAATCGAGCTACAGACTACGAAAAGTTTATGCGTTGACGGCATTATTTATCAATACTTCTCTCACATATCGTAAAAATGTATAAGATCTAGATGAAGATTATAGAGAAAGCAAAAGTATAATATGATAAAACGTCTAAAATAAAGATTCGAATAAGTGCATAGTATTATATAATACTACAAGAGTATTCTGCAAGATACTCTCATGTTAAAATGCATTAAACGAAATTTCATCTCGCTGTTTGCTCGGTACCGCGAATAAGTTCGTCTCTCGTTTCGGAAACGTCAATTCCATATAGTTTTACGATAGTCATATGGTGACTCGTTGAGCAGCACGCGCCGACATAATACTCGAGCTTACTCAGCCTCGATCGTTTTGTCCTTAATCCTTATCCTATACGTATGTATATTTGTGTACTTCCCCGATGTATCTCCTATTCCTCGTCGAGAAAAAAGTTAAAGCATCAATACGCGTTGATACACGCGTGGCACGCGCAAATGCGTCATATGCGCATAGGTACGTATATCTCTGTATTTTTGTATATCGAGATTTTTTCTAATTACCTATCTACCGATTAAGCGTTTTCAGAGGACGAGTAAGTAGCTATTAAGGAGAAAGTATTGTTGCTCTCTGCTTGCCATTTTACTTGCCCCCCTTGATCGAACAATTGCTTGCGGTGTTTATCGTATGGTGCGACGCGCGAGGGAGGATCGTCGAATCGGAGGAGACTCGTATCGTTCTTTAATCCATAATAGTCGAAGTACATACGCGGCGATGCGACCGTTCTAAAATCAAATCAAACGTATATTTTTTGCTAATTGCTTCCCTTTAAGGCAAGTTGTAAATTAATTAATTACAAAAGTATTTTGCTTTAAAATGCTTCAGAATTATAGACTAAAAAATGTATGTATACGTCTCAATATGTGATATGTGATTAATTTTGAAGTGCCATCAGTTGTCGCAACGTTCTTTTTTGTTTCTTTTGTCACTTTCTTTACATGATTAATATTAATGATTATCAAAACGAGACCTCTTTCTTGACGTTATCCCTCGCACCAATTCAGCCTTAAACTGACAGAATCTCTTGCGTAATAAGTCTGTAGTAACTTAAGTAAGAAAAGACGTAAAAAAAGAACAAACACGTTCGCGTCTTCGGGCAGTTCAGCGATCGCCGTGCCAGACCTGTTCTTGTAATTATTAACAAGTATAGCCATTCGTATGATTATTATTATTATTTCTATTATTAATATTATTAATTATTATTAATATTATTATTATCTCTAGTTACGTTGTTAAGTGATTAATCATGTTTATGCTTCTATTATTTATTTTGTTATCCCGTTCATGAGTCAAGCTTTCCATTCTCCTTTCTTGTCTGTCGTTTCCTTATTATCTCCATTCTTTTCTTCCCCATCCTATTAACTTTCCGTTTTACATATCTCCATTTGATTCATTTATCCTTTACCGTCACCGAATCGGAAGAAGGGAGAGAGAGTTCAACTTACACCAAAAAAAATTCATCGCAATATCTTATAATAAATACATATTTATCACATTTTCAACTTGAATAAGACTACACATATTTTGAATCTCAAACTCACCTCCCTTTTTTCCGCTTAAATGGCACAAAAGAGCTTGTCTCCGAAGAGATTTTGATCTCCAATTCCCAAACAAAAGTATATCTTTTGTAACGATGAAATGCTGATGAAAAATTGTGTAAATGATTGATGATGATTGTGTACGTTAATTTATAAATTATGTTGTGTTTACGATTCGTGCCAGAATGGAAAAAAATATAATTTTTCAACGAATCATCTCCGTACTTCGTCATTTTCACCCATATATTTCCCATTATATTTTGTTAATCTACTCATTTCTATCTTTTTTTCCTTTTTTTTAAATGTGTCTTATATTTTAATACAAACTATTAAATATTAAGTAAATGAACTGTGTGATATATTTATTGAAAGAGATTTTGGTAATTAGTAATATAATGATTTCAATCCGGACTACAGAAGATTAAAGACTTGCAATAGACTTAATTTGCTTTCGATTATATAATTTAAAGTGATAAAGTTTTGTTTAAATCCTTTCTAAATGTTAATTTGATAATTATGTCGGAAAGTATGTGGTGCCTTGCAATGTTCGTAATTAGGATAAATAAATAAATCAATATGAACAGATGCGAATATATCTATCGTATCATTTTAAGGCTGAAACAGAGAAAATTATGTAGAAACAGGATTCAAGCGAATTATTTTTTCATGCGACTTTTGGATAAGAGAGTTAAAACTTTCCGATATACACGTGATTAAGAATTCGTAATCTATATCTATACACCGGCAGTCAGTGTTGTGCAAGACAATCGTGATTATTATTACCCAAATGAGAAAATGTATCAAATATATTATAGATGTAACTAACGTGCTGTTGCTATTTAGATCGTACAGTTTATCACATATCTTATATAGAACAACTTTTAGAAACATTTGATCAATCGATAAAACTACCTAGCCGACTATCTCTATATATTTATATCGTAAAAGATCTGATTAAAGAAATTCTTATTTGATGAATATTTGCATTTATTTGTATAATGCACACTACTCGCGACACTTACTGCAATACTGTAAATGTGTAAATATTTCAAGGCCTTTAACAACAAGGGCGTACATTCGTTTTGTCACGATGTCATCTTTGTATCCTTTTCTACTGAATTTATAATCTGCATATCTGTACATCGAAATGAGAACAAGAACCTGTATGTTGCTGCACTTCTATGATGGAAATATAATATATACACGTTACTTGTTTCTTATACTAAAGGATCTCCATAATTTTTCGTTGTATATTTATTTCAAACCTATCATGACGAAATTTTATTTTTCTTATCGTTTTAAATCTAGCTAAGTACGAAAGCACATTTTTCTATAAATCTCTTAATTCGAATTTAAATTATATGAGATTATTAAGAAAATCATTTAAGAAAAAACTAACACTGTATCTTATCAAAGTAATATCATATATAAACACAGCTTTGCATTTCTCAATATACGTTTATTAATAGCCAGAAATATTTATGAATGTGTACCGGATTATACCAAATGCTCGGCCAAAGATGTAGCACGAAAAAGGGAAGTAAATACGTCTCGATCGAGGCGACACTACTGATAACCCGGCCTGACCCAATTGCCAACAAATTCACAAATAGTCGATTGCATGCTTCTTCCGCGTCGTAGACGTAATAAAAACAACGAAAGCGGTCAATGTCGTATATTTTTTCACATTTGAAATTTTTATGACAATTTATTTACTCTTATTAAAACCATATTTATACTTATCCATGCAGTAATTGAATTTAAAACACGTTATATTTATAGAAGTTTCTTGCTAAGTTATTAGAACTATTAAAACTATAGAATTCTACCGTTTATAGCAATTGTATAATTTGTGACATACAACTTCTGGAGCAAATAATATCTATATAATATTTTAACGATTTGTAATTATTATGTCTAGTATTTATTGTAAGACCCAAGATAAGTATATTTTTTCCGCGTATGTTAAAGAATAACTACGATAGATTATGTGTAACACGCACTAACATATTTGGATATTCTAGGAAATTGGTAGTCAACATGAACTAATAAATTCATACGAAGGAATAAATCGGAAGCCTAACGCAGCATCCAAAATGTACTGAAAATCGTGTTAAGTCTTTATCCAGAGAATGCATATTAATGATCGGCTTGATGTTTACATCACGCGCCTGAACGGAATTTCAGCTATACACCTTATTATACCGCGCGCATTATGCGTTCGCTGGACGTACATCGTATCGTATCCTTTTTGGTGCGGTCGATATCCCGGATAAGCAGTAATGGAATAATCGACGTTTCGTGTAAGGGATATTCGGCTAATCGGCTTGCCGATGCACTATCTCCATAACAATATCTGCTGACACAATTTTTCAAATACACAAGCTCGCCGTATCGTGGCGAGCGTGCCGTAATGGATACAGTCGCTGTAACACGGACGAAAATGCGTCAATAATGGAATCAATCCGTTTTCGAATCCTTAAGCATTCGGACCACACCGAGATTCCGGGCGTTCTATCCGCCTGAATGCGAATATCAGCCCTATCGGCCGGAATAGTTCGGTCTATTTGCTATGCGCTCGAAGACTAATTAATATGATACTACCAGATGATTAATGGTCCGACGCATTTGCAAGACGTTTGTCGTCTCACGTATACCGTGCTTATTTTAGATATTTTATTCCCAAGATATTTCCACGGATTGTATAGAAATAGTATTGTTATTAAGTTAATATCTATATGATTTATTACCCTATTTTTATAATAAAGATAAACATATTCATTTTCTAAATGAAAATATTATTACAAAAAAAATTGCACGACATAACATATATATATATTGCTATCAAAATTATTCCCATTATCGTACGACGCGGTTATAAAATTATAACTAAAATAGAAGAATCCGCTGATATAGACGAGTTTCTTATTTTTTGTAGCCTTCATATCATTCTTAGAGGTAACTCTTACCACCTCGTTATCTTTGTGCGAGAACGTGATGATGCTATGATACTCTAAGAGGTACCAAGCAACAGCCTTGAAAAAACGCCGACGAGGCAAATCGTGCTTCTTTCGCCCATTCGCCTTTTCGTTATAGTTCCACTCCACGAATATCAGCTGTTAAACAATTTTATTTTTGCGAAATTCGTTAATCTCTTTTATATTTTACTTGTGAATGCAATTAAATGCTTACAAAATCTTTTTTTTTTTTTATAAGCTACTAATATCTAAACCTATTTTCTTTCACCTATGTGTAGGGTCGCGGTCAGAGTAGTTGCAACACTTCTTTTTAAAAATAAGTTTAGGAAAATAAGTTATAGTTATAAGTTATAGTTATGGTTTTTTAAGAATAAATTTAGTTTTTTAAGTGTTGCAACTATTCTGACCGCGACTGTACACCGTCAGCTGCAAGAAACTTTTTGTTTTCTTCTTTTATCAAATGCACTATTCTAAATGGACATTGACATGTCCATTATTACTCACTAATCTAACAGCATTTAATAATGTATATTTCTAATTTTAAATATTTAATTTTTTCATCTCTTTTCTCTCTCTCTCTCACTCTTTCTCTGTCTCTCTCTTTCTCTACCAAAAGCATCGAAAAAATCGAGGCAGCGTTAATTCGGAGCATCGTATCGTCGTGTAAAATCGAGTTGTGGAAGAAAATCGGAAGAATATCGACTTGGTAGCAGTCTTTTGTAACGATTTATGGATTTCCTCCCGTCATCGTCGCGACGCGACGTGTCGGCACTGCCTTTCCTTTCCGCGAATAGCCGCACCGCGATGTAGCATGGCACCACGTGACGCGATTCCTGTGTCCGTTTTCTCGCTTTTTCAACGTATATACACACGCGCAATCGCCAATGCGAACATAAATTATTGCGGACGATGCGATGGTTGGAAAACCGTTCCGAGACGCAGACAAAAAAAAGCTCGCACGATGCATTAGAAATTATAAGTGCCGCATCCCGCGCCTTGCCGTTCGCCGATCGGTTCTCCGCTGACTCCCACTGATCTTTTTTCTCATAATACTTCTTTCTTTCCCGGCCCCTTTTTCCTCCTCTTCCTCCGTCAATTCCACGTGAACCGGCCGCAATCGTACTTGTCACCGCTCCCCGCTCCACCCACGCCGCCGCCATGCTCAGCTTTCTACGGCCCTCGGACCGGTCCCATTTTTTTGCCGCGACAACCTCCTTTACCCTCCCCCCTCCCCGCTTCTCTCTCTGAGGGAGTCCTCCGCTGTCCTTTTCCTGATCTATATATGTTCGTGTTCGCCGTCCGCTCTCATCTCCGCTCGTTCGCCGCTCCTCTCTACCTCTTTCTATCTCTCTTAATCTTTTACGTAGCGGAACGACTTGTCTATCTCACAGAAAAATATTGATCGTTCACCGAGATACTGCTCGGACTGAAATGAGTTGTCGTCGTTGCCGCGAATTGGCACCGTCATTCGATCGTTATACTTGGTAATAATAACTATCGTTACAACCTACTCGCTCTCGCCGAACGTTATTAAGACCGGAAATAATTTCATTGGGTTGCGTTTGTCCAGAACTATCTCTGCAGTTTACATTTTTTTTCAAAATGATGGCGGACGCGCGAGGTCTATCTTGCACGGGATTCAATTTAATACAATAATGCCATAAGAAACACAACCCTTTTATAATTCGTTGAGAAAAATTAGTGAAAAGATAAAGCTACTCACGATATTACGTTCAATACTCAATGTTGAGGTAATAATCGATCGATTAAGGATCAATATCCTTGTGCGCGAGCAACGGAAACGCATAATCGTCAGTGATGATGGGTGCGAAGCATCCGCCGAGTGGCTAGATTGCTTTGATTCATGAGTGCATTCGCAGCACAGCGCTAATTGAAACATATACAGGCGTCGAACCGTTACAATTATCGACGCTTCCAGCGGTAACGTTTAATTTCTAGTAATGAACGCCAAGCCGCGGTGCAAATCCGCAGATTCACGCGGATCATCGCGCGAGCGCGAAGATTAACGAGCGCGATGTGCTCGTAAATTACGACCGCGAGCGGTGCGACGAACTTTGCCGAAGATGCCAACCATTGCCAAGCATGCAGTCGCTTAATATGCACGTTTAGAGAAAAAAGGCTAAGTCAAGCATTTTTAAGAGCGGCAGATTGAAATACATCGAAATTATATATCACTCGTTATGCTTAAACATCATAATGTACTTTATAAATTTTTAAGTTTTTCATATTATTTAACTGATACATATTATTTAATTTCCCATGATTTAACAATATTAATTATTTTATTGAGTAATAGCTTGATAAATATAATTTACCATTTTTCTATATGTATATATTTTAAATTTTATGTATATGTGTGTCCTGCGTTTGACGCTTTTACTAAACCGATAATACCGCTTATTTGTGTTTTCTAATTTCTTTCGACACATAGCAATATATTATATCGTATTAGTCGTGGCTATACTCCCGATAACTCGCAATCCTTAATTATAATCTTTATAACTTTTTCAACCTAGATATCACTCGTGTCATTAAAGGCGTTATCTTACATTATTGTGGACACTTTCATAAAACAAAAACCAAACAGATTGCGAATTAAGGAACATGTGAGCCGTTCATGATTATTATACAGTAAATACGGGCCGTCGGAATCGAACGCCGATCGAGACCGCGCGTTTGTCCGGTAACATGGCATTAGAGATCGCGACAAAAACCAGTTTACGAGAGAAGCTGGAGACCGGAAACCAACAATAGACAAGTTCGAGCGTGAAAGAGGATACGGGAGAAAAATGTGGCGCGTTTGCGCGAGCTAGCGAAAAAGAAACACGCGCGAGTGCAGAGGGAAGCGCACCAACGCGTGTGCGCAAGTTTTCTTGCAACGACGACCTCGAGACATCCGGTCTTTCGCACGCATGCTGAGCACTTCTCCATTTATTAGGTCCTTCAGGTCCTTGCAGTGCAGCGTCGCACGGAGAAACTCCACGGAATGTCGAAGACTTTGAACCGTTTGATAACCAAACGTCGATCAATAATGACATCTGTATTGTACAGCTTGATCCGTGCCTTGAAGCGGCGACTTTATTAAATTTATTGTAAATTTAGCGATGTGTTTAATCGTCGTGTAATCAACTTTATTTTTAATCTCTAATTTGAAACTTTTACTTTCCTATTTTATCGAGATTTTTTCTTTAAAAAAAAAGATTAGTTTAAGTACTAAAGAAAAAAAATATATAGGCTTGTTCTTTTTAGCTAAACTTCTTGCACGATTCATCTTTTCTCTTTTTCTCTCCAACGTGAAAAGAAAAAGAGGAAATATGAATCGTGCAAGAAGTTTAGCTAAAAAGAACACTCGATGAGTCTCCTTCGATATATTTAAAGTGAACATCAAGTTAACATATAATTAAAGATATATATATATATATATATCCTTAATTACGTTAACTTACGCTTATCATTAAATAAATTGTTTGCTCACAGATAGTAAATTATGTCATTTCATGTGTCATCAGGTGACATGGCAATTCTGCACAGCGACACGACATCGAGGAAGATCGCGAGTCGCGATATCGTAATCGATTAATAGCCATCGCAAGGCCAAATTTACCGCGCCCCAGCACCGCATCCGTTAAATAAACGATCCTATCGGCAGGTGCTGCGTGAGACGCGAGGAGAAATACCGCGCCGCCGCGTGACGTACCCAAAAAAAGAAAGACGAAAGAAAACCCACCTCCACCAACGCGATATGACGATGCAGGAACGCCGGAACGTTTTACGCGTAGGCGGTCGCGATAGTATCGTATCGGTGGTACTTACGCCCAGATATATCTCTGTACACATGTGTATACGTACGTAGGTACAAGCTCTATCTCTATTACCCGGCTAATTTCGCACGGCACGGCACGGCACGGCGCAGCACGTCACGCCACGCGAACGCGATCGGCCTCGGATATGAAGTCTCCGGGCTACGGGACGAGCCGCGCTTACAAAATGTTCGCGCCGAGAAAACGAGGTAGCCGTGAAGCGAGAAACGAGTTCCCGGCGTGAAAAATATTAATTGTAAAGGAGAGCTAAGTGTTCGATAACTTTGGATACCGTGCGCGACGAATGCGACCACGAGCGTGGCAGCCAACTTATGCCCATGTCTTCTTATGAGCCTGTTATCTATCGGATGAAATCATTTCGAGCAATTTCCCCGCAAGAGTTTTCTTACAATCTCATTTCCTATCCCAGATTGACTATATATTTCGACTATATCTTTATCAAAGCCGTTCTAATCTTATTGCCCCAGTCGTTTTAAACAGGTCCATCGAACGTACAGCCGAACTATCTTCTAAATTCCACAACGGTATGTTTTACTGTTAATGCACATATACTCTTTATCCTTTACACATTCTTCTTTTCTTTATTGAATCTAATAAATTTTTTTTTTAATACTTTATAATAATATTACGATATTTTGCATTTTTTACATAATATTACATTTTTCAAACTTCTATAACTATTTTAAAACAATATAACCATAAATTTTTTCATACGAGCTTTGGTTAGCAGTATAATTTTAAAAAGAATTTAGTGAAAGCATTTCTTTTCATTTTGATTCATACCTTTCCTTTGTTATTTCTATTTTTATCACACATTTAATCTTATTAATTTATACGCTACATATTTGTACAAAAAATAAATTAGTTTACGTTTTTAAATATTTGTATAATGGTGTCTTTCTCTCCACTTCCTCTCTATATAGCTTCTCGTAATCGGCGGCATTACGGAACATCGAGTTCGATACAGGATCATTGAGTACTTGTAAAAGTGGTGAGGTATAACGAATCGCAACAGTGGATAATCCACCTTCGTCGTCGCGTTTTTGCGTTACTTTTGTTGCGTTTACGCTTACCGTCGTTTAAAGTCAGGAAGGCGAATGCGAGAGACTCGGAAAGTACTCGAGAGGAAAGTCCCGAAGATCGCGCAAGGCTCGCGGCGCGATAATGCGCTTATTCATAGCGAATAATCCGCTTAATATGCCGCGACACTCAGTTATTAACACGCGCGCGCCGGTCAATTAGCACGGTTTTTCAACCCACGCCTGAGATTAAAATGCTCGGGATTAGTACCGGTAATTATACTGTATCGGGCATTAATTATTCCTCATCTTCGCGCGATCTGTGCGTTATAATTCTTCGGGAATAGAGAGACGCAATTAAGCGGGCGGATGCTGCAGTCTAAGATGCAAAATTGCGTTGCGTCTGGTTGAAACTGGTTGAAGATCTTATAACGATTCGTTCAGTTTAATGTGAAAATTATTATTATTTTATTTGAGATTATGTTTTATTAAAATATCCACTCTTACGTTGTCAAGATGATAATAGTTTGTTGCATAAATTTATAATAGAAATATCTCATCATAGGAGTAACAAAAATCTATATTATAACGTTTTCTGACGAGAACAGATGTGAAAAAAATTGTTCTAAATCGTCATGCAGCAAAGATAAATAATTGACACTTGCTCGATAACTAAGATATTAATGTATATCATATTATATATATAGTAATATCGATATATTTCTCGTCTAGAAATTATATCTCATGATAACGAAGCAAGTAACATTTGACACGATTGCTATTAAACGCGATATCGTATTTCGTTGGCGCGATTATGGCTGATTAAATCGTATCAAAGTATCTTGGCGTCGTCGCGGCGGAATTAATGTTAAAGCATAATCGTTATTTCTCGTAATGACTTTTTACCGAATCGCAGCCGGGGCCATGCAGAGAAAACGGCTCTCAACTTCGTTTGCTTCTTGCGAGGGGAAAGCCAGCGGGACGTCTCGAAGAGCGCACACATCACGCGCGTACAGATATATATATATACTCTTTTGTATCGTTTCGCGATTCGCGCGATCGTCGACCAACGCGCGTAGACATTTATCTGGCGTAATGGGCGCGATCGGACGCGATCGAGCCGACCGAGAATTACAGCGGCACGGGCAGAGCTATCAGCCGACGTGGCGGTGCGGCGTCGATCCCGAACGCGAGCGAAATCGTTAGCCAACGGGATCGTAATTATCCCTCACAGTCATTAGTCGGAAATATATCAACCGGGTGACACGCGAAAACGCGCACTGACGTGCATCTACCGACCAATGGACGAATGGAGAAGGGCACGGAAGATACTGATCTCGGAATATCGTATGCACCTTTCCTCGTATGCACCGTGTGGTGCTGCCGCAGGTGACTGCCGATCCGTCGTGGCCGTTCGGGCAATCGGCACTCTTCAACGTGGAGATACTTATTTGCTGGCGTGGGCTTTAATTACCCTCCTTGCAGTTGGCTATCATTGCGAACAAGAATATTATTCAATAGATATATATATATATATTGTATATACATGCCCGCATTAACCAGCACCATCACGCTGCCTTGTAAATGTCTTAATAGTAATGATGTTACATGAAAAACAATAAGAAGTATGTAAAGTGAATTATGATTCCGTAATTCGCAGATGTATTTCCTTAAATAATATATTAGTTCTGCTTCTCTCCCCTTTAAAAACACTATTCAAACTTTAAAGCAAAATGAGCAAAATCTATTTGAAATAAAATAATAAAAAAAATTCCGTAACTTACTCTGGTTTAATTCACAAACTACTAATATCTGAACATTTTTCATTAATTTGGTTAAATATCTAGATAAACTCTTATTTACCTTCTATGTGTAAAATACTAAAATATATTCTCGTTAGATCCTATTATATAAATAGCAAATGTGTCACGACATATCGTCATATCTAAACAAAGAATCTTAAGAAAATCAAAATATCCGCACAAAAGGAAATTTTATATTTTATTACGTGCGTTTAATTGATCTATCAGTCTATCACACGATACATAAAAAAAATAAATTTTCGTGGACCTTACGTTGATTTACAGTTACACAGAGCGTGGGCGTAAGGATCGTTTATCGATCGTTACTGTCGCACGACTGAGCATAGATCGGCAACTTCATCCTTTAAGATTCGATTACGTCTTTAAAGTCATCTCGAATACCATCCATCGCGTCTCGCGAGACCACACAAGGTGACCGACCAAATCGGGTGGGCTTAATTAATCAGTGTTAATTCTTTTCGATTCCTCACCGGGGAGTTTCGCCAATCGTCACCCGATTGAAGATATTCTTCGAAAATGTCACGGTTAAGGAGAAGAGAAGATACGAAACGCGACGAGAGATCTTGGCCACGAGATCTTCACGAGAGATGAAGAAAGATAGAGAAAAGAGAGAAGACGCAAGACACGAAAGAGAAGAGGCCCCGCAGGCCGACGAAGAAGGAGAGGAGGGCAAGGGAGAACCGTAAATTTCCGTTATGGGACTCCTCGTAAAGCCGGCTCCGGTCGGCGCGATAAAAAGGCCAGTCCACAGGTTGCTGCTCCCGAGGATGACTCCTTCCTCTTGCCTTCCTCCTGCCCCACGCCCCCTCTCTCTTTACGCCTTCCTTTTGGGCAAGAACGACCGGGAAAACTGTGTGAGGAGAGACGGCGGCTGTCGTCTCCTACAAAGGTGTCCCTTAAAATTCGCGAGACACTACGATCGGCAACGCTAAAGAGAAAGAGGGTACTCGGCTCGAAGGGCTCCCCCCCCCTCCCCCCCCCTTTCCGCTCGTTAAGGCGGCGGTGGCGACTTTGCTCATCGGCTCCTCGCATCGTAATTGCTGACGCTCGCCCACGCGAAATCTTGCCAGGCGTAAATACGGCTTAATGTCCTACTCCTCCTCTTTCGTCTCTGCTTCTTTTTTCTTTTCTCATGCAACGTTCTTCCATTACTTGGATGCAATTGACAATCGAGTGCCTTCTTATTTTTCAATTTCAGCACGATACTGTTTTACAGAACGAAGACTGATTTTGAGACAAATTATAAAATAACTCCTAACGAATCGTTATGGTTGAGACATAAGACTTGAATTAATCATTCTTGCATTCTTGTTTCTTGTACTAATAATTAGCTATCAATTTGATTTATATTAAGAATTAAACGGATTAAAAACTGCAAATATTCTCTATCCCTCTTTTACGGAAATCATATCGTCGTATATCACAATAAGTGTTTTATGATATAATAAACATAATACTGTAATTATTGAGCAAAATATCTGTAATATATATTAATGTTTTTAAAAAAGTACTTTAAACGACTTTTAATTTTAGAACCATACGGTTGCGGATAAATCTGGAGCTACATGCTCGCTTTATTCATTATGAAACGGTATAAACCGGGTCGCCAGCCGAGATCAAATATTATTTTACCTTATCCGGAAATACCTTCGTGTGAATTTCATACGTAAACGGGCGTAATTTGGGCTACAGTCTGTGTGCACGGCGTCCACATTCAATAATATATCCGGCGTGTTCAATTTGATTAACGTGGATTGACATCCGCGAAGGGTGAGTGCACCTGAAGCCCAAAGTCTAGAAATTTCGGCTAATAAATAACTGAAACGTTAGGAGAGGTCAGATGCGATATAGATTTGCTTCATGTCATTCCACTGTCTATTTGAAAATCCGAGCTCATCACCCGGATGCAATATGTCAATTATATACGGGATTTAGGTCAGCATTAAAAGTGGCGCAAATCCTCCGCGTAGTTTAAAAGCGAAATAATATCGGAATTCGTTTATATATGTGCCAAATAATTCATTAAAACTTAATCATTTTTTAATGGAAAGTATTATCGATTCATTCTTTAGAGACTGCCCTTTTTATAAATATATTCACAATATTTCACTGAATTGTAATTAATTCTTTAATTCTTTAGTTTTAGCCTTCCTCTCTTTTTCTGTGGCTTATTAACTTTTGTTAAATTTACGATAAGACATTATTTTTCAATACGTGGCGCATGGGTGGGGGGGGGGGGGGATCCGTAAAAATGATTTACACGGCCAGATCCGGTTTCTATCATTTCTAATTATCTGCACCATAACTTACAAGCGTTATTGACGTACATTTATATTACAAGAGGCTCATTGACGTCGGGCCGTATGTACAGGACAAGAAGATGCGTTCGTAAATAGTACATCCCGACGATCAATAAACTGCAATTCTATCCGCCGTGGAAGAGTCATTCCGACGCAGTACGACGAGTAATAAAACAATCGTTTCGTTTTCCCGATTCGTAGTGGCAACTCGAGGTGGATTGCCGGCGAGATATAAATAATGTAGAGCCATCGGTCGTTAGCTCTAAAAGAGCTGCCTGCTTCTCCGCGGCATTTCTTCCTCCGCTGTTGCTCTTTATCCAGAGACAGATTGTCGAGGATCGCAATGACGAAATCGATAAATGGTAGCCCGTTTCAAATTATTATGACCGTTTTTGTCAATTCGCGAAAATATGATTGCTTCTACATAATCCTCTTATTGTTAGATAAAAAAATTGCAGCATCTCATCTCAGAATTCAATTTACGCTAAGCTCAATATGGTTTGTTAACATGTATATCACTTTAGCACCCTCATGCTATTATCTGCTATGAGTGTGTCAAACTCCACGACATTTATTGAGCACCGGCAGAATGCCCTCGGTTTGCACGCATGGTCGGTTGCTGATTTTGTCCAAACACGGACAGCATGTTCGTATCGAGAGAAACGCGAACGCCTGAAATGGCTGGGACTTGGTCAATCTGTAAAACATCGGCTCTATCAATGACCCTAAATGCTTTCGCGTTCGATCACTTCGATCATGCCTGCTTTTTGTAAATGATTTCTCCTAAGTCGTCAACGAAGGAAGAGAAAGAAAAAACTGCGACGGATTTACTACCCACGTAGCGAACACGCGAGAAAAGACTCACGCATGTGATAGTCATTCATGAGAAGTTTGATCCGATCGTTCGATTATAAAGCTGAATTTATAAATCTGTTTCCGTCATAAAAGTGTAAGTGCTGGAGTGACTGGAATAAGGGGCAATTATAACATTCGCAGTAATTGAAACCCTTACTATGCATGTGAAGAATAATCATTAAGTGAATTACTATATCAAATATTATATCTGTCTTACAAGATTACAAAAGTTCAATGCCAATTTGTCATAAATAATTAAAAATCTTATTAAAGTTTTATCTTACTCGAGACTTCTATTAGATTATTTTGAAAGTTATATCTAAATAATGGACATAAAAGTATAAAACGTGATATGACGAGGTATGTGTCATTTTTGCAATAAAATATATACTTTTATAACAAAGCGAGTGCTGCTTTCGACGCGAGTGGAACAATCGCAGTGACAATTGTAACAGAGCGCGCAATAATGCCCGAGAGCAGTGCTCTATAACATCGCCACGGATCTTCTCACGGATGAAAAGAGCTCGCGCGTCTCGGTTGACCATTAACTTCGAAATCTTCGATTTACGGTCGGTTTCTCACGCGTTTCAACTTTATGCGTGCGAACAATGACCGCCCACGCCGGAGTATTATATTTATTCGTCGATTTACCTGGTGAATGCGTGTACGCACCCTTCCTGCGCGCGTATATGTATGTACAACGTCGCAAGTCCCCGCGCGTTCACGGCGTGGCGTGTATATATCTCCCTCACTTCCTTTCCGCAGCCATAAACTTTCGGAGTATCTTCTCCCTACACACCGCGAAAGAACGAAGAGAAACAGCCGCGGCGTATACGTTCGTTAGCCACACTGCGACTTCACGCATTCTTCCCCAAAAATGAAAACGCGATCCTCTGTTCGTTAATCCAAGAAATATTTTTAAGCTCACATTAGGTGCGATTATCCACCATCGATTCGGTGCAAGATTGGACATCCTATTTCCACATCTTAGTTTTACATTTAATTAATTTAATTTAATTTTTATTAATTAAATTGTGCGCCTTAGATATGCATACAAATATAATTATAATTGTATTTGTATATTCTAGATAATTTAAAATCTAATTCGTATCTCCAATTAAACATATGTAATTTTTTTATTCATGATATTATTTCTAAAATTAACAATATAATTTTCTCGCATATTATAGATCGTAAAAATTGAGCCTTATCTCTAAATTCTCTCTTTCATGATTCAGAATGATTCAGATTCGAAAGGATCTGAATTATTAAATTAACGAGCACAATTAGTATTGCATATTAAAAGTGATTTTAGTCTGTTTGCTAATTAACAGATTAATTTTTATTATCATTGACATTAAATCGCGTTAACTCTCATACCGATATTTAATATAATTCAGTATTTAATTAAACGAATATATTTTGCAAGCGCTTTGAAATTTAATCGAGGAGACAATTCTGATTCGAGACGAATGGTATTGACCAGGTCGACGAATTTATTTATATCCGCTGTACGAGAAACTATAATCGTCGTATTAATACTCGATCGAAGCATACGAAAACTATTCAGCCTCCACACTACGAGAAAAACAAAATTAACGCGAACGGAAAGCACCGTTCTGATCTTTTTCAATATGAACAGCGAGGGAATGAATGTTTTTGCAGAACGTATGTAAGGTCACCGGCAGGAATGCCTGGACATTTGACATCTGACAAATGTTCTATATCAAATGTCCAGGCATTCCTGCCGTTGCGTGTACAATGAAATCTAAAATGGACGAAGTTTTGAGAAGAAAAAAGGCAGGGGAACAATGAAAAATCGATTAGACGCCTATTTAGTAGACTTCGAGATAGCAATGTACCGCGAAGCAAATGTCGAGCGATTAAAGTTAATTTCGTCGGATCAAAGAGATCGGGCTGTCGATATCGAATTTTTTGTCGGACCGAGGGAAACTCGTTCTCCACTTGCGAAGTCCTCTCTTCTCCTCGAGGAAGGCGGACGGCTTGACGTCACCTTTCTTTCCCCCGTTCCGCCCGCGGAATCCACGACCGCAGATTCGTTTCGAATTTTTTGTAGGTGCATGCGGGCACACCTACGTCAAATCGTAAATACATTTATTCATGTTAGGCAGTGGCCAAGTATTGTATTCCGTTCGAACGACCCGGTAGACAATGAAACGGGGGCGTTTTCGTCGGGTCTCTTGTCGGGCGCGTCTCTCGAGAAAGAGAAGGGAGAGAATTGTGGATACTGGTAGCGAGATAGCGATGAAACTGTTCCGAAATTTATTTTGTTGTCAAAGACGTCAATTATACGTCGGTATATCTTACGTTCTCTAACGATGCATATGTACAAAGAAAATCATCGGAAATCACAATATCGATTATTCTATGATGCATTTGAAAAGTTTCTATACGATTCTATATTAATTCTATATGAATTCAAATAAATTAACCCGACCAGCGGCATAATTTTAGTTTTAATGTCGTTTGTATAAAAGTGGATATAATTAGATTCTTCATCGTAATATCGTATATTCGATTATCACGATCACTATTTATGATTTAATTATTATCTACACTAATTATTTGTTAGTGCTGTTAACATAGCATAGTGCTGCTTTTTATGATAAAGAGTTATGTTATTTATATTATAGATATATATTTTATTATACGCGCGCGTTAAAAATAAAACAGCTTCTTATTATTATTTAATCATTATATAACACAGTAATTTCACATTTAAAAGACTATATTCAATATAAAGAAAAAATAAAAATCTAAATGACAAAAATATGCTCGAGAATATCGTGTTTCGTATTCAAACGCGAATATCCACGGGTGGGATGTACCGAAGGCTGACAAAAAAAAAAAAGATTGAAATCGGCGGTCCCTTGATAGAAGGATATCCACTATTTTCTCGCAATTGGCAACAAGGACGATCGATGCGCAGGACGTTTAATTGGCAATTATTTGTTGAGGCAACGAGACCGACACCATAAAGCATTGTAAATCGACGAAGGATAAATCCTCTCTTCGCCGAGAGGACGATCACCGGCGATCCTCCCTTCTCTGTTTACGACGAGAAATACATCCGGCTACGTGAACGCAATCGCGAGACAGTCCTCTCCCGCCCTTCCCTTTCATTCTTGTGATTTCCTCTTTTATGTGGCGCACTCGCTGCACACGCAGATGCGAGCGATATACGTATAGAGAGGTATAAAGAACGAGGTTTCGTGCATTCGGGACCCGATCAACCGAGGAAAACTCACGAGAAAGCAGGTATCGCGCAATATAACCAATCAATCCTCAATGCATGTAAAAATTTTAGTGAGAGTTAATGATTTATGAACTAATTTATAATCTAATATCCAAACCATTATGGAGAGAAGGAGAGAGAGAATCATAATATAGTCAATAATTTCATTTTAATTTAATTCTTTTCCCACCCTTAAAAATAAGAACTTTATTGCGGCTATTTCAGTATGCGTTATACGATTGCATTGCAGTAATACCTATTAAAAAACGTCCTCTTTTATTTTCGCTATTTATTTCAGAAGATATAACCGCTTGAAGGTATGCAACGGTGAACGTGTGAAAATAATTTATAAGAAAATATATTTTTTTATGCGAATAATTTGTGGCTTGCGTTCCACGAGATGGAATTTCTCCTATACGGACGTATACAATTTCTCGATATATAAGTCCGAAAATCGTTGAGAGAACTATGTGGCTGCAACGTCGCAAAAGTAACGGAAGGAGAAAGAGAGAGAGAGAGAAGCATCGATCGGCTCGTTAACCGCCTGCACCTGCATAGAGGTGCACATATCGTTTGCGCGCGGCCGTGGCGTACGTGTGGGCCGATCTCGACGGCGACCTCGGGGGCTGTTCGTAGCGCTGTGTGTGGAACCCCCCGGGACCGCAGGGAGCCGCTTATTACCGATGCGGAATCAATTTCAATTTCGCGCGGGTTCACCACCTGCGATGCCGGCCGGTCGCGAAGGCCGCGCGCCTCGCCCTGAGATTACCTGGCAAAACGAACAAGCCTCGCAGCGCTACCTCAGCTACCTCGCACACGTGCTTTTCCTGCGCGTTCATTCAATCCGAGCAACGTATACAGCACGCACAAGCACGGTTACGCTCGTACTTATAATCGTTGCATATCTCTCATCTCATTACCGAAAATAAAAGGTAATTAGACTCACCGGTACGATGCGGACATCGCGATGTGCAGCAGCGGGGTTGCATCTGCAAAATAAAGATATACATATCCGGAATTATAATGTCGTCCAAAATAATTAACATCAATAACAAAAAGTAATTAATACGTGCTTTTTTTTTTATTCGACTGTGAAATAGTTATTTAGTAAAACGATTACGTATTGCCCGAAAGAATTATTTTCTTGAATATAAATTTTTATAAGATTCTATAAGTAAAGATCTTTTTCTGTAATTCTTATGCAAATAATTGAAACAATCCAAACAAATAAAGACTCGAATAAAGATGATTAATTCCGTAAATGTAAAATATAAAACTCGATTATGTGCCATTCGTAATTCGCAATTATAGCGATTTGCAGTTAAATTCATCGTTCGCCATTACCGAATCTTCCATGCTATATTCGCAATTCGTGGTTCATTCGTTTATATAGTGCAACTCTATACGCGAATCAACGCTAATTGACTGATTCTTTGTGAATTAACATGTTCACAATCTTTGATTTCGTCGAGGAACTGCTTTGCTGGAGAATCGGCACAAATTTAACGAATCCATGGTATTCGCGAATCTCACGCAAATGGCAAATCACGAATCGCACATATGTACCTAATCTGTCAATAGCGTAATAAATATATAAATGTCAAGTGAGACTCACCTAACGGTTGCTCCGCCGCGCCGCGTCGCATGACGCCTCCCTGCAGGCCTCCTCTCCTCCACCCTCAGATTTCTTCGTTCGGCACAACACTCGCTCGCGGAAACACTCAAATTAGCACGCACATTAAATCGATAAGCACGACGCTCTCATCTGCAAAAAGATACATATCCGAATTATAAGGTCGTTCAAAATAATTAAAATCAATTACAAAAAGTAATTAATACGTGCTTTTTTATTCGACTGTTAAATAAATATTTAGTAAAACGATTACGTATTGCCCGAAATAATTATATTTTCTTATATATAAATTTTCATAAAATTCTGTAAGTAAAGGTCTTTTTTCTGTATTTCTTATACAAATCATTTTTAAACAATCCAAACAAATAAAGATGATTAATTCGGTAAATGTAACATATAAAACTTAAAAA
Source organism: Leptothorax acervorum (assembly GCA_035220615.1). Lineage (NCBI taxonomy): Eukaryota > Metazoa > Arthropoda > Insecta > Hymenoptera > Formicidae > Leptothorax > Leptothorax acervorum. The sequence goes on from JASTWQ010000086.1 coordinate 3,387,459, forward strand.
CTCGATTATATGTGCCATTCGTAATTCGCAATTCATGTTTTGCAGTTAAATTCATCGTTCTCCATTACCGAATCTTTCATGCTATTCGCAATTCGTGGTTCATTCGTTTGTATGGTGCAACTCTATACGCGAATCAACGCTAATTAACTGATTCTTTGATATTCACAATTTTTTATTTTATCGAAAAATCGCTTTGCTGGAGAATTGGCACATAACGAATCCGTGCTATTCGCGAATCTCATGTAAATGGCAAATCGCGAATCACACATGATCTGAGACATGCTGACAATATATAATATAATATAATAGCGTAATAAATACATAATATATTAAATGACAAATGAGACCCACCTCACGGTTGCTCCACCTGCACCGCGCCGCTCGTCGCCCCCCCGATGCCACCCAGGCCTCCTCCACCCCTCAGATTCCTTCGTTGCACTGGCACACATTCGCGCTCGCGGAAACACTCAAATTAGCACGTATGAATCGATAGGATACCTACTATTAATGCTCGCGCGTCACTTTAAACGGCACTCCCGGCGTTAAACACGCACGACACGTATCTCGCTTCCCTTTGCGGCGAACAACCCGAAAAGAGCGATAATTTACGAAACGACGACCCGCTCGATACCCGCGACGTGTCGCAAACGCAAACGGACGATCTAAAATGGCGGAGAAACTTCTCGTTCTCGTAAATCGCGCGATCTTCGCGCTGCAACTTCACGCGTCAGGAACGATTACCGCCGCGACGACGCGACGCTACACCTGTTGCTCGTGGCATACACTTTCTTGTACTTTCTATACATTGAAGATTAAATAATATACGCTCGCGTTTTCCGCGTAATTGCCATCTCGTCTTGTAACGCGGATAAATATGCATGTTAAGATCGAAAATGAACGTTCGCGGAATACGAGATTCAGAAATATGATAGTCACTTTGCCGCGTGTCCGTATACTTACAATAGATTTCGATCGAGCAAGTATCACGAAACGCACGTACGAACGCACGATTTACGACCATCGAATCCACCTTAATGGTTGTCAGACACTGATACGAGAGCAATAACGAATCGGCTTAATCAAATACGTCGCGACGTTACCCGACTTGTAGCTAAACCGTTACGTCCTCGTCATGTTCCGCGACAATTAGTTTTCGACAACGAAAGCGGAAAGACTCGAATGCACTCGAAGGTAACGCCAGCATTGCCGGCAACCTCATAACATAACGAAACGCAATACGACGCTAGTAAAGTTGATGATTAACAAAATTGCGATTGGCTATATCCGAAATCGAAATTCAATATTATCCATGTATCTTGCACGTAAAAATCCCGCGAAACACACGTATTGTTTATGGATGCTCGGTATATTACAACTTTCTTAAGTTGTTAATTTCACTTGCCATAAATCGACGAAGATTTAAAAGCGTGATGCGTGAGATTTAGCCGGAGAGAAACGTTATTATAGAAATACATTATAATATATGTATATGCGAACTCATTATGAAAAAAAATATCGTGACACAACAGTTTATAGCTCCCATCTCTTGTTGCTTTCTTAACTCCGAATGAGTGAATTAAGGAATGAGAGCGAAATACATGTCTCTCGGTGAAAAACCTCAATGTGCTTATGACTGTTAATCGAGTTAATTACGCGAATCGATACTCTCGTTAAATATTCGTAGTGCAGAACGATCGTGTTTGGCGTAAAATACGATACGAGATTTATTCTTATAAACTGCCATTCCCCCCTGTCGAACGTTTCGATTTTTAAAATGACAACGAAATATTTTCGATAAAGAGCTGCCGTCTCGATGTGAGATTACGAGTACTGTTAATCGCGGGAGTTAATCACACGGATCGACAGATCGATACTTGATAAGTATTCGTGAGAAACAATTGCATTCCTACCATTCGCCGATATCATATCACGAAGATTAAATGCGACGACACGCGGAACAGCTCCGGGCTATTAACCGCCTGCTCGAGTCTCGGAGTACGAACGATCGGAAGGTCGGAACAGCAATCAAGCAATGCTCGCAGCTCGCAGGTTAGCAGGTATTCCACGATTTCCAGGAAAGTCGTGACGCGGCCGGCGGCAACTGCGTAGTGGGGCTAGAGTGGGGGTACCGCGCCGCGTCGCGCCACGCACCGAACACACCATGCCTACGTGACCTACGTCAGCCTACCCCCACTCTATCCCCGCTAGTGCCCGCTAGTGCCCGCTGGCCGCTAGTGCCGCTACTCATGTTGCCGAGATCGTGCGATCCGTACCGCGACGGCGGACGCCGTGGACGGTTAGATCACAGGATTCACAGGTCATATGTGACGACGCGTGGCACGGGCCGTACGAATTCGATAATCGTAAATTGGCTATTGAATCACGTATGTACTTCGCGGATATTTACGCGATCGAAATCTGTAGCCCGAACAATCGATAAAACGACGATCTTACCTATATTAGATACCGCGTTTTGATGATATTCATTAAATATCGTGGACAATTTATGTTACGATCGCGAGATAGCAATCGTCATAAAACAGCAAGCGATTACATGATTATTCAAAATACGGAAAATACATATGTATGTACACGATTAATAGCTCGGTAAAACAGAGGCGTAGTGTCGCCGCGTCGGTAATCGCTTTTGGAACGTGAAGTTGGCCCTCCGCGATTTACGCGAGATACCTTCGCCATCTTGTCTCACTTACGGAACGTCGCGGGACGCAGGTAGTGAATCGCGGCTTCGTGATATTACCTTCGTCGCGTTATTTTTTCATCCTAAGTAAAACGCCCGTTGCTTGCGGCGGGCGTCGCGTCGGGAGTGTCGCTCGAAGTATATTGTGCGAACATCGTATTCCGGCGATTAGACATACGACGATCGCGTGATACGGATTCGGGAATCGTACGTTGGCGATGTTGAATCAAGTGCTCCGGGGAGATTTACGCGATCGAAGTCTGTCGTCCGCGAGCAATCGATAAAGCTACGATCATAATATAATATCAGATAATACAGATATTCATTCTTGCGACGCGAGACAGCAATTCGCAGTCATAAACCGTTACATCGTAATACGGAGAGTGCGCGATCAATGTATGTACGTCGCTTGGTGTAAACAGGCGTAGCATCGCCGCGACGGTAATCGGGTGATCTTTTTACGCGTGAAGTTGGCCCCTCACGATTTACGCGAAGTTCCGTCGCCATTTTAGTTTCTCGTCACTCCTTTCTCGTATGCTTGCTCGCGGATCGCGGGACTCGCGGGTAAGCGGAGCGGATATTATTTTCGGAGCCTCGTGATATTATATACTTTCTTCGCGTTATCCTTTCGTCATAAGCACGCGTTGCGTCGGGAATACCGTGTAAAATGTCGCGCGATCGTCATATTCTAATGATTAGTGCGGACGCGATCGTAATCAACCGCGGAGCGTTTTCGCGAGTGTGCATCTGTGTGAGAAGAAGCAATCTGATGAAAACCGAAAGGAGAAGGAGACCTAGGACCATGGGAGGCATCAGGCGACGGCGGAATAATCTCTCTCTCCCTCGTTGGTACGTACATAATTTATTATTTGACATATATTACACGATATTTGGAATTAATCATTTAATCTTTATTTTGATTGTTTTTTAAAGAGAAAAAAAGATTTTTATATATAAAATATTGTTAAAGTAATTGTCTCAAAGTACTTACTTGTCAAGTAAAAAATTCAATATCTATAATATTTATTATTCGATATATTAACTCTTATGTGTATGTGTGAACGCTACTATAATTTGAGTGTTTTTTTTAATTTTGCAGATCGATTATATTAACTCCGCTGCTGCGCATCGTAACGGTGAGTCAAATTAGCTCTTATCTTAATCTAAAATGGATGTGATAACGGATGTGAAAGAATAAAGATACCATCTCATAGATCTATTGCTTAAAAGGGTAAAAACTAGGAAAAACAAATTGGTTAAAGGTATTTAATATTATAATCGTCGATTTCGCGTGCAAGAATGCACACAAACAAATATACATTATAGATTTTAAATACTCAACTCGTATTCCTTTTATAATTGTATTTTATTTTGTTGTGTATATATGCATTTTTTAATCTGAAAAGGGAATATAGAAGCTATGTTAAGATTTTGAAATTACAAAGCTCCAATTCGACGATTGTAATATCTTTGTGTTATTCCTTAATATACCGAAAGATAATTGAACAGTCTAATCTTGATAGCCATAAAGTATCGAGCTAAGGCGCGTTTTAAGCGCAATCCAATATGTGCCAAGGAGAAATATGATATTTGTTTGCCGTGCGAGAAGTCACTCAAAATTTATTACCACTGGCATTTCTTTCAATTCCTCGCCGACTATATATTAGTTCTTATCGTATCTCTAGTATATTGTATATCTTTCTTTTCGATGCTATTGCATTTAATTAATTACCTCCGCGGCACGCTACGCCATTTATTATAATCTTTACGCCGCTCGATATCGGCGCGATGCCTGCGCGATGCAACATGCAACTTATTTGTCCCGAGATTACTCGTGCAAATAAAGTCTTACGGCTACCTCGCAGCTGCAAGGTGCTAAAATCGTCTAAGAGGAGCGAGTAAACCGAAAACGTGCTACCGCGGTGATTGTTATGGATAGATATTGATCTATTTTATTATTATGGATTCCAATTTATTTTGCGCGACTTTATTTATCCCGTATCGTCCCCGATCGGCGAATGTACGTGTTCCGCAATAAAGAGGTAGTTACACGCAGTGAAAATTGTTGCAGCCGTGCATCTATTTCTCGCTCAATGGCAGGACTTCCCCCCTCTAGATATTACACGTGAGATTATGCTATTCAGCTTCCAACATTCACAACAGATACATTATTACATTAAAGTCGCGTTATAACCGTTTAGCACAACTTTTTCTATATTATGCTCTCTCGTACAATGGCATCCGCGACGATATCTATTAATTCGTGACTCTTCGATTCTCACGGCTTCCTCTCGTTCCTTTATTCGTCTCGCTAACTAAAGTATGATCGCGCGAATAAACGTTTGTGCACGTGTTTACCGATACGATTTTATATTAAGCTGTAAATATGCTCGGCTATGCGGAGGCATAAGGTATGAGCGTAAGTCGCGCAGCTGTAAAAGTCGGCGAACGCGTACACGATCGTGCGATTTAAAATATCGCCGATAAAGTTCGCTGTTTCATCGGGATGCGTCGAGATCGAAATCGCGAGGTTAGAGCTATATCGGTAGATACGGCCTCACTAAAGCGATCGAATCAGCCGTTTCAGCGTCGTTTCGAACGGGGAGTTAAGAACTGCCGAAAGAGAGTAGCCTCTTATCCTTCGGAAAGCGTCAATATCCATGGCCTTTAGTGGCTTTTATCGCGATGCAAATATCTTTTCAAACGTATTCGCAATCTACAAATAAGAACGTAATGTGATTGTTTAAATATGTACAACCATCTGTTTTTCAAATATCGAATTCTAGAGCATGTGTGGATTTACTTTCTTAGGATTAATTAATTGGATTTTTGCTCGAGATATAATACTTCTGTCGTTTATATTTGTGTATTAAATTCGTAAAACCTTTGCTAAAAGATGAACTTAAATAAGACCGAATCGATAAATGGAACAACCGTCTTGGTTATTGAATCAACTTTCTAACTGCTCTATATTTGACATTCGTGTTGACACATGCAAATCCCTTCAATAAATCTATAAAATCTCTAGCGATGAATAAAACCTGATAAGACATGGCTTTAAAAGCTCGAATTCGATTACGTTTGAACTCTCCGAGTATAATTATCGCTTTCGGGAAACAAAAGATAGAATAAATCCGTGGGTTTCACTTTCGCGGCGGGAAGAAGAGAGTTGAGGCGCGCTCAGTGCATCAAAGTACGAACCGTGCAGTATCTGTACGCACTGTTGTTGTTGAAGCGGGTTCGGCTCGCTTTCGTTCCGTTCGCCGTTCGGAGGATGAGCGGCGACGGGTTGTGGTGGCCAGGGCGGTTATAGAGCCGTAGCAATCGCCGTGGAAGAGGGATACCGAGAGAGATGCCTCGCTCTCTCTCTCTCTGAGTGGAAAAGGACGAAGAGATGGCCGGTGCTCTCGCTCTCGAGAGGTTGATTGAGGTTGGTGGGTGGCCCCGCGCTCTCTCTTTCTCGACGCTACCCGGTAATGCCCTCTAATCACGGCCAGCCATTGACCATTACGGTTAAATACGATTTTGAGCGATCCCATATCCCATCCGCGGCGGACTCGGCGGAACCGGGCGCGGTGGTGTCGGTACATACACGCGCTACTTGCTCAATGTAGCGTGCGATACGGCGCATCTAACGTTATTACGTCATATTTTACCGTTAATTAGTGCATAATGTTTCATAAAGGCCCCGGTCCAATGATATAAATCATCCATGCGCGCATACAGATTTAATTGTGACACATAAATGATGCTGTGTAATATTATCTTGTGAAACTGCACGCTACGTTTTCATATACGAAACGCATGTCTGGTGGCATAAATCTGCGATAACGCAGATAAAATTTCTCAGCTATAGGAGAGAGATTGTTAAAATATCGTGAAGCTATGACACGAAGTCACGTATCAAATATTTATCTTGGATATCTTATAAGATCTCGGTTTTCTAGATTTTACAGGATCTGTTCTAACGAGAGATATTTATCATAGAGATCAATAAATGACAATTCATGCTAATGTAAATCAACGAAGTCGCCTAATTAACTGGACAATTTCTCTCGCATTGCATGATCATATAATTTAACGATGAATGCAATATCAGGATGAAAAATTTCGATCTACTTGCAGTAGGCGATCGCGCATATTGCTAATACTCAACTTCCGACGATTATTTTTCCATTTTTACGCGCTCGCGTTTCTCCGGATGTTTCTCGCTTCGGAATGTTTCGGTCGAAGAAAAACTCGGTTGCTTCCGGTATATGATCGAAGTCGTGCCTTTCCACCTTCCCTCTCGATTCTTTCTTTCGTTTCTACGACAGAGCACTTCTCCTGCAGGTACCGACTATGGAATGTAAATACGTCGTGACCAATAGGTTTTATGGTTATTGCCACTGCAACTCGATAGGCGAGGGTACAGTCTTCTCCGCTGTCGCGTACGTCTCGTTTCTTCTGCGACGAGCCGCTCGCGAAACTTCTGCGACTTTCACCGCGTAGAGGAACCACGAGGCCTCGGACGGTGGCCATCGATAGTACGCATCGGTATTTCCTAATCCAGTCGATTAAGTGCGTTTCCGGCACACATACTGTTGCCGCTTTGACAAGTACGCTATTCCTTGACCTCTTTCATATGGAATATAATGGCTATATAATTGTTATACGCCCCTCGAGTAATTTTTCATTTACTTACGTGTTGCGAGTCTCCAAGCTATGTTTATATTAAATACTAGAATGCGCGTTTTAATTATGTGTTAATTCTTAAGTAGCATTGTCAAACTTCTTTTAAAAATAAATAATTAAGTATATAATCACAGATTGAATTATGGTGAGAACCTCGAGTGTAACTCTTTTAGGATGAAATAATAGATATCTTTATTCATTTTTTTTAAATATTACTTTGTTTCTTAATTATAGCCACTTTTTGACACTAAAATTCTTGGGACTTTATTGCGAGATAAAAGTATAGATAAACGTAAGAGGCTAAATAAATAGACAGATTGTGACATTTATTTGGTGTTCTACAATCATGTTCCGGATATCGCGACACATGATGATAGCTGGCAAAATTCCGTCGCAAATCCGAGAGTCGGATCAGCCCATAAATCGTACGCGCTAATTAAGCGATGGTGAACACAATTCACACCATTCGGGACGCGCGCGCGCACACGGTACTGTTAGGTTTTATCGTTCCACGATGATTCCGATGTAGATACTTTATCGTCGCTTTAGAAAAGCGACCATCAACGATATTTACAAGGGATATGGTCGTGGGATGCAGATAGAGAGAAAATAACGCGTTTCGCGATCCAGAGAGGCCGACCATCGTCCCCCTAACTGGGCCGTAAACATCGTCGGTGAATTTATCAGGCTCAGGTAGCAGGTACCGCGCATACATGACGCACGTTTGCCGACGTTCGACCTGTTCCGCAACGCGGGATTATCACGGAAATTGCGAAACTGCTTACCGCGCGACGATCAGCGTCGCCGGTGAGGCGTACCGCGCGGCAGTGTGGCGTCTCGGCGCAAAATCGCTCCTCTCTCGGGCGAATTCTGTGGTCGCACGGCGGCGGAAACGAGCCGCGAAGATTACGGCAAAAACTGCTCCCGCAGTCTCTTTTACACGTGCTGCGGACCGCGCGAGCGGGGACGTAGAAGTGAGTCGAGCGAGCGAAGAAGGAACGAGTCATCGTTCGACTTTTCCGGAAAAATTCGCCCGCCGCACGTGTTTCCTCTTCCTGCTGTCCGTTACTGATCACTCGTGCTTTTTGCGGTCATTTCTACATTCCTTTGTGATCTTACTGAAGTCACTTATCACTTACACTATCATATTAAAGTATTTATCATTAAAGATCAAAGTAATTAAATGTTTTTCTTAAATTGATATAACTATAAATATATTGTAACGGAGTTAAGAGACTTGAGAGGGATGATCGCGGAGTGGGAGTGTATTGGAATGTCTGAGATAGAGGGGAGAGTGGCACGGCGGAACCGGTAGGTTCCAAATTCGAAAACAGACAGATTCGAAAGAGACTTGAGACGGAGCAGAGCTAATTGTCAGAGCAGAGCTATTGGAGGTGATTGGAGGGTCCTGTCCGAGCTAAGGGATCCAGGCCGCGGCTGTATTACTTCACGGATCTTGAGTTCTGGAATTGGCTGAGGGATCTGTCGCCCCGTGTTGCCGGGGACTGATTTGTCGCTGATCTGACCGATCATCATGGATCGATCTTGACGACCTGGCGGTGGACCAACGGCTGGACAGCTGACGGGCGGACCCGAACTCGCCTGCGAGGCCTGACGACGTGGCCGGCGGCTGGAGTCGCAGCGGATGCTGGAGCCGGCTCTCTATACTCTCTCTCCTCCGTGCTCTCATTCCCTCTCGCTCGTAATACCGTAAGACAAAGCGTCTATTCAATATAATCATTTTGTATATAAAAAATATCTATTAAAATTATATGTCGAATCAAACTAATGCGAAGTAGAATTCTTGCTTCTCGCCCTGTCTGCGTGGCCTCTATCCTGGCGTGCCCACTTTGAGAACGTTACAATATATATTTTTAACTGGAATAAGAATGTATAAATAAATAGTTTTTATGTATCCATATGCTCTTGTGCCAGTTACATTAAAGCGATACATATAAATTTTCTCCAAATCAACAAAATACATGAAGTTATTCCTTTTGATCAAATAAAATATGAACGTTGATAAAAAAGATAGCGGTATTATATTAAAAATGGAAATATTATCGCGAGAGGTTGCAAATAATAAAATTCAATCATAAAATTTCTCTCTATTTTTCTTTTTATAATATCTGATATATTACAAACACGCCCATGCTTCTCCGGACGTGATGGTGGGCGGAAATTCGCATTTATTACGATGGACGGAAAGTATTCTTGAAATTGTTAAATATTCGATTCATCGTAATCGTGGCGTTGCGGCGCGGAATTCGTTTTAATTATATAAATCGCTTCCTGTTCCGCGTACTTCTATGCGTGTCGTAATGTTTGCCTTTATATGATTCTTCCTCGAGTACTCTCACTATACGCGGATTACTCTTGTTCTTCTCCTTCCTTTTCTGCCTCGCACTCTCACCAAAATAAAATTTTAAGTACGGGTCTTGCGTACCGTGGCTGAAGGTACCTACCGCATGAAACGCGTCTGCCCGCCCGCTCGACGATTTTACGGTGTACGGCCCGTGGTTTGGAGCACATCTCAGGCCAGAGCACGGTTTAAGTACCAATTAAAGTACATTTAAAGAGAAAAGACTTCATTATTTGACCGGCGATTGCACGCCGTGCCCTATTTATTCGTAAACATTCGTTTGATTTATTAATCAGGCGCCATCTATTTCGTTAAAATTTTCTTCGGCATGTCTTTGTCGAGGTTTTTCGTTTTTGTTATCCGCTGTTTAATGCTTGAATAACCGAAGCAATTATCTAGCCCCTGTTTTTTTAACTTTATAATTATGAAGCTTATATTCGTATATGGATTTTTAATCGATGCTATATAGAATGAGAATAAACTCTGGTTTTCGTCATTTGATATACTTTGTTCTTGTCTTCTTTTAAATGTTTCTTTTAACATGCTAATAAAAAAATGTTTCAGTTGATGAAAATCTATTTTGTTTCTATCTTGCTTATGTATCTCTGCAGAAAGTGAGATAATCATTAAGTAGAAAAAGATATTCAAGTATGTATTAAACAATATCATTTATTTATCTTCCAGATTTAATATTAAATCTTTAAAGTTTAAGTTTTTTAATACAAGACACATAACATGATTGTACATATTTTATATCTCTTTATAAAATATTCAAAAGAAGACTCGCTCGTGTCGAAATCGAATTGATCGAATTTATCAAATCAATGCGAATACTCAAATTAAAAACTTTATGATAGATAACTATTTGTTTCCCTAGAAATGTCACTATCTTTAGCAGTTTAAGGGAAAACGGGCTAATTTTACCGACACTCTAAGCACGTGCCGTTGCGGATAGCCTCTCGAGCCGCTCCGTGATATGCAAGTTCGACCTACCAGTGCGCGCGTACATACATATGTGCGCTCCAGCATCAGTGTAACCTGCACGCATGTGCGTACGCGCGCATGTAAATCGTTGCTCTATGTGAGCGGCTACCGCCGTGCAGCACATTCAGGACTACCGCGCGATACTCTCGCAGCCGTCGTGTCGTGCAGCACGTCCTTGTAAGGCCACTTGCCCACCGGGTTCGCGCGCGTACGTTAGTATATCGCCTCGCCTTACTAGTGTAGACGAGAAACGTGGCGTGTGCGTACACGCGCCAACACGTGGTGGTGGTGGCCACCGTGCACTGACGCAATGGCGTTTGCTCGTAAATCGATTCCGAAGGAACAGACGGACGTGGAAGAGGTCGTGCGTGCGGGAGCAAGAAATTGCGCGCGAGAGAGCTCGCCTTAAGCAAAAAACCTCTCCCGCCGACTCCGACCGATTCGTAACGACCGGTATTGTCGTAATAGGTGGTGTTATCGTTGCTCGATCGTTCGCGATGGATCGACTCCTACCCGAGGACGAAGTCTGTTTAAGATTAGTGCGTGCGGAGTACGTAGTATAACAAAATGTTACGAACATTTACATTGCGCATCGACTCTTGACAGCGATGTGTATTGCGAATTTATCGACAATGTAAAATATACTTATTATAGTAATAATATGAGTTATATTATTATTTTATTATCAGAATTTAATAATCATATATTTGAAAATGGCAAATAAAATGATAGAGAAAAAGAAAGACTTTCCTGAGAGTACTTCATCAATTTTTGAAAGAGAAATGCATTAGATTCTAAAAAAAGATTTACATTAGGTTGAGAGATTTTGGATGTCTAGTATCTAGAAATAAAAGGAAAAACCGGTAGACAAGATTAATTTATAACGTCACGATACCGGAAGTTCTAGCATGGGGCTTGTTTGTCAAGTGCGTCGCTTGCAATTCTCAAGAGTCGCTGCGAGCTTAATTGCATAATTTTGTATCGCGGCACCTCGTATATTGATTACCGTGCCTGGCGCGTGGATGACCGGCGAAGACAAATCACGCTTTAAGATTCTCATCGCCGCGCGCCGCGCAATTTCCTATGCTAATTTTCTCGCGGTTGTTCCGCGAGGGACGTCTGTTCAACAGCCGTGATTTCTCTAACCGTCGTGTCGCATCCAGCTGAGAGAGAAGGAGAGAGATAGTTCAGAGATCGATCGAAAGCTCGCCGATTATAATGAGATAATTTAACGAGCTGCTCGAATCGGTCTCTCAGACACGCGTCCGTCACGCATCGAGCGGAAGTGACGAGCGGAAGCGAATTATAGGTTCGGCCCGAAATGAACACCGCGGTTGTTCCTCGCGACCGATCTTTAAAATATTCAGATATTTCGCGATAGATATTTCTTCAAATTTAATATTATTTGTGAGGATTAAAAAAAATAATTTAAGATTAAATATTAATAAGAAGATCACGTGAATTTATAATAGGCACACAGTCGATTTTTGTATTCATGTCATGAGCATTCAGATATCAAAAACGTTAAAACAGATACTTGAACAGTAATACTTAAACATTTTGATGACATCAATCAAAGTGTTTCTTTTTGCTTTGACTGAAATTGAAGAAATGTTCGAAAATGTAATTATAATATCTTTGTTTTATCGTCAACTTGAACTTTATTAGATATTCGAGATATTGGTGTCATCGATAAAGAAAGAAAGTTTATGTATGTACTTACATAACAATCTGTATATTTCCTAACTCTAAATATATCATAGAAATTCAATTTTTCGCAAGACATGGGACGATTTGAAATTAGCACAATAGCAAATATGTGTACGCGTGGGATGAAAGCCCTTCGCTCGATCCGTCGCTGTCGTGTATCGAGAGTCGATCTCTCCCGTGTTCGGCGATATCTTCGGCCGCGGGCGAAACCGAAGAGATTGTCGAAAGTGAAAGGAGGCGAAGAAATCAAGATGGATCGTGCGTTCGTTATAACGCAGGTTTTCTCGCTGCGTGCAGCACGCACCTTCCACCTTATTCCACGTGTCCCAAGGACTCTCGTGGTGAGTGCGCGGCAATCGATAGCACCGATAGCATGCGTTTCGTTCGCCTCGGAGATGACGAAGAAGACGAAAAGGCAAATAGCTACGAAATATATCGTCTTAAAGCACTTTAACAAAAGATTCATGTCGATCAAAGCAAATTATTGCAATCGAGAAAATGTTTGTCACTTTCTATGATGTACTCTCTTCCTTTATCGATTATATCAAAAAATACGTATTTATGTATTAAAATATATTAGGGCTTAAAAAAATATTTAAAATACTTCTATGACACGCATTAATCGTTTATTCATGATGACTTGCATGGTATCTTATGGCAATTGCATTTTTTAATAAATTTGTTGTCTTTTCGTAAGTTAATGAAAAGACATGGTATATAATCTCAATCTTAAGATTGAGATTATAAGAATAAGAATTCTAATAAGAATAATAATAAAAATTCTTATTCAGTTTGTAATCTTATTATTTTTACATACCATAAGAAATTACATAATTGTACGAAAGATATAACTCCACGATGTGGCAATGCGTTTTGTTGCCACATTGTTCTCATAAACAGCAAAGGTAATTCCGAGTCTTCGAAGTCGTAGGAACCAATACTTATGCTCATGCCCCGATACTCAAAGTTGCCTTGGGATGAATTCCGTTATGTTTTCGTCCATAAAGTCTAACCGCTGTCCGTTACGTTCCAGTAAAAGAAGTCTTAACGGCGCTTGTTATAACAATTTCGGTGCATCGCTACACACCCTTTCGAACAATAAAGAGGACCCCCCGAAATCCAGCGAAGCGCAGATCTTTCCAGATTCTTTTAGATGTTACAGATAACACATAAACATGTAAAATAATTATTTTGCCTATAATTATTTGCAAATTTTGTCTCTATGTAACGGAGCAACGACCATTATAACGCTAATGTATATTAATATCGAAATACTCGAATAATTTATAAATATTGAAATTAAACACACTCGAATGCTAAATTGCCAATCAAATATCCGTATATACACACGGACATCCAACATTTGCATATTTAAGAAATCTCAAGTGTCCAAATATTTTTCAAATTCTCAAGTGTATGTGGCACTGAAAGGACACACAGATCCTCAAATACCGCAGTAATGGCTTCGTTGAAACGTACAAAACTCGAGAAAGCACTATCGGGGCAGCAATTTCATCGCGCGTATTCAGTCAAGATTCGTACCTTCGAGTACCATCGAGTTTCGTTCAACTCAGCGGGAGATTCGGCGTGATAGATTCTCTTTTCGGAGAGTGAGAAAGAGACAGAGGTGCTCCAGATTGCCGACCAAAAGAGACATGCACACGCGAGTGCACGTCACGTAATCGCAGAGTTCTCCGGGGGCGAGAAGAAAGAGAGAAGGCCCTCTTTCACCGTTCTCTGGGTAATTTCGTGCGCGCATACGAAGGATAACAGCGTGAGGGATTGGTCAGAAGGAAGAGGAAGGGACAGGGGAGGGCGATGGAGAGCGGCGAGCAAGCGGTACCACGAATTTAACGATTCCGTCGACTTTACGACGGCGATCGCGCCGCCCTTATTATAACGCGGCTCAGGCCGGTTTCGGATCGCCCTTGGGAGACACTCGTGCATCTCTTCTCGCGTCTTCCACAAGAGGCACCCGCGCTATTACGTCATTAAGGCGTCCAATAAACTTCTTTTACTACTTCCTCAACCGCCGCTTCTCACCGCGTGGTCGTTCAGCTCGTCCGCGTTACGTCGCCGCGATTTTGTCCGTGACATCGCGCGGGTCTTTCACCTCCCGTGAGTCGTCGCCCTTTTCCAAAGTATGAAACACATTACAAGGCCCTGCCCTTTCAGGACTTATAGCATAGAAAAGGAATTAAATAGATTAAATTAAAAAATGTACATACAAGTTGTAATTTACGAAAACATAGGTACACACATAAAAAATATAGAAATAGATTTTCATATCTTAACTTCAACATTGCTCGATTAAGAAAGATAACATAAAAGGAAAATTAATATATATCATTGGACAATAAGGGATCGACATATTTTATATCAATCAAGTTATTGTAATAGAATTTATACTTTAACTTTTTTTTACATCATAATCTCTGATGAACAGAAGTGATGTAAAAGAATTTTTGATTAAATCTTGTGCTATTGTTTTGATAGATTGATGTCATTTTGATTCGGCTTAATTATGTATACAAATCTTTTATACTTTCTATAGAGATAGTGTCTACCGAAAATTTGAAGTTTTAATGGATATTGAAATGTGAAGAATTCTTAATATATTGTGATATCTTATTGATTGTTATCCTTAGCTAAGGTTGGAAATGAGTACCATATCGTATCTCGAAATACGAAGTATTTTGTTCCCGATCACCTCGGGCTAATGAAGCCTCGCCTCGAGTGGCACTAAACGATATGATATGCGACTTTATATGTATGTAAAGACTTAGTTATCCTAGGAACTGCAGTTTAATTTAAATTCCGTCGCAAGCGACGAGCGTCTGGAATTTAAAAATGAACGGTGGATTCGATATTTACGACGATTCAATGGCGGGAACATCCTGTCTCGTGAACACGAGATTTAATTTTATACAGTGTCGGTCTGATATTACGTAATTCATGAATATCGTTATATGAACATTGGAGATTTCAACTGTTTCTCACAGTTTCGTCGAGACGGATTATCGTATTATGTTTATCTCGGTAAACCTTTTTTTCTTCACTCGAAAATCATGAAAGGATGATGTCGCGCCGACACAAGGTGCGAGTGAATAGGCACGCACCGCTATTCATAATGCGACGAGAAAAACGAAGGAGCCATTTCCCGATTGGATCTTTCTTTTTCTTTTTTATTATTTCTCTATACACTCTCCCCCCGATGCCCGAAGTTCTGGCCGGCTGCCGGAAAAAGTGTTGTCGACCGACATTTCTCCAGCGCGACGAACTTTCGGCACAGCATCCCGGTCCAGACTTTCGCGGTACGTGTTCTCTCGGTGTGTGCTATTGACCCTTTTTCACTACAGGTGAGTTGGGAGGGGCCTCGGACAGGTAGATACACCTAACCCACGTACCGTAAGATACCAAGACTAACATCTAACGGGTGTCCACGCATGAAAACGCTTTTTTCACTTTTTTTTTACTTTATGTGACACTTTTGTTTGCATCCCCTCTCAGTTGATCTGCAAAATCGTTTAATTAGATATACGTAGAGAAATATATATATTATTACATTACGATAGTGAAATGCAATTAAACATTTCTAATGTTACAATTACTTTATTTTTATTAATGCTTAAACGTTTGAAAAAGGAAATCTATTTTTTATCTAAAAAATAATACTCCGAAGATTGTGTAAACGGCACCGATGATCGCGCTTACATCGGCTACGAACAATTAGAGAGACGATGACTATCGGGCGGTGCTATCTTTAAAAGTTATTCACCCAGTATGTGGCGTGGCGCGATGCTGTGTAGATATGCGGCGAGAGTGAGCATAAGGTGCACAAACCATCATACATGCCCTTGCACGGCATTCGTGTGTTACGACACGCGTATGGCACACATGCGGAGCAAGCTGAGCGACGTGTGTGTGCAGACCTGGTTACATCGCTATCGTTGTGGCCATTAAGTACATTGTGCTGGAAGGTGTTTTCTATAATGGATTTCTGTTGTTTATTAAAACGGAAGGCCCTTTACAAAGTGCTGCCGTTTGCTCCTTAACGACGCGCGTCTACCGTGAATTATGCCGGTCTATTCTCTTGCGATATTGCTTACCAATAGAACGCACGCAATTAAAAGAATTCAAAAAGCGAATGATTTATGCACGCCTCGTGGTATATATTAAGCGATAAGAGAAACTTTCTTACTGATGAAAAGGCAATTTACGATTTAAATAATATTCGAGTAGGTTGTTCAATATAATGAAATAAGGGCCAATTTTAATTTAGAACTCTATTTGGATAACTACATGTATTTTATTTCTAAATCAAATATACAATACATATATTGGGCGATATATATTTATATTTATTTTATATATTATTATCTTTTGGTTTAACCAAATTAATATGTTGATATTATAATTGTGTATGATTGTCTATAATGAAGTGTATGATCATTTTGCACTTTGTTATGCACGAAATTGGAATATTAGATTGGTTTCATTAATCATTCGTTTTGACGCAATAAACAACAAGAACTCATTTCAGAGAAAGAAATGAATTAGCTCAATGTCGATTGTTACCTTATTACGAAATGACACGAACAGGAAGCACGTTCAAGCGTGCCGAGATAATCTCGCCACGCGACAAAACCCGTAGGGCCGGGTGCGGACGCGACCCAATCACCCGTTACTACAAAAATGGGAGTATTTATCTCGATAAACTGCGATTCGCGGGTATAGAAAATTACCTCAATTTAGCTGTAAGATCATTGAAACTTTTTTCCTCTTCTCTCTTTCTCTCTCTTTGTTGCGCACGCGATACCTATTGGTATCCCGCACTGTCTATATTACGGTCGTCATAGTGCGTCGTATTACGGCATCGACGCACGTGCGTGACACGGCGCCCCGAGAAAGGCTCGTGCGTATTGCGAAATATCGAATTTAACGAAGCTGGGGAGAGATAGAGAGAACAGGTGTACGCGCGCGATATTGGAAACTCGGCGCATATTTCAACTCTTTTTCTTTTGCCGGCCTTCTGCCTCCCGGCAGTAGGCAGTATGATAATCAGAAGCGGTAAGAATGGAGTGGCGCGGATTATAGAGTTAACTGAATCAATGTACCTTATCGTTCTTTAGTTTTTTTTAGACAAATTTAAATTACTTTAGAATATAATAGAGTAGGATTTCCGAAAAGATTTGTTTGTAAAGAACTTGATAAAAGATTTTAAAATATATGAAAAATGGAATTATGTAAAAATTGGAATTGGGTAAAGTAAAATAAGTGCTTTTTACTGTGAAAATATAAATTATTGTGTGGCAGGCTCTATTATTGTGGTCAGGCAGAATTTTTAATAGATATTTTTGGACTAAGGCAGGAATATTTAAGTATCATGACGTTTGTTATAGAAATTGGCTCGAGTTGTGCAAAAGCCATACCATTTCCAAGACAATTTCATGCTTCTAGTTGAGCTACTTACTAACTGGAACTTTAAAGACCCGTTAGAAAACGAGGGATTAAAGTGCCCGAGGAAATCGAAACGCTTTGGTGATAATAATCGCAGTGCACAAATATTGTGATTATTGTGCGCTGTAGCCCGGCTGCTTCGTTCAAACGCGATCATTTCTCGTTGTATAATCTGACGATATACAATCGCCTGTTTCTTGTTGTGTAATCTCGTACATTATATTTAGTATGTTCCATGAATTATTATTAACAGCATAAAAATTTTCGACAATAATTTAGAACTACCTTATTTATTATAATTTTATTGCGCAAATAATTATCCGTTTGTCGATGTCCGACATTTAATTCAATTACTGAGAAAGATATCTATATTTGATATAACGAAGTAATGAAAAGGTATTGCAAGAAAATATATCAGAACTGAAATAATAATACATTTACTAACATCTAATTTTCTTATATGTATACCTATATGAATGTTTATTCTAAATCAATTTAAATCAAATCGTAAAAATCTTTTTTTCTCCACTTCTAACTTTCCAAGTTGCTGCATTGCGGCACAATGGCGAAGTGTTCGAAAGCGACAGCGTGACCGAGAAAGTAGCTCGCTCCAAGGCAGAGCTCTCTGAGCCTGATTGATAATCGCGTTCTGCAAATATCGCGATTATCCGGTGTAATCTGAACACGAGCGCGAGTCCATGGTATATGCGATCGTTGCTCTAGCGAGAACAAATAGAGCAAATAGAACTCCACAACTGTCCGTGATCCTCGCGGGCACGTGATAGCTAATGTTGCGCATAAGATTCCGCTCGCGAGCCAAGTTCGAGCGGGTTCGCGCGATTGAATTTTACTTCCGGCACGGTACGAATATATACCTAATCGAAGATTCAATGGCACGCTAATTTGATCGATCAATCCGGTATCACGCTTGGGTGCGGATCATCCCTTTTCCGCGAGCGTTTCTTGCTGCGCAGCACTTTGCTAATAGCCATCACAAGTCTCTGAATCCCGAGTGTGCATCTTCAGTAGGAGGAATCCGATCCATTCACTGATTTTTTTCGCCGCATCCTCGTTCTCGCATAGGTACGTCGATCCAATCAGCCAACCGAGGGTTAGCCTCTCGTCCCGGTTATATCGACTTCTCGACGTTGCCGTCGACGTTGCTTCTTTTCTCTTTCCTCCTACTCGTTCGCCTCATCATCGCTACTATTCACAGATCTTAAGATCAATATTTGCTTAGCTTGCCTGCTTCCGTTTGACAATCGTTTGTATCAACAATTCTTCGCGCGATAAAACGGCTAAACCCGAATGCTCGTGTGTGTGTATATGTGTGTGTGTTTGCGTATCGAGAATCGAAAGAGCGAAAGAAAGAGAACATTCTGAGAGAGAGTCCGGCCAATTTGCCGAGTTCAATTTGAAGCGAAGGAGGCTGGGAAGTGAAAGCAAAACTTCGGGTTCTTCTATTTCCAGATTTTCACGACATACACGCTATCATAAATTACGCATAAGTTGTAATATGCGTAATTGCATCGTTCGATCTGCGATTTGCATTGCGTTTCTTAAAATAGAGAGATTTAATTTCTCTTTAGCTACAAATTTTTGAAATTTGCATATCTTTGCATGAAAACTACTCTTCAGACAGCGATTTTTATCGATGTTATTTTGCACATATATCTATATATATTTTAACGCTGTAAGTTGGAAAATATTTGCAAATTAATATATTTATTCTTACTATATATTACAATGTATACCTATCGTTCATTATCGCGAGTTAAATAAACAATTAAGAGAACAAACAAATGGGTTCGCGTAAAAGTTACTGCGTCGCTGTTACCTGTAATCACGCAGGTTCGTTTGTCGACGCTGACTGCGTCGTAAAGTCGGACAGAATCTGCCACGCTCGTTTCCGTCGTCCGCGAGTATCCCTTTGAGATTAATGGCCGTCGTAAATATTACCGCGTTTCCTCGTATCGGCCGGATCCTGTGCCGCAAACGGTGCTGCCGCACCGAATGCGTATGCAAACCGGCATTGCTGCACGCGTACCGCGGCGAAGTCACGTTTGCGCGCGACGCGGTGCACCTGTGTAAACGTTAACCGGCCACCGGAGTTATTACGGCAGCGTTAACTCGTTCATTCGCGAGACGTTACCTGCGTTACGCGAAATTAATCCCGCGACGCGCAGCAGGTAGTTTGCGACGTACCCGGCGTACATCCCATAAAATAATAATACGTTGTAACGAGGCGTCACCCTCGTTATTACTCAAAATGGATATTCAGATCGTCGACTTTAGTTGACAACTTCTCGGGAATTACGACACCATTGATTACTCACTGAAACGGATGTTAAATATCTAAATTTAAATTCGGCAAAGGTGTAAAAGAGCGAAATTAAAGTTAAAAATATGATCTATTTTAGGAGAATTTAAAACATAATCATCTCCAAATTTCTAATAAACGTATATTTTCGTTAGGTTTATCATTATAAAAAAGGAAGTTTTTATATTCTATATAAAATTATTTCAGTTTAAAAGAAAAATATTTATCATTTATTTAGCACATTATCAGCTTTTTTTTATTTTATTAAAAAAAGAGAAGAATTTATATTATATCGCGGAAATAAGCTTTTAAAAATAAAATTAAATTGATGTAACTTCTTATTTTTGCAATATAAAGGGATCTTTTGAAAAGAGTTATAAAAGTCAACGAACTTATTAGTGATATATTGTAACACAAAAAAGAGTGAAAGAATCGACTGGCGCCGCGTAAAAGGTACGCGCGATAATTAGCGCGAGCTAGCGGATAATAGATATCTCGAGCGAACGCGCAGCAGTCGGGCATTAATTAGGCGAATAAAAAGTAAAAATAATAGCGTATATTTACGCCAAGTGCGCAAAATCATAATTCATTGACTGCGCATAGTCGAGTATCTCTTGAAAAACCACAGACTCCTGTAATTGTAATTGATTTCGTGCGGCCGCTTCTGCTTGCGTTCTTTATTGCGAAAGATAAATTAATCCGGACCACTGTTGTATTGTCATACTATCTTCTGTTTCATGCTGCACCTTGCTGGTGCACCACAGATACCATGGGCTTATCCGCTTATTTATAACGAAACTCAGGCAGCGCCTCGAGAAATGGCAATGCGATTCACGCGACCCATCCGATGCATTTGAGAAAAGTGCATTGTATTGCACGGAGAAGCACGTGCCGAATTAATGTACGTTTGCCGTTTCTGCGCTTGTCATCGACGCAATGGATATCTAATGTATACAATATGTGAAAAAATAATGATAAAATAAATAACAAAGTGATAATAAAGACCATTACAAAAGAAATAACGAGCGACCGGGATAGCTGCTATAATAATAAAGGTATATCGTCTAACTTTAAAGCGACTCAGACAGAAGAGAAAGCACGTGTATGCGACAGAAAAATAATGATATTCGCGCAGGGATTAGATCTTGCTCGTATTCCACAGTATTTAATATCGCGATCACAGCCATAAATAATCGTCCGCGATGGTCTCGCGGCGACCGCTATTTGAAACCGTTTCAGCTTGTATTTCGATGGTATAGGTAGGTAGAGAGAACGGATCAGCGGGGCAGGTATCGAGAGTAAACGCGCATGTTCAAAAAAATCGTGGACGCGAAGCGGCAAGAAGATAGTACCACCGTTTGCAATTAAAAAGCGATTTAAATGCTAATGGTCGTGCGTAATTAATGCGCGTCACACGCGAGCTCTACGCACTGACACCCCGCGCCGCCCTCTCTTCTCCTTCCCCCTCTTCTCCGCATGTCAATTATTATTTCACCGAGAGATCCGGGGTGGAAACCTGCAGGGCGGACCCGAGGGAGGCAGACGTATCGATTTTACGAGACACACGTCCAAGCTGTCGATGGATTTATAATGGATTACTTGGCGGAGAAGAGTATCCATTTTGTGCACCGTGAAGATCGTTAATACTACTCGGCGCAGCCGACAGCTCGGAATATCATTTTCACTTTACCGGAGAGCCTCGTGAAAGGTGCGCCGGTAGGAGGTACGCTAACATTGTATTAAAGTTGCTTCAACACTTTGAACTCGGCGGACTTTTGCAATCACGGCGCGTCAACTCTTTTTACTGTCAAACTCTAAAAATGTAAAGTAATTATTCCTTTATATTTCATCCTGTCGTGAATATTTAGTGGTTGTTCAATAAAGAAATAATAATAATTTGTGTTGTGAGCAATAAAATAAATAACGAATTAACACGCAATAAGTAATCAATATGTAATAAAATAGCTATATAAAAATCAGAGCGCTACATTTCTATAATTGTCTCCGCATACATTCGCTCTTGTTAATAGATACCGAGAGACCGTGCTCGTGAATATTTTCTCGTGTCGAGCGACAAATTCTCGCTTAGTTATCACGCAGGATAATTTATCTGTAGCCTGCCAAGTAATTGGATTCCTTCGAAAAGTCGATATTTGTCTTCGTGTTGTAATTGGGATACGCCGTTGGGCTCTCTCGCCGCCGCGCCGCGCCACGCCGATCCAGTACGATCGTAAATAGATTTTTAATCGGGCAATTTATCTTCCCGAAACGTCGCGGTGCACTCTCTCGGCGTGGCGCGCGACCCGATCCCGAGGAAAAGTATCGGAAAATTGACTTCAGGGAAGCCCATTAGCCCATTACTGCCTCGAGAACAGGTCGACGATTTCTCGGCTAAGTGGCCCGCACGATCCATACACGAGCTATCGCGCGATATCGTTCCCGCGACATGTAGCACCCGTTCGTGTAAGAATCGTAATAACAGTTATCGCCGTCTGTCAATTGTCGATGAAATAGGAACTCATTAATTCAATAATACGACCGCGTAGAGATAAGCTCGAAAAGAGCCCGTTCCCCAAAAACAAGCCGCCAAACGTGACTTCCGCCCTTGCCTGATAAGACACAGTACAGTTACGTTGAATTAAACGAGGCGCATTTGTAGGTATATCGAAAGGCAAGGAAAAGGATATTTTCAAATAAGAAAGAGCTTATTCACTATTCTTAATAATTGAAGAGCTTATTTCCAAACCGTCTTAGGACTCTTATAAGCCGCTTACAATCTTATAAATATTACAGTCAATCCCCGATTTTTTAATAGTTGACACGTGATTGCCATCGTCATGATTTATTTTATTTGACGCAATCCGAGGTGTGAGGAACACAATTATTCGCGAGGATAATCTTATTGAAATACTTTCAAGCGAGCGGTTCTCTCCTCCGCACGGTTAGAACGATTTAATCCACTTCACGTGCATGGCCGAGAACGCAGCCGTGAACGATCCGCGATTGGCAATCGATTAATCGGCATTATCCGACAATACTGACAATTCGTCGCGCCAATCTCCCAGTTCCCGTTTGCCACTCGCCGTGCAAAATTCTACGTCAGTTTCTTTCGCTGAGGTCGAGTCGCCACGTTCCGTTGTCGGCAATCATATCGTGTATTCGCGCTTTTTGTCAATTGCAGTCACTTTATTTTTACTGTAATCGCGCTCCTGACAAACTACTTTTTCGTAAAGGGAGATTCAAAACTTTTCTGGACATTTCCTTACAGTTATAAATATTCATAATCCGTTATCTTTCTTCTGGCGTAATTAATTCAATGTTGTATAATCATTCTTGAAAAAAACACTTTTACGATAGTAATTATCATTAACGTACTAATTACACATTTAAATTTAGTCGTTTATCCGATAAAGGCACTTTATTCTTCCATATACTTAACGTATCGAAACATACATATATATGTATACGGTTTTAATATATCTTCGGCGCTGCAGTTAATTTTAGAATATATATTGAAAGTCGCTTTCTCATCAAATAACAACAAGACCATTTATTTTGAGTATACGAAAAATGTCCATAAAATATTGCTGTTTGAAAAATATCGAGGCAATAATCTATATATTATAGCGAGATTATCATCACGGGAAATCGCTACATTTAATATTGTAATGAATATAGACAACCAACGAACGACTGACAAACGGTCGGAGAAAATCGAGAAGAATCGCGGGAGGGAAATTGATTTATCTCTATCTCAGCTCTCTCTCTTCCTGGGATAATAATTAATCGACACGAGACCGCAGCTTCTCTATGGTTGCCAATATTTTCCTCTTTCAAGTTAATAACCGACCTCGTCAATTAAAGAGCTCCTCTAATCGAGGCTACAGGTAGGTTTTACATTATTACGCGTCAGCTGATCGCGCGTATGAGACGGGCTCGTGCCCTTTGGCCCTCCTTTGGTTCTCAAACGTTTTCTCCGAGCTTGTTCTTTTACATTTCTCTTTCCCCCACCGCTCCGTGTATCGATCTCGCATGGGCGATTCGGTTACGTTGATGGTCGACCCCCAACCGCGGCTGTCGAAGAAACGGAGTGCTCGTCGTCGATTAAGACGTGACCGATGAAGAGAGGCCTATCGAAACTTCTTCGAGGTAATTCCGTTTCCTCGCGGGGGTTGCGAGACTATATAAACGTGCGTAGGTCGATCGTTCTCTCTCTGCACTTCTTCCCGCTCACTTCGGGAACGGAATGATCTATGAGGGCAAGGTGGAATCGCGCGCTCCAACGGTTCGCGTCTTCAAAAATGGTTTCATTAGAATCCAGGCGCAATGACGCATGCCTTCCGGTAGCAACGACTTGCCCGGCGAACTTCCTCGGGGCGATGAGATAAGATCGATCATATTATACATCTACGTTCCGCGGATGGTTAGGAAATTATTCGATTTACATGAAAGCGAGCGGCGTTTAGTATCCTGTCGTCGCGGTTGTTTATGCCATGCGCTCATTCGAAGCGCGTCGCGGTAATGTTTTTCAGCTCGTCGACAAATCTGCCGAGTCATGTCCTATCTTTAGCCCGGCCGCGAAGGTCGAGCCGCCAAGAAGATCCTTGCTTTACGATATCGCGCACCTTCCGCGCGCGAAACAAATACATCGCCCGGGTGGATGTACCGTGAGAATGACGCCTACGTGAACCAGTACTCGGAGCGGGGCATTCGGGATATTTGAACGTCGGGGCACGGGCGAGCCATGCGAGATCTGAAACGACGATCTATAACGTGGATCGTGAATCCCACCGGTCGTTGAACTCACTCACGGCCATTCGCGGCGTGCCATAACGAGAATTTTAACACCCTCGCTCGGCTTGGTCGGCCCCTTTGCTCCGTGCCGAAGGGTATCGCTTCCATGTGATGGCGTATACCGACACCGTACGTCCGTTACTCTCTCACCGTCATTGCGGCATCCTTAATTCCTCAGATAAGGAACATCGAGTAACTTGTCTGGCCCGGGTCGCAGCTCCAATTCTTAAAAGTCAGCCTACAGAGATTATCGCGGATAAGGTAATGTCGTTGCTCGAGGTACGAGGCAAAGTCGAGGATACCCGCGATGTTATTCATGGTAGATGAACCGTGACGCGGGACTAACATATAGTATAACTTATATAAAATATAATTTTCTTTATAATATATTGGATAAAGGAAGTTAGATAAGCTAGATCACAACACTCGAATCACGAGAATTCAATAGATAACTCCTCGCCAATTACTCACGTTCGTATATTGCACGAATCAAAATTGTTATTACATAAACGAATATAATTCTGTGAGAAAAACCTCAACTATCAAACGTTAAGCTCTTTCCGTGAGCCTTTGTGTTGACGCATGTAAAGTCTCCTGTAAGCCGCTTTTACCTGGACGAGAACTGGTTAACGAGACGGTTGTCTATATGCGTTTTAAGAAACTGGCTTTCTTTTTCTCTCATAAAACTGAATCATATTTCATTTCTTTTATCTGATTCGAAACAACGACGCAGAAAGTTAAACAATTATGATGTGCGTGAACATAAGGATATCGTGAAGATTATCATCCTTTTACTCAATGTCATTGCACATTAACAGGGGTATTAAAATGCTCCGGTTTTATCAAATCTCTCTTGTTTTTTTTATGCATGTCGCATAAAGTTATGATTACAATGAGTATATTTTTAAGTATATGTGTACAATACAAATATATATATATGTGTAATATCTAGATATTTTATATCTAGAGAAATATTTCTTTTAAATACACATATCTGAATCTATATTTTTCAAACACTTGTAGTACATCTGTATCATTTCGCGACAGTTTAGGTAGAGATTTGACATTATTGAATGTCAAACCCCATTTGCGTTTTATTGAGCACGCTGGAAAATACGGCTGCGTATTAATCAGCGATAAGTATCGGGCATGCGTGGGTCAAGTGTGCGGATCGTGCGATTCCCGTATTTGTCCGTAAGTTGCACGCCCGTTGCTTTACTCACGCGATGCGTGACTCGCCGGAAACAAAGGGAAGTCCGAGAAATAAAGCAACGTGGGTCTCCTCGCGCGCAGTTAGACGTTTCTATCATTTTTACGCGTATTTACGACTTGAT
Organism: Leptothorax acervorum; assembly: GCA_035220615.1. Classification (NCBI taxonomy): domain Eukaryota; kingdom Metazoa; phylum Arthropoda; class Insecta; order Hymenoptera; family Formicidae; genus Leptothorax; species Leptothorax acervorum. The sequence goes on from JASTWQ010000086.1 coordinate 3,413,795, forward strand.
TACAAGGCTCTTGGCCGCACAACGAACGCCGGATACAGCTAACAGGCATTAATTACTACATCATACAACCGAACCGAACTGACAACCTGTTGCGTTCTTCCTAGTGCCTGCCGGTGTCGCCGTTGCTGCGTGAAGGGTGCATTTGCATCACGAATTTCCCATTCGTGGATTATTATGACAGTCTTTCGGCAAATATATATATATAGGTCGAACGCTACGCTATATTTTCAATTTTTTCAAATAATAATAATAAAGATAAGTATATGGATAAATTAAATAAATATAGAAACAAGTATAAAATTAATATATTAATATAAATATGATTTTAAACAGACGTCACTTTTTTATTTCGTATTCTAGCATCTGTTTTTAGAATAGCACCAAATATTAGATAGTTTCAATGCATCCCATATATACATTGTTAATGTTTCTAGTGCGAAATAAATTCTTATTAAGATTTCTTTAAAAAATAGTTTTGATAACATAATTTCGGCAAGGATAATTCAACAAAGGCGGTTCTAAGTTTGCGAAATGAGATGAGAATACGGAGAACCGGAGATATCGTGAACGGTAAAACGGTATACCTACGCGATGCGCCACGCTGTCGCCAGCGAGGATATACGAGCGATCGCGCGCTGATGAATCGCTCCGAAACTTCAGGACGCCCCGGGACGGTCCGGTATCGTCGCCGCCGTTGCCGCTGGTGTAAACGGAATCGTAAATCGTTGAGACGATAAATGACAATTGCGGTTGACACGATTGGCTGCCGTACGCGATGCTGGGCCAGTGAGGGGCCGCGCGGGCGTCTGAAAGGGCGGAGGGAGAGAGGTAGCTCGAAAGCGTGGGTGGATGCAAGATAACGCGTTGCATTACGCGCGTGGGACGTTAATAAACTATTATTGCGCCCCGCGCGAGCTCCCCTGCCGCGGAATGATATCTCCATTGTCCTTGCGAATTAATAGCCTGTGGGCAACGCGTAACGCGATGGTTAACTTGCGTACAGCGAGTAACAATCGCCTAAGTATCTTAGTCGGTAGGATCAACGCGATGATCGACGACATTGCTGCTCGAGCGCTTACGAAATTTATGGTGCTTGGATGCAAATGTTACATAATGAGAATTGACAGATATATCTCATCGCAGGACAATATTCTCGGAAGAGTTATTACGAAGGTAATGAGATAATTCGAAAAATGTAAAAAGAATTATGTATCATATATCAAATTAACGCATAAAATTGCACGTGTCAATTTTTTAGCTTTATTAAAGGTTTTAGCTTTGTTAAAGTACTTATTATAGTAATACTTAAGAGAGCGTAGATGAGTGGAGCATTCACCAAAATTGTTGCATGTGAAGACAACCAAGCATGAAAACTTGGGAGATTTTTATCGAATATGACAGGTCAGCTGTACCTAATTTATCTCGTTTTATTTCTTATCTGGCGAGGAACACGCATTCATATTATGGAGACGCGCTGCGCGCGGGACAAAGATCTCTGTCACGCGTTCTTTCTCGGCGATCCATCATCGTAACAATTAGTGTTGGCCACGTTTCTTTATCGGTTCGCACGTGGGAGGTGTAGGTGGAGGACGAGCCTTCGTGCCTGAGGATGATTCAACGTCCGATTGCATTAATAGCACCGTGGAATGTCTTTGTCTCGATTTGGTAGCGGAAGCCGCGCATTCTGACTCATTGCACACTGGCTCTTTTACTTTCATTTACCTTTTATTTAATATTATCAATTAAACATTATCAGTTTTTTGCATCTTATGTAACTTATGTAACTAAAAAGTAATAGAATTACTTAGATAACTCTTTCGTCGCTGAGTTATCGATTTTTATAATGCATTTGAAACATTGCGATTAGTATCACAAACGAGAACATTGAATTTTAATAAGGCTCGAGTATCTACGCTTTGCGTGGAACTATGTGAAGTAGAATATGAAAATGGATTTAAGAGTTAACGGTTGCGAGTGTTACAAGGTATGATTTAGATACGGACTACTTTTAACGTATGATTGTACAGAATACAGTTACTAGCAGCGATGATGGTAATAACATTAATAGCTTCTTACTCGCATTACACCATCGTATAACGATAAAGGCTGCCTCCGTATTGACGTACCCGTTAGTCATGCGCCAAAGAATATACTGTGCGGGCTACTTACTGTCGGATCAATCATCTAAATATATTGGCGTCATTACGAATGCGTGTAATGCCGATAAATCTATTCCCGTCGTCTTTACGTTCACCGTTCTTCTTTATACGTCTCCCTGTCGCCAAGAAGTATCTTTTGCGCGAGCAGTGCGACGAATGACGTTGACGTTCGCGCTTGGCAGTGTGACAATTATTAATGAACGTATCCACACACTACACTTTGCTCGCGATAAATTCTTTACGATGTGTTTGTGTTCCATGGTTTGTAAAATGTGTTAAAGTATGTATAATTTTTAGTAGTAGATAATGCAAAAGGGATTTTTCCTTGGATTTTTCTGATAAATTTATGTTATATTAATTAAGACAGCATCTATCTTTATTATATCTTACATAATTGAAGGAGATCACAATACATGATTTAACCAGCTGAAATAATATTAAAAATTGAATGAAAGAACGTTATCAGATTAATTTTGATAGATTAATTTATTCATATTATACTTTGCGATGATTTTTTAAATGTTATTTACAAAATACATTATTGCATTCCCAGTGTTTATCTCAATAATATAATTATTCATATAATTATAAATATATTAAACTAGGAAATTATGTCTTGAGAAAGAGGGTATCCGTATTGTGGCTACTCACCATTAGGCTAATGACGGTTACCGCTGTTCATTACAGAGAGCTTGTTACGTTCGCGATTAGAAATGTTTCATCGATAAGGCGAAATTATTAGCTTTTCGTTGGATCTATTCATAGAAACTTGCCGAGAGCGATAAAGACTCTGTTAATGGCTTGGCGTTACACCTGGATGGTTTAAATTTCCCACCGGTGTGTTGTCCACCAGATCAGACAACCAGAAAGGCCGGTCTTGACACAGTGGATTTATTGCCGTTAATATCGACACGATATTAAAATGCGCGCCTTAATTAGGAGTTCGCGTCCTATGGTGCCTTAAGCGCACTTTGTCGAATTCTCTGATACGCACATAAAAATACATTATGCTTTACCCCGTTTCGAAATAGCTACCAAGCATGTCGGTTAACCGGGCCGTATCTTACAAATTCATGCCCTTTACTTGTCAAATTTCATACCATAGCTGTCGCGAGAAGCGGTGGCGTTACCAGCGTAATTAATTTCCCGATAAACTGTGACGAAAATACCGCTTCAATATATAGGTATCTTTATCGGCGAGCTTTATTCGTGATAATTTTTCAAATTTATTTTTCCAGTTTATGAACACTAAAAAGAAGTCTGTTAATTGATAAAAATATTAGCGTTTTAGTTGTCAAAATTCTACTATTGCGATTAAATAAATAAAAAGCCGATAATTGACAGCAATGGAATTAAAATTTTTGGTATATGTCGAGAATGTAAATGCATGTATGGCTAAAAGACTGAATTTTGATATAATTAAAGAGAGAAATAGGGCATCAAGCAAAACCAAGACCAAATGATTGAATTACGTAATACTGAACTTATCTCTCTTTCATAAAATAAACGAAATTAACTAATTATTTTGCAACAAAAAGTCAAATAAGATGGATTTTTATACGACTTCAGATATTGATATATTCAGAAAAAATATATGATATCTTGGACAAATTCTGTTTCTGATTTAACATTTCAAGTTTTAAATATTATTTTTATCGAAATTTAGTGATTTTTTTACTTACTCATTTTTTGTTCTCCATCTTATTTAGAAACAAGATTGGCATAAGACACATTTTATCGTATCTGCAATATATGTGAATTTGTGATTTTATTTTTATTTTACATACATATTATAATATTGCTTTTGATTCCCATTTTCCGTCAAGCGCGAATCATAGGTTAGTAAGAATAGATATTCTCTCGTTAAATGACAATAATATCCGACCATTTTCCAACGCTCGATCTTGCTGTGGAACGCGAGATCACTTCGCAACTCATCTCATCTCAACTCACCTGCGGTCGGCGAGGTTAGTAGCACCTGCCGAATGAATCGGTTAACTCGTCGCGCTCTGTGGTGGGTATAACTCCACCAAAATAGCATATAAGCCATGTGGAAACGTCGGTCGTTATATCTATAATAGTACGCATATACGTTACATACATGTTCAATGTGGTAGCACTCACATGCAGGATGTTATTTAACATATAGGAGATTATGTATCAAATTATTGTAATTTTAATATCTTGGAACAAGAAGTCTTAATTTTTTGCTTGTAACTGTAAATTCTTGTTATATTAGTCGCACAGATGTTTTTTTTTTAAGATGCAATTTAAACAGTACGTTTATACGAAATATATTGAAATAAACCTTTTTGTTACATATCTTTATCTGACAGAAAGCGAAAAATACATAAAAGAATTAGAATAATATTAAGTATTATTGTTTAATGTGAAAGTAACTGCATCTTATGGTACTTGTCACATATTAACGTAACATCTTGTATGTGGTGTGAGTTGCACACGTTCGCGATTATAAATAGAAGTCGGCATGGCAAGTTATAGGCACTCGCGAGATAGCTATCCTACGGTGGCATCGCACACCGTGTGGCGCTATTATAAGGGGACAACCACAAACCTGTCAGCGATCGGTGTCGCGGTGTCATACGGACAAAAAAAGAAACGAAGAGACGAGACGACCAGGTTTGCGTTTGCACGCGAAAATCCTTTTCTCACCGTGACGAAGGCGAAAGATTCGACACCGGAGAAAACGCGCCACCTGTTTCTCGCGTATCTCTCGTCAATTTTGCTCTCACCTCCCGTTTCAATCTCTATCATCGAGAGAATTAACCGTCTGGTTCTCCGTACGGAGCAAAGTGCGATAACCGGGAAGTACCGATCAATGTGCTTCATACATTCTAATAAAAACCGGGAAGAAGCTGATTTTTTAACTTCGAAAAGAGAGAAGGAGAGAGCGTATCCTAAGATATATAACTTTGCTAGATACGCATATGCGTAATAGTGAATTATTGTTAAATATTGTTAAGTTAACGATCTTCTGGATTGTTAATTAAATACGATGAGAACTCCAATATTTTTAATTTAAGATATCAAAATATTAATGATCATTAGCTATATCTGTAGGAAAGTGGACTATGATAAAGAATTTCCATCTATAGAATTGTGAAATATTAGCAGAAATTAGCAAACGTATATATTAGGTCTGTTCTTTATAACTGAACTAGTGTACACTCGTTGTACTTAAAACTTGACTTAAAATGAAATAGATATACAGCATATTTGAAGTTTGGCGAAAGCGAGATAGAAAATTTTAGTGCAGTCTAGTGCAGCGACAAAGAACAGGCCTATTATTAGAGTAAAACATTATTCAATTATTCTACTATATTTTAATCAAATAATATTTATTAATCTTTTAATCAATGATTCACACGATTTGAACTTTTAAAGATATATCTTTTATCAGATTTAAAGAATTAGTCGTAATAATATTAAAAATTAGGATAATAATTATTATTAAATTAATAATATATGTATTAATGTTATTTTATTAAGTAATTTGTTATCTGATATTTAGATATTAAATAATTATAATGTACAAATATTTAATCGACACGACTTACTTTTTAATAATTTTAAAGTTGGCAATTAAACCTAATCTCTTCGCAGAAATTGCTAATAATGAAATTGACATTAACTTTTATACTAGGAGATTCTTCCTAACGATACATTGCCAAATTATTTATAATATAACGGCCGGATTATTTCGAATATATTGCTTTATATAAACGATCGGCGGCCAGTGATAATCGTGTAAGTAACAAGGCAACATTACATCGTCATTAGCCGCGGTTTAAACGCTCGAGACGTCCGTCACATATGACACCTAATTATATATCCTCGATCCCGCGTTGATATCCCGAATTACGTGGACAGACGTTGGAATGACAGACAGGGAGAGGTCCGTGTCTCTCCAGTCCATTGAAATCTCGAGAAAACGACTGAATGGGTTTCGCGGAAGCGGATAATGGGCTGGCGGGTGGCGCGTCGTTTCGGCTGTTCGTCCGCTCGCTCGCTCGCGAATCGCGCCTCTGTCAGCGTCGTAATCATTGCGGCGTGGTTGAATCTCACCGCGGCGCGATATGACGACAAACGGCCGGCACCGTCTCGGAACACCGGTCATCGTTGTTCGCCTAATGGGCTGCGCATTTCTCCGTCTGCTTTCACAGCCAGCTGATTATGACATGTTGGTCGCGTCTGCAAGCAAGCGAGCGAGCATCGAATACACACTCCATACCACGTGTTCCAGGCACCGTAACGCCATTTGCCCGGCTAATGACTCGTTGGCACTTAGCGTTACCGAGGTCCGAACCTCTCCTTTTCTCCCCTCGCGTATCCACGCGCGGCTTCAAGACGGCTCTATTCGAGGGGAAAGCGTCGCCGCGCGAGACTTTGTAACACGCGTGTTTAATATTATAGTTGCAGGTCGATCGCGACACTCGATAGCAAATTAGCGGGTATTATTTGCGTGTTACTTATTGCTTGGCATTGTGACGCGATTTACGATTTATTTGGTTCTTTATGTGTGATAAAATTTTTTAGATTAGTATTTGTATTATAGTATACGTATACTATACTGTAAAAAAAGAATAAATTCTGGATAATTTTCTTTAATTTGATCGTATTTTAATGAACTTCAGTTAAACACATTTGAAATAGCTTTTACGAGAACAACATCCGCTCCATTATAAAGAATTTTCTCATTTTACTCAGAGTGAAATGAGTATAAGGCCCGAGGTAAGAACATTAAAACAAGACATGGAGAAGCTTTGCAATCTATACTGATCTTTTATTCTCATATCAGTGAAAGATAGCTAAGATTATACTATTAAAGCTAAAATGTACAGGTTGCATGATGTATAAATTGCAATATAAGAGCTGCATAACTCTTCAAATAATTTCATATCGATATAATTTTGACAAATTAACCACCGTAGTCCATAGCAAATGAGCAATTTCCGATCCTGTTCGCGTGTGGGCAGGTTAATAACGTGTTATTAGCGCTATCAGGAGCACACAAAAATGATTGTGATATGAATCATAGATCCGATATCTAAAGATACTTTCATACAATAACAGACACAGTAGCAATGGAGAGAACCCTTAGGCGCTTCGTAATTTGTAAGAAATATGATATTAAGGATACTTAGGATATCACGTGATATCGATATTAAGTTATGGTTTCGGAAAACTAGAAAATTGCCCATAGAATATACACTGCAAGTGTTAGAGGCTCTCATGAGCAATGCAGATTTTGCTCTCAAAACAGGACATGCACGAAACGAATCGATGTAACGATATGGGATTAAGATCGGAGCAAACGTCAGCAGCCGCCGACCGTAATTCTCGCGTATGAGGGACGCCCTCATCGGCGTCATCGTCGTCGCGTTGTCGTCTTCTTCGTTGTCGTCGTCCCCGTGTAGGAAACGATTCCGTCGTCGACGTGGAAACCGCGTCTTACGCCTTGGCGGCGTGACGTCGCAATTATTCATCGCGTATGGTTGCAAGTAACAAATTGCCAGTCAAGTGGCAACACCGTCGGCAGCTTGCGCAAGGCAAGTGTGTGCGAAAGAGAAAGAGAGGGGAAGAGGGTTAGGAGGAGAGGGATAAAGAGAACATACACGAGAGGAGACAAGTTTGAAGGAGATTGGAGAGAGAGGAGATACAGTGATAATGGCGGGCCGCGAAGGGGAATCGTAGCGCGAGAAAGAGGTAGAGAAACATGGAGAAGGAGATAGCAAGAGGCGGACTCCTCCTACGTACGTCTAGATTCGCGTCGCCAGAACGTAAATTTAGCACTAACGCATTATGCACGCTCGGGCTGCGTCGCATTGGGCGTGCGATACCGACAACAGCGACCGTCTACGCGCGCTGTATCGCCCTGATGCGTGTCGGACGTGTCGTAGACAACGCATGCACGTGAGGAAGGGCGTCGGTCAGTTTTATTTCGTGCAAATGAGGTGCGAAAGTCGAGTCGAGGTCGATAACAGGAAATCGTGAGTATCGGGGAAAAGAGTAAACATCTTTTGCCATATCCTCTGTCATTATAATGAAAGAATTCAATATGCTGATTTTACCTATAAGAACTAAAATATCAATAAATTTAAACGATTTTTTAAAATATACGTAAGCTCGATATTCTAGAAACTGACTAAATTAAGTGGAAATTACAGAATATAGGAAAAATCATTTTCGTTAAAAGGCTTATATTAGAATTTAGGGATGCTAGAATGTTAGAAACATTAATATAACATAGGAAAAGTTTTGAATATTTAACGATTTCTCTCCAAGAATTGATTAAAGCGAACATGAAGAATATTCTTGATTTTCACGGGTATTATGCACATGAAGTAGATTCATTGAAAATAATCGTAAATCAGTACTAAACAACAAGCGCAAGGTCACTGGTTCGTACCGTAACGGTCAGAAATCTCAATTAGCTCTTTGTGCTGGATGTACGCCTGCGCTTGGATTTGATTAATGTACGTTTTACCGTAGGCTGCCTTTGTGTCTGAAGTCGGTGGCGGCTGAGAAACACAATTTACGCCGACCGCGATGGCAATATCTGTTTTATACTCGCACGACGACCGAGACTTTGTCAGTGCGGCTTGGCGGTCCGTTATGATTTACATGGACATTAGCTTCAAAGATGAGACTAGAATTATTACTGGAATGACAGATCTTTATTATCGTAATATCGATAGCTAGGAGCTCTCGATTATGACTAGAACAGATTAAATTAATTAATATATGAGCATGAGAAACTTTAAGAGATATCTTCTGAGGAACTCCAAAGATATCTCCATCAATTAATGATTAATATTTTATATAATGGAAAAGAATAGGTAGGAAAACATTTTACTTATTATAACGTTTTGTAAAAAGTGGTTACTGAGATAATGGACGATATTTTAAATTGGCAATTGTTCAATATTCTTTTTTTGCATAGTTTTTTTATCATGGTTTTTTTTAATATCAAAGAAATATCGATTTCTCTCTGTGCCAGCATAAATGCAATTTACCTATACTTTTCAACTAAACTCGCTGTATTTTCATTTGTTGTTTTCCATCTCTTCGTTCTATGATAATTTGGTCTCACAAGGTGTATAGAATAGTACCACGAAGACAAATGTTGACAGTAAAGTCACGTAAATTGATGCGCCATGTATAACCGCTGCTTTCTCGCTTTGTAATCGTTCCCAGTTATATCGCACAATTTCCACAATTCATAATATTAATATTTAGTATAACTCGCGCGGTTAAAGGGAGTAAGAAGATCCGTCGACGCTGTGTTTCTCTCGGTGTTCTTAGAGATGGAATCATGCCATAATAACTTCGCTCCGCGAAGACGTATTGAGCACACGCAATAAGAAATGAAATGGCCGACGGATTTGTCTCTCGTACAAAAGCGCGGGAGGATTATAATTTGCGGTTAAATCAGAAGGAACGGACTGGAAGAAGAAGTGCCTCGATGGAACATAATCCGGGACATTAATTAACCATGTAGTCATAATACTGTCCGATGGTAGAATTGAGCCTCTGAGAAACGTTTCTTCTACGTTCATTGAGCGGAGCCATCGTCAAATTAACAAATGAAGCAAGAGAAGACGAAATTATCCACAAATGCTCGTGTCTTCTCCCAAAGAAGAGTATCAAATGACGGGATTGGAGGATGAAAAAGAAAAACGAAAGAGAGACAGTAAAACGCGCAGTAGTCATTGAGGAAGGACAATCTGAAGACAAAACAATTGTACGATCTCGCGCCAACGCTTTCATTTCGAAATGCAGTGTCACATTGCGGAGTGAGTAAGCTAAAAGCCAAGTATTTCGCTTCATGTCGTATGACATGCGTTGGATCGCACTGACAAAAGAATACTTAGCTCTCAGCAGCAAGATAATAAATCTGACAACACGAGTCATTCTTTTAAAAAGCGAATTTCAACGCTTGATGCTTGGATTAAAATATTTATTACATGTATGTCAATCGTTTATTAACATTTCAATTTCCGATACGAATTATTTAGAATAAACGCACTGATCTAATTATCACAATAAAATTATCACCGTTCAAATATTTGACAAATTTTTATTGGATTAAAAAGAAAGATTTATTTAAAAAATTAGAATATATGAAAAATTTATATTGATGTTTGTTGATTTCGAGATTTTTGAGTATGCACTTACGTTGGTTAATTTACGGAGAGATGATCGTGCTACGAGACGTGCAGTTCCGCTTTCGATCGAACATCATCTCATGTGCAGGACGGGATTTCAGTTATAGAACGAACGGAGAACAGAAGCCGTATGCACGCCTTCGTGCGAATCGCACTCGCCGATCTCGCGCCCACTTGAGATAATTGCGTCGAAGACGAGGTGATTAACTGACCAGGGTGACTGCGTGGATTGTGGGTCGGCGATCTATTTCGATCTAGGTACTATTTTCCCTCGCAAAAGTGCTCCGATGTCTTAGCTACATTACCTTCTCTGTTTTTTTTTTTGTGTGTGAGACATATGGGAAAATTAGGAGTTTACATTCTTGACTTTTATATCGTTTACTAATAAATATATAAGTAATATTATAATTTTCTTTTTTTTTCTCTTTCTTTCTTATTATGCTAAATAATAATCTAATAGTAATGATAATAGTAATACCGAAATTTGAATATAGGATTTATATTAATACAATTTAATTTTGAACAGTGTAGTTCTCGCGAGACGGAATATATTGTCTTCTTTTTACGTATTATTATTTTTACATAGAATGTATTATTTTTATTCCATTGTGGGTGTTAATAATTTACACGAGACTTTAACGAGTTCTGTCTCTTCTGTCCTTTTGTCGATTACCATTTTTCTTCCTAATTTTACACGACTGCTGACTTAAAATAAGTTATCTCGTAATACACGTTAGTCGTAAAAGGGGGTGGCGAGGAGGGGATTGTCACAATGCGCGTCGACTCGTCGCAAAAGGAGAACACGCTGAGCTTTCGCACGTTGTACGTATGTTACCGCCTTCTGATCTCTTTTATCTCCTCCACGTATTCCTTCTCTCGTCATGCCTCATCCTTTTTCCTTCCCCATCGGCGGCGCTTCGCTCCCTTCATTTACCGCAAGCACGCAAACCCACGAGCAGACCTGACCGACCCTCTCTTCTCGAAGAACAAAAGCCAGCCTGCTGGCTGCCTTCCTTTCGGATGCGACCGCGCGGGGTGAAGTCTTTAACTTCTTTTCTTTTTCATTCCGGACGGGAGATTCCATCTCTGTGGTACTTGCATTGTTTTATGTGGTGAGCGTTTAATTAGAGCATCCCAAATGCACGGAACATTTCACACGCTACTAAGGGCAGAATGGTTTATATAAATTTTTATTCCTTAATTTATCATCTTATTTTGATTTTTCCTGGTTCGAGTCTATATTATTTTTGTTCTCTGTATATATTCTTGGCATATATTTGCAAAGATAAATGTGTGTTTATACATATATTGAATGGTATCATAGCCTCGAAAACTTAATGATGAATTTAGATTTAATTTTGATTCAAATGTGCACGCGAACGGAAAGACACGAGCGCGTTCGTCTATCTTAGTACCTTCGCGAGTCTTACGGCTTCTTCTTTCAATGAGATCTGTGGCAGCACGACTTCTACTCAATAGCGTTCGTTGCCTTCGTGATGCACCACGATGTGCATACGTAGTGCAATAAGGAAACTTGGTGCGCGGTCGACGACGGTCGCGCGCGCAGTTCGCTCTCTCCACGCCGCCAACTCGAATAATTCACATTGTCCGTCGGGAATGGTAGGCAGTTCAGGGTTTTCTTTTGCCAATTATTTCGGGACACGTTGGTGCGAGGAAAGAAAGCCCCGCGAGGCAGAATAGATCGCGCGATTTTCTCTGGACTAATTTAGCCGCGCTCTTATTTAACGTATTCTCTCTTTCTCTCTTTCCCCGCGTTCGTGTCCCTTTCTCGCATTTTCTTTCTCTTCGTCTACGCCTCGCTGCATCTCACCGGCGTGTGCCTTCCTACTTGGAATTCAACTCGATTATTCCTCTCATTAACACCATCCGTATGGGTACAGTGAGCGATATTTTACAATTGACGTTGTCGCGACCGACCGGCCGGTATCTTGTCTATTGATACACGGAAGAGATCTCGGTCACCGACCATTTCCATTGATAACGACAATCGAATCCATTAGCGAATCATCGATAAGTCAAACGGTCCCAGCCGTATCTACGTAATTTACTACATTTCCGAACTATTAACCTCGGCGCAGTTACGTTAATACACGCGTTCGCGTCTAATTTTAACGGATCGACTGGCTCGACCCGCCACCGCGTCGTTCTGAAGACGGCAGCGTGCACTCATTTGCGGAAATTTCTATCGGCGCCGATCTATCTGCTGGATAACGGCAGATTAATGAGTAGAGGATTGGTAGTCGTTCGCGAACAACCCGACTAAACCTCGAGATTGCGTTTTCTTTTTTTGAGCTTCCGTTCTTTTCTAGTTCGTTATTCTTTAGTTTTTAACCCTCCGGATATTTTTTAATCGCTCTTACGTTACTGATGAAGTGAGCTATTGTTTTCTAATTTTAAACATTGAATCTTATAGGAAAATTATTTCAATGCCGTTTTATAGAGATTACTAAAATAGTAATCTCTAATATCGATTTAAATTTTAAAATATTTAGTATTTTATATTTTTTATTGTTTAAGTCTCATTTAACTTCGAAATTTATCTTTAGAATTATATAGAAAAGGATTTTTATATATTTATTTTACATATTTATTTCCCTCTTTGGCAATATTAGTTTTTAGCCACATTTTATCTCTCTTTAAAGAAATTTTTATATTATTATTTTACATTATCTTTTGTCAATGTTACATTAATTTTTAGCTACATTAAAATGCAAACTAAATTAGTTTATGGTTTCGAGATCGAAATCGTCTCACTAGCGAATTCGTGTGCATTCCAATCAAAGTTCCTCGCGATCGTACCCGTCGGGATTTCCTCTTCTCCCTGCTGAGCGTCCCCGCCCTCATCGTCGCCGCTTGCAATTTTCGACGCGCCTTCCTTCGCCCAGCGAATTAATGCTCGCGGTGTTTCAGGGATCGCGCGCGCCATTCATAACGCGAATGTTATTAGTGCAGATCGGAGCAGATATACCGCCCGGCCCGCGTCGTGTGGTTAAAATAAAGATGATGAATGCCCGGCCGTCCCTCGCCGCGGCACTGGATGTAGATTAATATCGGCCCTCGCTCGCTTACTACTCCGCGCGCGCCTCCTACTAATATCTGCCGCTCGTAGTAGGTAGTAGGTACACCCGGATCCTGGATCGTCCTCCTCGTATTCGATCGTTTGCACTGGTAACATCTTGACGAAAAATTCTTGGAAAACACGCATTCTTTGCATATTTTTCAGAGACTAATTCGGAATCTACCAAAACGAGAATTATTATTTCTTTTTATCCGTCGATTCCTGGTGTTATGCGAAAATAATCTTTTATTAGCAAGAACGTCTATTTGACGTCTATTTTTGTAATGACAGTTTTAGAAGTTTAAAAGCTCGTAAAATATTAAAGCATTGATAAATGTGAACATGACAGTTAATTTATGAGAATTACTTGGAAGGATTTTAATTATGATTTTATTAGTTACGTATTTTTCTTTATATATTAGGTTTAAATAATCTTTATAAAGTTTATCTTGAAGCGAGCTGAAAGCAAAGTATATTTATTCGTTACGCGTCCCGTTCACAAGAACAATTCTATTTCTAAATAATGAGTAACGATAAATAAAAACTAAAAAATGACTAACGATGCGCTGTCTCGTAATTTTGTTCTCGATATCACGTGCTTAATCTTGTACGATACTTTGATTCTCTTCATGTGCGAAATGAGAGAGTCGTTTAGAAAGAGCATGGCGTTTCTCCCGTGATAACATATCTTACATTATTGCGAACGACTATTCTGTAATTTTTACGAGGCCTCTCTGTAACCAGGCAGCTGCTTCTGCATTACACGAGTTCGAATTTCGAATTTGAATTATTATAATAACGGCTTTCAGCGCGGTCCGTATGTTCCGCGCGCGTTAAGTATAAATATTCAGATGCTCTCGCATCGTGCGTACGATTTACCGGTGCGGGACGTTAATGAAATCGCGCACGCCACGCATACCTCGATAAATTTGCATAGTAGTTGCGTGCATATTTAGTCGGCCGGCGATTTCAGTTTAAGCCGGGGATCAAGGAGTTCGATCAACGATGTTGCAAACAAGCCTGCATCTCGGAGCTCGCCTCCTCCGTTGAAAAACGGTCCAATACACTCGACGATTTGTGTTTGCATTTTTGTCAGGTAGGTATACTCGTACGCGTTTACTTCGTGCACAGTGTTTATTTTTAATGACAGAGACGCGTGATATAATGATTGGTTATACTTTAACCGTAGAACTTTATTTATAAGTATAAGCTATATGTAAAACATTAAAAGTGATACTTTAGCTAATTTTATTTTTATAAATGTCGTAGTCATCTACACTTAAAGATTTTTTTCGTCTTTTGTGGATGTGTAAGCATTAAAAAGTTAAAATAAGTGCAACTTAATTACATTAATAATATAACATTATAACACATAACACTAATAATGTAAAACAATCGTAGTTAAAAATAAACCTTTATGAATCTTTAACAAACATTTTACATTGATTACTAATGAGTAATCAATGTAAATTTCTTACAAATAAATTCCTCAAGACTAATTTTATCGATGAGCATGTACAAGTTTATCCAATAGCCATGCGATAAACGTAGCTTCTCGTAACACACTTTATCTTTAATAAGAAAAACACGACTAAGTGTGCCCTTGTCCACTTAAATGGCAAAGCTTACACTCGGACCCGCTTTTAATTGGATTATACAATTGTAAAGCGGAAGCGATCGAGCGAACCAGTGCCAATGTATGCTCAGCGTTACGATCTCGACGAAACTCATCGACGCTTTAAAGTTTGCTGGAGAGACGTTCGTAAGCCACCTTCGACACTATAACGATCGCGTGAATATCCGCGACATCGACACACGTCTGTATAATCCGTCGTAACGCGTCGCGAGCGGGTTTTCTTTCGCATATGAAAACGCCTTCTAACGAGACAAGGGCGTATCACATCCAGGTAAAAAAAAGAAATATCGCGATTTAAATCTATCGCTTCCACTATTAAAGCGGATGGTCATCCGATCGAGACGAGTCGCGTAGGCCGTGGCAGGAGCGGAATAAGATCTTTCAGAGATCATGTCCACACTGAAATTTTAGCTAAATAATTATTCTTTATCTTGCAACAAGATTTATATAGAAGCAATCTATGCAAATTATAAGAAAAATTATAAAGCTAATCATATTAAAATAAAAATTGTTACATATACTAAATTACAAGTATTATGTTAAACGAACGAAAATAGTCTTTAAATAAGGCTCGAGTTTATATAACTTTAATTTTATATTTTATATTTTATGAAATCTATTAAAGAGATTCATATTTATTTTAGATTAGGTTTTATATTAGAGATATTTATATTATAATAGATTACATTTTTCTATTTTTTTGTGATTAATCTTAAAATGACATCTTTAGTTTTTATCTTTATATGTTAATTTCACAGTTGATATTCAATATCTTCGTACTTTCGAGCCTTTTATGGCTTTTTCGATAAGTCCGCTCCTGGGACATAGTCGCAAGCGAGCGAAGGACGAACGATAATGTCTTGGCGACATACTCCGGACGCGTTTCAGATCCTGTTCGCGTTATCCGGGCTCGCGCGAATGGATGTACCTTTCGGTCTGACAGAAGACGCCTTCGAGCCATGCTGTTAGTCGCAAACCCGATCAACTCATGTGCTAAGAATTATGGCTTATAATATAACTGCCAGTTATTAGATTAGATTCCAAAGTTAATAATTAACCATTCAAACTTTCATTTAAAAAAGATCAATATTTGTAATTATAATTTGCACGTGACTAATAAAATTTGCAATTAGTAATTTATGTATTCATCTATGGATTGGCGGCATTTATCGAATTAAGATTTAAATAATATTTCTGTTATAGATAACGATAACATATTAATAGAAGTTGGATAGAAGTATACAAACAGTATTTCAAAGTAATTCAAAGTATAGAGGCAGCATAATATTTATTTACATATTTTATAGTACATTAAATAAACTTTCTTAACGGCAACAAATCTGTTAACATATACAAAGCTCGACGCTTGTTGCTACGGCGCTTGTTTGGTAATATACAGTGCGCTGTGTTGTGCGGTTACCTTGAGACATTCGTACGTCGAGACTCGAGCAAGCAGGCAGTGGCGCGAGCTGTTCCGCGTGTCGTCGAATTACTCTTCATGATACGATAGCGACGAGCAGTAAGAGATGCCAAACGCCATCGTTCCTCACGAATACTTATCAAGTATCGATCTGTGTGATTAACTCTTGTGATTAATAGCCATAAGCACATCGAGGCGACAGCTTTTTATCGAAAGTATTTCATTTAATTTTTTTTTACTTATTCGAAATAAGAATCTAAACGACAGGAGATGGGAGTTTAGAAGAATAAATATCGTATCGCACTTTACACATCATACTTTACATGCATTTCCGTCGATTTATTCAGATTTGTCCAGCATTTACAGGGATCGGAAGCGTAAAGTAAAATGTAATTGGTTCAATCGAATAATTTAATGTAACAGAAAGTTGTGATATCTATATTAACAATCTATTGATAACATGCGTATTTTGCAAAATACGCATGTATGATTGATGTCTGATTGAAATATTGCAAATTTAATATAAAATTTTGTCCGTTTAATACCAACTTATATTTATATAAGTTATTATTTGAAGTAAAACGGTGTTGTGTATAACGTAATACTTTAAAAAATATTTTGTTGTAAAATAGAAGAACTTTTTATATAAATTATTGCAGAATTAATCGGTATCACATAACAATTAAAAGTTTCATTACGATTGATATCAATAGTTTGACTATAAGTTTGTCTTTATTAAACAATTCGATACTTTATTATGAAATACTTCATTATGTCACGCTTCTCGTGACAAGGTTTTTGCGTTATTATAATTCGGTGTCATCGCATGCGAAGGAAGCCGTATCATGAACGAAATGGTTTATTAGTAGGCGAGAATAGTGCACAGCGTTTTTATTACTCCTGATCGGAAAGTGGGCGTCTTTCCGTCCATCCGTAAAATACCGATCGCCAATGGACAGGATTGTTATATGGCCATACTATAAAAAAGGGGCTATCGTTTGTTAAATTAGTCTTAACGAGCATCTAAATCATATGTGTTTTAACACAACCGCTGCTTGTCAATTAGTCTTCGAATGCGAGCGTTTAAAATATCCAGTTTATAATATCTTTAGTTAGTATAAATACTGATTTTCTAATAATTTCCATGGAATATAAGCTCAAGATTTTCAATTATTCCATTTTCATTTCGTTAATTTTCCGTAGAGAAAGATTGATTTGAGAATAAGGATTGCTTATTCCGTATCTAAATTAAAGCTTCTACTGGTAGAAAGCTCCCACACACCGACACTTTCATCGGTTAAAACTTGTGCGAGTCCAGTGGCCCCTGTTAATACGCAAGACATTCTCAGACGGCGTCGCCGCGAATTAATATAGCCTCGACGGCACGGTGCATCGGAGATTATAATTGCCCTCGGAATAATAAGAATATCCTCTAGAAATTATATGCAGAACCACCGTAGTCTGCGCTAAAGATATTTCTAATAAATTTAATCTACCCTCGTGTGCGCGACGCGCCACATTGTGTTTTCTGTCAAAAAAGTTAATTACTCCCGTCGCCCTTTCAAGTTCTACACGACAGTGATGCAAATATATGAATCAAACATTAAGAATTTGAATTTTAGACATTCTATAATTTATTTCCATCACAAAAATCATGTAAGAAAAATTTTTATTGGAAAAATGTCTTTTTAATGGATTGCTAATTTCTATAAGTAATTAGCACAAGAATTTTATTCAGAAATAGATTTATAGTTGTTTATTGTACTGCTTGTTCTTATGTGTTTTATTATAGTTTATTTTAAAATATCTATAAGTCAATTTTGACAAACATTTCTTTAATTATATACATGTCCAATATAAACGTCGTTAGAGGTGATGGTTTTATGAACTAAGCAATTATCAAAAAATACAGGAGACGTCACACAGAGACGGGCTCCTTTCCCGATCGTATTCTCGGAATTCAAGTTTTCACCTTTTTCATTATTTATAGACATGTTAATAAAAGGGTTATATATCGTCTTCGCAATATATATGTTGAATACAATTTTATGACGTATAGCATACTGGCTATACTTGAGAAAGACTCTTTTATAACAGAATTAGTCAAAGCAATATTGCTCTTCTAAAAATCTCGCATGAAAGACCCTCTTTTTCTTCGAAAATATTATCGAAATCCAAAGCCGCTAGTATTTATCTCGTATGATTTTTATAGAAATGACTATGCTCGCATTTCTTCAAATGTCCAATTCTATTCTAAGAATTCTTATCTGAGGTATTTACTATTTATTCATGAATATATACTTTCTAAATTTCTTAGAATAATAATTCACTCGAAAAATTGAGTGACTCGACTGGTCGAATCACTCGAGTTAGAGTGATTTTTCACTCATAGGAGTGAATTATCCTCACTTTTTGTTGTAGAGTTAAAAATTAACTCTGCAAAATGGAGTAAATATGTATACTCTATTTTGTAGAGCGAATATTTTCACTTTATGTAGTGTGGAGTGAATATTTTTATTCGTAAAGAGTGAGTGAAGCGCTTTATATGTATGTCAATTCAATTATAATCTTTTATAAATTATAATTGACATACATATAGAAATGTCAATGTTTCTTCCAGAGTTCTTATAAGAATTTATGTAGTTCATTTGCCGATTTACGTGTGTTATATAAAGAATGATGTTCAGGTTAGATTCTGTTCACTTTACGTCCAGAGTTAAACAGTTCACTTTTTGTGAAAAGTGAATTTTCACTAATCACGAGTGGCAGTATTCCCACTATCACTTGAAGTGAATATTCACTCGTTTTGAGTTAGATTTCACTCTAAGAAATTTAGAGAGTACTATCGCGGATAGTATATCGATATACGAGATATTCGTATATTCAGAATGATCGCTAGTGTTTACCTGATTATCTTATGAAATTTCCGACTATACGCGCGATTGGCCGTTTGTTCGATTGACCTGGGCAGTACCCCAATTACGCAATCTACGCACACTACGATCTGGTTTCTTTCACGACGGTGAACGCGTTCTAGCCATCAGATCTTGTAACGTCGGACATTGAGCGATGCCACCGAGACGAGCGATTGTGTTCGGAAACATTTTCCTAAGTCGAGAATCGGGCTAAATTTAGGCCGCGAATCACGCGCGAGAAATCAACCAAAACGGGTGCCCGATCTTTTGGCTCTTTAACGCATTGTACATTATAATGGGACACGCTGATCAATGCGATATTTAATGCATGAATTTAAATATTCTACTTAAATAACAACCAACGATAGTTGTCAATTTCCTAAAATTGATACACAAATATTAATAGATACTAATTTCGTTCATTTCTGCGAAGAAACATTTTATTGATTTTTGTAAGTAACACAAGTTAAATTTTAAATTTACGCCTATATCCATATATCACATGTATTCTTTCTCTTAATGCGTTTGCTTTGTCCGCTTTACCATCGCTAGTATTTCTGGATTGAGCTCTCAACAGGGTTAAGGTAGCTTAAGCGTTGATTGAGCGAGCAGCTTGGAAGCCGGATTAGCCTTTTGAATCAGAATCGCAGTTGCGAAGTTAGGACTTATATATTGCCGCTTTCACCATAGCTGTCATCTATCATAAATTTGAAATGCATTTCTTGCTTTCCACTTTTTCTAAATATAATAATTTATTATTATTATTAATCGTTATTTATCAGTGCGAAATGTTTTTAAAATTGAGTTTTCTAATCGCGCACAAAGTTTTCTTGAAATTAAATTATTGTTATTATCAAATGGCTATATGAATCTGATGCTGCTGGCGCAGACGTTCGGTAAACAACAATTAAAGGAATCGTTTCGAGCGACTTTGCGCGTTATCTTCGCGATGCGGAATCGCAACAGGATCTCGCATAATGAAGTTAATGACGCCAACACGGTGGTCCACCGATAACGCACCGATCCGATTATATCGATCTCGATCGTCGTCGCGTACTCATGTTTGCAGAGGGGGGCAACCGCAAGCTAAGGAAGGTGGGGAAGCACGACGTAACGGCGAGGCGGACCATTAACTATTAAACGCGCAGATATGCATATGAGACGACGGTGCGTGGGCTTGCTCCAATCGGCGGCCACGTCGCTGTATATTGCCGAGATAATATCCCGATCTGATTGGACGGTTATAAACCGAGTATTGCCGCCGCGTGCAGGTTTAACGCCGTGACGCCGCGCGTATAAGTCGATAGCTTTTTGACGTGTCGGAACAATATACGACATGGACTTTCATAAGAACGAGATGAGACGATTGCGCCGCCGCGTTCGGTTTTGAAGAAAAACTTGGGGGCTTGATGTGACGCAGGATTAATTCATAGTCGATAATTTAAGAAAAAATATTTGATAAAATATCTTGATTAAAATTTATTTATCTTGTAATTTCTTCGTATAAATCTTTCTAAGCCACAGGCGGAGAAAATTTTATATTAAATTTTACTATAGTGTCGCATCAACTGCGGACCATCAAAGAATTATAACTATTATAAGTTTAAATGCTATGGTCAGTGTAAAAATTGCGTTGCTTTATTGTTTTTAAAATAATGACTATAGATGCTTATAATTCCTGCAACTTTTACGCCTGACCATAGCATTTAAACTTATAATAGTGGGTGGTCCTAGTAGAGTCCCTGACGACACCTAGATCGTTCTGATCCTTTGTATTTCCTAAACTTATAATAGTTATAATTCTTTGATGGTCCGCAGTTGATGCGACACCATAGTAAAATTTAATATATAAATTTTCTCCGTGCATTAGAAATAACGCAATAATTTCTCTAAAAGAAGTGAAATTTATTTCGTAATATTCTTCTTACGAGTATATACATTTTCCAAAGATATAAAATCTGTGTGTTAAATCCGGATTATTACATAAAACATTAATTTGTCTTTCTACTTGCAACAAGAAGAAAATGTTTCTAAAGAAGTTGATATCATTTCCGGAGGGAAATCCGGTAACATCGGACACATCAGACAAACCGGAAAGCACCATCGCGACCACCTGCGCACCGTGCAGAAATGTATTCAATTTTTCATGACGATTATATTCGTTCGACGACGTTTACGCTGAATAAATATGCTAAGAGCTCGATTCCAGAACGTATAGAATGAAGACGTTCCCTTTCGTTCCATTTTCAACGTCCTCGAGGGTTGAAGCCGCATCTGCCGCATACCTGCGCTATCGATTTTCGACCCGCGAGTGCATTTACCTCGCGAAATAGGCCGACGAGGTACAAAGGACGAATCGAGAGTGAAAAGGAAGAGGATCGGTTTGTTCCTTGAAACGGGAGCATCGACGCAGGTTGCTCTGCCCGCGCATAATAATGAATCTCTCTCTCTCTCTCTCCCCGGAACGGAAAGCGGGCTTCCAGATCCGCCCGGAGCTCGACGCAATAATGGAAAGCGTGCCTATTACTATTTTATTATCGTTCACATATGCCGGAATGCCTACTTACCGTTGCACTATCGGGGGCATCTGACATGCGAGTTATTGCGATTAGTAACGGGTACGCTCTCTTCTCTACATCTCAGATACTTTATTGCAACCCGTATACAATCGAACGAAATACAAAACCGGAGATAAACCCCTCCCGGTATAAACTGACGCGAGAAACCGCGACACGTATACTGTTTACGATCCGTTATTCGAAATTATTTTCGAATAACGCTTGGACGTTTCCTTATCGCCTCAGCGTTTCCGCTTATCCGCGGGTTATCGAAGGTCCAACGATAATTACCGATGACTATCTGCATCTCGGAAGCGTCTGCGAGAGATCGAGAGATCCAGTTTAAACGCGGGATCTCGGGCGCACAGTGTAGCGTGGATCGATACCTTCGATGCTAGTCGTTTCAGACAATTAATCAGAGCGCTCGTCGTAGATAATCCACGACGCGTAACTAGTGAAATATATCCAGAACGCGCGCCTAGCAGAACGAGGCGCAAGAGTGATAGCTAGCATTAGCGACAATCATCGATAACCGTTCACCGATCGACCGGTAATTTAAACTAGTCCTGTAGCGAATATTCTTTCTACGAACCAATATCTCTGACGTTGTTTCAGCGATTACCATTCACGGGACAATGTTGTAAGAGGTACGTGTACCCCGATCGTCGCCCGATGAAAATTAAATCAGATACTTAGGCATCCTCCGCTATCTTATCCTGTTACATACGCGTATTTCGAACATGCCTAGGCTCTATCTCGCCTACTCGTTCTCTCACTCATCATGCGTGTACCTCTTTCTCGTTAGCGAGCAATGGCGCGCGGCTATAAATTTGATTGGCACGAGCTCACACTGGGTATATGTAGCTCGGCGATTAGGAAACGCGGCTATTTCCATTATATCCGCATGGATATTTGGGACAGCGACATTCCTATTAATTGAATCCAAAGTCACGATGTAGACGAACACGAGAACGCGTAAGCACGTTCCTACGCAGACGAAGAAATGAATTTGGAGAGGAATATTTTTGGAACTATAACTTAAAACTATAACTTATTTTTTCAAACTTATTTTTAAAAAAAAAAGTGTTGCAACTACTCTGGCCGCGACCCTACAAATTTTCAGTCAAAGAGAAGAAATTGGGGAAAAGAGAAAGCAATAGGAATTTAATTGTTGAAACAGTAAAAATTCAGAAAGAAGGAAGCAATAAGAATTTAATCCATGAAACAGTAAAAATCGAACTATGATAAAATACTACTAATAATACTAATAATATTGCTATGAATATTGAGTGTTTATAAATTGCCAAATAAATATAAAAAATGTTGAATCTATTAACTCCTGGAATACTATTCCTGATTTTATCAGAAGATATGCTTTACTATAACTTAACGCTGATGTTAAGCTTTTATGACAGTGCAAATTACATAGATGCCGTTTAAGAGTTGTAAGACGTAAATATTATTATCTCTTATCTCTCTCTGCTAGGGTTAACGTACCAGATCGGTACGTTATTCAGAAGTCACGGTATATTAAGCGCGCGACACGTGGATCCTCGAGTCATCCCGAAGGAAGACACCCGCCCCGGGGTGGCGGTAGGAGATAGTCTAACCGAAATTCCGGCTCCTGGACAGGCTTAGTAGGGAGCATAATAAGAAGCGTTATGAAAGGAAGGCACGGGACAAGATCCTCTTGCACGTTGAATTCGAATCTGAGCCGTTGGCGAACACCTTGAGCACACACGCGACGCGATTCAATGCGACTCAGCTGTTTGCCCCTCTGCTGAGCTCCGGCTTTTTTTTTACTACCCATCTTGCCTCGGGCGACTAAACTTTCAATTTTGGCACGCGTCTTTTGACAACAAAAAACGTTGGAGCCGTTAGATTTATCTCCGGCACCAGAGATGTTGCGTTTCGTGTGATGAGACTATAATTTGATTATGGTATTGATTGGTGAGAACGTGCGCGCGTGGAATTTTACTTTTTACTTTTTATCCGCGGTAAAGAAAAATAAAATATGAAAAAATGATAGCTTCTGAAATTAACTAATGTATTTTACTTTTTCTCTTGAACTGACATGAAGTATAGTATTCGAGATCGTTTTAATTTTAGGATAGAGAATAATTATTAAAATAAATTGCTTATTTTATATTGAATTAAAATTGAGTAAAATATAGAGATAGAAATAGAAGAGATTTTGCCTTTTTTTTAGCAACGCGGACGGTCGGTGAGACTGCTACATCTCAATTTAGGATTAACGGAATCTTTTAGAATTTACAAAAACCGGCTTGCGAAAAGTAAATATAACAGAGACCAAAGTTTAAAGTAGATTAAAGGTTAGTTTAAATGAAATTAAATACTTTTATGTTAAATTAGTTTAGCTATGATTGCAGTTATACTATCGTTGGTATAACGATTGCAAACGCTAAAGCAAAATTACGATTTTATTTTTTTATGAACATAAAAAGATTTCGCAGCATGATCTAACATGATCGATGAAGGCTATTTCGATGAGTACAGCACGCCGCGCAATGTGCAAGTCTCGATTCGTTCGTTTCGAATGCATCACCCTTCTCACTTTTTTCGTGGCAGGTACATATAGAATGTACGTTACGCAAGAGTCCCAGTAACGTATCCAAGACCTCTACCTGAAACCTTTCAGAAGGAGGGAAAGGAAAAAAGGAAGATAGGTAGCATGGGGATGGCACGCGCCAACTTAACCGGCAAGGGAGTGGTGGCCCCGATCAGCTGCAGCTGCGCCCTCGGTTCTTCTGCTCTTGGCAGCCAAGCAGCTCTTTGCTGTTTGGCTGCTGGCCGATCTTGACCCGATCGTATCGAACGCCGCGCGGCCGACCCACTGTCATCCGAAAACGAATAACAGCGCCCGCGTTTAGTCTCCCTGGAGGCCCCTGCTATTCTCGAAAGGGCGACAAGTTGACTTTACATTCGTGATTTATATCTCGCCGTATCGCGCCTTGTCGTCTCTAAAGCAGTTAGATCGTCGATTAAACTAGAGATATACGAAGAGATATTTCTTCCAAATGATATAATAAACTATACAATTATTATTTTGCCCTTTTCATAACTTGTTAACGACATTGCTACAAGAAGTATTTTATAGGTTGGAAGAATTTTATTTATTATTTCGTATAATTCTGATGAAAAATATAAACGGCATACGTCAAATAAGTAAATCATTATATGACAAAGTATATTACAGTTACTATCAAATATACATTTTTGCCTATATGATTCTGTGAATATAATTATTATAAATTATAATATACATAATAATATTATAATAAAAGCTTCATATATTTGCGCGTTCCGACTGTATTATTGCTAATCACATTAAGTAAGATGCCTCGTGAAATTACTCTTGATAAATTTCAATGAAGTAATACTGTCAGTTATACGTTTTGCGTCTGTAATTTCAGCATTAAAGTTTACTGTTGCCACGTGCATCTGGCAGAAGCTTGTTGTTAGCACCTATCTCGTCAAGCGCATAGGAAAAGCGCCTAAGGCCACCCTCGCGCCGTGTTTAGACACGGTCGCTATTCGTTTGATAAACGACCAGTGGGCGGCTGGTCAAGCGGTCAGTATACAACGTGTTGTCGGTATTGTCGTTGCATTGTGCTAACTGCGCGGAAACACGACGTGTACACGATTAGCCACCCTCGTAAACCCTGGTTAAGAGGGGTGCCGCTTCGGCCACCTTCAAGGCGGCGTGTCTTCACGTGCGTATATCACGAGGGGGACGACGACGACGACTACCAGCTGGCGCTATAAGGAAGCGTCCTTCTCGCGGGATTTTCGTCTCCATTGTCCTCGTAAATGCCTCGCGTGAACGTCCGATCGTCACATGCTGCGTTTTAGACGGATGTGGACGCTTAACTTCGATTTTTTATCAATGCCGCGTCACCCTCCGTCATTTTTCCTTCTCGCTTCAAGACAATAATAATGGCCCTTGGCACCTAAAAAAGAAATATAGCATATGACGTTATCTATGTTTAACTAGTCAGTAATGTGAGTTTGTCTTTGAACTTCGAGACAAAAATTGAAGATAAATGAAATTTTATTGCAAGGCCAAGTGTCATAACTAGGATTAAGTAAATGAAATGGTACAATTATTTTCTAATTATGAATATAATTTTAATGTAAAGTCATTACAACATGAATCTATGAAAATATCTTTGAAAATCAATAGGAATCAGAATAACGATTATTAAATGATTGCTATTTTAGAATATTATTTTTAGAATAATAAATTGTGTGTGTATTATTGCATTTACCTAAGGATCTCGATTACGATATTTAATTTTTCATCGTAAGTTACTGTAATTGAATTTTAGCATAGGATTACTGCAGTTTTGACTGGTAACTAAATTCCAAGAAAGTTTTGATACAGAATGGGAATAGGCTTCCATATTTCAGAAATCTTATTTCAGATTGTACGTAAAATGATCCCGGTCTCGTTTCCTTCGTAGTTACGTCTCTGAATATACGTTTACCTTTTCAATTATGTCGGACGCTATCATCGACGCTACAACCGTAATCACTGTCGGTGTACGTTTATCGGTTGCACAATTAAATTATCATAGCCCTTTCAGGAAAGAGGGCTTTCACGTTGATCCAGGAAGGAATAAGCCTCGGGCCAATATCCGAGAAACCGGGCTCAACCCGCCGTACATGCGAGATAATTTATAGAAATATCCACCGTTGCACGACTGGTTAATGCCGCGACAGGAATGCATTCGGTATTTCTACATGTTGCGCTCGGCATAATGCATCTCGTTTTCTCCGACCGACGCTTTTGAAGTAACCGACCACGTAAAGATGTTTCGCAAAGATTTTCTATAGATATGGAGCATTCTCAGAGTCAAATGTATTTAAAACCTCTAGAATCTTAAATTTAGTATTCGGAATATGTAAGTGTATTATTTTCTTGCTGTCATAAAATATTTTAATGTAAAATATATATTTTATCATAAAATATTTTAATGTAAAATATATATTTTATTGTATTTTAATCTTAGGGACATAGAAATAGTATTCTATGTCCCTAAGATTAAAATACAATAAAATATATATTTTACATTAAAATATTTTATGACAGCAAGAAAGTAATACACTTACATATTCCGAATACTAAATTTGATTAATTAATTGTCAGTTTTACAGTACCTATAAAATATTATCTGAATAGCTTCTTTACTTAATTAGAACGTAAATAGTTTATTAGCCTCTTAAAATTTCCGTGAATCTCGACAAAACGAGTATGGATTTCATAATTGACAATTTAAAATTAGGAATGACATCCAATGGTTCTCTCGAATACACAGTATTCGTACTTACACGGTGTAATGCTTGTGTACGGCTTTACATCGACATTTCTTACGTGACAAGTACGCGCGTACAAGTGTAACGACGGAAAATATAGCTCCCTGGACGCGCGCGATTCGCATTTTGTCCGCGTATCGAGAACGTATAGATCCTCCGTGGTCGCGCGATACTCGTTAATTAAAATAGCGAGCTGTTAGTCCCGTATTAACGCCGGGTTTACTGCCATGCGGAATTCATTGAAACGTGCGTACGACCGTCACTCAATGTAATTACCCGTACCGTTCCCAGCCGACGGTGATCGCGAGCGATTCTCGTTAATGCTCCGTAGTTCTCATAGAGGCTAAGCGCGCGTGTTTTTCACTCCCGCCGTGTATGTACATAAAAGGATTTATATATCACCGGCACAATCGCGCTTGATTCCGTTAAGCCTCTTTTATGATGGATTTCATTTTCTACCGTCGCGCCGGCGCATAAAGCCGATGATACAACAGACGTGCCTCGCAAATATTCGCGATATCATAAACCTTCGACTACGTTATTTCGACTTCGGCAATAACCCTAACAGAGAGGATAAAAAAAAGATTATAATTCCGATTAGTTCCATTTTTCGTTGAATTACTTGCTGTGATTTTGGCTTGTACAAAATTAAAATTGTAGTTTTCTTTAAAGTAAGGTTCTCTATTGAAATAAAGTTTTTCCTTGTTACTTGTTAATTTCAATATCGAAAGTTTTTAAGTAATTATTTATTTATTTAAAATAAAGTTATTAGACTTAGAAATATATAAATATGCATAAATATTAGATTGTGGATGATATATATTTTTATTAAATCACAGTTAATGTGTCTTTTATTTAATTAAAGTTAAAGTGCTAACAGAAACATATCTATTAATATAACTGGTACTATAATAAAATCGTTTAATTACCCTGATATTAATATAATTATCTTCGATTGATCATTAAACTGATGGTTTTTTAGTCAAGAGATAGCGAATTAATGATGAATCCTCAGAGAAGCGTTACACCGTACGTTGTATCTCGCATTCGTTTTCATTGAATTTATTTCATCGTCCGGAAATAACTTTCCTATTAAATGCAATTTTCATTAAGAGCGTGCGGTTTGGTCGCGTGACACCGTCTTAATTCGTAATGGAACGGCTGAACGAGTAGCTGGTTCTATATAACGCGCTGATTTAAAGGCGTTAATTAAATATCTAGTTTGCATGATTCCGATTCGATGCGGCATAAACGTGCAGTGAATGTTTCTTGCGTGATGTGTATGTCGCTTATACCTCCTTATTCTCGTCGTATCAGTTTTCTTCGGACATACAGAATGCAATTCACAATTTTAGAGCACTGTGCTCACGAACAAAAATATTTTTTTTACGCGATTGTACAATATATTGTTTTCAACTAACTTTTACTATTTTTATTTCTAATTTTTTTTTAAATGTAAATATAAATATAAACATTATCTAAAAAAATATTACATAGGATATTTCAGAATTACATTCTTTCTGACTGAAAGTCACAGATTATAGATCACTTCGTCTTTTTATTTTTTAACGTAACTGTTTCGTTATTGATGATGTCCTATATTTTTCGTATCACTTTAAAATATCATTGTTGCAAAAATATCTAGTTATGCATATCTCTCACAAGTGTGCTATTTTAAATTAGTCCAGTGTTACTTCGTTGCATTGAACGGTGGTTGTGATGAATGTTTTCTACATCGCGTTGTCTACAAATAAATTTTCGATTTTCTCGCGCATCGTGCTTGCTTCGAAACAGCAGGTGGCGTTTGGAACCAATTTTAAGGGCGTTCGCGCGATGAATCTCTCAGATTTATATAGCCTTTTTAATTGCGTGCGCGCAGGATCTGTAGGCGGCACGAATCACCGCGAAGGGAACTTTATTTGAGTCGCATTCAGAAGATCTGAATCTTCGACAGAAATCACCTAATAAAGAACGCACGCATTCGTATACATTTACGTTTCTATATGTACCTATATACGTGACTTTGGTGAAATATGTTACGTAATAAGTAGATCTAATTACCCTTTAATTCACCGACTGCCTACGTTTCTGAGTAATTCTGGGGCATAACAATATTATTTCAGAGATAAGGTCGAAATCATTTACGCTCGGTGAAAAAACAACGCCGTGGTATATGAACCATACCTGCATGTTACACCACGACCGTTTCCCCCCCCCCCCCCCCCTCCTCTCTCTCTCTCCTTCCTCACGTTGGAAACGTGTTCAGGCCACAATTTGCCGGCAGGTGCTCCAAATTGAAAACCCTTCGTCTACTCCGCCTCTGAAGTGCGTCGCCTACGCGCCTCCTCGGTACGAAAATCGCCGGGTATCGCGCGGCTTTCCATCGTGCACCCGTTAAATTCTCGCCGCTCGGCCGATCGGTCGATGCTATCGCGCCGAATAAAGTAACGGACGGGCTGGTAATTGAGCAACCGCCCGCTGCCAGTCGCGGTTGTAATCTACGACCGGATTGTTCAATTCGTGCGCGTAAGCAACACGCGAAAAGCCTCCTTACGTCCCGGCGCGGCGTCGCGAATAATTAATCTCCGCGGGGAATTATTACCATTTACGCGCGACATAAATCTCGCGGACCGCGCGGCTTTAGAAATCCGACGGATACGGGATCTATGAGCGCGCACCGAAAACCGTACCGAGTTGATCGGCAAATTACGTGATTGGATTGGAAATTGACAGAGAGATCGATCGATGTCGCTTTCCATTCGCACATTGCACGGCGGTAAAATAATGAACAGACAGCTTATTGCTTTGACGTTTAATAATCTCTCTTGAAAGTTCAACAAGAGTATGTCTAGAAAGCACTGTGTTATTTAATATCCTAACAGAAAGGATATGTTATTTAATATCCTGAAAAGATTAATCTTCTAAGATGCTTTTTTAAAATAAAACCTAGCTAATATTTTGTATATGTTTCTTATTCTATGAGTTTATTTTACTTTATACTTATTAAAATACGTAGCATACACATACATTAATAATATATAAAGATTTAGTTTCTCTAGCTTGAATTATTTTGTATAAAACGTATAATTTTTTTACGTACATTGATTAAATTTTCTAAGAGAATTAAAATCAGCTTTTTTATTAAAGCATCAAATATTTCCTTTTTACGGCAGAATTTAATTGGCACCTTTATGTTTAATTTTTATTTAACAATTCTACATTAATACAACGATATATATGCTTAGTCCATAAGACGCAATCTATATGACGTTAGAGAAATACAATTTCAAGTTTTAAAATATTGAGCAGCGTTAAAAATCATATACCCCAGCGGCGACGATCACATAAAGACTCATAGCTCCTGCGTCTTGTCTGGTTAGCATTTTCAAACGATATTCTCGGCAGTCTCGGGATACCAGTCTCTATAAGCGATGGGGACATCGTTCCCGCGCTCGGGTACACTATGTAAAGCGTAAGTCTCGCTTCGGGTGGTGCCTCGTTAAAAGAGAGCAGCGCTACGGCGCTCATATCTCCCCGCGTTGTAACACGAAACCACCGATACAAGAAACGGGCATTTCCGGAAACGTACGAGAGAAAGAGGCTATCTCTTATCGCGCCGGTAAAAGGTATGCCACGATTCCTCGAGATACCAGCCTCGCTCCGGGTGCCAATAGCGCTCGTTTAACAACGAGTCGTCGCTATAGTTATTATTCTCAGTTTGTATAACAGGAAATCTGTCATTAATTTCAGAAGTTACGGGTATAACCGCACTGAATTCCGAGTTACGAGACAACGCGACAGCGTCGCACCTTCCGGACAGGTCGTCTTGCATTAACTGCAAACAGTACAAAATATTTTACGCGGATAGCAGACATCCATACATACGCTGTGACAATAACTTAATATTCTCTTACGAGACATACCTTCGCTTTGCTACAGACATATCCTCGTGAAGCTACATTGGAGTACTAAATTATTTATCTTGTATCAGGAGTTTTATTAAGAAAGATAACAAAACGTACTCTCTGAAGCATCTAGCATCTACAATGTTTTATATTATATCGTGATGTCTTAATATATCACGCAATATTATGTCACATTAATCCATGAATTCACAGAAACTTATTTCTTTTCATGCGTATAGTGATATTATATATATGTTACTTATAAAAAATCTTTTATAAATAACATATTTTTATCTCTAATATATATCTCTAACATTTATATCTATCGTATTTTTATCTCTGACGTCTAAAATATATGGTTACATATTTCAAAGGATACATGTTAATTATATGCGTTCATTTTTAGTTATTTGATTGAAACTCATGACTTAATTATATCAATTTAAAGCGAAGCCTTTTTCTAACGCAATCGCTCACGGGTTGAGATTAATTCGGAACAGGTTAACTTTATTAGCAGGTTAATGATTTTACCACAACTCAGTCGTTCGTATCTCTCAGAACGCAGATTGGTTTACTGTCAGTTTTAACGCGCAGTCGACATATCGCCAGTCATATTTCCCGGTCGCAGGAGCGAGAGCTGTCGGGCGACGAGAACACAATTTCGCCGGATAGCGGTATAAATTTGCGAAAAGCTATCTAATATTAGCCGACGTTTAGCGGCAGTGCACCAGGCAGTGCCGCATGAAGTACGAGTCTCGCACTAGGTGGTAGTGTTGGTGATGATGGTGGTGGACGATGGCTAAGAGGAGAAATGGCGCTGCCGAGTGCGACGCTTATGTCTTCCTCTGGTAATCAGCTGGTACCTCCTGCCGGTCGAGGCCTCGTCAAGTTATGACGCGATGCACCTGCCATATGAAAACCATCGCCGCTCGCCTTGGCGTCAGCTTGATGGTGCCGCTTCTTGCGGCATGCAATGACGCCATCTTACGATCGGTCATCGGCAATTTATTTATTAATGAGTTCGGGGTTCCGCGCGACGTGGGCAGTACACGACATTGAGGAGTCCACTTTCTCCTTCTCTCTCTCTTTCTCCATCCTCCTCTTGGCTCTCCTTCATTGTCTTCCTCGTCGCTCAAACTAATTAAACATCCTGCGGCCGAGAGAGCGAATCGGACGAGTCATGATGCGAGTCATGTGCAGTCATGGCGCCGTGTTTGTTCTTGCGACAATACGATGCTACGCGATAATGGCAGCGATTTTTTGCGGTCGATCGTCGCTTTGTCATGCCCGAGTCGCGGCGATTCAACAAACTGTTATTCACGTTTATTCATGCAACACAAACGAGTACTTCTTTTGATTTCGCTTTCGTTAATGATTTCCCGATCTTTAATGGCTAGTATAGATCACAGGGGAAATCACTTGATCATTCAATTATCTGCGTTGATAACATTCTCATCAGGCGTTTGAGAGAATAAAATTATGACTATGATCTGTTCTTTCTTCCGCGTTTTAAATTGTTTCTCCGAACATAAAGATCGTCGATGGTCGATCTGGCCGAGCGATTGGTAGCCGATTGGCGTTTTCCTTCTCGCACTGCTTTCTGGTAAGAATCGAGTGGGATCGATTATCCAATTATTCGCGAGCCTCCGCTTATACCCTCGGTGTATGCCGTATATGTGGACGCTTTTTCGCCGAAGGCTACACATGCACGGCGCCGGCGTTGCGCGCGGTGCGCGCTGCCATGCGCCGGCCGCCGCGTCGTGCCACGCCGTTGCATTGCATGCGTGTAAGTCACCGTGTAATTTATTACCACGCCCAGCGAGATCTTAATACGAATCACTTATCGGTTGCCGCGGATACGGTGCGTACCGCGCGCGGTATCGAATATATACGCTATATATACACACGTCCGAGGACTAATAACCGGGAGAGGCAATTAAGGCGAAGCCAATGGACGCCGAGGGAACTCGCGGTTGCGTTTGTTCCCTTTTTCCCTCACTCTCCGCCCCGCACCTCCCATCAACGCGCCCGTATCCCGGCGCCCACACTATTTCCTGTAAGACGTTGCCGTCCTTCATCCTCCATCTAACGCGACGCGGGAAATCGGAGCCCCGATTAAGAATATGGCGTACAGTAATTTAGAAAACCATCGATAGAGAAACCACCGCGGTTAATACGGTGCTACCGCGCGCTGTAACGAGGTATGACATCGGCCGTTATCACTGGATAATACCACACTTTCTGGATCATAGACCTGCATACGTGAAAAAGACCGCAGTAGTCTTTCTCTTTTCTTTCTTTTCATGGGTGGCGCAAATTACTGACCATCTTAATCGAACGTTCATTAGACGTCGTTTGCAGTGCCATAAATCTGCTACATCGCTTTTTTTAACTGACTTTCCACGAATTAATTACATTAGGCTGTAGTTATCGTGTCATTGATTCCTTTTTTCCATGTTTATCGTCGCGCGCGTAAAAATTTGATATTTAATATTATTTTATCGATCTAAGAACAACAAGTTATAGATTAACTCGGAGCATACTGGCAAGTTATTTTAAAAATAACATATTATAATGATCGCTTTTGCAACTGAAATATGATCTAAAATCTAAAAGAGCCACTACTACAAGCCAAATAATAGCGATATTATTTTTAACTAGTTATTTGCGCAACTTAACAGAATTCAATTTCTTTTTTGTAATTATAATCTCTCGAGATATTATCTCCCAATAGACTTCTTTTGATCGCAGGCGTAATATGATGTAACAACACAATAGTCTCCTCTCTTTCACTTTTTCTCAAAAATTTATGCGCCAGACGCAGATAAATTAATGTTCTTGAATTATACTTACAATTAGATACTGAATACTAACTTAAATACTGACTCGTACTTACGGGTATGAGAGAATACGGTACCGCGTTGTTACTTTTCTTCCCGCGCGATCTTACTATTCGTATCATCTTACCGAGTGGCGATACAAACGTATATAAGCGCGCGTATACAAACGTATGCATACAGTCGCGATAACTGTACCGAGACAATAAGCCGGCGGGGAGTCAGGATATGGTCTTATACGTCTTAATGCGCTCTCA
Source organism: Leptothorax acervorum (assembly GCA_035220615.1). Classification (NCBI taxonomy): domain Eukaryota; kingdom Metazoa; phylum Arthropoda; class Insecta; order Hymenoptera; family Formicidae; genus Leptothorax; species Leptothorax acervorum. The sequence goes on from JASTWQ010000086.1 coordinate 3,448,087, forward strand.
TTGTTAGCCGTTACATATCGTCGTTACGTACGGCGGCCGGCGTGGTCGAGATGCAGCGGGAACTAAAATCAGATCGACAGGAGTACCGAAGGTTCTCCATGGTTGGTTTTCTGTACCCCGCGGAGGTTACGGATCAGTGATTTAACTGGGAAACACAGATGGAATCTGAAGCACATTGTCTCTTCTTTCATAGATCGCGCGATACCACAAGCGCGGTCGTCGCCGCGTCAGTTTTCTCCTCTCGAGCGTAGAAGCATAGGTACTACTAGGATCGCCCTTTGGCTGTCTGTGTTATACAGAGTGCAACTCTGTTTCTATCGTGCTATATTCTATATTTAACGGAAGAGCTACGTAATCTAGGAGTGCACGAAATGATGATTAAATTTTGATGCTGCATAGAATTAATAAGATAAAACGTAACAGAAAACAAGAATTAATATTATGCAGAATATCTTTTTTTGCAACAACGATGATGGAAGTCATAAAGATTCAAGTGTGATGTAATTACTGTATCTTTTCCCTTAATATTCATCTTATTAATTATAAATTATAATATGACAGATCAAAGAGACTATATATAGAAATTGATACTAAGCTATTAATATCCTAAATCTCTTACGCATGCGTGCGTAGCAATTTGCGAGATCTCGTTCCACCGATTAGCGGCGGCACTCCTATATTACTCAGATCGGCGCATTTAAAGTTGTGCACGAAGAACGATCGCGCGTACGTGTTGGGAGCATGTACCGGTAATGCGCCGGTACCAAAGGAGATCGGTAGCCGCGGACGCATAATGTGGCACAGTATTTCCACGTACGTATGGGAGCACCCATGTACGGGGGACCACACACTGGTAGCGTTCAATTTATATTTTGGGCGGAGTTACGTTATTTATTGCTGCCGGCCTTCGTGCCTTCGACTGCCATTCCGCGTGCCGCCTTCGATGTAAATGGGACGAACCGCCCTCTCCTCCTCCGAGCGGCGAGCCAGCACGAGCATGCACCTTAAAACGCATATCGATGCAGGTCCATCTGTCGGTCTCTCGCGCGCTATATATTCCCCTACCTACTCTTTTCTCCCTTCTCGTTTTTATTCTCCCTCATTCTCTCGTACCGAGGCAACTCGCTTCTTCCACGTGCGCTCTCATCAGCCGCACTTTTGACCCCTCAAGACGCGCATTTTAACGAGCCACAGTGCATAATCGCGGAGACGTAAATTTTCAGTTTTGCGAGCGGCCGCTTCCGCGAAATGCTCGTATCAAGTAATTCGCAAGGATCTCCCACGTTCAGATCCGTTAGATCTCTCATCGTCAGCATTTTACCGCTTTCGTAAATAAGTCGCAAATAGGCTCCGTAACTGTAGCGATCAGCTGATTTAATTAATACTGTACATTTTTGCAACTGTTTTTAGTGGGCTGATGTCGGTTGTGTTGACTTTACGAAGATTATTGCTTATGTTGCCAACACGGTACTAAAACATCAAATAGTGTTGCAGTACTATTTTAATTAACAACTAGATAATCTCGCTCTAACGGTAGTTTTTATTACTTGTGTCGATTTTTTAACAATGATATGTTAATGCTAATGTATGCTCTTATTGAATTTCAAGATTTCTTTTTTCTTTCGTCAAGGAAAGAGAAAAGATTGTTTTTTTTTTTTTAAATCTTTCTGCAATAAATCGCGTGGGTGACTAAAACATTGCTCATATCGCACAATCAGTGAAATCAATTGATTTATCCAGAACGTCGTAAACTCGAAGTGAAGGGTTTCGTTTCTAATGGTAATTTACCAAAACGTTCGCTCGTGAAATTAAGTATTCACACTTTTTTCGATTCCCCGCTTTCTTATAGTGTGAAAGATTAATGACGCTTCAACTTTTTTAACCCGAACATGAAATAAATATTAGTTCGAAAGTAAGGTAGTAAAGTTTTCAATTACTTGAGTGAATATTTGAATAATTGTCAGAAGAGACATTTAGTGCTCATCGGGTTATAAGTATGTTAAGTGAAATGTGTCTGAATTTGGTAATCTTATTTATGAAAAGGATTAAAAGATTCTTAACACTTTACTTTTTATTTTTTATCACAAAGCTGCATTTGTCTATGTATTTTACGAACTTTGTGCTATAGATTTTTCGTGTATCCAGTAAGAATATCTATATACTATATTTATACTAATTTATTCTATTTTTATATTAGCTATTTTTAATACATATAATTAATATGATATATTGTTATCTATATCAACCTCCAACATATAAACTTTGAACAAATAACTTATATAGTTTCTCTTAATACTAATAACTTATAACTAATAACTTATACAATAGTTATATAGTTTCATATTTGTCGAATACTGATTTTTTTTGCTTGCGCTCGAACTATAATTATTATAACATTATAAGAATAAGAATACATGACATAATATTATTATTTTTAATAATACATTGTTTGCTTAACACTTTACATTGCATAATACGAATGAAGGATTCACAATCAGTCAAGATATACAACAAATCAGTCTTTTGACTCTTCACCCAGTAATAATTAATTCTCTTGAAGATCTTTTCGATATACGATTCGATCTCAGAATAACAATTTTTAACTTTGTTCGGGAATGGCAAGGTACAAAGTGCACTGCTATTCAGCGGTTCACGCGCGAGACGACGCGTACACGCCACTTATTGTACGCGACCTTTCTCACTTACAATTAGACATCATCGATTATAAAAATCCGCGGGTTTATATATGCATACATCAGATGTCCAAAGAATGAAGGTGGAGGAAGCAACAAAGTGCTGAATGGTCGATAAACGTTGCAGACACGAGCGCGAAGAGGAAATTTCGCAAATTTTGCGAAAAGAGGGAAATTCGGTTTTGTCTAGCATGCGTTATGTGACTCCACCGGAGAGCCTATTAGGGTCCACAGATGCACAAGATCCACGTGGATGACACACAGCAGCAACAGGAACGCACAAGAGAAAAAAAGAACGGGATGATAAGGAAGACGAAGAGAGAAGAAGGAGAAGACGAGGAACGGAGCTGCCACTCAGCGGCCCATAAACTGTATGAAATATTAATAATGGCGCCGCTCGTTGGCCGTGGGCTTCGGCGTACTCTGGAACGACTGCGAAAGAGACAGGTCCCGCAGGATCGTCGTCGGTTCGTTAACCCGGGCCCCCGCGCGTGTTGATTGAGGAACCTTTCGAGCGAATTTCTTGCGATTTTTTGCTAACGACTTTCCTAACGAATCTGCAGCGTATCGTTAAATCGGTTAAATGATGATCGGCAATGATGATCTTTGGACATCTTCTGATCGTTTAATCAATTTAGCTGATCTGCCACGCGTCATTCGATGCATTTCACGCGTGATTACGTTCAAAAAATGCACGATGACGTGGCATTTAAAGAAACTTAACTTTGAAATTTATTATTGCAAATATTTTTTTACTTAAGTAGTATAATTTTTATACGAATTCAGCAACGCTGAGTTTTAATTCAAATCATATTTGTCACATCTGAATTATGTACGAAAAGTATAACATTTTTATTTAACAAAGTAGTTAAATTTTCTAACATTATATTTATTTTTACTGGCGCATCTACATTTTTTATTCCTAGTCAGCGCACTCAGAAATTATTCAGAATTATGATCGTAGCTATATATTCCAAGATCTAAACACGCATACAATTTTAATAGATCGGACGAAAAGATGAATATAATTTTAAATGCGTAAATAAAGATGGTTTAGTTACTACTGGAGATTTATAGTTGGATAGGCTTTTAAATATCATTCGTAAGCAGCAGGTGCTCTCGAACTTACCAAGATTCGACCACTGACCGCGTCACAATGAAAGACAATAGACCGTATTACATTGTGACAGCTCTCAACCGCCCTCGACGTTCATAGTTTGATTGTAGTGGGTTTGACGTCTGTAAGATCGCGGAACACCTGCCGTACACACGGTTATCGAGCGATCGTTCGTCGTTCACCTTGACAATTATAAAAAGAAACGACAGTGATCTTCTCCCGTTGTATATATTATATGTATATATATTAGCAGAAGAGATAACAAGACAGTGCATTAGGTACTAAAAAGATCTCTAACGACGTGAGAACGTGTCATTAGAGGAATTACTACGTCAATATATGTATAACATAAAAGAAAATGCAAAACGTGTACGTCGAGTTTAATCTAAATGCTCAATGTCGATTCCGCAAAATGTGTATTCGATCGACGGCGACAGGCGACTTCTATTTTCAGAGCAGAATATCTCGTATGTTTATCTGTCGACATACCATTACCGCCGCCGCATCGCAAAACGATTCTTATCGCGGTGGACTGAACGCCGCGCCGAGTGATAGGTATTCGAGCGACTTCGATAATTTAAAGAAGCACATCTCGAGCGGTTGATTGCTCATGACGAGAGAGAAAGAGGGAGGATAAGCTCGATTAATCCTGATAATTAGCGTCGCAAGCGTTCCCTAACTACGTTAAATTGGCTTCTTCTTTTTTCCGCACAGGTGTAGGTACTTTAAATGGGTATTTACGTTCACATTGTTGTAATTATTTCATAAGGACCGCCGTAAAGTCGGTTACGTTATTAAACCGCTGTGTGCTCTCTTCTTTGTTTGCCTCCGTTCTAAGTTTTTTTCTTCGCATAGGGGAACTTGTCGTCGCTCGTACGCGCACCGATTTTACCTCGATCAGGTAGGATTATTATGCATAATGAATCGTCTACTTTAGATCTGTTACCCGGAAACTCGGGACGTGTCGTCGTTCTGGTATCGGAGTGGATGTCTATCTGCACTGATGGACGGATCGATATCGAAACGTCGACTCGCCGCGCCGTCTCGGTCATTTCGATCGTCTGGATACTCCGGAGATCGTTACGGCGATGATATTTAGAGACGTATCAATAATTGCTATCGGCGCGTTGTACAAACCGCAATTCGAGTTCGCTAAGCTGTCGCTTGTCATATCCGAAAAGGCAAAGAGAATCGATGGGTTAACGAGCGCGCGTCAGTGGCAATTAATCAGCAATGGCGCAGGTGGCAAGGACACATGGCTGTTGCCGTCTTGTATCTTGATCTACCATACATCTCGCATTCCATCATTCGTCGAGCGCGCCACGTCACCACGTGCGAAAGTCGAAAGTCAACCGGCAAGTCGGACCGGCGGCGGTGTGATTTTACGCGGTAATTTCACAAAATTAACGGCGTCACTCGGTCGTGCTGTGAACAGCGGCGGCGTGTACATTTCAGTAAATCTACGTCGGGAAAAAAATGACCGCGATTCGCAGTCCGTATTTAGTCCGACGTTTGATATCGGCCGGAACATCGCGCGGTAGGCGCGTCATCCGGACGCGTGGAAGGCATCCGGTTGCTGGGATGCGGCGCGTTATCCCGATCTGTTATCGCGGAGCGAGAAAGAGCATGATGCGCCGCGCGGTAACGGGCTGATAAGGGATAAATTTTGCGCGATCGGATCGGCCGATAGGACGCGAGAACTCGCCGGTACACGGAAATACGATCCCCGGTTGGTTTACGAAACGATCGATCGGCGGCGATCGCCGGCCGAGTGTTACGCACATACTCCTGAAGACTTAACGAGAAAGTTAGTAGGAATGCGTCGACGGGCGGTAAAAATCGGCCCACGACGTTTTAATTGCCTTGATACAGGGTGTGTCGACGGGAGAAAGATAAAGAAAAGCAGAGAGAAGCGTTCAAGAGATCTGTACCGACTGATTATAGAAAATTAAACACGGCCGCGGAAGCGACGCTAATACCTACATAATTACTTCGCAGGTGTCTGCTACGATGAAGTCTGTTTATCGTAGTTTATTACGCAAAATTCGTTCAATGAAATTATGCGTAATTCGAACATCGATAGTGTAATACGCGAAATTAAATAAAAAAATAACGATAGTGTGCAATATTTAGGACGACGACATCAATAGACTGCCAGATTTTATCTGAAATAGAATTACATTGCTGTTTTCTTTCTTTGATAAATACCAGAAGAAGTTGGGAGATAATTATATACGAGACATAAATCATGGGTATCCAAACGACAATATGGAAATCGTAACTCTGCTGAGTTTCAGCAAATTCATAACTTTTTGTTTGATTGCAGGTACATGCAATAATGCATGTATGCATACAAGGTATTATATATGCAGGAACAAACATTGAATGTTCTCTCTTTCTCTTTCTCTTCGGAGGCAGAACAAATTTTTCATTAGCAGACGTCGTAAAAACAGGGATTTATCTTTTTTTTGTGCCGAAAGATACTTCCTGGAGTCGTCGGTTCGCGAGAGCCTCGCCTTGCGCGCCGGTTGGCGCAGAATTTCTGATGTTTTGCGAGTTTCTTCGTGCAACGATTTACGCTCTCCTGTCGGGCGTAAATAATAATCAACCCTCTCCCTCTGCTCGAGGAAGGCACTAAATCCCATCACTGATATTTCTCTCCCACCCTCTCCTCCTGGGCTGTGCCCGGCGTTATCCTCAATTACAAGTGGCCGCTTCGTTTCGGTAACGAGCGCTCCGTGCTACTGACCACCGATTCCTTTCCTTGCCCGCGCGCAATTTTTTTGCTAGCCTGTCCCGCGTTTTTGTTTAATCCTCCTGTTGGCGCGTTGGCAGCACTCGGCTGCTGCAATGTCCGAACCGGCATGCACATAAATCTTGCGCACTTCGGTTGGATTAATGTCGTGGTATCAACGGTGAATAAATCAACTTCAGATAAATTGCCAAGAAGCAGATTCCACTTCGAGGAAATCAGTCGCAAGCGTAGCAATGTTGAATGATTTGTTTATTATTAAAACATACGTATAACATGATAATTTGGCAATATTCAGGAAATTCTGTTGATTATGATCAATTAAACACAAGAATTAAGAAATGAAAATTAACTCATTATTAATAACGAATATCCTTTATAAAGTCAACGAAATTATTTTGTAAAATTTTTTTTATAATTAATATGAATAATTTTTTAAGATAGAAATACATACATTGAATGTGTACGAATCCACAAATATGGGAGGGGGAGGCATTATCTAGTGCATTTGTTATGGAAAACTGCGAACTGTAACACCCATTGTGATTATGATTAACGCAAATCTCGCGTAGCCAATTCGTGATTGAAGTTTTATTCTGGTCGAACTAAGTGCCGATGCTGATGCCGCCGTATTCTTACTGCCACATTTCGTGGTGAAACGTATCTAATTCTGTATAGCTTGTAATGAGCACACCCAGTGTGTGTGTATGATTAGAGATTTCGAATCTATTAAAGAGATTGCGGAACTTTGTCGATATCTCACAACATTGCAGAACGTACTTTCCTAAGATCATGCCTTTTACTCCTTGATTTTTTATAGGCAAAGAGGCGTTACGTATATTTTACTGTATTATAGCGATAAAAGGTTTCCTTTATAATCATTTTCTTTACATTTAGTTTGCTCGAATGTAATAATGATAAGACGGTGATTTTATTGCCAGATTGCCAGATTGCCAGAAAACTTTTAAATTCGTCACGATTGGATTGCGCATTGCATTAAGGTTAATCCGTGACTGACCCTGGCAGTTCATCACTTCGGACGACGTCTTGTGGGAGGTATAGAGCTTCTATAGTAAATGGCCTTACCACCAGCAGTGATTTCTACAAAATACATGCCGGTTACACACGTTGCTACCGCGCGCATACGATCAAGGCTATCAGCATTTCCTAACAAATCGCGAATTTATTCTCGCAGCGCACGTAAATCCCTATCCGGTCGGCGCGAAGAAACTCATCGGGTATTAAGTCCTAATTAGCGCGTGGAGCGGACTCTGTACGCACGTCGTCGCAGTAAACTATGATAAAGTTGTGAATATGTATAAGTTGCTAATTATACGGATGGCTTGGTAGAACGCGTGTTTTGCGAACAGACGCACCGCAGAATTAATAGAGCCGAGATTATAACGAAAGAACCGTTAATAAAGTTGATCGAGAACGCTATATCGCAGTAAATTAGGATTCCATTTCTCTTTTAATTTATTTTATGAAACGCGTTTTTAAGTTGTCATAATTAGTCTCGTATTATATTGTATGCATTTTGCGCCATGCTATTAATTTGTCACATGCAATTAATTTTCATTTCTTTAGATATTTAGGCTGTGGCCCACTTAACACTACAAATACTTCGAAGCATTCTTCTTTTCATTTTTTTCAATGAAGGAAGAAGAAGACAAAGAATGCTTCGAAGCATTTGTAGCATTAAATGGACCGCAGCCTTAGGCCCATATTCTGAACTCTCTTTTATCTACATATATAAAAGCGCTCTTTTATAGATAAAAGAGAGTTCAGAATATGAGCCTTAGTTTGCGAATATGAGACATTGTTTTTATATTAGTAAATTTCATTAATGTTTAGAGAGAACAAAATACACATAATTGAAAAAAAGTTCTTCGCTTTTTAAATGCAAAGTTGTAATTTTTGTAAAACGTTACTTTCTATCTTCCTCTTTTCTGTACAGATCAGTATGTACTCGGGACCAGCCTAGCCAGTTTCGTCTCGTGTATATATAATTTGCGCGATATTCTAAAATAAACCTACCGATAAATAACTCTCTTTCTTCTCGTACGTACGACTGTCATTTTACGTACGCGCGCACGCGGTTCGGTATCAGGTGCGTACGCAGTGTGTCATCTCGATAGGATCTCGAGTCTCATATACGCGATTCGACACGACGACTGAACATTCCGCCCACTTAACCTCTTGTACGGTCTGCTCGAGCTCGCGAAGCGCTCGTCGAATTTTGTCTCGTGGTCTGCTCTCGTCTTACTGCTCCTGCTCTTCGAGATCCGTTCTCGCGATTACCGCATGTACAAAAACACTTCAATTCCTGGCTAGTCCCGACAGACGGTTTTTAATGAGGATCATGGGTGAGACGGTGTTAAAAACTCACAGCGTCCTTATATGTTTACATTTCACGAGACTTCGAGATGTGTAGCGATAACTGATTTCGATTGAACTCGTCTCGATATGTGATTTGATTGAGTAGGATCCATTTCTGTTGCGTCACATATGGCGCATTAGATATGTAATGCGGTCTTTAATAGAGGAAAATATGTCAACGCAATAATGCGCGTAAATCCAGCTCAAGTCAATACAATCAGATTGGACTGAAGATTGAATCGACCAGCCATCTATCATACGAACTGGTTTTAGGCTAAAAACTGTCACAACTCAAAGTTCGAAGTCTAAAAGAATTTTATTTTGGGGGATTCGCCCTTTGGGCATAGAAAACTTTGGACGGTAGTAATTTAGGGTGTTTCTCGTAACGGCAAATGGAAGAGTTGAGTCACAATAGATACAGTCTACGTATGGAAATCGTTGATTATATAGTAATTAGGACATGAACATTATGACCAACCATCGATGCAGAGATCTTCGATTAACGAAATTCTTAAACAAAGGTCTATAAGTATAACAATTTTATTATATCATTTGTAATATATTACTAGACGCTGCATACCGATATTTAATAATAAACGTATATAATAAATGCAATACATCCTTTATCTTACATACTACGCATAATGTTATTAATATGTGTTAATTCTTTAATAATGTTTTAATTTTGCTAAACACTGTAATATAAATAATTCTTTTAAACAGTGCAATAAAATTAATATTATTTGGGTTACAGTAAAAAGTAATTGTAAGTTCTATGCATCGAGAATCGACAAAAGTTTTATCAAAGAATTGTTAGTGGACATTATTATGATTTCAAATTTACTGCGACGAAAATTTTAATTTTTAGAGAGATATAAGTATGACACTTTGGCATGTATATATGTTTCTATTTGCGTAATTATGTTAATCCCGAAAACGATTATACTCGTAAATCTCTAGATTACAAGAAATGAATCCGAATGGTGACTTATATAGACATCCCAAGTCATTGATACAACCAATAATAAATTATCACATATCCCGTTTTTATAAAAAAAAAAATAGGTGAATATCTCATCTCTTCACGCTCAAAATAGTGAACTGAATAATCTTGATCGACAGAGTATCGTAAGATATAAAATAATAATAATAATTCTAAGTTAACTACTCTTTTGAACAAAATTAATTCTTTTAAAAACGATATAACAATAAAATAAATTTTAAACTTTATTTTTGAATTGGTATGTGGCAATAAACAGTAATAATAGATTATTCGTAATAGATTACATTGTAGGTACTTGATGCACAGACGCACTTTTGACTTATTTGACAGCATGACTCTATTATTATCACACCTTTATTGTAGCATAAGGGAATGATGTCTATATCGAATGCAAAATATTGTCGCGCGTGTAATCGATTATTCCACAGAGTCAGCTCTGTGAGAATTCTCTCTCGACGCGAGAGATGAGAGATAGAGGGTCGATCGAGTCGAACAACGTTTAATGTCCATTCGCGCGTAGTCGTCACGAAATAAGCGATCAAAAACCGTCCGTGGCAGGCCGCGCGCGAGACGGTTTTCGTCTTATCTTACATTCCATTACGCGGACAAGCTCGGGGACGACGGGTGGAAAGCCGCTTTAATGGCGGTTATCAGATTCAAAACCAATATCCTACGCAAGGATAAGCCGGGCTGGGCTCCGGTTGAATGATGTGGGCAGATAATCATGCGAAGCGGAGGTATCTCGACGCCACATGTCTCTCAATCGCCACATACGTCTCCTTCTCCCGCATGATGGATATATCTTTTCTGTGTACGTATATATATAATATATAGATATATATATGTATCGTACGCGTGCAAGAGACCGAAGCCGCGCATTGGTTGCTCTCGCGATCTTCCCAGCTGCCGAGCCGATCAAAACTTTCGATATCGATTGGATATAATGACGCGCTCGTATATAACTATTGGATACTGCGGCGAACCGCAGGATATATCGCTGCTCCCGACCTAAAAGGTAAGAAGAAACGCGTACGCAGTTGCATGAAAGTTGCAACCGCGTTGAGTGGAAAGGAACGATCGGCAGCGCTCATTGTCAGTAGACCACTCTATCGTCGAACCATCGATAGCCGATCGATCGCCACTTATGTTGAGCTTTCGCGCCAATTATTTTTCTACACGTTGGGTGGACCGATTGCAAGATATCGATCTGTTTGCCACATACATAGATTGAAAGATAAATGCCTCGCAATTTACTTTATTATGTCGCTCCAAAATATTAATTAAATTTTAATTAAAGAGACAGAATTAAAAAAAAAAAGATAAGCTTTGCACGAAATAATTAACATAAATATTTCAATGCAATTAAATTATCATATTCTACATGTGTTGGATGTCGTTCCAATTTTCTTATCTCTTTTTATTTTTAAAATAATTTTACTCTATATTATTATTTGGCACTTTAACAATATATTCTGTAAATCGATAATTCGGGAATGGAGAGAAAAAATATTCACCTCTGCCTTCTTGTCTTGCTTTTTCTCCTTTTACCAATTTATCCTTTTACATCTTATTTTGTTCTTACTCGGCGTGAATGGCATGATGCGCTCGTTAGCTTCGTATACTATCGCGTGTACACGCACACGCGTTTTTTTCCGTCTTGAGCAACATATATGCGGTGCGAGTATCGCTTGATCAAAGTATCATCCGTGCTGATCAGGATTGTAAGACAAAAACATAATTTCTGTAATGTAATCTTGATCTTATCAACATATTTTTATTAAGAAAATTACATGATGAAGAATCTACGGGTACAATTGGGTACAATATTGGGTACAATTAATTTTTATATCATTAAAAATATCATCGTGGAATCTTATGAAGTTAGAAAAATACATTTCAGATAATTTTTGGAAATTTTAATGTTGTATACTATAAAGATATGTTGTCCTGAATTTAATGTTGATATATAATTGGGTTTTTATACAATTATTACTATAGACTTTATATACCTATATGAAATAATCTCTCTCATATGATGTTTAAGAAAATGAAATTTATTTCGCTTAAAGCAGAAATTGTCTGAAATGCAGATCAAAAGAGAAGTGATATTTTCGCGACGCATATAGTCTGCCTCTTACGACCCGAATGCCTGACAATGAAAAGTGAACACTGAGCACTGACACGTATCATGCCTCGAGAGATCCGCGCTTTAAACGCATCGCCACGCATATCGCGTCGCGTCTCGCCTCGAAATCCAAGTTTCTTGGTAAAAGTTGGTCCCGTTGCGCGAGGAGGTCCCCTCGTATATCACCGGGGATTACGAGCCGACGGCGAGTTAACTCACATGCAGGGCGTTTCACCGATGGACAAGGAAACTTCTTCGCCGTCGCCGCCGCCGCCGTCGCCACCGCGTGAGTCTGTCACCGAGAAAAATGTCGGTTATTCTTCTCCGACTGTGATAAACGCGCGCCGCCACACGGATATACCTGGGTCGACGCGGGCACACGCGTGGACGTCTCCATTTCCTGGTTAACGAACGATCGCCGTCCCTCTTCTTACACCGTGACGCTGCAGCATGAGGCCACCGTTGGTCAGCCGGTCGACAAATTAATGTCAAAGGCCAATTGGAAAGACGAGGCGCGGGCCGAAGAACGTCGCGTGTCTCTGAGGCGGAAGCTCATCCTAGGATTCTTGATAATGATTCGACGTGAGATCTAATCTACCTACTCTCTAAGCTTGCGCGCGCGTTCTCTGTCGTCGTGAAGAAAAGCGTATCGCCACCGTCTTTCCCGTCCTTCCATCTTTCTGGATTTCTAGGAACGTTAGCCGCTAGTATCTCAATCAAACGGTTTATCCGTAGGATCTCTCTTCTGCCCACGGCTTATGTGACTTTCACGTATTAATTAGCGGCTTACTCGCGCATCCGTCTGACGCGGTTGGCAGTGACGTTTATAGCGTGGGCAGTCAGTTTATTTGTGTCGTTGTTTTGCATTATTGCCAGGACGATTCCGCATCCTACGTGAGCAAGCAATCGTCTTAATCATTTACGTGTACCAATATAATTTAATTATATTTTAAAACTTTATCACAAAATTACATCTTAAATTATTATATGACCGTGCAAATAATTACCAATCAATATTATATTAAACTTTTATTGTATGTATAATCTTCTTATAGTTCTTATGTGAGAGGATGAAGATTGAGAGTATCTGCATTATCGGTGGGATGATAATAGATTATGAACGAGCGAAAAATATAACATGTTAATGAGATATCCCGACGAGGCTGTGATAATTAAGGAGCCTAGGACAAGCTTGAATGGATCTGCCAATTATCAATCCCCGCTAAATGATCTTTTTGACAAGTGGTATTTATTTTGCAGCATCATCGATAACTGAGCCGCGGCATTAAGCATTGTTATTGCTACCCGTAGCAATTCATTTTCTTTCAGGGCGACGTAATTAATTATCGCGGGTCCGATCGTCAACGCGCGCGCCGATGCCGAGGCGCGCTTGTAAATATGGTTTCTCGCGTACGTAAGATCCATCGATCCGCGGATCGATCGATCAAACGGAATGCACACGACGTCGCGTCGTGTGCGTGCGTGAGCGCGGAGCGCTCTCGCTTGCTTCTTTCGCTGCACGAGGATGGCAGCTGTCTTGTCGTACTCAACGAGAGTGGAGGGAAAAAAGCCATTTGTATTATCAGCACTGCGTAATTATCCCGGCGCGGTTTCCGTGCAAATTGCACGATGTTTAGCATTTTTTATGCTTTATCGCGTGTTCGCTTCGGGGCATGAAAGGAAAAAATAGTCGTCATAACGAACCGGTGTGTCGCATGCGCGAGCTTTCGCGCGCGAATATACCCGATTACGTTTAATGAGAAAATCGAGTTGAGACTGTTGAGAGCGAGAGACGGCGCGCGTCGAAGCTCGGCCGTGGTGTTGCAAAATTTGCCACTGTACTTAATGCCACCGTGCAGCTGGTACCGTTGATCGTCCTGCGCATCACGATGACGTAAGTTGCCGATTATCGAAAAGATCGTACCGCTGATCGTGCCGCCGGTTATTTGAGTAAATGAAGTCGATAAACATGCGCGATAGAAAATTGAAAGTTAAAGGTGTTTAACCCAATACGTGTCGACGTTAAGGGGAGATCATTTTGACGATGCACCGTTCCGAAGAAAATTTTTCACCACTTTTGCTTATCATTGCGCTTAATCGCATTGTTAACCATATTCTTAACTGCATCTTTCATTAGCATTTTTCTCGTTGATGTCTTTAAATGAAATCATTACAATGTTAATATTTATGCATATGTGATAAGAAAATACACGCATGCACCCAGAACGCTATTACCGAGAACGGAACAGGATTTATTGAACAGGCTGCGTTAAATAACAGAAAAGGTATAATGAACAGTCGACCAGCGTTTCTTTGGAAGAAAGCGGGGCATTTTCGAAGAGTTTTACCTTGAGGGCTTGGTTAAATCTGCGAGATCGGCGAGCTGGAAGTCCGATCACGCTGACTCGCTGCATGCGTGACTCTTACGCCTAAAGAAAAACGATGCGTGCGCCAACATATGCGAGGACTGACATAAATGAGGCTGCGAACATATGGTTGATTCATATACATATCATTATAGATCGTAGATCTGAGCTTCTACGAAACGACGTGAGTTCGAACTTGTTCGCGGTTTATTCGTGGCGTCTCAATGACGAAGACGGTCATTAAATCGAGCTTGAACGGAATTTCGAATCATCCTCTATATTCTCATCGTATTCTACATTACATTACAACTTCTAATACGCCATTATATAATATATAAATATTTATAAGATTGATGGTTATTTAAAATGTCTTTTTTAAGTATAGAAAAAAAGAAAAAATAATAATTAGCTTTTCTCAAAAACCTAAAAGGATACAGAATAATAGTGATAATCACGTTATTGATCTTTGCAAAACCTTCGATCTCTGTCAACTACGAGCAAGGAAGCTTCGAAGAAAATCGAAAACGAAGTTAAACTGCGCGGTTCGCGTGCGTTTGATTACCCCCTCGAGCTTCGAGTCAGGTGGTTGTCTACCCGAACCTTGAAAACTTGAGATTCAAAAGCCGAACGAGAATTCCCGGTGTAGTAGAGTGCCTTCGGGGCCCCATCGTTTTCTGGCTCTGAAACCAGAGATTTGTCCAGAGAGAGTTCACTTAGGTTTCTCTCTGTGAATGTCTCTATTCAAGGTCGGCGATCGATTAAACATAACTATTATTTTTAACAACTAATTTTTTCATGTAAAAGATAAACCGTCAAAATTTTTAATTCTGTTTCTTCGCCAAAGTAAGATATATATAGAAACGTTGTTTAATGCAAACTGCGATTTATCGAGATACAATAATTTTTGTGTCCCGAATAATTACTATTATCGCCACGCATCACAATTATCGATCCGATAATAATACATTGTCAGTTATTATTTCTCGGTATTATTATCGGCCTTGTTTTCTCTTGACGTATCCATTCGTTCGAACGAATACTCGCGCTATGTCTCATATACTTAAATACACGGAAATATATATAATAATAAGAACTGTTATGACACTGCTTCCCCTTCTTTCATAATCGATGTTATATTCGACTTTTGGGTTCTCTTTGCATGTCTATAATATTAATGTACCGAGTCTATCATTTGTTTCCTGTCAAGACATGATTTCCGAAGTGATCGGTATTCGCACGAATATTACGTAACGTTTCCACTGTAACACAAAGAGAGACATGTCTTAAAATACAGTAATACTTTAGAAGAAATATATAAAAATATAGGTATTCTTCAAGAATAAAACAATTTTTTTATTATTAAACATTTATTAACAGAGCACGATCAAGAAAAGTAAGGCGATTTAAATATTATTTACAATATTTCATCCTTTTACAATTCTTTAAATTTCCAAGTTCTTGATGCAAAACGGCGTACTCATTTGTCAAACGCGAAACTTTCAATTACGCAGAATAATTTGATTTACGTAGAATAATTACGAAAAGTTAGCAATATTCCGATGAGTATTAGTATTCCATCGAGTGAGTCTTCCGCGAGAAGAAGGCAGTCCTCGTTCCGGTGGAACGACTCGGCGGACAATCCTCCTCTCGTCGGAAGATCCCGGCACACGATGATGGATGCGCGTTAGCGCGGGAGTGCGCGAAGACAAAGATCCTACGGACTCCCTCCCGGCGTGCGCAACGTGCATTAGTTTGCGTCGCTCCCGCTGTGCGCAAATTAGAGCCGAGAGTGTAGCAGCGCGCTGCGCGCACTGCCGCGCGCTTCTCGCAGCGCGGAACGAAGAGATTCTGGTGGAGAATGGCCGCGGACGGATGAGAACGGCCGAGAGGGGGTTGGAGGGGGGCAAGGGGGCAGGAGGATAGCAGGCGGGTGGAAGAAGTGGCGGTAAGGACGGGAGTGAGCGAAGAAGATGGTACGGAGGCGAACTTGCGATGAACGACCGCAATCAACGCAACACCGCCCCGCGAAAATTGCCCCCTTCCTCTCTCGGAATACACCCGGAATATATTATCCACACGGGTGTTCCGCAGCGCGGCGCGTCCTTCTCGCTGGGTCAAGGGGTCGCGCACTCCGGAACGGACATGGCCCCGAAGGAAGAGAAGCGTGCCCGTGAAGAGCCGCACGATCGACCCTGCAGCACCGTGTTGCATCACGAGAAGAGACCCGCGATTTACGATTGCATTTATCGAGACCACCACAGGATCCTTCTTCTATAATCGTTCGATTCTGTTGATGTGATTATTCGATTCATCCTTTCACATGATGTGATGAACTCCGCATGTCTGTGTCGATTTATATTTTTGGTACAAAAAACGTCACAGAAAAATCTCAACATTAATTTTTTCTATGTAAATTGCGTAAGGTTTATGGGTTTTTATATATAGGAAAATATATTTATTATGATAATCAAATATGTTCGTTATATTCCAAATATATAACGAAAAAAAATAAACAGATCTCTCGTCAAACCGTAGAACTTATCCGTAGCTTAACTTATCGTAGATATCATAAGCATGGCGAGTTTGAATGAGATTCTAATAGTCGAATCGAATTAGATTCATATATATGTGATCGTTCGAACAAATGTAACGCCATAATGCAGCTTTCTCCAGGAAAGCACAAGCGTTATTCTTTTTAAAGTAATCCTCTCTCGATATTGGTTTTGACGGTGCCCGCGGGACAGGAACGCGTAAATCATTACGCTACTCGTGGCAGCAGACCTCGACCGCATATCCGCCCTAGGTGGAGTAACGTGTGGAAGTCGGTTCCACTGTCAGTACCACTGAGATATGTTGGCTCATTACCGTGACGTATAGCTGCCGCCGGTAACGCATGCCCGATATATCCATAATTGTTGCGCGGTGCCGGTCGCGGACCACGTAAGATTCTCGGAGAAGATTCCTGCGCGGTTCTGGCGGAATCCGTTTATTGGCTCGGTAATTCCGGGCACAACAAAGTTTCGAGATATGTACTGCCGATTCGCGCCGGCCGATAGTACCCTCTGCAAATAAACTGCCGCAGAAATCTGAGCTTGTTTCGAAACCACGCTCTCGCGCTCCTTTACGTCTCTGGATAACTTTATTTAATACGCATTCAATATACCCCACGTGCGCTATCGGCCCGCCAACGATGCTGCCTTGTCGCGATTAACTGGCTATTACACCGTAATGCATACTACGTTTTTTTTAACTTCGCTCTCGCGACGGGATACGGGAATAGGATAAGTCCGGTGCACGCAGAATAGAAGCATGACGTTGGTTTCATGCGAATTTTTCGAAAGAACACGAATCGATAAGTTAAGACTCAAGGGTCTTGTGTACGTTACAATTTATTGCAGGATAAGTTGCACAACAAGTTGCATAGGAAAATATATAGTGGACTGCGGAAACAACCGCACCAATTCATCATGCTATCTATTGACTATTAACGCAATGATTTACCGCGTATTTTTTTATTTAGTAATGACGTTATTCATTGGAATACGAAATTGCGTATAGTGCTTCGTCCTAATTCATTTTACATTTTTATTGAACGCACCACTACTATTAGTTAAATTTATCGTATTTGTTTGAAAATATTATATGTACATGCATATATGTGGAACATTTAGATATGATAATTTCTTTACTCCGTTTTATTTTATTCTATAATAATATTAAACATAATCATTGTAGCATATGCTACATTATACAAATGCATATACATATATACACTTTAAAATAATTATTTTATTTGTGAAATTTTAGTCTAAATCATAGTCAAGATTATGTACAATATAATTGGAAAGTATCATGCCACGGTTGCGCGCTGAGAAGTTATCAACAACGTAATTTCACATTACATTATTGTAGTTTTGAGCTTAAGTTCTCCTAACCGCCTACACATCGTTCAATTAATGTATGACAAGGGCAGAGCAAAAAATGATCTTTTTCTTATTCCTACGCCACCAACACAGATAATTACGGATAGTCGGGATAGTTAATCACGTCCGGACGATTCTTCGTTGACGGTTTCTGCGCCTGGTACCCAATTTCACCGTGAGAAACCATCTTCGACAAACTGTTGTATCGCCCGGTACTTTAATCGACCTAGAACCGGCCCCATGCGTAGGTGTTCGGGAGACTTTTCGGGGCCGCTTTGAAAATATGCGTCCATCCGACGGGCGCCGATAGACATTCTTTCACAGGTGTGGAACGATCTCGAGTGTCCGGTCGAGTTTATAGGATGCTTGAAAGATGCCTGAGAAAAGGGCGGAAGCCTGCCGCTATAAAAGGATACTTTCTTAACGACCTACTCACCTGCGTATATTATCATCCAACATCCGCAGATCGTGCTTTTTAAACTTGCCTATAAAAGTATCTTTACAAGTAAGCGCGTATAGAATAGATTTTTAAAACAAATCTTTGTCTAGTCGAGAGAGAAAGAGAGTGTATGTGTGTGTCTGCCAATGATATATGAACGTAGAGACAAAAAAACAATTTGAAGCCGATTTACATAGGATTGTTACAGCATAAGGAAATTACTAATTTACCTTGTTGACGCTGTCGCTTTTTTTAATCGTCGACGTGTGGTTAGCAAAAGACCGATGTGCACGCAGATGGAATTCATAAAGTTCCATCGAGGAATTTGATTAATTGATCTGGAGGTTATAGGTTCGATACGCTCTTGAGAATCCCGCGATCGGTTTTCGTCCCGCTTTTATGCATACGAGCCTGTCCGGTGTAACGAGATTGAGAAAAAGAAAACTTTATATGCTAATGTACGAACGATGCTCGCGACTACAAATGATTATATTAATAGCGTAAAACAAGCGGCAACACCATCGGTCTAAACGCCGAGCGGACAGTGGGCAAAAATGTTACGCAACGTACATACTTTTTAACTCACGGCCGAAGCTAATCGATTTAGTTTTTGTACTTGTTGTTAATGCCTACGTTACGACGTTGAGATATAGTCCACGACAGAGAGAAAGAAAATTTATTATCGCTTGGAGCTCGCTGCTGTCTTGAATATCATTATCTACGTCACATATCATTGTCATATATAGGTCTATTACGTCATTTACATGTCATATTTCTAGCGACGTTGTAATTTAATTATTCGACAAAATAGAAAATGGGATAATTAGGTAATGAAGGAAAGAAAAGATTAGCATACGAGAATATATTGCATGTAATTAAACTTTTTAAGTTTTAATTAATGGTGATTAATCGATTGCTTTGGAGTAATTTAATTTTCGAATGTAGCTATAAAATGGTCGCAAAATTGAAGAATTACCAAGTGCGTGATAAATTGGACGATAGGTACAAAATATATGCAACAGCTAGGTACTCGCGCAACTTCGAGATGTATTTCATGACAAGTAGAAGAGGTTACTTGTTACAAGTGATCATGAAAGAAGCGAGGAACGGCGGAGGGGCAGGCACGCTCAAGTAGTACCTTCTTAACTTTATGTATACTACGTAATGGTCGGTCGTTTATCACCCTCGCTCTACACGCGAGATATAAATGCCTTTTCTATTAATTCCTTCCGCCGCGCTCACCGGCACGCTCTGGCGTCCGCGACCCATGCATTCAGAAATGCAGTGCAAGGATGCAACCGGGTCACGCAAGTCCGCGTGACGATAAACTGAACGGATGTTGTATCCGCGCCTATTTGCTCGGGATCGTTTCGCAATCGATCTTTTGTGAGCGCCGTTGCTCCTCTCCTCTTCTCGCAATGTAGCGATGTATTATCGCGGCTTAACGCACGGATAAACCTGCATGCATCGCGTCGCCCGATTTATATCTCTATCAGTGCGTAAGATGTTCCGCTCTTTTGACGCTCTGTTTACCCTTCGAAAGCAATTAATATATACGAAGAGTTAAAATTTACGCTACACGCGCACTAAGCCGGATGGACATCCATACAGGCCGATAAAAGTAAAAATAATAATACTAACCCTGCGCATGCAAACGACCTCGCATATTTATATATTTTTTTTAATTTAAAAGTGGAGAGTGTATCGTAAAACTTCATCATTTAAGTCTAATTTAATCTAATCTCTAAAATATAAAACTATATATAGGACAGAACTAATATTCTAACAAAGAAGTCGAATTGTTTAATTCTGATATTGATCTTACAATTATATATCTAACTGCAAAGTTTATTTATACATAGAGCATCGCGCGATGTATACTTCGGTTACTTCGTTAAAACCAGACGCGATAATCGCACGCAGTGCAACTTTATATCCTCCGTTCTTATCCCAGCACTTTATCACTCGCGTTGCTAGAAGCAGAGTGGAGCCAAAGCCCGATTAATTCACAGGCCGTGCGCGGTGGCGGTGGCGAGGGAAGCCAGTACCTAAGTCATTAACGTCAGAGCCATCGATGGGACTAATTAGCCCCGCACCGCCGTACTTCGGAAGCGCGCACGGAATGGTAGCAGCTGTTTCGTCGGGAGCAGGTGAATCTCGCTACCGTTCACCGAAGCCACGAAGCACTACAAGTCGACGAGCTCGGCGACGTCGTCCTAATCGCCATCGCGCCCCTAATGACGTCCAAACCCTTTTCCGCGCGGCCACGTTCCATTCGAAGTTCGCTTAATTGGCTGTACTGACCAGTTATTTATTGCGCCTCAATATATATACTTATATATACTTTGCGCTGTCTTTTAACGCCATAATAGCCTGTTGACGGGGCTATTTAGACCTTTTAGATCAGTTAAGAAGAGTTTGTGGAGCAATCGTGAAAGCGAAGTATCTGTTTCGAAATGCCGCTATTGTACGTGATTGCGAGGCTTATGCATCGATGCGAGATCCATGTTAAAGACTTTATTATAATTATTATTCTGTTGGATATAAAGACTCGTTGATGTTAACAACAGGCTCTTATGTAAAATAAAAATGCAATGTGTATACATAATTACTTCTCATAAAAAATAATTAAATTAAATATTATTAATTAACTCAGAAAAACATTTGTTACAGATTTTACTCTACATTTTAATCATTGCTGTAATTAGTAATGCTAAGCATTAGCATTACTTACATTCAGCATTGCCGTAATTTAGCTTAGGCATTTTAAATTGTATGTATCTTGAACAAAAATCGTCCTATTGCTTTTCTCGCTTTCTGTTGATGTCGCGACGACAAGCGTAAAATGTATATGCACATGGCGCTACGTAAATACGCGTCGGCATCTTGTTATCAGCTTATTGGCGATCGCGTTTGCACTCGCAACGATACCAGAATCAGTAACATCAATGAACAGGCAAGGGAAACGGAATAAAGAAAGGAGAGAATGTACATAGTAGAGTTGAGGTAGATCAAAGAACGCCGGCAATAATTATAAATATGCATTGACGTGTACAATCTCTTGTCAAGAGATTCCCGAAAGATCTCCTTATACTGCTGTTGCCATATATCATCACCAGATGTTATCGCTTCTTTTTTATCTCGATAATACAGTTACTTATTCATTATCTTGTCTATGATCTATAAACACGCTGTAAGCTATCTCTTTCTAGATGGCTACCTTCTCTATGTCTCTATAATTCAATTTTTTTATCTTATGTTTTGACCAGTGTATCGTGGAACATCTAGCAAAGGGAGGGAGGAGGTGATTAAGGGGAAAGTTTCAACATCAAGCAAATTTAACACTTATGGTATAACGTTTATTAATTTAATGGGAATAAGCTTACTTTTTAAATAAGTTTGTACATTTGAAAATTAAATAAATCTGCATGTATGTATACATGTGTGTATGGATCTTGTCAGTACAAGAAACATTGTACATTTATGCGAACAGCCGGTTGATACGTGAACATACCGACGTCTTAACGGAAAGGCTATTATCTCGATCCCATTCCGGTACAGAACCCACGCGAAACTCGCCGCGCGACGATTCGGCCGATTCGCTTTTAAGGTCTGGATTAAGATTCTTGAAATTATCGTTTTTGTGCAGCGGCTCCGAATACCGACGTACGCAAGTAACACGTCGCATTCTCATTGCTCGCCGATCCCGCAACATAAATTAACATTATCAGTGGGGTAAAGTAATCTCGAGGATCTCCGTTTCCACAGCGAAAATCGCGGACGAGCCGGCAAACTTATTACAGATCTATTAGATCGGCCGACCGGGATAAGGAAATATCTCCAGGAAAAACCCGCGCTCTTTGGCCATACGCACTCCTAATGAACGCTGTTTACGAATTACGAACGCTTCGTTAACTCGCGCGCACGCGGTCGCACTGAGTATTCGCGAGGATATTCAACGAGGAATGGTTATCGTAACCGTTTTTGCGAGCTGCGCTATAAAACCAGGCATCCATAATCGTAAAACCTTTCTCCCGTGCGAATTTGCCATGATCAATGACCCAGTTATGTATTATGCACCGAACAACGGCGCGATGTTGAAACAATCAAAATTTTAGAAGAAAATATATTACAGAACAAAATTGTTCTTTCTAAATTGAAGCTAAAAGATTATTATCGAAAAATCGGCTTCTAAATTTATCGCTGGACGCTAAGATATAACAATATCTATTTTCCAAATAAATATCTACACAAATAAATACATTTTGTCTTTATCATTTTTGAAAACTGAATTCTTAGAACACCAAGGACTTTTTTCTGTTACTTTTGCGATACGAATATTACGACGATCTCCGAGTGGAAATTTAAGCACGATGTTCGGACGCTGCTGGTAAATGTGAACATTCAGTTTATGAGGTAACATGGTTGCAGTACCGGAAACCGCGCCCGATGCTACGGGCTATCGTCAAAAAGCCATCCATGCGGCAAGTAGGTACCGAAAGCTCAGGCTGCTGCACGGACAATGTGGAATTTCGTTGCCCTGCCTGCCAGGTCCCAAGATCGTGACGTTCATCGCATTGTGTCCGTCGGGCGCGTCAGGTTGCGAAGAATTTCGCCCGGAAGCGACAAGCGCGAGACCTCGCGTTCGCACAACCGTTTCGGCTTTAACGGATATCGTGAGAGATCGTGGGCGGAGATTATTGTGATCGCGGTGAGATCGCTCGGACAGTAACAATGTTGCAGAACCAGGAAGCGAGTCCCTAAAGCGACAATGTAATGAGGAGCGATGCAAGAAAGTGGCAAAAGGATCGGGCATGAAATATGCTCTGGATGTTGCCGGTGAAGATGGCGGAACGGTTGGATTGGCGCGCGGTATCTACCGTATTCCATTTTGTATAAATATACCTTTCTGCATCGCGAGAGATAAAATCTACAGGCGATACCGGAGATCGTCTCGGGGAGAGAGCGAAATAGACAGTAAAAAGATATTCGAACAGGTTGTCCGAAATACAAAGCGACCGATGCGTTAATTTCCTTAATGGTGTTTAAAAATTATGACGAAGAGTCCCGGAGGCGCGCAACAGCAATCCGGAGTTCCTGTGTTGTACAGAAGCACGGAAAGTAATGAAATTTCAGCTTCAGGCTTACAACTGTCAAGGAAGAATAATTTTCAGTAATATTCATATTTTAGTTTACAGCGAATGTCATTTTTGTTTAGAAGGAAGCGACTTGTAGAGAAATTCCTCATAAAATCTATCTCTAAAATAAGTATAAGATATAAGTTCAGAATAAAAGGGTAACTTTGTTTTAATTTGCTTGCGGCTTTTATTGCTAACAAAAATTAGATCTTGTGTATCGTGTCGTACAAATGTCAGAAAATCATTTCAAAGACGACAAACTGACAAACGTGTTACTTGCGCTTCGCATTAATTCTCTCGCATTACGTATGTAATTATCTATTAGTTTATTCTTTAAAGTCTTCAGGAAGTATCTTTGATATCGTCCACAGTTCTACGATCGAAAATCCTACCATCGTTTTTAGCGGGATATATTCTTTAATTCGTCGAAATTTTGTTTGGCAGAAGGGTGACCGTGAGCCACAAATGCACCTTGCATCTATCACTTTCTCATTCGCGAGAAAATGCGAGCACCGTCCGTACCTCTCCGACTTATTACAGGATACATCTGTTTCTGCACCGGTGGTAGCAGCAGCGTGCAATCACGCACGTAATTCGAAAGCAGAAAGAGGGAAATTGCCGATTAGCCAGGCGCGTTTCTTAATCGCGCAGGGCATTATACTTCTACTTCAAGTGCAATCGACAGCCTTCGAAGTCATTCTTACTGTTACTTACCATTCAGAGATAAATGAGAAAAATCAGGTCATCTAATATTTATGTGTATAATGAAAAAAGGCAAAAATTGATTTTTACATATGAAAATAATTTGCCATAACAGATAAATCTTTGAATATCGTGCTGGATTTCATATATTTCAAACGACATTTTGAATAATTGATTAAAAAGAATTAAATCTATGAATTATGATTGGGCAAAATATATTATATAACATAATTGTGTGTGTATTATTTTATATAATAGAATTATGTTATAAATTTTAAATAACATATTTATTGAATAAAATTACCAATAATCAAAGATTTAATTAATAATGATCTATATTTGTATGTATAAGAAAACTAATATTTTCTCTCTCTCTCTCTCTGTTAGAAATTTTAATTATTTTAATTATAGCATACGTACTATACCGAGAGATCATTTACCGATAGATATATCCTAGTCGTGCGTTCCAGCTTAAACAAGATATCACATGTTGCACGAAGGCGTGCCTAACATGTTATGCGTCGCGTCGCTGCGATTTCGCATCCGTTATTTCACACAATGTGTATTTTATGCGTCATAATCAAGAATTACGGGCGCACGCGGCGTAACTTAGACTTTCTTGACGAACGCCGCGGACCTTCGCGGAGGCACGAGGGAGCTTCCGAACTCTCATGTAAGCGATAGTACGGTCGGCTGTAGGGAAATGTAATATAACTCGTCACTGTGGGATGAAAACACCGCGGTTTTACTACTCGCGATGCGCCAAGACGTACAACGGGTGGCACCTTAAATAATGTGGCCTGCCGACTCGCTGAGCGACAATCGTGCGTCTTCTCGCTCGGTGGAGGCGCTCGTCCTTCGCGGGCACGACAGCCACGCGTGTTGCGTTGAAACATGCGGGGATTACGTTTGGTAAACTGCACTAAATCATTGTGACTGCAGTACGCCGACCTGCGCGTCTATCGTGGCTCGAAATTCTCTGCGGAATCCTCTTCTACATCAATATCATAATTATTCTTTAATAACTGGATGAAGTACTCAACTTCTTATCAAGTATATTTTTTTTTTCATTTTGCATGTATTAGTTTATGGAAATATTTTGTTAGCATAGTTGCTACTTATATATAAAAAAGAACTACAACAGGAAAGAGTTTTTAATAAGAAGATATTAATGTTAGTTATATTTATTGTAATATAATAGTTAAGGATTTAAACAAATATCTATATGTAAGTTAAAGTGAAATTAAAACTGAATGACATAAAAAGTATTATTTTTATGATACTTTTGTCAGTTTTGTCTGCCGTTGTTTAAATAAGCATTGCTGTTATAATAATATCGTTTTATATTTATCGTTTAGTTAGTCTCTGTTGCCTAATAGTTGTCTTTGTCTATTATATTTAAAACCACCAAGAATTACGGGTTTTACGATTTTTCGTAATATTGATCGCTTATAAATTTATGTGACGTTCGATTTACATAAATCGAATATGAATTCGATTTGTAAGTAAGAAAAGAGGATTTTCCAACAGGATGTCAAGCACTAATAACTTATATTCAGCGACATACTGCGAATTTTCTAAACCTACTATTATCCCCTGTTGCAATATCGTACAGGTGTGGAGAACGTTTCGACCGGAAAGAAAAGTCTCGCATATACGTCACGACTATTTATAAAAACTAATGGCGGCTAAACACTATAACTCATGAACTCATTATACCTAATAGCCCCTGGCGTATTTATGTCGAACGAGTTCGTACCGCTTCTCGGTTTT
The DNA here is from genome assembly GCA_035220615.1 of Leptothorax acervorum. NCBI lineage: Eukaryota > Metazoa > Arthropoda > Insecta > Hymenoptera > Formicidae > Leptothorax > Leptothorax acervorum. The sequence continues at coordinate 3,474,497 of JASTWQ010000086.1, forward strand.
GCGGCTTACAAATTACACACAAACCAGAATTATCTTGCCGGGGTGTGTATAAAAACGTGCTAAAATTACACGACAGAGACGCGATTCTGATCGATTAGCAAATTTCGGTAGACCAAATTTTGTAGATACATAGTCGCAGTATTACTAAAAGCCTATTATTTTGCCCAGATGACAGCTATCTGCGTCGTCTGAAATGAGAATTATACACAGTATGATTTTTTGTCATAAATTTAAGATTTTCTTTTTCAATTAAAAATGTGCATAGTCAAGGTAGTAATTAATGTTCTCGTTGCAATATTTATATTTAATAAATAAGTGAAAACACGACCGATATAATATATACAATCAATTAGAGAGAAGCGCAAAACATTTTACGATCAGGGCTGGATATCTTGATAGCCTAATAATATTATTCGTGTGAATTTTATGTGCATTTCTTTGCCTTAAATAAAATACACACCAATAATATTATTAGGCTACTATAAAAAATCCAGTTCTGACCATAAAATGGCGTTTTTCCTTAATTGAATATTTATATTCGATTTAAATTATAAATCGATATCGATATATTATTTTCAACAAAGATCAACGTCATATTGATCATTCACAATGTACTGGACGTCTGATCTTGACCGCTCGAGTCGCCTGCACGCGCTTCGCCGGAAACGCGACTTTTAATCCGCTCACATAGCGTGAGGTGAGATCCTTCGTGCACGCGAAGTCGTTCGAGCGTGAACGACAAGGAGAGGAACGGACCATCCTCCTCGGGCATGCATTAGAAGTGTCCATTGAGTCGTCTAATTTTATACGTTGTAAATCTCCTCCTACACCCGATGACGCGTCGCGTGCACAAGAACCCGTGTTTATGTATATCAGGATGCACATGCGACTACGTGAATCCGCACCATACCGCACCGCAGGGAGCGTGGTGCATACCGCGACTGCATTATTACGTTAGCGAAGTCGCGAAGTGTACCGTGGAGATCTCTGCTATAAATTATTTCACACTGTCTCTGGATAGTTTTCTTATCAGAGTTTGTCACATGCGATCAAGAGAAACGGCGGCAGCGAAGCCTCGCTGACGAATGTACAAATCGATTGCAACGACCGAGTATCGAACGAAACAGCCGTTCTTCGTCGCATTCAGGTCATCAAACTTGCGCGGATTACGTAAAACCGTCTTAGCATCCTGTTGCTTAAACACGAGGGGGGGGGGGGGGATGATATATAGTCGTTACGTCGATAGCGCGCGAAGAACTGGGCACCGGTCATCGATCATTGTCGCTCGAATATGGAACGCAAGAACGATAACTCGATGTCCACCAACGTCGCCGCGCAATCGTTATATTTAATACTAGTCGGATATCGCTCGTTATGATAGCGACTTAATAATAGTCTCGTAATAGAGCTTGGCTGTTAACAGCGAGTAACGCAGATAAAAGCGAATTGTACCTATACGTTTTACCGTGCCATGAATTAAGTTTTCTTCGAGCGAAGATTTCATCCGACTGGCGCAAAACCGTGGGATGAACGTTTACGAAATTACCGTGACCATCTTTCATCTTGTCCGATTGTTACGTCAGCCGTTATTCGTATCAACCGTTGAAGCATCGTCCGAGTTCATAGGGCATCGACGTTGCGGCCGGGAAAGAAGAAGGAAATTCTAATAACATTCGGAGAGGAAGATAAGAGTTTAATTATTCACGCAAAGCGGGGTTCCCCGGTGCCTGGACCGCGCGGAGGGTCTATCTATCGCGGGCCCAGCGCGTGTGTGCACACGCGCGCGGGTTCGCGTGGTGGTGTTTGTGTAGTACGTATAGGGAGGTATATACCTTTATATCCACCTATCGTGAGCGCGATAAATCTCGCGGAGTCAGGTGGACGATGGTCATCAGCTAGTTGCCGCGTGTAAGAGGCCCACGGCTCTCCTCTCCGAGAGGGGCCTCGATGCCTGGGTTTAAAGTCTGTTCTCATGATGCCGGACGGCCTAGCGACGACCCACGACCCTGTTGGCCACAACTTACCGCGCGGTACACCCGCAGTATGCTTTCTCTGCTACGATCTACCACGGCATTCCTGACCCTAACCGTGACGGCGGACCGGGCCGGAATACGCAATTCCGTGGCACGACGCGGAAAAACGTTGGATGCAGGAAATGCCGCATCGATCGTGACGTCGCTCGTGCTAATACGTTGGATGTTCGCTTCATCTCCTCAGTTAGGAGATTGAAGCTCTCTTTGGTCCACACAGCGTGGTCCACACACAATACTACGCAACGTAACATGCATCATAAATTAATAATATTTTGACATTTCGAAGCAGTTTGTAATTAAAAACCGTTTACTACGTTAAGGAAAATGATGATCTGATTTTATCGATAGTTATTGTTTTACAAAAAAAGAGTTAAATGTTAAGAAATACTTTTTAAATCGTTTGCGAAAAGATTTCTTTAGCAAAAATTTCCAGCAAGTCTAGCAACGCTTGGATATTTATGAGCAGAGAAAAAAATGCTTAAGGGTTATAAAAAATAGATTCTGCTTAGGTCAACTGCTCCTGGAGCGCAGTCTTGAGGCGTTCTGTGCGTCGCTGAACTACCGATTTAGCAGACCGGAATACAAAACGCACGCAGAGAGGGCGGAACGTCAAAGTGATTCAACTGCACGACGTGAAATCTCTACAAATCATGAGAGGAATGAGGAAAGGGAAGGGGAGATCGCACCGTAAGAGACCACGGGACCTCCTTACAGTTAGAACAGTACGAACTAAGGGGGCTTGGCTCTCATTAATCTCGGGATCTAATCTCGTCAAAGGGGACACTGCGAGATACGCGAGGACAAAGGGCTTCCTCCGGCGCGGTATCGCCGCGCAATCTCGTCACATATCGTACGCTCGCGAGGCGGTGATCGCGAAACATCGAGAAGCGGGCGGGAACCTGCGGCGCGAGATAGAATCTCGACGAGCGACCACACAATGCCAAACATATTAATTAATGTGCATCGCCTCGGGAGCCGCGCGCAATGACGTGGGACCGTAGGTGGTACATATACATTTCGAACGCCAAGTGTACCGTCCTCGCAAAATCGTAGTACCTCGTACTTAGTAGTCATAAAAAGTGATAGTTTTGGTGAGAATACATATAACAATATGCATAACTATATTTTTTTTTTATTTGTTTTCTTATTTTTACACTGTTCTTGCAGTTATTTCCTTTATGAAGAGCTCGCATGCAGATCTCGTAAATATTACTTAAATTATATTTGTAACGCATATTCGCAATTTAAGCGTTAAAATACAGACATTATTCTTAGGAGATTTGAATGATTCGCGTGCTCCGTATTACATAGCATCGTACGTGCACGTCGAACTTAAAGCACTTATACGCTCGAAAAATGGGCGTCAGCCGAACGGACAAGTTCGCGCGCGCGCGCGCGCGGATATAATTGCGCGCACGAATATTATCTGCCCGTTTCGTCGGGGAGTAAATCGCGACTACGTCAAATGGGCCGACTAACTTCAGGGTGCGAACGCTTACGCGCATCCTCATTACGGTTTTTACTGCCGCAGTTTCTCCGAACCATTACATCGTTACACGGCCGGGAGAAGGGAAAGAGAGAGCTCGCGGCGCCTCGCAAAACGCTCTCTCGCGGTCGAGCGAACGCGACCGTAAACGCGAGACAAAAATATTGATAAACCGGACGCAAGCTCGCGAAATCGCTGCATTACATACTTTGTGCGCATCCTGCCTTCGAAGCGGTTTACGAGTGCTCGACCGTTTGAAGGAACGGCGCGAGGCGGACCCGCGCGCGCGCGAAGTCTTATCGGACTTATAATTTGTCGCTTAATCAACGGGCGCGATTAAGAAAGAGTCAGAAAAAGAAAGAGAGAGAGGGAGACAGAAGAGGGAGTCTTGATATTTATTATATTTAATTTGCGCTCTGGCGAAGCGCGCGTAATCTGCCGCTAAATAAGAACAGATGAAATGCTAGAGTCATTTTACGAGCGCACTTAGGCGGCATGCGGAGGCGATCTTGATCCGCCTTCCCCTTCATTCTCCTTCTCGTCCTACCCTGTCCTTTCTTCCTCTTGCATCCCGTCTTTTTGTATCCCATGCGAAATCATTTTCCTAGATCCTTTAACGAAGATGACGGTGTACTCCTGTCACAAAACAGGGATCTCACTCGCGGACATTAAATTAAAGGGCCCTCTCCCACCTTTCTTTCTCTATCGTTTTCTCGTCGCCGTGAGACGTACCGCCGGGATCGTTTTCTTGCGTATAATATCCTGTCATTAGTCGCCAACCGAGAAGAAACAAAGCGCGCGCACGGCTTAGCGTTCGGGCTTTTATCGCAGCAGCGTTATCTGGCCGCTTCTACGTCTCCTTCTTCCCTGCTCTGTCTTCCTTTCCTTCCTCGTTTTTCTCCGTATTTCGTCGCATGATAGCGCGACCAGACGCGTTTTACGGCGCTTTAACGCCCCGATGCCGCCGGCGGTGCTACGTGCGCTCGACGCCACGGAAATCTGGAAGTACGGATGCACGGTTGTATTTACCGTGACGACGTTCCGCGGAGGAGATGATTCCGTGCTTCGGCGCCTTTCATGGCAGACGGTGGTCGTAAGCAAATATGTTAACAAATGCAATACTGTTACTCACTTGGCCTTCAAACCTTAATTCGATGCACTTTTCAAATTCCAACTTTAAATATCTCGAGGCAATCTTATTCTTAGACATACTGAAGAATCTCGCTCACAGGCTGCTTTAGAGTCGGCAGTTATCGCAAAATCGGTTTAACTAATAAATTCTATCGAAATTTACTATCGTATTTACCTGCCGGATCGTAAATTCTTTCGAGCAGAATTATTTTTCCGATCATATTAGCAATAGTTCACGTGCCATGCGTTGTAAAATTTCAATGACGCTTCATTAGATAAATGCCACACCGCGGGTATAATTAATTCGGCCGATTGTATTTACGCCAAACCGGTCGATTGATTTTTCGCGCGCCTTCCGACCAAATGGAGAAACTAATTATCGACGCTGCCGATAATACGCATTGTCGTCCGCCTCATTGTTCTCCGGATCTATTGTAGCGACGTGGCAAAACACATCTCGTCGTGCCAGCCTCGCCTCTCGCTCATTCAAATCGGCGAGCGGGACGCGTTGCGTTTCGTCGCGCGTTTCCATTTTGCACGTGCATAGCGTGAGAGAGACGCATGTGGGTGTTGCGTGATTTAAGCGTCTCGGCGGCACGGCCGCGGGCAATTTTCTTGATCCGACCCGTTCGCAAATCGCCCCCGCCATTGTGCAATCGTCGCGTATTACATGTATACCGTACCGTGCATTATCAGTTTGTCGATTACTCGGCCTAATGACGGGTCACGCCAATCTCCGTCAAGCGTGTTTACCGACTTGTCAATTTATATATCGATTATGCAATCCGAAACGAAACTAAGGGAAATCTGCAGCGAAACCTCGTCAAGATATCTTTCGCCGTTGCAATATTTCTGAGAAATCCCACGCCAGAGGTAAAGAGAGCATGGGATATCCGGAAATTACTTCTAATCATTATGTGTACAATATATTTATATGTATATTTATTATGGCACCTCAAGATATTTTTTAGAATATTATTTAGATTTTTATTATAATTTCTATGTATCTTTTACTAACTATAAAATGTACTGAATATCTTAGAGAGCACATATGCAATAGTTCGGTATTATTCTAATTCTAGTTAAAGAGCAATTCAATTATACATTTGGGGAAAATCGAGACATTCAGGATGATTTCAATATATCCATTGCCGTGCGAGATTCTGGGTCAGAAGTTCACGAAGTGCCTGGACCCGGGTAATTCTATTCGCCGCGGAATCCCGGCGAGCGCGCCGGATATTTTTGTCAGAGGAGTATCGTAGCGTGTTTGCGGCGTGCGGAGAGAATGGAGAAAGAAGACTCATTTAATTGCGATACTCCGATATGGCGGAGAACACGCGGCCTCACTGCGCGACGCGCGATGAAACGTTTTGGAATGAATAGAACGCACGGCAACGGCGATAACTAACTACGCGGCTAAGCGTGCGTGAAATTATAAGTTATTGCAAATGCGCCCGTAACTCGCAGAACACATCGTTTATGTCGCTACTAATTATCGAGTTTATGGATTCCGGCTTGCGATTATTCGTCGATTCCGAACGATTAACGGGCGTAATTCGCTTTACAGCGAAATTGTGATAAACGAATTTATTGCATATTTCTAAAACCCGTTTGTTTATCACTGCAGTTAAACATTATTTTTTTCAATGAATAGAAGAAAATTTTATTTACAGGATTGCGAGATCCGACATGTACTTACTTGAAACATCACACTGTTAAATTCGTAGTGTTAAATTATACTCAACTTGAATTTTTAACCATTTCTGTGGTTAAAATGGTCGCCACTGCTCCTACTCAATATGTTAATTTAACTAATTGTAAAACAATGTTAATTTAACTATAAAACAATGAAGATAAAATAAACACTGTTTTGTATTAAAGTAATAGATAAATTTCGATACACATATGGTAATTAAAAATAACAAAGTGTTATTTTTTAACTCAAGATATTGGTATAAATTTCATCCTTCAATATTTAACAGTGCGGGCAAGAGATTTTAATAAATCATTATACGCGTGAGATTTCAAGTATAATCATCCGATTGAATCTAATAGGCTTCATCGATAGCACCTACACGATCTTCGCGATGAAACACAGCAAAATATCACTATCACGCGAATGGAACCTTTCACGTTTTCCGTGCACAATTTGAACGGATCCTCTTTGTGACTCGTGGGCGAGATACGTAGTCGATGAGTAAAGGCAAACATTAAATCGCGCTACATTACGAACAATGCAATGTGCCCACACGATCTGAAATCGTCTGTCTGTCGCCCGCCCTGAGAATTCCTCGCGGTGCGCACCAACCCACCATGCCGTAGCCCGCATTCTCGACGCCACCCGCGGTCTCTAGCCTTCGTAAATATCATCGTGCGCGCACCATTGTTACTACCTTAACACCGGTGATTTGACGTAATTAAAGTGCGAAGTCCGTTCCGTCACGATTCATGTCACGATGACATTTGATCTCAAGTAAATTCAATTTGTGCATTCAGCGGCTTAACACACCGTCCGTACTGGACGATCGCTATTTTATGCCCTGGTTCGACGCCGAGATCGGCTAATTGTTTTTTCTATAGCGCTCCTCCGAAGAGCTGTACGTCTTGTTGCGTGTCGACTCGCGATCACCCGTAGATCACTTGGCGGCTCACGCCCTGCGATCAGCCGATCTATCCGACGCGTAAAAACCATTCCGGCCGGACAATTTGCGTGCCGCTCCCGGACGAGGACGGATCCTCGCAGGATCCTTGCACCTGGCATTCCGGTTCCCGTCGTGCAAGCGAACGGGCTGCCGAGATCGCAGCAATCGGAGATATCGCAAACGATTCGCGTGGGCGGCGAGTCCTCGAGTGAGGCTTCTTGCGGTGTCATTAAGATACGGTTAATTTACGGCAGTCGTAATACGAATGTAGAACATTGTTCAGATTATCAGCGGCTAAATTGTCGCTCCTTCGGACTTCGGACGTCTCATTACACCGCGCACAGCAATAAATCAGGACCGGGCAGCTCTCAGCCTCTTTTCTTGTTGCTCCCTCGCTTTAATTGCTCGAATGATGTAGACGCACGATACTGTTGTCTTTGTTTAACAAATTTAGTCTTTAGTATATGTATACGCAATGAAGTTAAATGAGTTCGCAGTATTTGTCGGAATATTTCTGCAAATTTTACCAGAAGTTGGTACCATCGTGATCTTTACGGATATAAGCAAGGAAGAGAGGATATTTCGAAAGCGTGATCGCATGACGATCAATGATTACTCAAATCCTACCCTCGCGTCAGCCTTAGCGTTCAGAGTTCTCCCTTCTCCACCTTCTTTCCGGTCTCGGTTGGCATCCTGCGGAAAACCCGTGGCGCGAATTTCATATACGCGATAAAATATACCGGTCGAGCATCGAGTCCAATTAATCACTGTTAATTACGGACGCGGGAGTCGGTTCCCGGCAAACGAAGGCGATTAATGAGTAATTGATTTCGATCACGCCACTCGCCGATCGGGACAAGAGCTACATCGCGGTCACCGAAGATGGTCGATCGTACAAACTTTCTTTTCCACGCTGGATTCGCGTAGGTTTAAAAACAATGAGTGTTAGATCGTGAGTGTCATAAGATTAGGAATTTTATAGATCAGATGTGCGCAGAGGGTAGATAAATTTTTCTGCGTTTGTTAATTTCTGCTATAAATTTTTAGCAAAGTAAAAAGGAAATCTTGGAAAGGAAATTAGACCCTCTGAATATTAAAGATACTGAATATAATTTGAGAGTTTTATTAGTAGTATTTATATTGTATCAGATTGTATATTTTACACAACTTTTTTAGAAGTTGACATATGTGTCGTCCACTTTATGAAGTTTCTGAACAGACACTTATAAAAGCAGCTGTTCGAAAGTTATCGCGTTTAGGATTAAGTTAACTCATTCGTCGCTGCTTGATTGCGCTCTGACAAGCGTGTAATTAGTGAGCCTCAATTTCTTGATCAAATCGAGCTCCGCTGGTATCTCACTTCTTCCGCGGTATATTGACGATGCCAGCTGCGATTAGGTGTATCCGGTATGCCTCCTGTGGTCCTACGTCGGGTCCTCCTGTCAGATAGACTAATCTGCGGTTGATCAATTCTGAAGCTCACGTGTACTATCTGCTCGATTAACGACCGCTTGACTCAGCTGACGCGCCAGTAATTCAAATTCGAGCGTGTATAAATGTGTGTTGTGTTGCGTTATGTTGCGTGCCGAGTTATTCACGAACACGAAAGTATAAATTCTTCACTTGTTTCCTCGTCCCGCCGTTCGAGCGGGGCCATACCTGATGGGCAGACCATATCTCCGCAAGGTGGAGCGGAACGCGTGCAACGACTCTTTACAAAATCGTCCCTAATTTCATTCCAAAATCGCGTGGACGAGCTTGCCGATTAATCCCTGTGATCACTCGCGCGGTACAAGAACGGATTTTTATAAGACGATGGCATTTCAGAGAAACTTTCTGCAATTAACGGACTTCAAATTGCATTTGCTTTGAAGTAAAATAAAACTGTGAATTTAGAAGACTTAATTAAATTACAGTGCACTTCGATTTTAGTAAATCTAGTTTTCAATGATATACCTATGTGCAGAGAATATAAAAATATTTAAGAATAATATTAATAATGTGTTTTCTTAAAAATACTTTATTTAAAAAGAAGCTGAACGATAAATTTGCTTTGAAATATTGTGTAAACGTAATTGCAGAGATGTAATATATATTACAACATATTTAAAATTATCTATTATAATGAAAATTCCTAATCGAATTGCGGAGAAATGCGTATAATAGTAGAGGATACAGCATAATGTCGGATTATATTTTTGTCAGTATAACAATCGCAGTTCTTACGCCTGAGTCGATCGTAGTCACTGGGATCAGCAACGAAACGATGAACAGGTCTTTAATTAATTAACGCCGGGTTTCACCTTGAGACGTTGAGTTTAAACGAGGATGCGTTGATCGACGGTCGATTTCGCCGATCGATAAGGGAGCGTCGCGGACGTCGCGGAAAACGCTGAGTTGTGATTACATTGTTTGGAGCTGAATAGAGCCGTCCGTGCACGGATACGCAACACCATTGTAGGCACTCAGAGAACCTGCCGGTTCCGTGGTTTCATACCTCTCTCTTTCTCTTTTCCTCCTCCCCCCTCTCTCTCTCTCTCTCTGTATCTCTCTTTCTCTTTCTTTCTCTCTCTATACGTATGTTGGATTTATACTTTATATAAATACAAGACCGGTAACCCAATGGTTACCGATTTCACGTACCGGAAGGTGCTCTCTTCGAGGTAGCTCTTTTCTCAGCTGCGTTTCGATTAAAAATTATGTCATTGAATTACGACGACCCGCGCATTAACTATATAAAACGGAGATTCTACGCAGCGACGTGTGATTATTTACAGTTAGCTACGCTGAGAGATGGTTGTTTCGCACAGTGAGATGGCCTCGGCTGTAAAAGAAACGTACTTTCGGCTGGGATTCGCAGTCTCTCGCGTCTGTCATAATTACGATTTATTTTAAAATCAATTAAATGGCGGCGCGAGCACCGGCAAAAAAATTACCGGTTGTCACCGACACGTTCACGTCACGTTAATCTCCTTTGCTAAGCCCGAGTATAGCGCATCGCTTGCATATCCAACTCGTTACAATCGAAAAAGAGCGATCAAGAGCCGATCGAGAAAGAGCGTAACGATCGATCAGAATGTCCGTCGATTAAAGTGACGTTCTTGACAACACTCCGAAATTATATAGCACGAGCGCGAGAGTATGAAGAGCCCGGAAGACTGAAAAGGACCTTTGTTTCGCATCGCGATGCCGCTTTAATATCTGTGCGAAGCTGATCACGCGAGGATTCACAAGCGTATGCAATACCGTCACACTTGCGCAAGTTCAATTTTCTTCTAAAAGAGAAAATAAAACGTATTCTTAAATTATAAACAATCCTATATCTTAAAGCATACTTTACTAGAATTACAGATTACTGTTGACAATATAGAAGTAATCTATATGAGCAACGTTTCGTATATTATTAGAACAAAATTTATGAATACGAATATGTTTCATATTTTACGTGACATTTTTAATGATTATATATAGAATGAGATTTAAATAACTGCAAAATTTTATGTAATTATATTTGGCGCAGAAGGCAACTGTCTTATTTTTTGGTCGTACATTTCAGAGATAGTGGCGAGGATATTTTAAATATACTCATCTTTATTTATACGTGCAGAGATCGTCTGACAAAGTATTCGAAGAGATATCTAAACGTTCTGCCATAATGCCGTCCTGCTACGCGTATGGTTACTCATAATGCATATAGATTATCGCGACAGGATTAATCGGAGACACTAATACGAGCGATCGACGGACGAGAGGGATAATTAAAATTCGTGGTGCGATTCCGACGAAAAACAGAGCGGTTAATGCTATCAACGTCGATATCAACCGCGCAGGACCCCGCTAATTAGCGATGCAAATGCGAGTTACAGGGTTGCAACAGGCGATAGGACCGGTGTGGATACAACCAGCCTGCTTTTAAGATGCCACAAAAACCGTATCCGTATAGCGTGTCTATTAAACGCACGTCGCAGGTGTAACGTCAAAGCTCTTCCGCTAACACTGTATTTATGGCTCGTCACGCTTTTGCGAGGCTTGCATTCTACCCGCATTTCGACCTTATCTCAAAGTTAATTAAAGCAGAGTTAATTAAAAGACTGTTGATAAATAATTATCGATACATTGGAAGGTCTTATTTAACAAAATGTAAGGCACTTTTAGAAATATTTTTCTCACCATTTCAAAAATAGTATAGTTTAGTTTAGTTAGAAAAATAAGTTTGAGTAATAATATATGTTAATAATAATTAATAATAATAATACTATTTTTATAATGCTATATTGCGATATCTTATTATTTTAAATTACAAGTAACTCTTTTACAATTCTATAATTAATAAACATAACTCGTGAAAAATTTCGTAACAATATATCGCCTTCAATGTCACATATGTTGAAATTATTATAGTAATTGCAATCAAAGGAAAACAGGAATCCTTTAAATTACGCAAATGACTCAATGGAAAAGTAATACTACCGCTTTCTAGCCTGCAGCAATAACATTATTTCCAGATTCGCGTTTCCAGTCGAAATATCAATCATTGGAAACATTCACGACACTACGAATTCAAAACCTGCGGCTTTGCCGGTTACGACTTTTTCCAACAGAGGTGTGACATGATGGACGAGGAACGAATTTCACAATGGATAATTATACGACGTAAAAGCGGGCAATAAACTCGCTCTCGCGCTAACGACGACTAGTCGACCGACGCGACATGCCGAACTGAAACCAGAGCTATTCACGTTCCATTTTCGCGATTACGTCGTCCTCGACGCGTTCTCTCGCTCTCAGATTTTCATCCGGATCGAAAAGCAGACCGGTTTGCTTGCCGCACCTACGACTTCCGGCCGGATTCGCGGGGCTGCGACGCCTGCGACCGACGCCCGAGCGGTAAGATGCGCTCGTAAATTACGTCGAACTTACGCGCCCAATATTTTCCTCGCGCGACTATCGTATCACCAAGATCATTATCGGTAAACATACTATTAACACCACCGTTGCTCGGGTCCGGGCAGGCTGGTCGGGGGTAAAAGAGCCATGTACCAATCTAGAATCATAAAACTGGCCGAGTGTCCAGTAAGTAATAACAAAACAGTTAAGCGGCTATACCGCGCTGCTCTAAAGCGACCGCGGTAATGAACGCCGATCGGGCGAGGCGAAAAGAAATCCGGCAGACCACGCGCTAACTCTTCCGCATCAGAGAGAAGCGGTGATAGTGATTCGCGATTACATTTACAATTGACCGTTTGCCACTGCCATCCTTATTACAACTGTAATAGATCTATAAATATTTTCGGTCTTTTTTTTTACTGTGCTACTCGAAGGTAACATCTTATTCTCAAGTGAAAATCACAACGCAAAAGTCACATATTAAAGGATTATTATAAAATATTATCTTAATATTCGAATTGGAGCGCGTGGCATATCTATATCGATTTGTTATATTTAATATTGTTTTTATCTTGAATTATTATGTTACTTATAACATCTTTATAATTTTTGTTCTAGGTAAGTTCCAACATGCTTGATTTATTTATATACGGCTATACGTTCCACATACGCGGTGAGTTCTGCAATAAAATTAATATATCCTTTTGTATCTGATGTAGCATTGAAAGAGTTAATCGATTTTAACATCGAAATAATTTTTAAAGAGAGAATTTAAGAAATCGTCAAACTTCTTAGGTTAAGAATATAAAACGGGTATCGACGTTAAAATTGTATGATTAGGTGCGTATATATACATCCATCACATAATGGCAGTACCGTCTCGCACAATGTAAGACAGTCGATTAGGAGAGTGCTGGTAGATGATGCGGCATACTTGCCCGCTAGTTAAGTACAGGAGCTGTATTGCGATCGATCGTTAATAACACTTCGGATTATAATCGGATGCCAGGATCGCCACCTGCTGTTTCCATATCGTTGATGTAGCCTAATTCGAGTACCCGGTAGTTATCAACGATGCGGATCGCACGAATTAAAATCTCTCTCGTGTGGTCCGGATATATTAGCTGTGAAGATGGCGGCGCAATTAAATTCCCCGAGCGGTAACACGAACTGGAGCAATGATCCTGAGCAATGATTCATTCCACTCGGTTTCTTATTGTACCTCCTCAGATTTCTCTTCTTTCTTGCTTTCGTAAATGCGAGCAAATATGAAACACTATAATTTTTTATGTAAATAATAGCTTGTCCAAAAACTGAGATTATCAAATTAAGTTAATAATTAAATCATGCAATTATAATGATTGATATTTCATGTTTGATATTTCAAATTCAAAAATTGAATCTTGATTCTATGCCCTTTTAAATCTGGAAGACTTAAAAGAATTCAACTGATAATAATTATACAAAAATGCATGTTTTCAGCAGAGTTTCAATGAAACTCCTTCAATAATATTTTATTAATAAGACATTAGAATCATTTTCCAAATCTTACAAATTTGTTAAAGAAACAAATGTGTTAAAATATATTTTACATATAAATTTAAAGTAAAAATTATCAGTTTTTGCTTTCAAACGTAAGAATAACTTAACAAAAAATATATAAAGCAAGAAAGATTATATTCATGTTACAAAAAAAATTATTTCCGTCTTCCGGGATAAAATTATTTGCGGTAATCGACTTTATATTTTTTTCTTTTGCTAATAGAGCGTTAAGTGCTCGGCGAGCACCACGTTGCGTGTATTCGGACACACTTCTTGTATACCGATGTAAGTTACGATACAAGTTAAGTCAGAGATGTCCGCGGGCGTAGCCTCTATGGGCTAACTCCTAATCTAGCCCCGGAGAGTCAACGCTGCCGCCGGTGGTAGCATAAATCTACCTTAATGATATCACCGCGTAATGCCGGGATGACGCTATCTCGACCAAGTCGGTGCATGTGAGAACCCACTGACACCTCGGCATCCGGAGTTTCACGAGCAATAGCGCGCAAAGAGAAGATGGTATCGCCGAGGTTTTCTCTCTGGACCTCTTCCTGTCTGTCCTGTCCGGCACGTCATTTAGGTGGAACCACGCAGCGACGAGCGGCGTGAAACGCTGTTCGGGACACGATGGTTACGCCTGCCAACGACCGCGAGTAACGTCTATTCCCCGTGCAATCTCGTTATTTTTTTGACGAAGTGAGAAGATTACCAGAAAAGCTGCTATGAATTCATTCGTACTCGCATTTCTTCGCGCGACATTATCTCATAAAATAATGCATTCTTGTCGTTTGCGCAATTTCGTGAACTTATTAATAGAGAAGATGCATTATAATTGTAATGCTTCATTATTCCATCAATTAGTAATAAACAATTTTATTCAAAGTCACTCCGTACTTTCGTATGACATCATTGCGTGGCGCTTGCAAGTCTGGTCGGAAGCTGATGTCGCAGGAACGGAGACAAATCAACTAGCATTTTCATATAGTATTTTTGGATTTAATATGCTTTTTTGTATCAAAATTAATACCCTCGATGGAGCACTAAAGAGAGTTTCGCTTTTAAACGGAAAAACGGCGAACGGTTCTCCGACTATAGAAGGATCTTAGGTTAGAAAGAGTCACCGTTAGAATCGCATTAGTGTCGCTTGATAGATCCCCGGTATTAGCGTCGCGTCGACCTCCGGGGAAGAGTCCTGTCGAAGAATAGGGAGCAGTTAGATCATGGCATTGTGACCGGCGGACCCGCAGGACATTTAAACGGGAATCGGTAGATGTCTTTCTCTCTCGCTCCGTGTCTCTCTTACTTTCTCACTCGAGACCGGTAAATACCACTAATCACTTCTCGATCCTTTCTAACGTGCCTTGACCCCGTCGCGACAAGAGTTATAGCAGTCGGTTTTATTTGAACTACCTCCATCAGGACCTCGAGCCACGTTCGCACCTGAAAGTCGTGCCAATGCACCCATGAATGAATTCGTGATTTCGCTTTTCGAAGAATTAACACGGCAGAGGAAACATTTATTGGCGTCTCTCGTTATCATTTAAAACCAAGAATAATAGAGAATAATCAATAAATGATCAAGTTAATTGAAATAAGAACAAAACTAATTGATGGTACGACAGTGTATAATTAATCAGTGTAAAGGTAACATATAAAATTTGTAAAAAGTCGAAGACTACAAAACAAGGCTCGCTGTCGACGTACATTTCGGACCACTGTAATTTATCGCAAAAATAAAACAAGATCTAGATTCATGAGAGTTATCCCCGCGTCACTGATCGATAACCACCGCGTCGAACAATTAATCCTTTGCAGTCTCGATTGAAAGGTTATAAAATTTGCTTTCTATTCCAAACCAAATCGAATTTCACAAAATAATGTACAATAATACATTTCTTGATATATCTAATAAAAATTTTCAATTTTGTATAAAATTTTGATCTCAATTTTACATGGACGATATACGACTGCGAAGGATTAAGATCCGCAGTATCTTTTCGTGTGCAGATGTTCACGGCTGATCGCGATTTCGGTCGTCAATCATCTCCTTGTCACTGCTACTCGATCGGCTGCGCGTCTGACTTCGATCTCGACTACGGCTCTGGTGTCTGGACGGCGCGGGCGTCTGCTTGTTGGTACTGTTCTTATATAAATAAGTCATGTCCTTTCGGAGGTTCTCCACCGGGGAATTTCTCAAGGTGTCCTCCGTGCGTTTCCTGAGCGAGCATTTGTTGCATCTGGCTGCAAGAGACCTCGTCCTAGGAAGCGGAGAGGAGGGAGGACTTCCTCCTCTCCCTCCGCTTCTTGTGCTTCTCCTCCTCCTCCTCCTCCTTCCTCTGCCTCTGCCTCTGCCTCTGCCTCTTCCCCTGCCCCTGGCTGTTCTGCCTCTGCCCCTGCCCCTCCTGCGGCCTCGGCGACTTCGTCCTCGCCTTCGCGATACTCCGCGGCCACGTCGTCGCCTCCTTCGCCTCCTCCTGCCTTGCTCCAAGGGCGCTACGGTATGCGCTTTGTACATCATGTCAGGATCCGTATTCAGGCTGTAATAACCACGGTCCCTCTTCAGGATACCGTAGTCCAAGCCGCGTTTCAAAGCAGCATATATCTGCGAGAAAAGCACCCCTTTTGTTATGACTAACAAACTTCTTGTATGATTAATAAACGCCCTTTTTTACTGCGTTTATTAATCTACAATTTCCAGTAAAATTTTCCACATTTTTAAAGTAATATAATAAAATCAAAAATTTGTACGATATCTTTCGAAATTTAGGAAAATAAAATTATCAAATTTTAAAAATTTTGATAGAAGTATCATAAAATAATATATATGTAACATGCTTTTTGTAAACTGTTAATTTTTAAATACCTGCTTTTGTATGTTGGCGTCCGACCCCGTATATTGGGATTTAATGTAACTCATGATTTCCTTTGATGTCGAACCGCGAATTTCCCGCAGATTGCGAATGGCGGAGGCCACCAGGGCCGACATTTTTGGCTTCGTCATATTTCACCTTTTCTCGCCTTTTCTATCCTTCGAAGATATTCCGAGATGGCAATGCCGTTATGTGTCGTCTCATGAGCAGCTCTCGTCAGAATTTTAGAGGCCGGATGCGAGGAGCTCGGAGATATCGAAGGCAAGAAGATCGTTGTCGACGTTAATTTCAGCGATCCACTTATCATCTGGCACAATCCGTGATGATGTTCCGGACGATTCCTAAATAGTTGCGGTGGCTCCTTTGCGACTTCCCGAAATGTCCGACGACGCTAAGATAACTTGGACTCGGTGAACGCTTACACTTGGAGACGGCACATTTAAGCCGGTGCGCTTAAATAATCACTAAGAAGATTTAATAACCGATAAAAATCGGTCGTATCGTGGTGCCGAATATGATTTTGGGAAGAGAGGATGGAATGTGTTGCTCGTCAATGGCCTGTCCGGAGATAACTGAGCTGTTGTTATTGATGCGCTATTTTGTCCGACGCGCGTTGCTAGGAAGAAGTCACGGAATCTAGATTCAGATCGCTCAAAAAGTGAAGATCTGTTAGGTGATTCCGAAATTTTATTCAAATTGTAATCGAATATATACGACGTTATGGAAATAATTTGTAGCATAAATTCCATGTTTAGAGAGATTAATATTACCATAAGAAAAGTGGATATTAGTATGCATGGAAAGTAGTAGTATGCACGCGTTTTTTAATTTTTATTTCTTTTCGCAAATTTTATTTATTTCATTGACATGAGATTATGATAATATATTAATTCTCTCACTTTACATAATCCAGTTATATTAATAATTACAAGATGTATTAATAATACGAGCGTATCAAGAGTTCAAAATAAATTGAAGCAATAATTTAAAAGAACATATCGATCGTAATAACAAGAGATAAGAAGTCTCGCACGATAAGTTATATACGACTGTCGATGTTGATCGTTGAATAGCCTCGTTTCTTGCTCTCCATCGCTCATTTCATATTCCTCGGACGCGCGGTATCCTTTTTTACATTTCCCGCATAATTAGCTTCGTCGTCGCGCGTGCATTGCGATACAGGTAACACGTAAGTACTACCGGCCGAGTAAATATCGTGTCACGTAACCGAGATGCACCACTCCCATTGAAAGCGACTTAATTAATACGATCGTTTTAACACTCATAACATCCCGGCGCGCATAATTAAGAAAAATAAGCGGCTCGATCGATTATCGTCGACCGATGATCCGCACGCGACTCTTCGATCGATAGTAGCCGCTCATAATCCCTACCCGAGCATTTATCATCTTGATGAATGTAATATAAGTAATATTAATGACAACAAAACGTTTGCGGTTGCCGAAAATAAAAAGCGCGGAATCGTGCCTCGCTCGTGGCCGCGTCTCTCGCTCGTTGAATGCAAATGCGCCTCGGATGTATCTTGGAATCGCGGCGGTGAGCGGCGATGCAACATTGTGACCATATAAATCTAATGGAGGTTCGGGGTCATCACGTCGGGGTTCACCCGAGCTTTGTATATGAAATTGCGCTACCGCGTATGCTGTACGGTAGCCGGCGGTAATACGACGACGCGCGCTCGCGCGGGGTTTCTCTCTTTCTCCGCCCGTCTCGCGACTCGTCTCATTATCCGTTCTTAACGGTGCCGTCGCAGGCAGAAAAGAAATCGCGATTTTAAATCGCCGCTCGCGCGCGCGCGGAACGCGTGTATCCCCGGACGGAGACGACTTGCCACCTCGTCCGGTAATTGGACAGTCATGGGGATAGCCGCGGTTTACAGGAATAACGTGGCAATTTAGCCGGCCGCTTAAGTCGCTATGCGCTCGCTCGCGCCGACGATTTCGTTCGTTAATCAGCACCAGGTGTCGCGAAATACCGCTTCTCCTCGAATGCGCACCTGCTTGTAAATGCCCACGTCTACACTCCAATAATTATTTATCAACGTCGCACTGAGAGCGAGGGCACGACAAGTCGGCGGCGTCCCGACCGCTCCGGCATTCGGGCGTTTTATTATTCATCGATCGCAGCGACGACGGCGCGCTTAGATCTTTAGATCTTTTTGTTTCTATCCGCAGTATTTCTTCCTCGCGACGACGCGCGCGTTAGAACGATCACGAGTACCGCGATGTATTTCTGTAATTAAATTCAATCTACGTGCCGCACGAGAGTAATCCGCGATATATCATTCGCGACAGCAAAGGCGGTGGCTTTGCTCTCTGTCGCCAATTGCGTTGTTACCCGCATGGTACATGTCGTAGATTGAATTTGCATCAGTTGCCTCTGGAAGCCAAACTTTGTTCTGTGATTACATCAGTTCCAATTCCCGTTTCGGAGTAGCGCATCCTCGATGCAACAACTCAGATCTCGCGGCGCGTTATACGTACCGATGTCACGCGAGATATTGCTTCACCGACTTCTCGTATTCTCTTCTCGTGAAGAGAGCGCCGGCAAAACCGATCCTCCAGGAACTCGAGAAACGTGACTTTGTAACATTGCTCGGCGGCACGACGAGCGAACAAACCCCGCGCGCTCGCCTCCAAGACTTTGTTATCCGTCCCGCGCGGTCGGGACTCCGACCGAGCGACAGGACCCTAACAAATGTCGCGCGTCAGGATAATTGCGCGCGGAATTCGCCGCTCCCACGACGAGCGTGCTGGTCCCAACGTCGGAGGACGACGGGCGATGCAACCCGAGCAAGGTTCCTCGTGCCACATGCTCCTGACGCCGACGGAACCGCAGCGGTTCCACGCTTCATGCGTCTATCGTATACGAGCGTGTGTGTATGCGCGTGTGTATGTATGTATGTGTACGGAGGAGCCATCACCTCCCTCGCCGCGGGATGTCCGGCCGGACAGAATGTGGCGAACCGAGCGTGACGATTGCCCACCGAGGCATTTTTACACCTACGCTCGCTCTTTCCAGGAATCCATCGATCCCGATCCTCCACACCTCGCGGCTTCTAATCACCGTGACTTCGCCAGTATTTTCTTCCTCTAAGACAATGCCGGGGCTTCCCGGAGCGCGTATGCGCGCTCGCGATTTTACTTGACGTAGTCCACTTCTTGTTGCTCGGAAAGTCGTTAGGATGTTACGAAAGGAACGCGGGACTGTTCGCATAAGAAAGCTAAGTTCGTCAGATCTTGCGCCTTTTACGATCGCAACGGTTTATTACGAGGCATACTTCGATGAATCCTCACCGAATTGTAGAATGTTCGATTTCCATTAATTATAATTCTAATCATCTTATCGTCTATCGATTTATCTGCATTACATTACGTCATGTGGGTCAAATAATAAGTAATAAAATTTTATCTCTATAAATTATTTAACTGTTCGCGACAATTTCTTGTTTTCTCAATCGTTTATAACTCGAGAAATATCATTCCTACGTCGACATTTCAATTAAGGAAAAATCGAGACTGCTTATCTATCCTGTGTCTGTCGTTAAAATTGAAAGACACTTTTAATACATCCTGTGTAGAAATTCCATGATTTTTTTTTTTAGTTTAACCGTAGGGTTAATTGCTACTTGTAGAGATCAAAAGACCTAAGGCTGCGACAACGATCTTAGAGGTGTCACGGTTCGAGGACAGAGCTCGATTGCGCTTCGAAATATACCCGGAGGACGCTTATTAAATGACAGTAGAGCCCGCATGTGGAAAGACACAACCCTCGTGACACCGGCGTCGTTCGGCCGACCAATCGACGTGTCGATCGGCACATCGTGCACCGTATACCGCGATGATTGCGATTGGCCGTTCGGGCACCTTTCTGCCTTCCGCAACCGACATTCGTGCATAAGTCGAACGTATTATTCGCTTTGCATACTTGACTGGCGGCGCCCGACGCGGTTCATTATCCATCGTAAACGCGTTTTTTCCACTGCAAATCGCCATTTTGGATTAATTATCGGGCGACTGGGTGCGCGTCACATTAGCGTTTTCCCCCGTGGCAATATACAAATTATTTGATCGACCAATCATCGAATGCTCGCTTGCAGTGGTAGTACGATTGCGCGCATGAATATTACGAGCGTAATAAATAATTGGTGTTCTTGGAACGGAGAGATCGAGACGCGTTGACAATTTTATTATCATAATTTGTCTCGCTCGCGAGCATCTATCAGCACGACGGTGTGGTAACCAGGTTTTAATTATTGCCGCGCGGAGATATAATCTTTCCGCTTATATGACGCTCGTGTCGCTTACGCTTTAGAAAGTGTTATCCACAGATACTCATTAGCAACGTAATTTTTCGTACTTGTCGGAAATTGTGGCCATTTCTGTAATAATATAATTCAATGAGCGCATTGCTTTCAGAGAGTAGGATCTCAACTTAATTACAATGATCAATTCACATTTTAATCATATGTTATATGCATTTTTTGCATATCTTGGATGGTGAAGTATCCTAAATATTGGGATAGTAAAAAATATCAAAAATTATAATGTTTATAATTACCGCAAAAGCGTATTCTTTTTTAACGTCGCGTAGAAATAATTTTACAATGAATCCGGTTCGTCTTTCATCGAATTATGTATATTCTTTCATCATCGGACCTCTGATGCTCTGATGTGCTGCATTAGATTCAGGTACCTATATCACATTGCATGCGAAGAAACGTCGGGTCGGGCGAAATCTTTCTTCTTCTTGATCTTCTCTTTCTACTTCTTCCGTCCACTCGCTCATTCTCGCGTGCCGGATTTTCGGTTCTCGATGGGTTCATGGCGGAAGGGTGAATTAACGGGCCAATGAGAACGGGCGCAGTTAATAAACTGGACATATTAAACGATTATATTAACGCAACCGTCGCCGGGCGCGGAGATTAATGCACTCGTGGCTCTCGAACGTCTCACTCCTTTTCGCACACGAGCACCGAGGAAAGGTAGAAGCCGACAAGAAATATGATCTACACGGTGTGGGCACCATTGCACCGCGGTAGCCTTAAGATAATTACGACCGTATGATTTTTGCGTATCGAAAGGCTATATAGAGAGTTCGAGCGACAAGTCGGTCGACTCGAAAGCGGCGCGTATGAAAACGAACTTTTTTTTTAAATATCGCTTTAATCAGGGTGAAACCACGGAGACAGCTGTGATAAACGTCGTCGAGCTATGAAATTGTTCGAGAGATTATCATAGTAAGGCGATTATACCGTTAAATGTAGATTAATTTTGAAAAATGGACTATATATTTAATATTGTACAGTAGAGTGAATTATTTGCATCAATTAATGATAAATCAAAAAATCAATCTTTTTTTAGAATAATTTATTTAAATTTCTTTTCAATGCTTACCATGAGCTTACCATATTATGGATATATTTTTAAATTATTATTATGCTTGTATGTATTAATTATTATTTAACACTTTCAGCACCATCTATTATTTATAGAATATTTTTAATTACAATGATTTTTCTCTTGGACATAACTTTTATTCTGTTGCGTTAAATTCTTCTATTCAAGTGTTGAGTTTTTATTTTTTTGCGCAAATACAGTTTATATTGTTTGATTAAAAAATTGCTTGTAATTAGAAAAGTTGACGGTAGTTCTCGCGGAAGAAGATATTAAAATCCATCGAAGAATCTTCTCATGAGGAATTTAATGCGAAACCAAGTGTGTATATGAAGTAGATATGAAAAGGAGAAAGATGGGAGGACGGAGGTTGCATGAGGGAACGTTTGATTACACGAGAGCAGGTGGACTAGAAGAGGCGAGAACACGAAGCTACTCGACTGCGGTAGCGACGTAGGTTTTCTTGGCCCACCCGCACCTACCAGCCTACCACTCGTCTCGATGTCACATGTTTATAAATAGTGCATCAACGTAATGCCTGGCGGCTGTAACTACGGCGAAAGATTTACGAACACCGTGCTTCGAGTAGACGAGACGTTCCCTGAATGCGGAAAGGAATTCGGCGAGAGATGTAATAACGAGGTTGAGCGACTCGCGCCTGGTTAGGCGTTACCGATGATTCCTGAAATGTTCGGTCTGGCTAGGGATTGTCGGGAATATTATCTGGAGCTGTCACGTTCACATTATTACCTGGTATGAAACATGATAGAGGATTTCGTTACGTGTTGGCGCCAACAATGAGCTTTGTCAAAATCAGATTACAATCTTTTATTTTATTTTCTCTTTTTGAAAGCTAATTGTAGGTATTTGTAAAAATTATTTTAAGTAAAACGAAGATTTTAAAATAAATAATTAATAATAATAAATTTTAATAATAATTAATAAAATATCTCTGGTGATTTGTTCAAAAAACCTTTAATATTTTTGCGAACGGCAATCCAACTTATTGAAGAATTTAATGAAATATGTTGAAACTCATACAATATAAGACGATAATTTAAAAATGTGACGCACCCAAATACCTACGGTTACACTTACGTAGATCTCAGCGGCATTACCGTAAAAAAGTGGCTTAACTGGATCCGACACAAACGACATTGGAATCCTGAAAGCCTCGAAAGTCGTAAAGGTATCTTCGACAACGTAACGACACATATTTTACGGACCATGGCTTTCTCGGATGCGTGCTAGCTATTTCGGCTATTTGCGACGCTCGCTTGTGTCGGACATGCTCCCTCGTGTCTAACGTCGCGCTATTCTGCAATGCGAGCAAAGCGTTTTCGCGATTTCAGTCGAGATCCACGTCCGTAGTCTGGTCATCATCGTCGGAATTCGTAGCTCGACGGCGCCGATCGTCTCCAATTAGTCGCGCGCTTACAAATCGCGCGGTCCGAAGATAATTAATAATACGGAAAAACATCGTTGTCGTTGCCGACAATGCAGAACGGATTGCGTACCAACGAGCGATCTAAATTTAGTGTATTTGCATGCTCTCGGTGACGTAGGGAGTCGAAGAGTATCGACCGTAGTCGAGAATACCGTCGGAATTCGAAGGCAGAGCTAATTTCCTTAGGGCTATTCGTGTGCACGAAATGAATAAAATATACTGATTGTGAATAACGTATGAAAAAGTACTGTGTATATTATGGTATACATAATCAATTTAAAGAAAGAGATTAAAATCTTTTTATAAAAATAGCATAGTTGTTAATTTATTTTCACACGATATTGAAATTAAACAAACGAAAATTAAAATATTTATTCCATAATATGAGGAATCCCATCTTGGGACACATAACGATCGATTTTATAATATAATATCAAAATGTACACAAGATGCGTTTATTTCGAGTATATGTTACATTCATAATATAATATTCATTCATGTTATGCGACGTTGCGTTTGCCACATTTGTATCTCGCAGCGTTATTAGTCGAAGTTAATTTGAGAAGAAACGCATATATTTCCTCTTGCAACGCATCAATTAATCACCTATTTTAACGACCTCCGAGAAGTTGCTCGGTACGACATGAACAGGCACTTAAATTTGACATACGGTGAATGCAAAAGATCTGTATCGTGTAAAATCGCGCAGACGAAACAATCGAGCGATGAACACTGCTTAGAGGGACGGGGCTGAGAAATGTGGCACGAAGTGCACGTTAACGCACGCGATTCCCTCTTGGTGGATTATATACGCAGACATTTGTTACGTTAATGGAACTTCTGCGACTAGCAATACACAATGCACGAAGAAATAATGGAACCCGTAAGTTGAAACACACCTCAACGAGATCCAATTCCGGGCGAGCTTAACACATGTCATCGAATATTAATCTGTGATTATTTTAAAATTTGTTGTTATATTAAGATTTAAGATCATGCAAGACTTCCTATTAATTATAAATTCCATTATAAACTTCAAAGCAATTTTTCCTCAATAAAATCATTATAGAGATTATCATTTATCGTAACTCTTTTTAACATTTAAATGTTAAAATATTTGAATATTAAAATTCTGAATTAAAATTTTGTTAAGGTAATTCAGCAGAAATTGATTGCGAAAAGAGAGATTTACTTTAAATATATTTATATCTCTCTTAATAATATATATTATAATATTAAATAGAGCATCCGTCACATTATATTAATAATTAATAATTGAGATTTCATCATTAAAACAACTGCTTTTCAGTTTATAAGTAGGTTGAAGATAGAAAAGATAAAAAACGATCGATAATTCTGAGATATTCTGCATAATATTCAATGCAAAATTAATTTCATGTTTTTCTGTGAAATTACAATTATTTTCCATCAGAGATGAAACACTTGTAAAAGTTTTAATAAGTCTCGAGATTAAATCACGGAGAAGGTTAAAAGTATTATTTGACTGCCTGTCCGATAATCTCACAATCCATTTTACTTATGATCGATGGGACGCTTTAACTCGGCGAAACGCCATTTCTCGCAAACGAGGGCGACTGAAGAGCCGCTTAAAGCGGACGCGACGATCTCCTTCCGTAGTCACTAAATCATGCGATTCTCTAAGCTCACAGATGCGAGTTTATAAATGTATCTCCCACGCCCTCCACTGTCTGGCTGGGGATTTCTCTTTTTGTACTCTTTCCAACACCCGCTCGCGACTTAGCGATGTCTTTCGCTCTCTTGATTCTCTGTATTACGTGCGAATGTTTTGGAACGGAAGATTAATCTGCCTTTTCCTGGACGTGCGATATTTACACCACTGGAGAAATCACGTGTGGAAAAAATATTTTTAAACTGCAAAAAATCTGGAAACATATTTTTGTTAGTACAGAAAAAGAAAATAAATATCTTGTTAAATTTTACAGGAGATGAATGGATTAAAAATTTTATTATTTTGAATACTGCAGAGAACATGCCCGAGCTTTCATTATTTATAAATATAAAAAAATTTATTTCTGTAAATATTTAATTTTTCAATATATTATTTTTATTATTATGTCAAACATTTTAAATATGATTTGATATTGCCATCAGTTTTACAACTACGAAATATATATGTAGACAATAATAATGATAAAATTCAAATAAATCGGGAACAATAAATTGCATTTATGGACTTAGCATCAATAAAGTTTACACACTTTGCGATCTATATGGAATAAATTGAGCAACGTCAAATTTGAGATGTAATAAAGATTTAAAGTCATTTTAATTTGACGTGCCATTTCTCTGCTCCGAAAAAAAAAATTAGAATACGCGATCAAGCGGCGGCGCCGCGGCGGTGTCAGTTAATGAAATGATAATCGATGTGCTTAAGGGGAATAATTACCAGCGGTGTAGTTATCGTATAGCAGCGCGCATCTGCCATCGGCGGAGAAGATCCGCCACGTTAAGAGATGACAACCGGCTCTCAAGCCCGTAAACGCCGGCGATCAATTAATGACATTTATGACAGCCAACTCTACTCTTAAGGGGTACCGGAGAAGCGCGTCCTCTCCGTCGCGTCGAGAGCGTCAAAGTGGCTCGTGGAAAACGTCCCCCGAGAGCTCAAAACGAATTAACGACACGTAAGAAAGAGAAAGGAAGCCCAGTCTCTTATGGCCGTCTTGTATTTGTGGGTGTGTGTGTGTATGTCTGCTGTTTTTATTAATTATCATTTTATTAATTTTAATTGCGCACATTGGAGGGGGGGGGGGGGGAAGAGAGTTGCGAAGCCGGTATCCTGAATTTCTCGATCTTATGTTAGCTACACGATCCTTTTACGGAAAGCACTTTCGAGTGAGTGTAATTCAAGCTGTGTGAAATAGGATCTCCTCGATATTTCCGTAAGATTTTGCATAATTAAAATCATCCCATTCACGTTTCTTACGCAATTCCAATTTTACGTGAAAACGTATTCCGTGGATAAATAGTAATTGCTATTTGAGGTTCAAAAATACAGTGGCAAGTTCCATTATTTTTTCGGTAAATCTAAGAGATTTCCCTTTTTTCATGATTCGTTTTTCAACTCTGCACGATTAACGATTGACTTCATTCCAAGCGGGCCGACGTTCCAGGCCGAAATCTTTCCGGCTCGTCGACTTTAATTGACCAGGGGGTGCATGTCCACACTGCTGGACATTCACTCGAAATCATGCAACAAGGAGCGAGGCTGTTTGCGACCCGCGGTGCGTGTGAAAATAGACGCTCAATGCCTCACAGTCGGTGCAGACGGTAGACGGCGGCTGCCAACGCGACTGCCGGCGTTGCCTGCGTGATGCTTGACTGTTATGAGCAGCTATAATAACAGTGGCCAGTTGCCGCAAGGAGGAACTCTCATTAATGGTACACCCGCGAGACTATGAATCGTGGCCATGGTGGAAACGCGCCTCTCAGCTCTGAACGGGCTGAGGTCCGCATGGCGGTCTGTGAACGCGGATGAATGTACTCGCGCGTGTCTCTCCCGCGCGAGAACTCGTCGTCGCCCTCGTATCGTGACGCCCGTGACAATAATAGCCGGTGCGAATGGTCGACTCGCGGCTTGCGCGTGTCCACGAGGAACGATCTTACCAAATTGTCTCGAAAATCGCAATAAATCAACACGATGTAGCCTCCGGCTAACAAAGGCGATATCATTAATACTGATGTCACGTGCGCTTACATAAATATTCGCAGAGATGAGATGGAGATAATAACTTTTGTTGAAGAATTGCGGTGTTAAGTACAATGAATATGTATTAAATGGTGCATCACAGCATTACGCATAAAATATTATAACAGATACATATATAAATATTTACATCCGGGGAATATACCTTTTAAAACATATAATTTTATATATATTAACTTTGTATAATTTCAGTATATTTTATACATTAAACGTATAAATTTTTATACTAAATGTTCTATAAAAACTTCCGCTAAATTCTATTTAAGAAATGCTCACTTGCAAATTTATTTATTCATTTAAACGTAACACCGTACCATCAATAACTGATAAAAGATGTGAGATATCGGTACCCAAGAATCCGCATTATTCATTTTTGCCCGCGAGGCGTTAAATGATGCAACGTTTTGATTAAAAGCGCCGAAGACATTCGGCTCGAAACGGTGAGCGAGTTCGGAGATTCCGTCAGAGGTACGAACAACGTAGGAGATCACTAATGGCGCGGGATGGCACTCGCAACAGCTTCTTTATCGATGTAAACAACCGCTAGAATCACTGTGGACGCAGTACACTGTGCCAAAGTGCCGTCGTATTTTTGGAACGCACTCAGCGTCATGGCGTCTCACGTCAGCACGCCCTCGCTTGAGCCACCAGTGTCTAGGTGCTAGCAAAAAGTGCCAACAGACAGAGTCTGTCCCCATCTAAACTCCGTGTCGGAGAAGAGGATATAAAAGAAACAAATACGCGTCCCGTCTACCGCTTAATCCACATACGGTTAGAATTTTGCGCAAATAAAAAAAATCGACGCTTCTATATTTTATACAATTTTCAGATTTAGAGATTTGCAGCAGTTCTCCAAGCGATCAGCTGAAGTTTTATTCATTAAACTTATAAAAAATCATTCGATCTTCTTTGTATTTTATTTCAGTAGCAAACAGACATGATAGCACAGATAACAGAAAGATTAAAAAGATTCTTTAATCTCAGCATATCGCATATGTTTTGTCGCATCATTTGCACTTCTTTTTTAACGGCGTATCTGATACGGCGTTAATTGGTTCCCGAAGTCGCAAACGCGGTCCCGCTACCGCGGGAAACTAATATAACGTTTACGAGTACACATAAGAGACGGTCATAAATCAAACGCTTGAAAACGAATGAAAGGATAGGGATCGGGCCGGTTTGCAACATGTGATACATCAAGGCGCGGCGTGCCGCATAAATCGTGTTTATATCGTGCCAAAAATCAATGTTTGACACGCGATTTTTTTCAACTTCTTTAGCTTTATAGCGGCGCTACCATGAGCGCGAAACTTGGTTGACAAAACGAGCATGCAACATCGAAGTAAAATGTGAGACCGATTAAGAAGCGGAATTTGTCATCAATGTTGCGTGAAGTCAAACCACTTAACACATACAGAGGTGATTTATTGCGGTTAGAGAAGGTTGCTTCGTCATTCTGTCACTGTCTACTCTTAAAACTGAAAAAACAATTTTATATAAAACGCAAAATGACTGAATAGTGATTTAAGATTTTGAAAAATAATAATTAAAATAATAAAGTAGCTCACACGAATAGCGGACACGTTGTAGTAGTGATAATAAAAACGGCAACAATTTTAAATTTATTGTCCAATAAATTAATTTTTTGCAATTAGCGTTTAACTATCTAATCTACTTAAACAGGAAGCAACATTATCGGAAGAATTTCGAAGGTAGATAACTTACAATGCTTATGTTTTATATTTTTAGTTCTAGATTTTATGACAGGGAGATAATTTTCAGTTGCAAGAGAAATGTTACATCTTACGGATAGAAATACATTCTGAAACGAGAAGATATTTACTTTAATACTTTGATGGTGCTATATAAAGATATGATTAGGGTCATAAAAATTACCGTAAAATTAATTAGGCTTACCCAATTAATAATACGATACATAAAGATAGATAAAAATTTTTTTAATTTTCTTTTCAACTTTATATCCTTAGTGACAGTTTTCACTAATTAAACCAAATAATGCCCAACCTGTTCTACTTTTACGCGTTTTATACGGTAATTTATCGTCGAGCACATTAACGTCGCCGTTCTTGCGCGACGTAAATCCCGCGGAAAAAGAGCAGAGATTGAAGTATTTAAAAGATGTCTATTATTGGGAAGGAAGCGCGCTATGCGGGATAACGGCAGGCTCGCTTGTTTGCTCATGTTGGACGTCGACCAACTTAATAACATAAATGTATCTAACACGTATCCAGCGTGACAACTGTTTCTTCTTCAACAATTCTCTAACGTGGTTGGCATTTAAACGATGTCCGGACTAATGTGTATCATTGAGCGCGACGGAACATGTATTTAACCCATCGATGCCGGGGTCGAAAATCCACGCCAAGCGTTTATAATCCCATTACCGACGACCGTTTCGTGAGTTTCCTTATATCTCGTAATTACAATGTGTTTGATCGGTGTTTTAACGCGCATTTGTCAACTTCTAACCATCACACTTTGCAGTGATGTGTCGCTAGGACATTGTTCGATCAAACCCGCTTAAAACAGGTTCCGTGATTGATTTTTTTTTTTATATAGAACTCGACACGCTTCGTACATGACAGCATTGCTTCATCGTGACGATCGTTGATGACCCGTGACTATTTAAGAGCATAAATTATATTCCATTTAGCATCATTTGTTTCTGTCGACGATTAACCCGAATTGCTATGAAGAAAATTGTCGGGAATATTTAGGAACTATAAACGACGAATGACTTCCAGTTAATACTCGAGTTTATTTTTTGCTCGGCAAATCGGATTTTAAATGCCGCTCGCAATACATCCGCGCGGATCTGACAAAGTGGTAACGCTAAAAAAAAAGAAAGGCAGAACGGAGAGCACATCAAATTTGCAGATGTTATTCTTATCTATAATTTCGCAGATTAGCCTAAACTTAACCGCGACATAACGATCCGCCGATTAAACGAGACAATCTGCATAATTTACTGTTTCACTTAAGCGCTCACGTTCTGTCTTTTTTAAGCCACGTCGCTTAACGGACACTTTTGTACCGCATAGCGTTAACTACAACGAGCTGATATATTATTGAACTGATGAGCCAGTAATTACATCAGACACCTCGCCATTATTACAACGCTAATCTTCAATGTTACCTCTTCGACACATCTGTAACTCTTCCCTCGCTAAGTGGATAATTCATTCATACAGTTTTATTATGAGTTTTATATTATATCTCTCATATTATAACTTTTATATATGCAATATACATATCGTGTATTAGTACATGTATTTTATATATTGATGTATGTCTTAAAAGTATATTGGATCATTGCATATAAAACGTCGGATTCCGAACGTTTCCCTTTTATACAAAAAATTTGTATATTACTCGTAATTAAAATTTAGTAATATGATATAGAAGAGTAGCCAGCGATATAAATTTTTACATGATATACGACATAGTACATACGATTTAATAATTAAACAAATAGTTCTAGCAAAATACTGATTGTATTTGTGTGCATGTTCCGATTTTTCATCGATTTACATAGATTTATGGTCGCTGCCATCGAACACGATCAGTGCGAATCGTTTCAGGGACTCCAGCGACACCGGGTTAATTGACTTCGCGTTTTCATTGTCGAAGCGGTCACGATCCATTTAACGTGGTTTATTTCGGAGCGACGCGACGCGGCGCGCTCCGCGCGGTTGAGCGCATCTGCCATGTGGGTGTTGCCGCTGGTAAATTCCTCGCTATTTACTAATTTTGACAATTCCCTGCGTTGCATTGCGTTGTCATGTAATGTCACGTTAATTGCATTGTGTTCTCGATCCCCATTGTGTCCGCGAATTGACTACGATGCGATGCGATACGACGTTCTTCGTGGTTGAGCGCGACGAGTTACAGTTACACTATGGGTACGCTCACACATTTGATTATCGAGTCTCTCTGCGTCTCTACAATAATGCTTTCTCATTTTCAGTTATAGGCACACATTCATTGGATACAACATATTAACAACAGCATATTAATTATGGTTACTGTAATCATTGAGTGCTAACGACTGTATATTGCCGCGATTTTGTTAGATTATTATTAAAATTAGATTCTGTTGCAATCAATAATCAAACACAACCTCAACAATATAAAGTTCTAAAGTTTTTATATTTATAGATGTTCCAGATTTGGCAGACCGACTCTCATAATTCCAAATCTGTCAAGTGTATGAGTCGATCTCTCGCTGCTTAGAAATTCTATGTTATAGAGATATGAATTGAAAAAATTTCATCAGAGAAATAGGCATAAATTTCATCTATATCTCGCAATTTTCTATCTTTGTGTATATCGCATCTGAGAAAGAAGAAAACAGATGTCATAACTCCGATATTTTCTTCTTTTAATTACAAGTAGCTATTATTTCCTCCTTTTTTCGTTCTTTGTTTAAGTTTTACGACAATCCAATCGCGAACAGGAAATGCAGCTCGCGACCATCTCTAACAATTGTATCATATAACCCTATCTGCCGTGTGGGTGTCACCGGTAAATCTTATGCGCGTAATATGTCGCACGCCTGTGTCACGCGTGCGTCCCGTTGACAATGGAACTGACGTGCGTGCTCTGAGTCGTGCATGTATAACGTGGGTATAACGCGTCGCGGCATTGCAACAGCCTCGCATCGGCGACATCATCGGGCGCACCCTGAAATCGAGAAGGAACAGCCCAGCTTAATTCGCGCAACGACGACAGTGTGCTTCTCTTCGTGAATTTGTCGGCACGTCTATGACCTATGACAGCCAGCTCAAGCAGTCCCCGTTTGTGATATACGCACGAAAATTGTCACGCGAGACATTATGGCATTGCTTGCTATCTGCGATACTCAAACGCCTCGCGGACGCATAATATTGAATTATATAATATCTACGTAAGGCCGCTACATAGTCCGCCACATAATGCAGCCTAGTAGGCTAATATTTTCCGTGACACTCGTTCTTAGGTGACGTAATAGAGACTTCATGCAGTTAATTCTCTATCTTAAGACAAGTTAGATCTTAACAATATCAAAGTATACTTTATATTCCTTCAATAATCGTGGTAGTTCCTCAATATACTTGCTATTTCTATTTTACTCCAATCACTTTGCATTTTATGAATTAGATTTTTTCATACTAAATGCCACAATAAACATTAAAAAGTAATTTCTAATACATTAAGAAACGAAGATCTAATATTTATTCAGAGATAAGTTTCATTTCCGAAGTTAAGTATTTATCTTCATCATGGCGTGAATAGAAGTAATTTCGGCTAAGTGACAATGCGTTCATTCCTACTCCGTTTTCTTTCTTCTGTATCTTCTTTTTTTCCTCAAATTCCATAATGTTCCGAATCTACCGTCAGACTAAACATCTTATTCCATGTCGCAGAAAAAGAACGGCGGGCGTATGTCCCGTGCGAACAATATCGGATGGTGCGAGCCGGAAGAACGAAAAAGTAAGTACCAAAAAGAGAGAGATGATATATGAGAGAGGAGAGCCACGTCTGGAACGCTCGGGACTTTTTGAGAGCAACAGATGCTCATTCTTTTTCTTCGGTTTCTCGAGACGCGAAAAAATTCTTCCTCTCTCCGGGCTTTTGCCAAAATCGCCTGAGAGGACTTATTTATTGGTGTCTCGCTTTTTTTTGTTATGCCTGCCGATCGTAGTTCTACGCATCTGCCTACCTAAATGGAAATTCCTATCTAATTAATATAAAAGATTCTTTATCAAATTAGCAATAATAAATTTGAATCGGAATGAAAGGAAACCGAGATATGAAATATATTATCACCTTGACGCTTATATGAGTAATATCAATGTTTATTATATTATATCTTAATATAAATGTTTTACATTTGTGATGTTATTCCTCCATTACTCGTATCGATTTTTAAAAATTTGTTTTTTACGCTGTGTTTCCAAAAAGCTCGATTTCCTGATATATGATCAATTCGCTCAAAAATTGAAAAATATAAATATTGAATACAACGCAACGAACGTTGTCGAACTGTCAAACTTTTCTCTA
This sequence comes from Leptothorax acervorum, assembly GCA_035220615.1. NCBI lineage: Eukaryota > Metazoa > Arthropoda > Insecta > Hymenoptera > Formicidae > Leptothorax > Leptothorax acervorum. Next base: position 3,507,763 of record JASTWQ010000086.1, read on the forward strand.
ATCGGATGTGTCTTTATCGTCTGCCGAGAACTGAAACGCTGAGAGAGAAAGAGAAAGACAGAGAATGAGCGGAGAGAACGTTTGGCACGAGACGCGCGGTCTAAGTTTGCCACAAACGCCGGACAACTCTGATATATTAGTTTCATGCGCGGTTACATAACCGAGCACGAGAGTTCTTCGGCTCCTCACAAGCGCGCGCGCGCATATTCGACGTCAGGCGCTGTCGCCGCGGACGAGGCGTCGACGTGGTCCTCGTCGTCGTCGTCGTCGTTGTCGTCTTCGTCTTCGTGGTCGTCGTCGTCGTCTTCGTCGTCTAAGGTCTGCTGCATTTGCATTCTGCTGGCGTCGTCGTGTCTCACAGGAATACGCATGCGGCACCATACGATGACCTTAGTACTGCTGCCTTCACTTTGACGGAACTTTGATAGATGCCATGCGGATGCATAAATTCCGCTCTACACTCTACAGCCGATGACGATGATGGGAGTTTTGATTGCGGCACGTTCGTTAGCACCGAAACACGATATCGTTAATCGGTGACCCCGAAGGTCCGTCTAATCGAAGCGCTGATCGTCGGCGTATACGACGAGATAGGCATGATAAGTCTACCGCGTTGATGCGTCTTTACGGAACGTGACGTAACGGAAATGATGGTGAAAAATGTGAACGGTGATTTCCAGAATTATCGGAACGGACAATGTGCGCGAGATCTTCCGCGATAGAACCATTTGCAGTTTAATGCTTTCCAAATTAATGCTCGGAAAGATCTTTCGCGCTTGGCCCACAATTCATTTTTGTGTCATGAAACCTCGATCACGATGCGCGCTTGTAAAATTGCTAAAGGCGATAATTACAGGGCACGATTGTCAATTCAGGCATATATTAGAATATTAGTATTACGAAAAATCATTAATTCTCGTCAGTTGCTTTCACGCTATCTTTGAATATGAATCAAGCTAGAGATAAACAGTATAAAAAAATGAAATAATTTAAAAAGATATTTGGTAAAAAATGTTTATTAATTTTAAAGAAAAATAAATTTTTAGATAATATATGGCATAATAATAGGAAGAATGTGCAAAGCAAAATCTCTATCTAGAGAACAAATATAAATCAGAGAGAAACATGCGCGTGAGGATGGACTCTGTTTCCTCAAATGCGACATGACAATCTGACTTGTTTCACACTTGCAGAACATTGTTTGTGTACCTATTCGTGTGGTTTTATGATGAACGCAACAAAAGATGGGAGACATGATGAAAAGCGAACATGATTTCAGTAAACTCTCTAAATTCATAGTTTCTTCGCATAACGATATAATCTTTATTTTGGAAACAAGAAACTGAAATTTTCTGTTATGAAATGAAAGAAATGAAATTTTGTTACCAATGACTAGATGATATCAAGCATTCAATAATTCGCAACACCCTTTGATTAGATTAATCGCGAATAATGATCTTCAGATACAACGAATAGGAGGTAGTGGGAGGTGTCGGGCCGCATTTCGCTGTTTCGTTTGAGGCAACATGACAGTTTGGCGTAATAGCTACACGTGTACTATTGTTCGTTCAATCTGAGACCACCTACCTCAGACGTGTTATACACACAAGAGCGAGTTGAAAGACGAAACAGACAGAGAAGGAAAGACGCAAAGAGAGGGAAGATTTGTAGAGAGAAAGAGAGAGAAATGTTTGAAGGAGATGAAGGAAGTTGATAGTGATCCGCTTGTTGTTCGGCGATCCCGCGCAAAAGCCGTGTATTATCGATTATTAAATTACTTCCTCGCCACCCCCGACATCCTTTTTGATAGACAATATGACAGAAAGTTATCTCTCTCTTCTTCGCTTCCTACGCTCTCCTTTGCTACTTTGCTGCTTTGCGAGTTAATAATAGAATATGCGATCGATGGTTTACAACCTAAATCAGATTAAAATGAACGATTAGAAAGGTTCGTACATGCATTCCATGCGTTTCCGTCTGTCAAAACATGGTAGCGGAATGTCTATGTACTAGATTATAGATACATCAGCAAAAGTATCGAATACTTACGCGTTAAATAATTTGACGCGTTATTAAATTATATTTCTTTGAATTTTTGGGCGCTGTTGATTTAAAGCAGAAAATATACTAAATTAATTATATATCAAAATAGCAGATTCAATTGTCTATATAAATTTGAAAACTGGTATTTTTTCTGTGTAAAATGTCTGCTTTTAAAAGGTGCTATTTTATTTTTTAAATTAAAAGAATTACTATTTTATAGATATATTTATAATCAGAGAGAAATAAACATAAATATATTTATTGATCGCTTGCTTCCTAGTATACATTATGGGAAACGTATAGTTTCCAAATCATATCATAGTAACATAATTAGTTACACGGAGAGAATTTTTCGTTATATTTTAACGCAAAATTCACTACAAATTTTGCTATGTTTGGTAATAAGCTTGGGACAACTTGACAATCTGTCAAATATTATTGGTAATAAAAGAAATTTTTTAAATATGAAAAAGACATTATATAAACAACATAATAAAAATTACCAAGCAGATTGTAAAGTGTTCCAAGGCAATAATTTTACAATGCGCTTCGTAAAATTTACATATTTTTATGTAAAATTTTTTAAAATGTATATTTGGTATAGCATGATTGCTAACATTCTAATTAAACACCCCCAAACTGAGGGATCTCCAAAGAGGAGAATTCACGTGGCAAGCAAGATACTCTCGGTGGGTTGCCATCACCTTATTCCGAGAGGTGGCGATCAAATAAAAACGATTTTTAGTTTGGTCGGAGGTCGGATTCGAACTCGGAACACTCGGATCCTCGGCTCACGAGCCCAGCGCACATCCCTCTGAGCTACGGTCCTTTCTTTCTCGTTCTTGTTTATACAAGTTTATCTATAATACGTAGCTAGACACACCCGACAATAAAAATAATCGAAAATCATCAAATTTAGCCGATAAATTACCATGCTGCATGGTAAAATTATCATGAGCAACTAACAATAAGTCAGATTAAAAATATGTATTATGCTGCATTGTAAAATTTATATAAGATATTTTATATGTTTAGCGCTACTTGGCATTTATTCTATTTAAAACAATAAAGAATCATAAGATTTTAATATATTTTGAAATTATGGAGATTTTACTATGTATTTTAGTAAAATTAATCAAATATATTTTATATTTATTGTAGTAGATATTAATATTTTTATTGTGGTAGAAATTAATCAGAGAAACTTGCATAAAAATCTTTGAAATACCATGTTGCCCTACGATTACCATGAATTTCAGGGTAAATTTTTAGAGAAAATTCTCTCCGTGTAGTTACACCTAAGAAGAAGAACGCGCGCGTTAGTTCGAGAAATATCAAGTTCATTGTACGACTCGTTACTTCAGGTTTCCTACTGTATAATTCAGAAGATGCTATAAGATGTCACGAGTTTATTCTCTTGCAATTAGTGCCAGCATGTATTGCGCAAATTGATACGAAAACGTTATTTGTCGGGCACGCGGCTCAACGTATCTGGAGACACGTGCATACTGACGCACATACGGTGCCGTAAACATCGCGGATGTTTTATCGTAACGTCGCGGTGGACAATTATTATATTGCCAGATGCGTCGACGTCGCCAACGATACCCGTCGTCAGTGGCATCGTCGGGAACGTCCGTCGCCCGTTGAGAATTCCTCATGACTTATACCTCGAGAATCTCGGTGGATTTGCAATACGATGTTTCGCGAGTTGTTTCGTGCATCTTGCATGCACGAATGCACGCATACGACAGAATTACGTGTTACTTGACACTTTGTTGTCGGACAACGAAGCTCCGCGTGTATGACTCACTCATCATCCAACTTGTCACAATTTTGGCGATCCAGTCGCGTGCTTGCTTATTAGCCGCTCTCGCTAACGCGACTTGTCGCGGGACAATGTACGACACGAAACTCGTTTCATTTGACTACTTTGTTTAGGCGAACAAGCGCGGGAAGATGACTAACGCGCTCGCGAGAGAGAAACGTCATAACTCCATAAGTTATACTCCACTTGAAAGGAACAATGCAAGTGTTGTAAGGATTATGTTCGAGACGCCTCTCTCTTCCCCTCGGTTAGCCTGTTCGCTAAATATAAGCGAATACCTCTTCCCTTTTACCCTGCCATCTTAAGTACTTTCCCTTTCGGTTCTGGCTCGTTATGTTCTCGTTTCATCCTAGAATCCGCATTCTCCGCGCATTCCGCGACGCCGCACTGACGTAGTTTCGCATAATACGCCTCCATTGCATTCCTTTGGCAAGACAGCGCGCGTAATTTCCACGATGCCGCTGCCTTTAAACGCGTAGCGGCTTAAGTCGCAATTCGAGCTGCCACGTCGATGACAGTGATATTGCCGTCCTGCAAGCGGCGCCCAGTTAACAGCGATCGCTGACTGAGACGTGCCACCGTCACTTGAGAATGGGTATCCCGTTCGTGGCGTCGAAAGCAAAGTTGTCGTGTCACTAACTTGAACATGCGATTCGGATTTCACGATCGCAAAACGTTGCCGGATAAATCTTACATATGGACACATTGAAAATGAGATGTAAATAATCATCGGGTAAAGGATCTAACAGAATCGTTAGTTTGCAATTTTGCATTGCTGATTTGCCAGTCATTAATCATCAAAAAGGTGATAATTATTTATCTTATCATGTTATTATAAAGAATTTGTAATAAGTTCCGTTAATCCCCCAAAAAATCTTGATAATTATACTTGATTCTCTCTCTCTAAAAATTTGGTACAGAACTCCACTATCAAATGTAAATGAATAGTGTACCTATTACATTTGTCACTTATTCTATGGAAAACTTAACGTTACAAAATTGTCATGTTATGTAAAGGTATCATGCTTGATACCTTTATAGACTTGATCTTTGATGATCCAAAGATTTTTCTAACTAGATGAAAATAATTAGACAGAGCTATCGACAATAGTATCTCAGCGAGTATCTCAGCTAGACACTAGAGAGCAGTAATCTCTTGGTCAGTCCAACTGTCTCATTTTTTATCAATTTTCTATTAATTATAATTTATAAAAAATAAATTCTCTAATTTCGACTTCGATAAACGTAATGCGACCGAAAGATTATTCTTTATTTTGCTTTTATATTATTTTTCGTAGTTTTTACATATTATTTATCTTCTTTTTCTTCGATCGAAATCGATATCCGCTCGACAATGCGCATCAAAAATCGCTTGGGACGGTCAAGGGAAGAAAAGCGGTAAGAGAGAGTTATTTATAATCATCGGACAAAAGGCGCGTGGAAGTCCCGATGCATTTTGTGCAGCTCGATTGTGACTTACGTAAGCATGTGTGAGAGAGGGACAATATTTCTGCGCGTGTCACGCGACGAGACGACCGCTCAGACGGACGATGCGACGCGACGGACTTACCACCCACGCGAGCGGCCGCGGCGGCCAACAGTGGCGTTCTCCATTTGTCTATCCGCCCTGTCGTCCGTCTTGCCAATCGCGGAACAGCGTGACCGACGCGCACAACGCGACGTGTCCCCCTCGTCGCCGATGACGTACCTATATGTCGTTTCGCGGCGACAGCGCGCACGGTCCATGCGAAATGTTACAATCATCGCTCATTCCGCGGAGAGAGTCGCCCTGTAGCCGGTTGCGTTCACCCCCTTCCGCCTCTCGTGCTCGTGCTCGTCGTCGTCGTCGTCGTCGTCTCGCTCGCGTTAGACACACGCACCACGGCCACGTACGCGGCTGACGATTCTTCGCTACTATTTCAAGCGAGCCGCGGAAGCAGGTCCGCGGTCGAGTCTACGAGCGCGTCGCGTTGGACCTTGTCCAGGGCGATCGTCCAATCGTCCACGGAGATTATTAGCGCGCGGTTAACCGATTGTCGCTGAACATCCCGCGATTTCGCGAGTGGACATTAAACAGTAAGCATTAAAAAGACGATAAATTAAACGAGGCGTTTATTATTAGTTTACTAACGTCGAGTTTGAACATCACTATCATCGTTATGAAATTATTAACATGTTACTTTAATATCCTGTGATATCATTAAGGAAATGATATCCCACGAGCATAAACTTCAATAAATTTAAATAAACTAAATATTAAGAAATATAATCAATTTGCGTTGCTGGATATTAAATCTTGTTATTAAAGCTTCAGATTCAATGACTCGGAAGTAAAAAAGGATAATCAAATATGTTTTCTCTCATCAGAATAGAATGTCGAGTTTACATATGCTTATTATATTTTTCTGAGCTTGTATCGACGTTTTATATCTTTTATATCTTGAGTCAAATCGCACAATACCTAGCAGGTTCAAAAGTGATGAATAGTATTTGTAGTGTTCAAGTCTCTTTCATGTCAATAAGAGACCGAACCTTTATCCGTCGGATATTGTTACCTACGATATGCAGAATGGATTTTCTATAAAGCTGCCTTCATTCCGAAAGGTCAGGCATCCTTGTTGGATTTCGATGAGATTGTCGCGAAACGGTGTGGAACGTGCTGAATCCGAGGACGCACGCATCTCGCCATCTCGGATGCATCGTCGCGTACAAAAGCATGGAGAGAGTCGTACGAACAGAGAGTGAAGGTACGACGAGGCTTGGAAAGAGCCAGACGTCGCCTGCAATAACTTGTTGCACCCAACCACTTGTTGCACGCCTCTCAAAATTCTTCACGCCTCGCCGAGCAATTTTACCGTAAATTGCCTCTTCGGGAAAAAATCTCTCTCTCTTTCTCTCCCTCTCCCTCTCCCCCCTCTCTTTCCTCTCTCTCTTTCTCTCTCCTGTGACGTATCTCATCGGGTGCGAGGCCAAGACCGATGCAGGAAGACTGGTCGGCTGCGAGCGTGGCTCGTGGTATCGCGAACAGGAAGAGCCGAGAGGAAGTTAATAGACAAACGTAAAATAATAAATTGAGATTTTGCCACGAGAACCTGGTTCGCGGACGAGAGTCGCGGTTGTTATTCCATTTGCTATCCTTACGAGATTTCCTTGCACATTATAATTTATGCGTGCATCATAATTTTATCACAGTAATTTGATTTTAGAAAAAAAATTAATTTTGCATTTTTTCCTCTTATGTCTTTAAATATAATAATTCTATTTACACGTCTAAAGAAAAAGGCAGAAAGCAAAGAGAATAACGAAACAAATTATTAAATAAAATTATTTTATTTGTTAGTAAAAATTTTAAGCAGAATTAGACATATAGTTTTACACTCTTTTCGTCATATTTAGTCGCGTATTCCAAAAGAGGAACAACTATTTCTTTTATGACAAATTTAGTATAGAAAAATCTATTAGATTAATTTTATTTTATAATGAGGATATTTCGATAAATTAGTGGTTTGGAAGTTTGCTGACATCGGTATTCGTGGTAAAAAGTGCGATTATTTACATCGTCGTGCCTTCGTTCGTCGCATGAATATAACAAGCGTCTTCGGACGTATCAGCGAAGCTCATATCAGAAGACATCTTTTTTCTTTTTTCTCTTCGAGAAAGGATACCTGCTTATCGCTTGCAGTCATCCGTCATCGTTGTATCGCCTTTACGATTACAAAATCACGCCCGCATGCCAAGGCTTAAAGGCAATTAAGGCTCCGGCGATCAAATTATTCGGACATGCCGGTCCTTTGACGCTGCGCCGCCTCCGTAGTTACATGATTTTTCATGTCGCGATAGTGTGCGTGATCTCATAACACCACGTCAACCGGAGCTGAATACGAACTTGGCGGATATTTGGCACTTTAGCAGGAGAACTTATTACCATGCAAACTGCTACATTTAAAAATATGCATTTGCAAATAACAATAATAATAAAATTAATGATATTTAAAAGTAGCATTATCATATGTTGAGCTTTGATATATATTACCTGATGTATTTATATCGACTAAAATGTAAAATGTAAAATTTTGTATAAAATAGATTTTCTAAATATTATGAAGCATAACACTATTATTTTCGATTTCCTGTACATAAAAGTGTTATTTGCAAATTATTATTATATATTTAAAAAATAATAATCACAGGACATGAGATATGGTACAAAATTTAAAATAATTTGAGAAAAAATTACTTTAACATCCCGTTAAAGCATTTCTTTTATAAATAGTTACATTATTTAATCTGTTTGAGAGATCTGTCTAATCGATGATTATTTAAACACGTTCTATTGATCTGACATTTCATCGTAAAATCTCTTCAACCATAATGTCTTTAAGACTTTTGAAGCCTGCTCCGGACGGTGCGTCAACAAAACCACCCGGCGAAAGAACGAGTCGTCTCGGTTTCCAACCAAGTCGCTTTGAAAGCGGAGCGGCTACATGTGGATTTATTAAATGCTGAACGATGTGTAGTACATCAAAGTAAGTATTATTAGACGGTGACACGTCGCGACGAAAATAGAAACACCCCCGCTTGTGCGTTCCAAATATTGTTGGAACCTCGACCTTGCTTCAGCGTAGTCATACATCATCGTCCACTGAACGTCTCTCGTCTGTTTCCATCTTTGTGCTAGCGGACAGTTCGCGTTGATGCGGTTTCATTAACGCTGCAGTAAACGTAACAAGCATGTCACTGTGTTTCGTAAACGTTTCATAAATATTTAATCATGATTATGCCACTGTAATGTATGCGTTGTGGTGTATCGATATTCAAATTTTTATTACGCTCTATATTGCTTTAGAAAATTATTAATTACTGCATCCGGGATAAAAAGGAATGTAAATAAAACACTGAATGTAATTAATCGATTCTGCATACAAGCGTATGGTCACCGCTGTAACGAGTAAGGGCGATATTCAATTCTCTGGCTATTAGACGCTTAACTGCTTGTAAGTCGTTGCGCTAACCAAGACATCTGACGTCTTTTAACGAAGATTAATTAAATGCGTTACGATGACAGTGATAAATCGCGCATCGATGTAATGTCGCGGTGATATTGCACGTTTTGAAATTCATGTGCATCGCCGATTAACTTCTACCAATTAAATTGCCTTCACTAGCTTGGCCGTTCATCTATCGATTGGATGATCGCTCGACGACGATGGCGATCACGAGGAGGCTCTGAAATTTAAGTCGTCGATGCGATGCTACGATCTCATATCAGATCTCGAAAGTAGGTATATCGCTCGCTAGATTCTAACGCGATCACGTTCACGCTCCACATATCGCGACGAACGATCGAGGAAATCGGCCTATTGATGGGCACCGATTGATGCGACGGATTTTACGATGTTGGCGATGCGTTATAGTTCGCCGCGAGTCGTAGAGATCCTCTCGCTGTGTGTCTCCCTCTTTCTCTCGGCCGATTAATACACTCGTAGCGCCCGCAATTAATATCGGCGCGATATAAGCGTACGCGTGCGGCAAAAATCGTTTTCATGCATGCAAATGAGCGACTCGGCATTAATTAGCGTCAACGTCGAAGCGGACCGCCTTGTGTTGCGCGAACGTATAAAAGCCCGTATTATACAGTGCAAAAACGATCCACACATTGCGCATTATAAGCGTATATATGTGTATGCGTCGCGTGTCTCCACCGATAAATGTCCGCGATCGATAGCGCGCGTCAAACGACACCAAGTTTTATTTTTCGCCGAGCGAGCGGAAGGATACTCAGAGCATCAGCATAAATAGTCGATCGTAAAGTATTTGCCCTGCATCCAATTAATCGCATGTCTGTAAATGAGAGTTGATTTTTTTCGGAGCGAGGTAAATTCTGTTACTTTGTACACCGATATTATTCGTTAGCGCCAGAGTGCCTAACCCGATTATAAGGGATTAATATTGTAGGTAATTATATGCAATAGATTTGTGTGATTTATTTTGTTAATGCAGCAGATATATCGGTGTCATTTGAGAGCGACATCGCGGTTTCTCTAAAATTTACGATTGGGAGCATAATTATCTTGTATATCACGTACGCTTTCCTATACTATTAATGTGGTATATTATCATATACAAATCAACACGTCCAACATCGTCTGACAACATATTTCGCATGTCGCACCGTCTATAATTACGATATTTCAAAGTCTACAACAAGGTAGTACTATAACATAGTATAAAACTCTTCGGCACTGTCCCGTTGATTTAAAAGTTGCTATTATTTCCTACACGATTATTATCTCATAAACACTTTTGAACGCTAACATCTATATCTGCATTGAGCAGAAAACGAGCAAAAGCGAGCCGACCAGGAAGTATTGCTGCTTTTCTCGTTTTCGCGTTAATTTATATGTCCAATCGCGACTTTTAACACGCAAAACTTCATGGATACTTTTTTTCTTCAGCGATAAATTCCTGATGCTACAAATTGCAGCAATCTTTTCTTTGATCTTTTATATTCGCGTGCAATAATATAACTATTATGATTTAGATAACTTTATAACCAACTCTTCAACGAGTACAAAGATGAAATCTAAGATCAGCTGGTCTAGGAAAATGAGCAAAAGAATTCCTGAGGACATAGAAATATCATGAACATAAAATTTATGATATACTACTATATAGGAAAGACGTGAAAATTATTATTATATCAATATACTAACATAAATGGCAGTAAATTTACTTCATAAAGATTTCAAAAATATTTCCTAATTATATTATTTTTCAAGTATATCAAGACTTCTACAAAATATGCTTGTATAATAGGCTAGTACTTCTAACATTCTTCCTAACAAAAATGAGGTTGAAAGTTCAATTAACAATTCGCACTCGTGACTTTCGCACCATTCCTTCGAACGAAGAATAGAATCGCGTCGGCAACGAATCGTTCGCGAAACGAACGCGAAGATGTTCGGCCGACGCCAAAGAGAGAGAGAAAAAAAGTCTCGATTCACAGCTCGACTTATTAATGGCCGTTGCTCGAGCCGTCGTTCGAGCGCGCTAAAGGAGGCGTACGTCTTGTTTGCCTTTCCACCTAATTCAACTGGCACACACTGGCGCCCGGGCCTCGAATACTGCGCACGCACACTATACGCACACGCACATACGCACGCATCGCGCCTCTGTCACGGAAATCGCACCTGTCCGAGACTCGTTCGTGCCGCGAGCCTTAAGCCTGTCAGCGAGATTCATACGGACTCGGATTGATATATCTCCGCTGAGCGCGAATCCGCTCGGCCTCTCTCCTTTCGGTGCTTCTTTCACCCTCTTTCGCGTCTCGCCGATCCAACTGCGACGAGGAGTCGCGCGGTCAGTCGCGCGTTTTACGCTTAGCATTCGGACGTGTACGAAGAGACCGGATGATAAAGATACAGAAGATCGGAGTTCGCGCGCGCGCTTTACGTTACAGGCAATGCAATTATTTCGTATAGCAGCTGTAATAGAGGATATAGAACCTTGCGAGAAATAGCGAAGGTTTTCTCGCATCTCATTGCAATGCAAAGGTTATCAAATCACGATTTAGGAAGAAGAGAATGGAATAAAGAAAGTTATATAATTAGAACAAGGAATCTATTCATAAATTTGAAAGAAATGGAGTTTTATGAAAATATAAATTTTATTAGAATTTTTTTAAGATCACAGAATTTTTTTTCTTGAAAAATAAAAACTAAACTTTGCAAGGAAAATCTTGTACTTAAATATACAGGGTGATTCAGAAATACACCGACAAACTTGGGGGATGAGTTCTTCACATAAAAACAAGAAAAAAATGTCACATGAACATATGTCCGAAAACGCACCCTCTCTGAGCTACACTCTCCCAGTTTTACGAAAAAACTGGAATTTTCTGTATACTGTCTAAACTTGGGCTTCGAATTTTATACGAAAATTGGTACATATCCTCAATTCGAAGCCCAAGTTTACAGTATACAGAAAATTCGAATTTTTTCGTAAAACTTTGGGAGGGTGTAGCTCAGAGGGGGTGCGTTTCCAGACATATGTTTATATGACATTTTTTTCTTGTTTTTTTATGAAGAACTCATCCCCCAAGTTTGTCGGTGTATTTCTGAATCACCCTGTATATAATTAATACGAAACTTAATTGTCAGTATAAGATTAAAAATCAATTAACATTAACTAACAGTTAAAATAAATTATTTTTTTTTTAAATATGTCAATTATGTGTATGACAATTAAAAAATTTACATCTATCAACAAATTGTGGTATAAATTTTTTTTATCACGAGTTTTAATAATTATATCCGATTCAAGATATGCCCCGCGATTAAAAGAACTACGTACGAGGAAGCAGCGCGATAAGGTCGACATGTAAGGAGGGGGTGGGTATTCGCGTGCATCGCGATGACGTACGATAAAAAATCTCATTTTCGTTGCACCTTGCGCGCGGTGCTTGCCACGCCCGCTAAATTATGTTTTCCCCAAATTGCTTCGCGCCACGCCCGCTCATACGTTTTCGACATCGAGAGGGGTTGACGGTCGTTAAGAGACGGCCGATTTTTCTTGCGCCCGTCTTCCGCTCGCGTTTCAACGTTTAAACCCCCATCAACCAACGGCAAAAACTAAAAGAATAAGACTGTTCCGGAGATAACATTTGGAAGCGCGCTTTACAAGATGTGTTCTCTTACGAATTCAGAGACAGTATGTTTAATGTTCGTTTTAGTCTGTGAAAATATGACGACAACTCAGAAATATGAACATAACTCAGAAAAGATATGTAAAATATATTTAAAACAGTCTTAATATTCTTTTCATAAAATGTTTATAAATATGCAATTAAAATATGTTTTAATTGAAGATTATTACAAATCCATATAGTGAGATATTTTATAGGATACAACATCTTTAGAGTCAGTTTGTTCTTTAATTATAAACTCTATAAAATGTGCTGTAAAACTATACAAGGCGACAACTTGTATATTCGCGATCAGAACTACATAGTGTCCAGTTTCTCGAGATTTCTTGGCGCACGAGTAGACCTCTCGCCGGATGAATGGAAATCGCGTGAATGACCGAGGATCGCCCTCGGGTGATCGGGAGAGGCAGAATGAGCGGCGGCGATCCGGTATGCGTGATCGAGAATGATCGAGCGAGTCTTTCAACCGAGCTCCTCGTGATTCCTGCAGATCGCTCGCTGTAGGGGGATCGGTGATGAGGAATAATCCTCTCTTCGTGGTGCATACGTACACATGGTTCGAGGGAAGGTGGGGAAGCGGCAAGAAGGAAGGCGGGAGCCACCGAGAGAGGGACGAGTGAGGAGAAAGAAATAGCCAAGTGGAAAGTGGCAGGCCACCGTTACCGGCGCGGCCAAAAACGCGCCGCCTCGAGGCGCACAATATGCAAACGATGCTTTAAAACGGGATATCTGCCTCTTCGTGCCGTCGTCGGTATTATCTCGGTTTTACTGTTCTCGCAATGCGCCGCGGCGGCACGCCCGACCGAACGGCCGGCACATTAGGTCCACACATCTGGTCGGTCTGGTCCTAGCTGGACGCCAGTAAAAAAATGAGTGAGAGATCAACGAGAAATCTTTGCTGCCTTGTTAACACATATGTAAAATCTTGTATCTCTAATAATAAGTATTAGATACAAGATTAGATACAAGTACAGATATATGCGAAGGCAGATTCTAGATTCTTTTTGTTTGTTAGAAAAAAATTAATTATATGTCTGATTACTTATTGTGTAAAAGTAAATAGGTGTAAATGATAAAAAATGAATAAGGCAGATGTACAACCGACCGAGAAATAGTATCAGTAATTCTCGAAGTAATATTCTCCGCTCCAAAATTCGACAATCCTGTAGCGGAGCATTTTGCTATTCCGAAGGGGGTTCCGTTACGAGCGGGCTCGCGTAAACGCCGACGAAGAAGAGGCGCAAGAGGAGCCTCGGGGAAGGACCAGGTCGAAGAAATAAGAACGACTCACGAAGGACGAGACGAAGAGAAGAGGCACAGGCGGGGGAGGAGAGAATTGCTCTACATATAAGAGGGCCGTAGCCTAAGGCGCGACTTGGCTACCGACGTTCCTTCTCGCGCTCTCCGGCGGAGCAGAAGACTCGAAGGGGGCTCGGGAGAAGAGTGCAGAATCGAGATTCGAAGCGAACGAGGGAGGAAGAGAGACAGGAAAAAGCGAGATGAAGGAAGAGCGTGAGGCGGAGGAGGGGTACGTCCATCTCATCCATCCTTCTACCTTCTTCCTCTCGTTCTTGCTTCTCCTAATGATAGCGTGCACGTTGCCCCCCTTCCCCCCCCCCTCGATGCATCGCGCCGGCATCAGCAGCACCAGCACCAGCAACAACAACGGCAGCAACAGCGGCGGCAGCATCCAGCTTCGACGAATATATACAGCGGTGTAACACGACGGTTGGTGAAGGCGAATCTAACTACCAGAGCACACCTCCGCCTCCGTGCACTAAAACATTACCACGCCGGCAGCGTCGACTGCCGCCGTTGCTCGCTTGTAGGGTATCATCCAAGGCACGTATAGAGGGCCCTAAGTGCTACTCCGGGGTCCCGAACCACCAGTGCTACTCTTCGGTTGTTCTACTTTTCTTCTTCCTCTCTTCCCCGCCGCCTTTTGCCGCTATCGCGAGGGAGAGACGGATAATCGAGCGAGGCCCGTGATTACCCATTGAGGGTGGAATTCATTATGAAATCTACTTCGATACATTCGCTTTTCTCTCCGTTTGTTCCTTTGTTCGCCATGCGCCATCAGCCCCCTTATTAAAATATAAATAATTTTAATTTCCGAAGTTATTCGCGTGCAGAATATATTATTGAACAGAAAGCTCGTGGACTCTTCCTCGCTGCTTCGGCTTGCTCGAGGGAAAAGAGGAAGATGGACGACGAAAATACGGATGTTCGCGTACTTTTGCCGCGTCGTTTTTAAATTACATTTTTCTTCCCAATATAAAATTATCCTGTCACATCTCGTTAGCCGCGGTCAAACGGCGATGGAACGGCCTTCGAAGCGGCCAAGTCGAAGCCGAGCGCAGGCCGAGAGACGTGACCTCGCGGCTGAAACCCCGCAATCTGTCTTCCTTTCTACAAAGTTGAATTTCAATTCTAGCGTGTGTCGACTTATCCGGCGGTAATTGGCGCATTTACCGCCAGACGTTGTCTACACACAGAACACGTTCGGGCAACGGACACGTACCGGAACAAGAAAACGCCCGTACGAAACGATATAATCGTATAATTTACACGCCACAGCCTCAAATGGTCCTATTGAATACAATCTAATATCTAATTTGCGGGCTACCTATAGATAATTTTATGAGTTAATCCTATACGCTTCTGCAAGCGGACTTGTACGTAACGTAACATTTGCACAATATTTTATATAATTCTTTGTTGTGAAATAACCGCTGCAATATTAATCTGCAGCTACTTACAATGATGTGTGTGAATGTTGATGATAGATTTCTTCTACAACAAACTCAATAAACGTATGTCTATAGACGTAATATAATCTTTAAGTAACAATCTTCAGCCTTTTCCTCTCGGTTAAAAAGAACTCTGATGTGGTAGTGAAACCACTTTGGTATCGGTTTATCAGATGATAATCCGCTACTGTAGAAACTTAAACTTATTAGGAAATCACGCGTCCCCCCCCCCCCCCCCCCCTATATTTTAACAATTTCTCTCCGACAGCTGTTAAATGTCTCTTAAATTGCACGATTATTATGCGGGATAACTGTCGCAGACTGAGATAGTATCAATAACACTGGAAACGCAGAGCGCCGTACGAAACGCATTGATCTCGAGATTACTGTGCGGCATCGCGTCTCTCGATGTCGAGCGCAAAATTGAAATTCAATTGCACACACGGGGAGCGAGCCTTCGGTCATCCTCACCGCTCGTTCTCCAGTCTCCACTTGGCGAACCTGCCTGGCCTTCCCCACCAACGCGTTTCTCTCTCGTTTTTTCGCATCCCTTCTCCGGGCGGGGTTTTTGCGTCGTCTGAAAGAAAGAGAGAAAGAGAGAAAGAGAGAGCGAGAGAGCGAGCACGCGGTTCGTTCCACGAGCGCTCGCCGCGTAACACGACGGTCGTACGTGACAACGATAATCAGCGAGTTAAGTGGGGTTTAATTTCCTTTGGGTGCGGGCGGGTGGAGAGAGACGCGAACGAGAGTGGCGGCTGTGTTACGGAGCGGCGCGGAGGGGTAGGAGGGAGGAAAATGCGTGTATACACCTGCCAAGAAACACGCAGGCTTGTACACAACATAGGCGGATCTTGTGCCGACTCCCGTGGACGGAAAGGAGGAACGTGGGGGAGGGTGGACGGAGAGCGAGAAGAGAGGAAAGGATGGCTGAACGCGGCTCGACAGGGACACACAAGAACGTCCTGAGCCCGCCCGCGCCACCTGTAATTGGGTCCAATCATCGTGGTTCTCATGCGAGCTCTTTTCTAAGATCTCGTAAGTCGATATGTGCGAAACGGCGAAGCTGCCAAAGTTCAGGTTTACGATCGGAGACACATGGAATTCGGTCTTCCAGTAAATTTTTTTTATTAAGCGGTATCCATAATTTGGGTAGAGAATCTAAGCCAATTTTTAATACTTTTTGAATTTTTTAAAAAAACCTAAATTTGAGAAAGTTATAGCTTGCTAAAGTTTCTTTGATGCCGTCAACTTCAAAAGATTCCGCAGTGTCCCTATGACGTCACAGCACATTTTCGTGTAGTTTATTTTCTTCAATTTTGAAGATATTGCAAAAATTCAAAAAGTTTACAAAGAAAGTATGCCATGATCTATCAGAATATACTGTTAGGAAAAATCCGTGGAAGACAGAATTTATATAGAAATCGCGCGTTTTTGATATATATAATAAGCGATAAAAAGCTCGACAAAAAAGTAACGGTAATAAAACCATGACAGGTACATGGTAGAAACATATATTTATGTCCATGTAAACGATGGCAGAACATATTCATTAATGACTGGAAATTATAGAATCGACCGACTTTTCAATTGTAAATCGATGGTTATACGATAGCGAAGATCGTGCGTCAAAAACGTTGTATAGCTGAATAAAATGTTCTGGCATAGGGCACCTCACGATCGTAATTGGTCCGCTTGGATAATTGGATCCAATCATCCTGATTTTCACGCGGCACACCTGCCAAAATCCTATAAATCAACGTGAATGTGACAGCTTGCATGAACGGAAGAAATTCCTGTAACTCATAAAATTACAACGAATTAAAGGAGTCTCTTATGAACTCGTTTGTGCGTAAAAGACACATCCTGAAAAGAATAAATTGTGAATATAACGTAAAGGAAATATTTGCAAGTGTGGGTACTTTGCAATATAGAAATTGTCTCTTCAAAGAGTTTGTTTTTGGCTTTGTTATCTCTTGTTATTAAATACATATTTTATGCATTGAATCAACAATACATCTCTAAACTTCTTATCTATCTAACACAAATTTGCATAATTGATTTTTGTAATTATCTTTAACTGCAAATATAACGTTCCATTATTTGTTACGTGCCACTGTGGAAATTTCGCTGATGATTGCTAATGAAGATTATATTAAAGATTGCATTTTCTCGAGAAGATATCTTTCAATGATTTTTAATGTTACAACACATGTTACTTCTTCAACACATGTTACTTCCGCAATCACGCATGTACGCTTTCGTTTGTTGCGTTTTGCTACATGTTGCTACGCGTGCCATTGACTTTAATCGTCGGTACAACGATTTCCTGGGACTTCTCGTTTCTCCGGATTCGAATGAGAGTTGCTGTACCTACAGGAGTCACTACGCATCTTCGAAGGCAGCTGCCTCGCCTCCTTTACCTTGCCTATACAGATCGTACACATCTAAAGTCGATAGAGCGACGGATAAGAACATCGATTGAATCCGAGCAAGCGTAAAATAGCGTCCGTATCTCACAATTATAGATATAGATCTTTTCTTTAACTTGATGACCTTGACGTAACTATATAATATTATAACTATCTGCAATCTGAAATCAATTGTTGAGTGAGAAAGACCGTATTTTTATATGTACTTTTTAAGGAATATTATGTTTCAATAATAAATAACGAGATTCTAAAAGTAAATAAGGAATAGAAAAAAATAAAATTTATATATTTATATTTATCCTCCGATTGCTTAAAGACAAAAAGGAAAACATTAATCAAAGTACAATAAAAATACAATATAATTTATTAAAAAATATACAAGAAATACATAAAGATAATACTTTTGTGCAGAACAAAAATTATAGTGCAATGTGAGTATTATTATAAAATATTACATAATGTTTTATATTATTATGAAACTATTATTTTATGTTAATGTATATTTATGAAGAAAAGTGATATCGGTTACATAAACAGCCGATCGCATAGCGAGAAGATGATGCCGTCGTGCAAGTCTATTAATTTCTAATTGCAGATAAGACTCAGGCGTTATAGAGCAATGGTAATATATCCGTAGTTGCTTTGTCGGTAGCGAGACTCGCTACCTAATGATACTGCATTAATTACATCTTAGCAGATAGAATGCTAATGTGGGGAGTGATAGATCCATGAAATCACGCATTGTTATCTAGATAACCATCAAAAGGAATGGGATAACGATCGTATAGTCACACTGTGATTTAAAATTAAATACATAAAACGCAACAAATATGTCAATACATAATTTTATTAGTATAACAAAGTTAAATTTTCTTTGTTCAATATGTACATAATTATTTCTATTTTGCTGCACCGGTTTCGAACAATTTGTGATACTTTTATTATGCTATTGCACTGGGAGACGAAACGTTATTGTCGCACAGCGGGATAACGTTTGAGTAGAAAACAGGTTTTGCCTTATAATTGAGAAAGTGTAGTATCTATGATATTTCTTTGAAAAATATCCTCGTCAGGATTTACGACCTTTAGGTTGCGATGATGAGAAAAGTCATTGTCCGAGAACTCGTTAGAGCTTACTTCTTATTGTTAGCGTCTGCAGTTTATGATCTATTCCGAAAATTTGATGTACCTTGTCGCCGTGTAGCTCGTCGCAGGATGTCCACTCGGTCGCTTCAAACTACCGAAGATATTTATGATACTACTGTTTCCTCATGGTTGCACAATGTAGCGTAGATGAAGAGCGAGTGGGTAGCATAAAGGTGGGTGTTAGTTATGTACCTTAAGCTGTGAAGCTGTTAATGACACCTACGATGTCTCTTCAAAGAAAGCAGCCTCGAACTGCCATGACTACTTTATATCGATTCGAAAGAAATTAGACCTCGATCTATCTTGAGAACATCGTCGTATTTTCGTTTCTTATCTTGTAGTAAATCTTTAACATGTCATCGAGATCTTGTTTTAGAAAATATACATATATTATCCATTAAACACTTTTACTTATTTAAATACGTTTCTCTTATTCGATATTCTGTTAAAGATTATTTTCAATTATGAACATATAAAAATCTATACAGATTTATCCTGTTATCCTCAGTTGTCGTAAGAGTATTTTATATTTTATATTTTGCACTGTATCTGTATTTATAAACTCCTTTCCTCTTCCTTCTATTTTCTGTTTATTTCTCTTTCGCTTCGCACTATCCTTCTTTCTCACTCTTTTCTCCTTTCCTTCCCCCGTCTGTTTTCTTTTTCCTGCTTTTTTCTACTGGTCTTTTATTTTCATCTTCCTCTTCTTCCATCTCCTTTTCCTTCTCCTCTCTATGCACTTTAAATGTGTTGCATGCGCGTGAACTTAGTATACGCCTCCACCTGCTACTCGAGGATGAATCGACGATATAAAAAGTGAAGAGAGAACCTTAACTCGTACCTTCATAGCCATTGAACGATTCCCTCTTTAGCCGCGTCCACAAATTGCCTGCTTCGTGCAGTTTGCAGAAATATATGAGATTGCTATTTCTAAATCGCGCTCTACCGGCCTGTGGTTTCGTCTTCTAGACATTAATTTCCAACAATTACAGGAAGAAGAAGTAGAGACAATGACACAAATTTCAATTCTAGCCATCTAACTATCGAACTTACGTATTAACTTTTTGTTATACGAAAGAGCCTTTTGGAAGTGTCTATTAATTTAGATAGTTTTTCATGATTCTATACCTACATTTTAGTAGCAAGCTAGTTAATTTTCATTCTTCTCATCCTTTTATATCCACATGTGTGGACACAACAGCAAGTTCCAGTAATATTGAACCCCTCAAGCGAGAAAGTTACGCGACTGGTTGGCAGTAAAACGCGCGAATCGCCGTTCCCGAGGCAAAAAATCGCGTCATAACGGTTAAAGGCCGTTAAGGTCCTGATCCTGGTTTGTTCGAGGTGGCGATTTCGCCACGATTATTTTTCACTCACAGCCGGCTACTCTCGCAGATCAACAAATACTTTTTGGGCCAGAGAGTCCTACGGCGCCGTGCTACCGGGTCCGGTATCAGGATGCATAATCGACTGGCATTCTCCGGGAACGGTGGGAAAGGAACTTATGGCAACGTTTTGTAATAACATTAGTAAAACGGGACGAGACCGTAGCTCATCGGTATGTGCCGGAGATTCCATAGATGAGCCGTTGATACGCTTTTATTAATGCAATATTGTTTATCTTAGCATAGCGTGAGATTTCTTTTTATCGATTGAGTTTGGAAGATCACCCGAAATTTACTTATTTATTTAAGATATATTTCATGATTAAATATGTTACATTAGAAGAAGTATTTACATATAAAACATGCACGCAAATTGCCTTTTGCCTCTGTTTTTTATTAATTTTGTAGAAAATAAAGCGTTTTTTGCAATGCCTTATCCTTATTTTGATAAATATAGATATTGAACGCTTGAATAAGTTTATCTTGTTTAGCATCTTACATTAATTTACTCTCCTATTACGAGAGAACGATGTCAAGCGAGCTGTCCTCTTTCAGTAACAACTTTGTTAGGAAATGAACGTCGCAAAGCCGATAAGGTCTCACTTTGGCGCGTAATCGCCGGTAAGAATCGGCATGAGACATCGGTACACCGCTGTCGGGTTAACTTCTTATTCCACTGTGGCAGCGTTCTTATCTCGTGATACGCTCTTTTGATGCTGCCTTTTCGGTCTTCCTTTTTCTCTCGCGGATTATCACTCGCCTCACGCTCCAAGGTATGCGCTGTCAACGGTTGACGATAAGGGAACTGTAAACGGCCATCTTTAACCTGTTGCAATATCCTTATATGCATAGATAGTATCTACATACTAATTAGCATAAATAAACATCGTGCCGTGGAAAATAAGGCTGTGCTCGGCAAGTCAAATGTGCTTCAGTTTTACACCGATATTACGAGTAATTTTTGAATAATTCTATAATTATAGATGCCTTGTCATTGCTGAAGGGGTGGCCCCGTCATCGTCGTCTTTCTCAATTTGTTTTTTCTTCTTTCCCTAGCTTGACATTCGAAGGATATTCTCACATTCAGATATTCTGCGACACCCGCATATACAATATATATACTCTTACGACGCGCGTTCCTGAATCAAAGCTTATACCCACGTTCGTCTTTGGCAAAGGGAGATCAAAGGCATGCGCGGGTCCGTAATGCGGACGCGGGTTCGCCACCCGCGTGTAAGAAATAATAATAATTAAATGCGCTTAATTACCGGCGAGTTGCCGCGAAGGATTTGGACGGGCGATAACTCAGCGCCGGGCACTCGGGGCGGCGGGAGAATGGCCGACGAGAAGCATTTGGTAGGATATTGCGCGTTGTGTTGCAAGCGTGCGCAGTTCATTAGGGTGGATCCTTTTCGGCTGGCGAGGCAACGCGGCCCAACGGGTTAGCGCGAAGGGACGAGGGGGGTAGCGCGCGCGAAAGGCAAAGATAGCTGCAGAAGCACGAAGCAGTTAATATTGTCTCCTGGGGGCATATTTTACGGCAGATACAATCTTCAGGATGCCTCGCTAAAAGCTACACGTGTTTATCAGCGTAAGCCTGCCCCCCCCCCCCCTCTTCGCCCCGTCCGCCGTTCCGCGACCCCTCTTTCGTATCTCACCGCATCTTCCTCTTCCGTCTCCACCTAACCGTAGACCTCTTTCTCCTTAACAGCTCCCGAGCCCTTCTACGCTGTAATTTCTTTCGGGATAATTTCTACCGTCGTTTTCATTCGCCCCTGCCCCTGCCTCATCGTTTCCGGATTTATTTATCGAAAATCTCGCACGTTCTCCTCGTAACACATGTGCCTCAAGAAAGAACGGCGTCCGTCATGGTGAGATATTCGTATATCGTTGAGTTTAATGTTTGACAAATTTACGTAAAAAAAGAAATTAAATTTTTCTTTCAAGAAAGTTCGTCGATAAATCCGTCGAATTCAGGAATATTACACGAATAAAAATATCACTTAAATAAAAGGTGCAACGAAGGAATATCGTCATTAGTACGCGAGTGTGATTTCTGTGTTTGCGACTGCGAGATTTCGTTGTGCGCTTCTCTCATCTTTCTCGCGTCGAGTTCGGTTCTTGTGCGCGTGGGACGAGTAGGTACGCAAGTGCATCTGGTATATAACGAAGGTCGCTCGTATACACTAGCTTGTCTACCGGCTGATGATACCCCCGTCGAATGATGCGCACCTACCTGCCTCTCGTACGCCGAATACCATTCCCGATACCCCTCGGGCGTCGTAGCCGAGATCAGGCCCCGGTAGCCGCGCGCTCCTAATATATTATTTTCTCTCGCTCTCTCGAGATACCTGCCCTCCCGGTCGGTGGTACTTATCGAATTTTGTAATATTAATTATTCCCAATTTTTTTTTCTTATTTAATTCGTGCGCGATCCATGCCATTGGTGTAGCGAACGGTGCCCGAAGCTAAAAATTTCAACGGTTACAACACTCAAGTTTGTTTTTATTGTTGTCCTTTAAACATAGCCCGTGAAAGTACAATTATTCGCATCGTAGTCTCTCGCCTAATTATCTCGCAAAAGTGCACGTAAATATCGGACATCAAGGACAGAAATTTACAAGATTATATTTGTAGCCTGTCATTTTATCAGTGTGTCATCTATTACTCTATTCTTCATCGTTCAATTTTATATTAGATAATGTTATACTTGATTATAAGTCCTTAATTTAGTTAAGTTTATTATCATTTGGCCAAATAAGAAGATTAATGATTTTCGAGATCTTAACCAAAGCAGAGCTTCGCGTTCGCATATATCTATAATATATAATAAATATCACATAGAAAGACATAGTTTTTCCTGAGCGTAAAATACAAGCAGGTATATCTCTTTGTCCCGATTACGAAAGATAGAAAAGGCCGGTCTTGGCTATGATTTTCACATTTGTCGAGCGAGTAATAGATTCATAAGAGAACCCTCCTTATGTAGTCCACTTTTCCTTCCGTTCGACCCGCTTGACATTATTTATGATCCCGGTTAATCGAGAACTATATCGAATACAGCGTAAATAGCGTATTCTCATTGCGCATATAATTCACGAGAGAAATCGCCACCTGCGTCGTGTACCGCGCCGTTATTGCATTTAATAACTTTTACAGAGCGCACCCGACATTTCGCCGTCGCGAACGGCGCCTATAAAACGGTACGATAATAGTAATATTAATCGATTATTGCACTAAATGATAGTTCACGCACGGTGACGTTGAAAAAGAGGGATAATAATCACGCGCACGCGCAGCATAAAGAAATATCGGTATTGTGCAGGTAACAATCTTTTATGACACCGTTCTGGCGCCGTGTTCGCAGCCTGTTCGCTTGAGTGGCGAATCAATCATCGTTATTGTGTTATCTTTCCGCGCGGCGACTGCGCGCGCGAGAGATACGGGGCAGTGATCTCGATAGCGAAACGGAGGCAGCAATTTTCGAACCGATCTTTTTATCACGTGGAATTATATACAACCGTGACGTGAACGAATACTCCTTTTTCAACGATATCCGTCTGATAAATCGACAGTTTCCATTTTTATTCAATCTTATTACGAATGCGAGATGCGAATTCGAAAGTGGTTAAAAGCTTCAATTCATGGAAATAACCATTACGTTTTCTTAATTTAATTTCTCCGTTATTGAAGTACATGTTTGTAAGTTTTCGGGCGCTCTGCAGAAATGCGTACTAATGTGGTACAGGAAAATATCACAATGGTGACGAAATAAAATTGGAGATCGCACGCGATCAATGCCAAATGCACGAAGAAGCGGGCCACGAAAGAGCGCTCATTTGCATATTCAACACCCAGTCGTGTTACGACAATAAAATGCCGCTAAACACGTGTTCCGCGGTATACGATACGGCCTGTCCCCCGACGCCCCTGTACCATCGGGACCGTTCTTTCGATACGGGTCGTGCTTCTTCTTCGCCAACAGGTAACACACGCCACCGACCATAATCGCAAATTACCCAGGTACGCTGAGCATGTGTACGCTCTCGCGATTACACGTTTCTTCGTTTACTCGATACGGAAGTGTCGCAAATTGACTCACTCGAAAGGTCTCGCGTGAAAGTTCTAGTTTGACAGCGAGATGACGGGTAGATACATGCGAAAGTTCTTATTTACATACATGGCGAGCGACAGTATCTTTTACCACACTCCCTCGATCCGCGATCCGCGAGTTCGTTCACTATTACACTTATTAACACGTTGACTGTCATAGTAGTCATCCGTCATCTATGGCTTATTTTTCAGTTGACGCTCTGATAATCACTGGTGATTGGCGATACTCGAAAATTTTTTAAACACTTGTAAAAAGATAAATGCTATTTAATATAAAAACTTGAATGACAAATAGCTAGATAAAAATGTAAAGTATAAAATGCACAATTCAATACACTGCTCACGAATATATATTCTTTTCTAATCATATTATACAATAATTTTATCATTTCGTGTTTATGATAATAAAAATTCTACTATGATTTACACAGTAAGATATGCAAAATTTGCTGGGCAGATAACGTGTTAATGCTCTAATTAACTAATGCTTACTAATAATCTTCCTGCAATTAACGCCTTATATGTATATAGAGCTGAATTAATGCTTTGTATATTGACTTGAAGATGACTAACGACCAACGGTTCATTATCGTTCCTCGCCCGATAAGCACAAAAGACATGCCGATCGTACCGATGGCAAGGCCCGCGAGCAACGCCAGCTACGCTCGCGCTTGCCGAGCGTGCGTGGGCGCGAGCGATTGTCTGGCGTGTCTCCTTTTTGCGCCTAGATCGCTCGCGGCAAAAATGAAAATAGCTCGGCTATGCGCTCGCGGCTAAAGTCTTACCTCGCGGGCCGCGTACGTTATCTACGTGGGCCCGGCCGCGCGCGAAAGGGCGGACAGCCCCGTGTACAAAAGACGTCTGTATGCGTGCGAGCGTGTGCACGTCAAACCACGTCGCTTAATTCTACTACCGATTTACGTACTGATTTACGCACTGCCGCCGCACACAAGCACGCACGAGACGGCTTTATGCGTCGCCGGTTTTGTTCCGTGCGTCAAATGTCATGCAGACACCGGCCGCTCAGTGCGCTCGGAGGTGTCGTAATTTCAATTAAAATCAGATCGAAGCGTGAAAAACCTTCTTGGCGCGAGATCGATAAGCACGATCGGCTCTATCAGCTGTCAGTCTGAACAGGTGGTTTCAAACACACATGAGGTCATTTTAATTTTCAATAAAGCTACTGTTCCCTTGCGTCTATTTCGCTGCGATCTTGTGAAAAAAAATGTGACTATACGATGTGATCAGGTTATAAGTGTCTTTATTGATAAAAATGCACCTGCTGTCTTAGTATATTTGTTTTTCAAGAAAAATTAATTTAGCCATCGGATATTGCCAAGTTTTTTCGGACGATCGAGATATCGCAAACTCCAGACGACGAATGATAGATTTTGCCGCACCCTGCTGTACATGTCGAGATTATGTATATTGTCATGCTGATTGGCGTCGCGTAGTTATGCCGAGTTTATACGTCTCTCGCATAATAGACACGACACGACCGATGTCAAAGAGAGTCGATAGTCGACTCCCCTCGCAGCAGAACGCTGCCGGCACACGCGTGGCACGAATTCAACGGGAAACCGGGCCCCGGGCACTCTAGTATTTTGAAACCGGTCCCCGCGAGAGGTCCGGAATGACACCTACGCCTACGCCTTTACGCGCGGCTGGCGAAATCGTTCGAGGCGCGACGAATTTCGCTGACATACCGATTTCCAATCGGCACGAGCGGCGAATTTCTCAATAGGCGTACAATAATTTAGCTGCGCCTGATAAGGAGCGAGTAAACTGCTAAAAATCTATGAGAGGTATAAGAGATCGCTCAGTTATTATTCAAAAACTAAATCAGATTTTTTGTTGCCAATTTAAGATTACTTGATTATTTATATATCGAAATAATTCAGTTAAAATATATATAGTTTCTAGCGCAAAATTATCGCAGACATTGAGACAGGATTAAATTGCGAGACGGTTCTCGTGACTTTGGTTTATAACGCTGCATCAACTTCAAAGGAGATCCACCTTGGTGTCGAGAGACGAGACGCGATTTTCAATGTATATAACTTTTGTTCGAAAGCTTAATTACTTTGTCACGTATCCGAGCGCGTATAAGTCTTATCTCGCGATCACGGAGCCGAGACCAAAGGATGAAGTGTGGAAGACTGCGTTTCGTGGGAATCGATTCAACGCGATACGATCGCCGTCGTCGTTAATTCCCATCAGGCCCATCGCGAGTGTGATACTAATCCGGCAGTCGGCCCGTTCCCGAGGCGAGGAGAAAGACACGGTCCGTGCCGTCGTCGGTTCCATGCGCGTTTTCTTATTTCGAATGGTGCGCAAAAACGTTTTAATCTGACGCAAGAATGGGTGCCGTGACGGCTCCTTCGTTAGGTTGCACCCACGAAGGAACGTAACTGATACTCGCCCGCATATGATCGGCAAATCCTCGACTCGATGTCGACTCCTCGTCATCTCGCCATTTCTCCGTGTCTGTAACTGATCTCTCGCTGTCGTCACTGATCTCGTATCGGTCCAAAAAGAATATGTAATAAATCGAAAAAGCGCCGAAGTCTTAACTTTCTAAGAAATTATTTGTTCTTTTAGAAAGAACGTTGATTTCTGTTAATTAATATCCAGAAATAACTGACACAAGTATAACATAATGTATTCAAAATGCTCCAGTTTTTAGGTTTACAAGTTAAAAATTGCATAAGTAATAATATTATGAATGAATTGACTTATTTATTCCATCTTAGAACACAGGAACTGTGATTCTTTAGATGCTTCCAGCTCGTAACGTAAGGATAAACGCTTTACGCGCCTTTCGCGTATTATCATAAGAATCACGCGTTTATGCGTTCTCGCGCATTATCGTAAAAGATACGTGTGGGAAGGCATAAAGAATAGCGATAAGCCCGGCTTCACGCGATTCAATTGAAACGCGGTAGCTGCTGCTACACAGGGGCCATTGTGCGCCCTCATAATATATGCGATTCAGATGAAATTGTACGAATGTAGTAAGTTGGAGGAAGCAAACAGCGCTGATTTTTTTTCTATATTCAGAAGCCGCGATCGCTGCTTTCTCTCGTTTTCTTCTCATTCCTCTTCTTTCTTCGAGAATTTGTGGTAGTTATAAAGTATTGTGCTATTTACAAGCCCGCGGACGGACGGACGGACGGCTTCCCTTTATCCTATTCAACTCGCATTATCTCTAGATTGGAATTCACGAATTTTAGGGGAGATCCTTTCTAGTATCAGAGAGAAGTTCAAGACGTCCTCTGAATGGTCGAGTCAGCTGTCCGCTACGGTATTTTTGACGTCGCCGACTGTTGGACCGAGCACAACGTCTCTCGGTTGAACGCTACGGCCAGGGACTGCAGCTTTTCACCTCCGCCTTAAACGGGATAATTAACCGTCTCTGCTCGCTTAACGGTAAAGCACGATATTTCAGGTTGGAGCGCGGCGGCCGCGGCGGTACCGGGTACCGTCATATATTGTATCCGAAGGCAGAGTGCAACCTCTCGCGCGCGCGTAAGCCGCCCCTACGGCTCTGCCCGCGCATTACGCACCTTGTAATTTCGTCCAATTAAAAGCGGTCAATAGCGATAGTCGAGAGGATGCGGCGCTCAATCCTAGGAGAGACTGCGGGCGCATTCCTATTAGCGCCGATAATTGCACCGCGCGCTGCACGACGCTGGTAAAAAAAAAAAAAATGATGTATGTGCGCGGTAAAAAAAATGATGTATCGCGCGGCGACCTAGGCGAGAACAACAATAATTCAGATGTGAACCTGCTTTCAAATCAACGAACGTCTATCACAGATTTTTTTTCTCGTCAACCTGCTGTTTTTGAGGATGGAAGTAGCTAGAAATATGGATCTCTTTATAATATGCATGAAAGTCAGTCCAATTTATGATCCAATCTTGAAGAGTCGAGAACATCAATTCTACATTTTTGCACCGATATGAAAAAATTATCGTATCGTAATTTCGACGATGCAATATTCACTTCAGGTGTAACGGGGGCTTTTTAAGAACCGACGATGACCCGCAGGATTCGTCTTCCTTATCTACACGGGCTGGATCACTGCCGCGTGCGACCAATAAAGAAAAAAATAAAGTAACGATAGCCCCTAAACGAGCATCTCGAGATCACGACGGCGTATATGGAATTTAAACGATCTCGTAAATTATTATAAATAGGGATCGCGAGAGTGATTCCTAGTCTGACAACAAGCTATACGAAAATTATCTGCCCGATGCATGTAAGGCCACGCACCTGCTTTCTCCTTGCACGCACCGTCGCCGTCGCGCGCGATAAGGGGAATCCAATTTAAACGACACTCTCGTAATTTTATATGGAGCGAACAAGCAATAAAATTCATTTTCGCAGAAGCACGGCCGAACGTCCGCGCGCGCCCTATAGTTAGCCAGATGAAATCATCAAATTCGAAAGTTATATGATAATTTTAATCGCAGACAGGTTTATTGACGTTCCCGGCAGTAATAATAATAATAATAATGTAGCGAATAATGAGATAATGACGTGCAGCGGTGCTGTATCGGGGAATAATGTTCACATACGTTAGTGTTCACATACGAGTTCTCGTTATTGATAGTTCCTATCATCGAACAAAGATCTGTCGCGTGTCAGCCACGCATTTTCGCCCCGGAATTATTTCGACATGTAACACAAACATGTACATTGTTATATTTTATTAGAGAGCAGAAATCAATCTACACTGGCATTGACTCAGGCGTTTAAATTTTATAGTACAGACGTAAATAAATTGCGCTGTAAGAATAACCGGACGACTGCGCTCGTACATATAAATATCTGAATTTGTGTGCACGCCTTCGTGTGCACGCCGTTAAAAGCCCAAAGTAGACAAATGTATTATTGCGCTGCACGGCGTAGTAAAACAATAGATTTGTCCTGGGTGCAATTAACATTTCTGCTACGTCTCGTATCTCGCGAAGCAGGAGGGGCTCAAAGCGAGCTCGTACTCACGCCGGCCTTAGTGCTCATTAATAACGCGATTATTAGGCGCGGCGCCAATTTACGCTATTTAGAACTTAACCCAATTGGCATCGGACAATCGGCCGCGCCACGGGCCGTTTTACCTTCCGATGAGATTTATCTTCTTTCTTGCGATGCACCGCGCGGCGATGCCACCCATAATTCTCCCGCTCTGTTTTCGTTTGCGTAGCTCGTCGAATAAATTTTTACCTGTCACCGACCGCCTCGGCGTGCTACGCCTACGCGTGCATTGAAAATACGAGCGAATAATACGCCCGAAAAATAATACTCGCACTCGAGAGGATATAGAAGAGACTTGCGCCGAAAATGTTTCTTTTGCCAGATAATTCGATTGCTATGCGATCGTCACTGATTTCTTTCTCGTATAATTTTTGTTTTTATTTTACATTAAATGTCTCTTTAATAACTTTTGGAAGCTTTTAATTTAAACATATCAACGTAAATATATAATTATTCATAGTTTTGTTAATAGAATTATCTTTTCTGCCTATAATTAAGCGTGCGATACCTTCTATGTTTCCAGGTGGAGGTAGTGGCACAGGCGAAAGCAGCATTCCGGAAAAGAGCTCGCTTGCTCACGCGCGGCACGCTCGCGTGGGTGGAAGGTCGAAACAGGATTCACGGATCAATGTGTTTTTGCGACGGAGGCGAAAGGTAGGACGTGCAAGAACTGTTGACATAAATCGCTCTTAGGAACTTTCATTGAACGTAATTGGATCGCGGCAAATTGCTGGCCGGCTCATCATCGATGGGCGAAAGGTCGCCAGAAATCGAGAACGGCGCGACGCGATTCTTACGCCGGCGAGCATCGATCCGCGGCTGATGGCGGGACGTCTCGCGAGGAAAGAAAATCGGGACGAGTGATTTGCCGGGGAACAGAAGAGAAAGGGATACCGATATAGTCGCGGAAGCGGGCAGCGTCCGCTCGAGATCGATATCGATCCTCGCGAATTAAATCGCGATGTGTGCCGGCGCGCTTCCGGTTACCGAAGATTCTATCGCGAAGTTGCGATCGCCAGCAGCTATCCTCTCGCTATCCTACAACGATACAACGCGTATCTCTTTTTTTTTTCTTCGCGCGTGATTTCTAATAAGATTAAAGAGCCGGTTGTGCCGGCCGCGGCGCGCAAGCCGGCACTGTAACAAATAGATCGTAGCGTTTGCAATAATAACGATCGCAACTAGGCCGCGGCCTAGGCGTGTAACGCTAAGCCGTTTTGAAATACCGAACAGCCGCGGATAATTGCAGCGACAGGTGGCGTTGGATTGAGATCAGAATTTTTATCAATGAAATTTGCAAGCGGATGCTTAATGCCCGGCTCAGGTAACTCACATTGACGTATTATCGAGCGGATAATCATCACCGGTTCTGTCTGCGGCCTCTTTCTTATTCTTCGTAATATATGTAAGAAATGCGGTTTCTCTACTCTCTTGAAACGACATATTTTTCTAAAATTTATTTAATTCTCTCTCTCTTTTCATTATATGCGTCTTATCCTTTCAGTCTTTCTGCATTCGTATTAAGTCTAATCTCCGATTATATATGGATTAACGTTAGTATCGATTAATAAGCACACCACAGCAGAGATGTATTTAAGACAGTAAAAATCGCGGCGCGGTTCTTTTTCTGCGGATCACGTTGACACTTCGCTTCCAGTATGCCGTTATCATAAATTTATCAGGATCCCGCGGCGTGACTTGGCGGTGTATGCGTTTCCAGTCACGTCGTACGTCTAATAATCGGCCGATCGAGCTATACGAACCGTATATACGCAACGCGCCTCGCACTACCGCAAACGCAACGTTCGCGATTTACATACAATCGCACGACTTGACGCAGCGTTTCGTGCGTTTTCGACGCTCTCTTCTTAGACGCTGTGTTTGTATCACTGATCGACTTCCTGAAGCCGGTGACATTTATTACGCTGACTCTACGCACGATTTAGCGACTAAACTTTTTCATCACAAATCCTCTATACGGAAATGCCTGAATTATTTGTACAAAAACATTCGAAAATTGCACGTTTACAAATAAGAAAGAAATATGACCATTATAACATCTTTTAGAGACTTTTTATTTGAACATGACAACCATAAATTTCTAAAGAAAGAAAAATAAGTGAAAATAAATTAATTAATATGATGTAAATGGATAGGCTTTTATATAAGTGAAAAATATATGAAAAATAAAATGAAAACCCTTGACCACGTTCGAAGGTCTGTCGATAGTTAGTATAGATGGCTATCGGAATTATGGTAGGCTCCAAATTGAGCGTTATATGCGCATTATAATAAATCGACCAGGGGTATACTTTTTTTCAGGATCAGGCCGACGAATCATCCGCGTTAGTGATGCGCCCTGGCGAAGTTCACGTTCGGAGGACCGTTACGCGAAGAAACAGCTATAAATCTGCTGGACCGACACTGATTGCATCCATAAATCGATCGACTTATTAAATCAATTAAATCGATTTATTAATTTTGACACAGAAATCGCGCGGGACCGGTCGCCATCTCGCCAAGGTGATTGATTTATCGGCCTTAATCAATTTCCACGCCGAAAGTTTCGCATGAATAAGTAATTCCTCTCCCTGCGTGGTCCTCGGCTATTAGCAAGTCGTCCGAATACGGATATTATCCGGACGACTTTCGGCCTCGTGACGCGGCGTGCTCCATTTTTCAAAATAACCAGAATTTCTCGAGAGGAGAAAGGATCGTTACATTAACCCTTACGAAGAGGCACTGTGTGTTTCGTAATGGAATATCGCGAAAGCTGATATAAAAGATAAATGATAAGTGAGACAGATTTAAAAAGCTGCTTAAAGATCCGCTGCGCAAAGAGACGTTGCGTTAATTTGTTGCGTTTTTAAACAGTATCCAGAAAATGAAATAATGCGTCGATGCCACGTCAAATTATTCAGTATACATGTCATTAATCATCTCCGCATTAAACAATTTTTGTACAAACATCCCATTTCGTAGTTTGATGGATTCTAATGTTAGATAGGTGGTTTAGAGCCATTAATATCCTTCGATTTTATCTGTCCGTGACTCCCAGTCGTTGTTTAGACATGTTATACTTACACAGCGATTTTAGTCACGATGATCTGTTATCGTCGCGAGATAACAACATTGTGTAATACACGGCGGTATCGATCGCTCCTGTCGGTCGCTACTGGAAGGTCCGGCAATACGTGTCGATGACTATCTGAATGACACTCGACTGTCTTCGAGTGCTCCAATTTGTTTACAGACGCGCGCGAGTACCTTGATAGACCTCCTGTCGAGATCGACCATTTTAAGTAGCATTCAGAACTCTTAAATCGCGTTGAAATTATGGTCAGAACGGAGATTCGTGTCTTATGTCTTTTTTCCGAAAAGCCTTGTAAGTGGAGTTTAAATTAGATTTTGAGAGATTAATATTTAGTTTTTTTTTCTTTTGACTAGCTAATGATAGCCTTTTGCGAAAATAGAATGTGATCGATGACATATTGATTCATCAGAGAGATTAATATTGTAACAATCATCGACGATTATAGGTATTATTAATATAATTATGAGGCAGTCGGTGAATACGAACCCGCGATTAAAAATGAGCCGTGACGATGTTTTTACAAGCACTTTTTATCGAAGATTCTCTCCGATATCGAAGATTGTGAGCTATTATGAACATTCATGTCTTTTGAATTAACGATCGCTGTGAACGCACCTTTAATTGTCGGACCCTGCCAACTCCGCGGGATGCCGTGCTTCGAGTCAAGCATTCCTGACACCCTGAAGTGACTGTCGGAACCAGAAATGGAAGGAGAAAGAAGGAGAAGCAGAAAGGGACTAAGAGTTAAACCAAGACGACCAAGAGACCGAGAAAATATCTAGAGTTCCGTGGCAATAAAAAGACACTCTCGCCATCCTCGCTCATTATTTGCGTCCGACGATTATCCAGAATCAACAATCACGTAATAACGCCTTCGTCAGAGTCTTTAGGCTCGCCAATTGGTGTCCTCACTTATTGTTAGTGTTAAAATAAGTTCCTGACGGCGATTCAGTAATCTTATAGTTTATCTGGGGCACGTGTGATTTCTGTTTTATTTATCTTATTCATCACAGAAAGAGAGAGAGGGAGAAAGAATTTTATTAGCAAATTAGCGTGACTTCGCGCGTGTACTGTGTATATTGAAAATATTTTGCGAGACGAGGATGGATTTCACACGAGAATGCAATGCGGAAATTTCAGGAGGGATCTCCGCCCTGATCTCCCCCCACTTTACGCCGCTTTGGTCACCGTGCTCGTTGACTCTCTTAGTAACCCCATAATGCACCGGCATTGCGACGCCAAAATGGCATTAAGAAATAACGGCGCCTCAGTCTCCTCGTAAATACTACACGCGACCGTTCAAGAGTGTGCCTAGCGCCTTCTTGAAGTACTTCATCTTCGACGCCACACTCATCACCTGATCTTTTACCAAAAGAATTCTCTATGTTTGTACAAAATTTTGTGCTGCTTTTGGGAAGTAAAATTCATCTTTATGGAATTTATTTCGAAATATTCTAGTCAGAATTGGATTTTAATATAATATGTAACTGAAATAATCTTTAGTATTTATCTCAGGAATTTCAACACAGAAATGAAATTTTCTTTACACAAATTTTTTTTTGTGTAAAAAGTGCGGAAAGTTGGCTATTGCCACGAGCGCGGTAGGCGCACGAGCCGAAGGCGAGTGCGCCTACCCGCGCTCGTGACCAATAGCCAACTTCCGTACGTGTAACACATACTATTTTGTATTACAAGTGCATGTAGGGATGGGGGTTAAGGGATGCGTCACGAGTGCGGGTAGTCGCACGAGCCGAAGGCGAGTGCGTTTACCCGCACGAGTGTGTGATACGCGAAGGACTTGCGGGGGACGAGGGGGGGCGAAGCCCCCCCGAGTTGGGAGAAATGACATATGGGGGGGTTCGGGGGGGCGAAGCCCCCCCGAGTCTGGGCGCAGGCGGGGAGGGGGGCGCGGGGGGGAGGGGCGGAGCCCCTCCCCCCGCCTATGATGAAAGCAACGTTTATTTATTATTACGTACGTTCCCCACATAGTAGATGGCTTTTGAGATTTTGACAGCTCCTTGAAATATGCCAATAGTGTATGTTCAGACATAGATTTCGTTCTTTTTTCAGCTTTCCACTGCATAAATTTGTTGTAAGTTATCATATATTTTTCTTTTGATTTTGGTGGCAATAAATTTTGCACTACGGTTTTGGCACTTTCTACTATTTCTGGAGGCGTGAGTTCGTTGTCACTATCGGTTTCTGGGATGATATAATCCATTTTTTTCACTTTATAATTGCTTTATGTGAGTTGCGCGTACAAGTATGTACAGTAGAGTGACATATGAGTAGCTGTTAGGTTAGGTGTGTGTTGGGAAGAGGCGAAGTGTCGGTATTTTCGGTAGTTGTTTTCTGTGTGCGCTGCGAGATGGCGTTGATACCCGTTACGTATGGCTTGAACCCGTTGGCTATAAGTCTTAGGGCACGGGTTTCCCGTAGGATATGACTTTGGATATGACGTGTGGAATATTTTGTAGGTAGATGTTGGCAAATCGTTACTTTCCGCACAGAAAACACACACGGAAAGTGCTACTTTCCATGCACGTGTAATACAAATTTTTTTTTGTGTAAAAAGGATACTATGTTAACTGCACAAGAACGGTCGTGGATATTATAATAGCGGATTGTTACCACTGTAATCCCGTACGTTGTCGTAAATACGTATGCGTAAAGTATGAAAACTAATCCGCGCAGTTTTCCAGCGGCGTCGATTAGCCGTTAGTCAGGGACGAATTGTGGAAGAGAGAGACGAAGAAATCGCGCGAACAGAATCAACGACGTGCGAATACGCGCGAAAAGTCGTCTACGACGGCGTCTCGGCGCTGTTGGTCGGCGATCGAGGAAATAAGAGTGCATCTGCCGCAATCCCTGACGGAAATAGTAGCCAGACTACAGACGGAGTCTCGTTGCACGATATTTTAAGTGATATCAAGTTATTAATACCACGCGGTAGGTATCCCGCGCCTAAATATACATTTTTGGCGTGAGCCCAAGTCATCCCCGGCTGGTTTTAATCGCGGGGGGATAATGTTTTACTCGATAATTGGAAACTGTAGATTTCTCGCGTTGTCTCTTTATCTCGGTGTATGTCGAACTTGATAACTTTTAATTGGGTCTTATCGATGTTTACAATGTGTCTCACACCTGCTATACCGTGTGCCATCGATATGCCTCGAAGAAAATAGCAAAGTATCCAGATACTTTAACGAATCCTTGAAGTTTGATCGTTCCTTCAGCATTCTTTTATAGTTTTTTATTTTCTCTCTTTGTCTTGTGTCAGGCAAGACATCACTCCCATGATTTGGTAGTAATATTGTTATACTTACTACGAAAAGAAGGAAATTATGTTTTTTAAATATTATATTCATATACATCTCTCTCGTACACTTCACACAATTGATTTACGCAATTATTAAGCGATCGATATTTATTGGAAGATTAATCCTTCGCGATTAAATGAGAGACGACGGTTACGTCCCGCGGGAAGGAGGAGGTCAATGGTCTATCAAAAGACGGTCGAAGAACCCTCTCGCGACAGCTTTAGTGGTGGGAGGGTTGGTAGTTAGTAGCCGAAGAAGCATCTGTTAGCGCCAAGCATTCACATGTAAATCAAGCACCACTAAGAGAAATAAACAATTGGAAACAAGCGTGCAAGACGAGCCTGACGTACGGGAAGATGCGCAAGCAAGTTTCTGCTTGACGAAGAAAAAAAGGACGAGACGAGGAAGATCCGACGTTGAGTACGAGAAGGGTGCGTATGAATTAAAATCGTTGCTCGCAGCACCATTGTCACTCGATCTGTCCGATCTCATCCGTGAAAGTCACTGTATATTATCTAAGATTCCGCGCTCCACTTTGTGAAAAGCAACCTCCTGCATTCAGTGCCCGGAGATGGTTTCCGAGTAACGTTAAATGTATTATTATACGTGCACCAATGTTGGTCAAGTTGAATGGCTTCCAATTCGGCTCTTGGATCCTTTTCAACATGACATTATATGTGAAACTTATTACAAAGATACGTGAAAGAATCTCCACCGCAGAATTTGAAAATATTCTTTTTTTTACGTAAGATTTAAGTTTAAAGCGAACTTCTCCTTAACATTTTAATTCGCATCACGTAGAACATAGCGGTCAAGGAAAAAGATTAAACGCCCGCCCGAAATCGGACTCTAATTACCTGAAGAGTAAGGTCACCGCATTACATCGCCTCTCTACTCTCTGCGCGTATATCGAGGTTCGGTGAACCCACACGCTATCAATCTTGAGACGTAATCGTCGACGTTTCATTAGAGCGGCACAATGTAGCCGCGCGAACAATTTCCGTTCGCGTTCCTCTCGGACGTACAAACATCGCTGTAACAGAGCGGCGAACGTTAATTCGCAACGTAATTCGCATCTTCCTAATTTCGAGTTCTCATTATTTATTCTCCCCGCGTTTCCAAATAAAGCGCAGCATACCGTCTGCGTCTCTCGTATGGTTCAGCGGTAACTTCGTATTTTCTCTCATTAAATCGACGTCATTATTGGTAGCTCGCGCGCGCGAGAGAGCGAGCACTTTTGAAGGGCGAAAGAATCAGTAATTGCAGGTGTAATACGTTCTTCGTTACGGACGATTTATTCGTCTCTGTTAGTCGCACGCAGAAGTCCGATCGCGATCTGTGCGAATATTTCAAGGTCTCGCCCGGTCTTCGTTTCAGCTTGCGTTTCCGCCTTTTTCTTGTTTCTTGCACTTCGATACTGGGACGCATCGCAGATATATGTTGACGTATGTAATAGCCAAGCAGCAGCAGCAGCTGGTTTTAACACTGTACGTCTTGCCGACTGCATTTTGATAACAGTAAATCCTTGTCAACTCTCTCTTTCCCTCTCTCTTATGTTTTTGTATAAAATAAGAATATATTCCTTTGCTTTAACATCTTCCAATGTAATTTCAATAAAATGTTAAAGTATATCGCGACTTGTACAGATAATTTTATATACACATCCCGGTCATTATATAAAATGTAAATAACGCTTTCTCTCTTGTGTATATTTTAAGCTCACTAATTACATCTCTGGTCGAATCCTACTGCCAAACGTGCGGCGCTTGAAAACTCGCGATAACCGATACCGATAGTGGCGTCGACCTTGCGAAGTGAGCGAGGGTAGCAATTTCGTCGCGGCTTAATAAAATATCAAGCAACTCTCGTTTCTCTCTCGACGAATCCGTCTCATCTAAACGAGCGGGTACGGGATTAAAGCGAGTTCATTGAGAATTTCTGAATCACGTTTGCCCCATTCCCGAGGGGCACACTCTCGTGCCCGCCAATTACGAGAGAAGCTGCTTCCCTCTACGGTTCTTCCCGTACTCCAGCCTCGCCTCCTGCTTACAACCGCGAAGGTCACGATATGCGCTCGACCGCAGTTACGGCCTCGGGGAAACAACGAGAACGAGAGGAGGTGACGGTGGGAGGCATCTGGGCACCTGGCCTTTAACCCGAACTTCTTCATACCGCGAGATCCGCGATCCTATATTGCTTTCCTTTTTATTTGTCTTGTGAGATCATCGATTATTGTAATCGAGGATACGTTGACTGTGATATGTTGTGTGTCTATGTGTGAATAAGATATGCATTAAAAATAAATTATAATGTATGTGTTGAAAAGATTTCAAATTTCTAGGAAA
The DNA here is from genome assembly GCA_035220615.1 of Leptothorax acervorum. Lineage (NCBI taxonomy): Eukaryota > Metazoa > Arthropoda > Insecta > Hymenoptera > Formicidae > Leptothorax > Leptothorax acervorum. Next base: position 3,545,957 of record JASTWQ010000086.1, read on the forward strand.
GTAAGAGTGATCCTAGTCGTGCGATTCTAATTGTTTCAATCAAAGTTACTCTTTCCATTAATTACAAATAACTTACCTACCTACTTTTTTAACACATATGTTATGTTGTAAATACTGCAGAATATAACTTTGAAAATCCATTCATTAAGGATGCGCGAACCTAATTGAAACTTTTTATTTCCGAATTTGGATCTCTTCGAATTTAATCCGAGTCCTAATAATATTATCTAATAGAAATCGACAAAACGAAATCAAACACGAATTGAAATCGGAGAGGTGAATGGAAAATATCTTGTGGTATAACGCCAGCGTTATCAATGAATTACATGTGAATCGTTTACTCATTTTTACGTTTTATTGTATATAAATCCTGAATTCTGATCTTGAAGATTTATCTTCAGTGAACAGCATAATTTCAATTTTGTTGCAAGTTATCTTTAATTAAACAAATGGTTCACGCGACAGCCTTTTAATGAATTATTCTCGAAAAACAAGTAGTAATTCGTCGAGTATTTCTAAGAAGCTAGTGTAAAACTTGGCATAAATATCGGTATGAATATAAATATCATTTATACGCGGAGAAGAGTGAAGTAGCGGTGGAGAATGACGTTGACCTAATTTCAGATTAGTAACTGTCGCACATGAAGATAGAGCGCACATGTTTCATTTGATTTGTGTCATAGCACTACGAAGACAAGTTGTCCAAGCATCTCAGCCTTTCCCCATCATATTATAAGCCGCATCTTAATATTCTTAATTAGACCAACGTAAACACAATAAATTAGATCAATGTTACCAACTGCGTATTGACAAAATGATAAGTACAAATCCAACGTATTAATTTTGATCGAGTGATTAGACTCACATCCACTAAGAATTTGAAATCTTTTTAACAATGTTGGATTTTAATATCCAATATCATACATATATGATGATTATTATATCTCTAGATCTTTTCCGTTCTTTGAAATATTAATGTATTTATATAATATTACAAATTTCTATTAAAATCTCTATCAGAGATATATGATATGAAATAAGGACCAAGAATGAATTATAACAAAATTCTATATATGTATAACGCTGAAAATTGATAGAACGAAAGCATGGAAAACTTGATGGTTATAGAAGAAACCTGTCTGAGAGAATCTATTCCGATAAATCTAAGAATCTAAAAGGAAATATTGAAGAAACGCATCTACGTGCTCGTATCCATTCTCACGGACAACTTTCTTACAAATGACGTGTTTGTATGTGCACGCACGTCTGTGCATGCGTGTTTGATCAATAAAAAAAAATCAATCTTCCTGTAGAAAGCCGCCGTAAACACTCATTTTCACGGTCGAGGGAAATCGTGGGTGTACGGAAGAAACGAGCGATAGGGAAGATAGAGGTGGAGGCGAGTATGCGCGCCCTTGCCCGTTACGAGAGAACGTGCGCCGGCTTTCGTGCCTCGCCGAGATAAGTGGTGTATGATTTGGCGATGATTGATGGGGTCATAGGTCAAAGTGATCAGCGGCGCTCCGGGCACCTCGGCTCACCTGACTCGGCGCGAACCTGAAAGTCTGGAATACCGGGGGCCCTCCCGCTCCCTTCTCTCCTCCCCCCGTGTAATACGCCTTCGCTTATATCCTCCTTCGCTGTTCCCCTTGCGGTTTTTTGCTCTCCCTTTCTCTTTTTCTCTCTCTTTCTCCTTCTCTTGTTCGTTGGTGCCACATGCGAGTGCTCATCGCGCTTGATATCGCGATGCACCGTCGTTCTCGTCGGCACCTTCGAACGGGCCTCAAGCGACGTGACGATTTAAGACTTCGATGCGTGTTTGGATGATGTTTCATTCGCTGCAAAACGACATGCCGCCGGCTTGGATTGAAAGAAAATTATTGCCGCGCTTTATAAATGCTGCAGGAAATGTACTGTGTTCAAAGAACATTTCGAAGCAATTTTTGATCACTGACTTTGTCTTATTGTTCGCATTTTATTTGAAAAATTTACCAAACCTTTGACATTCGTATATCTGATTAATAATAATAATAATATTTTCTGTAACCGGATATATACCTATATATTAATAGTTAAAACCATTTTACAAAATATTGAAATCAATAACGTGAGATTTTTAAATTGTTTTTGAAATTCTAAGCGCAATAAATTTAATTGTCAAATTTAATCGAGATGCATCCTCAGATGTCCCAATCGCGAAGCGATATAACTTTAGCATCTTCAAACAGATTTTTTAATTTACAAGAATGGTCAATCATTAACGCGGGATAGTCGATGATATACGCAGTAATAAATAAACACCAGTGAAAGTCTCGATGTTGAATACAGGCATAAATTTAGATTTATCGGCAAAAGTTTAGCGACGCCGGTGACTTCTGCAATCCTCAGGGGCGAAAGGAGAGAACTCGCTCGTCGCGCAATTAAAATATATCGACATCCGCGTGTAATAAAATAGAATCTCGCAGGTATGTATGTGTTCTTCGCAATCCATTCAATTTCCACCTGCATGCGCGCCGATTAATTATTCGATCGGATGGTTAATTATCAATATTTATGATAATGAAATAGATGAATTCGACGAAGTGAGAAATGCTGCCCGTTGCACCTCTGACACCACCGACTGAATAGTTTTAATTGTGGCGTTTAAAGTCGCGTTTGATGGTGCGTTTCGTCCCTAATGTGAAACGATCCTGGGTATCGACGAGAAAAATGGCCGTCCGACGAAAACGGACAGAACCGGAGATCTACTCGTTACAAACTTTTTTCAGCTCGGTGCATTACGAAGCCTGCTCAAGCAATGTCGACCGCATTAATTCGGGATAATCAATTTGGGCCTAATTAGGGATTACGACGAACCGCTCGGGGGCCCTCAGTCCCGCCTCCTCGTCCCTTTTTCTCCGTAGGAACGCGGGCGCGACCGCGGCGCTAATAGATTAATTTATTACGCCAAAGCCCTCAAAGACACCGCCCGGCTTCGTAGCTCGGCGACATATTAGTATCGTGTCACGGCCATCGTTAAACGAACTCAACGGAGAACCGCGAACCTTCCACCGACGGAATGTTAATTTCGTCGCAATGCACGCATCGGATGCGTTCAGGAATGCACGCACGATGTGGGTGACATCGGACCTTTTTTTTGATTGCATCTTCTTTATAAATTTTAAAATTCAAGATTTACGATTTTTCTAATTACATAAAAACATAATATTAATATATCATATTAATAACAACAGTCGTTTTTGTTTGATCCAACTGGCCGGGTTGTATTAAAATAATTAACATATATGACGTAATTTATGTCTCTATTTTAATTACGGTTATCGTACATGCATCAGATATATCGTATCGATCTCGAAGATTTGTACACGTCGCAAATCTAAATTCTTCGAAGTTATACGCTCTCAATCTCCGGCATAGACGTGACAAAATGCGCTATCGTATAATAATATTACGGTTCTTTACACACAGGCTAATCACAATTGTCCCGTTACGGCTGTCTCTCCCTCGCATTTGTTAACGTTAGATCTCTTATCCCTTTTCATTACGTTCTTATGACATTACGATCATGCACGGAATAAACCCATTAGTGCTATCATAAACCAACGCCGCAGACTAATACTGGTCAATATAAACGATCTATTCCTGTCTCAGAGTTTTCTCTTATCGTCTCCCGACGATCATCGTCAACGTCTTCACAGTCTCTTCCCCGCGATTGCTTTCTGCGATTGCCAATTGAATATTGAACGACATACCTACTTAACACATCGAGTGTTACGAGAAATATCAGCCTACGATGCTAAAATTATTTATGTAGAGCGTCCGATGAGAGAGAATCAATTTCAACTTTGATTTATAGTTACGAAAGCCGTATTTTCGTATTTCTCTAACAATAAGTGACATAAATGTTTAAAATATCTATACAAGTTATTTTATTCGTTGCAATAAATATAATAGATTATTTCGTGCGTGATCAAATATTAAGAAAATTTCTGTAGGTACTGCAATTTTAAAAATTAATTTTATTTTTATTTAGATTACGCACACATAAGCATAATAATATGTACATACACATGCATCCATATACTAATTATAATTCAAATTGAATATACAGATATGGGCAAGATTGGCAATAATGTCTAATCTCGCAAATCGAGCATATATCGTACATTTTATATTTCTCCCTTTTTCTTCAGATTCTTTTTCGACAGATTTTTTATTGGACCATTATAATTATGATATTTTTCGCACGTCCGCGACTATTTGTCGGGGGCATATGAAAGCTTCCGCGAAAGCTCGATTTACACGTGGTGTACTCAGTCCAGCATTCGTTCCCCGAGAAGAAGCCCGCGTGAAATCGCAAGAGGCCCTTAACTCTCAACACCATAAATCCAGGCCGCGTAGCGTCATTAGCACCGAATAACGAGGCCGATGTTATGGTTGCTCCAGCTGGAGTCCCTATCGCGGTCCCACGTCCGAAATAACGATACCCGTCACCGATGCAACCGTGGCACGGGGTGCGTCACATTCCCGGGAGATCCCAAAATAAGCCCTCCAAACGCGTTCGTTTGCACGAAGATTCCGGGATTCACTGTGCGGAAATCTTTCGCTGTTTCCCTGCGAATTTTTTGTGTCTGCAATCGCTCATTACGATTTTGTAAGATTTTGATACAGAAATTCAATATTATTGAGAAGCTCTTATGTGAGGTATATCATGTATATGTGTATGTATGCTTTCGATGGAACAAAACCATATTTATAAATTGTTAAATATTTATATTTTTATATTTAATTTTAATTAATATAATACGTCGGTTCTAAGTATAGTTTTTTAAATATAATTTTTCAGTTTTATGTAATACGTCTTTCCAGACATGCTTTGCGCGCGAATATTGTGCAATAAAAGGGATGACTCATATTTACGAAGAAGCGTCGCTTGCTATCTCGTGAAATCCATTTTCGACATGTTTGGTTTTCGGGAGTATATACCATTTTATATGCTACATAATTTAAGTCCAGATTATAGAGCACGTGCTCATAGCTTCCTTTCTTCACTTCTCTCGCTCCTTCTTTTCTGCTTTCTCGGTTTCTACATGCGATCGAATTAGAGGACAACACACTAAATATAACGCTGAAAGCATTTAAAATTATGCAAAAATTGGACGTTTATATTGATATTAATTTTATTTTCCTATTTTGAATAAACATAAAATTTACGCCGTAAGAATTAAGAATTCCATTGTTTACAAAAATATCTTTGACGCTGTCCGTCGTACCTTTAGATAAATAGAGATAATTTAGCCCAGAGATCGCGCAAGCTGAACCGAAGGACGATGATGCAGCAAGAACGAATCGATCCCGTCTGGTCATCTATTCATATCGATCTACGTGGCGCGACGAGAGTCCCATGGAAATTTATTTATCTTACGATCGGCCGGCGAACGACAACACCCACGTACTCTCACGTCCCTCATTTACGGCCGTCTGAAAGCACAACGCGCATTCTCTGCGCACAGAACTGTCGACATCGCTCAGTTCCGCCAATGGCGATTACGCAAAAAAAAATTAAAATCGTCGTTGCGCATTCTGACCGCTTTTACACGTTTTTTCCCCGTAAATCTACGCACAACGAGGTAAGGTGACTCATACAGTTGGGAAAGCGTTGGAACGCCGGGCTTCGTCATCGTTCAACGATCCTCTTTTACTGCTAACAAAATTACGCTTGCGGACGGTGAGTGTAATTCGAATTTAATATTCTCGCAATTTGAAAGAAATTTTTTGGATCGGTTTAATGGTAGCATCGGTCGCGATAATCAAGAGGGCTCGCGCGCGCTCATTATATCGAGGTGTGCTCCATATTTTTCCGCCCTCAACGCCGTGAGTGTGTACATTGCACACACCGGCACCGAAATCGTTGTACAATTACTCGCCCATAAACGAGCGACGCTAAAGGAAGTTATGCGCCCGGCCAATAAAAGCACCGTCAATGACACACACACGGCCGCTAGCAAAAAGCGTTAATGGCCGCCGCGCACCGTGCAAGAGGCCCACGAGCACAATGTGTACGTTATAGGGTGCTTCTTCGCTTGTCTGCTGTTAGAAGCGGGCACGGAGGAGCCCGGCGATAAAGCCGATCGGTCAAGCTGCCGCGCCGAAAATTAACGCGGTCAATCACCGCCTAACGATTCTACTGCCAGATAAGAATGACATTTTAAATATCTTTATTGCGCTTTTTACAGCGTATACCCGTCCAATTAGGCTTGTCGAGGAAACGTCAACTCGTTTATATCTTTCCACTTTGAAGCATAGATAATTTGCGAAACGAAATGACGAGATGTTAACATTATAGAAGTGTGCTAATGAATGTGCTGAGATAGATAATACGGCAAATAACTGATTAAGAAATACTGTTAAGTAATTAAATTTTTCTAGTAAATGGAGAAAAAGATTATTTTTATTACACTGTTATCATAAGACTATCAATAAAATTTAAAATTTTCGAATATTACTGATTTCATTCAAAGAGAATACAAGAATGTGAAAAAAATAAAATTATTATATAGTTTTAATATTGCTATAACGATTGATGATTCGAATATAATTGTACGATTTTTTTATTTTCGAGAACTTATAATTGAGACGTTGAAAAAAAAGGCAGGCAAATAGTAAAAATTATTGTGTGTGTCTGTGATAATATAAAATAAGAGCTAAAGTTTAAAAATAGGAACTTTTTATTAATTAAATAGACTAACTCAATATTTTTTTCAAACATCGCTTATCCTCTTTCTCAGTGTTTCAATTATATTACTCCATATGATCACAAAAAGAAGCATAGATGCAGCAGATCATTCGTTGTCTGCTCTATATATGTGCATCACGCATATCTTCGATAATAAACATTCGCGGGCACTGCATCGCGCACACCATCTCTAATTGAACTACTTCGAAAGTTACACCCTGTGTGCATCCACGCACGCGATTAAATCACTCGGCGACGTCGAGAGCCACCGCGGTCAACAACACGCGGCGGCGCGGCGATCGGCAGCTCCTCTTGCTCGCGGATCATAAATGCTTTCTTTGCCGTACGCGCTCTACGCGAATATAATACGCTTGTCAATAATTTATAACGCAGTCGTTAACGGCCGCTTTTTTTCTTCCCGAAGCTCTTGCCGAGGAACGCCGACGACGACGTACTGTCTTGCGCGCTTTGCGCAACGACGCGCCCGCATTCGGACATCTCTTCTTTCTCCGGGCCCGATAATCGTTTATGGGTTCGGCTTGATTCCCATCGTCATTAAAATCTCTCGCTCGCTCGCTCGCTCGCTCCTCCAATTAATTGCGCGCGAAATGCTTCGGCGATCGGCGTGAGCGATGGCATACCGCGGCTGAACTGTTGCGCGGTGCTTTCCATCGAGGGCTACTGTATATATGTACGGCTTATACCGATCGCGGCGAAGATTACGTCGGAGTTCTTGCCATCTCGAGTCGGCGGTCATGGTCTACCATTGAGATCGATGATAACTGCGTATGGACTGCATCGGAATTAATTAAACGAGAATCGTGGAAGCTTCATAAGAGTGCCGAAGAAAAATGAAGGGAATTTTTGTTGCTATAAAACCAAGATTGAAATCGCTACAATTTCGATAGGAATTTACTTTCCATAGATAAGAAAACGTATTTTCATTTTGGTAGAATAGATTTTGGAGTCAATTGCTTCTCGAAATTTGAAATAATATTTCGGCGATTATATATCGCAGTCCCTTTACATATCCCTAATATTAAACAGAGCAGTGCGTTTAGTCTAAGCCGGTAATAAATTGAGATATTGGTTTCTCTTGCAGACGCTGTGGACGCTGCTTAAGAAGGACAAGCAGTATGCTGGCAGGTCAACAAAAGCATATTTTGCATTCGCTGGGCATAAGCAGCATTAACTCCAAGAATAGTGCTAGCGTGGGCAGCTCTCCCACATGCCTCCTTGCACGTCACACGGGCGTCACGCGAAAGAAGCAGGTAAAGCACTCTGTCCTGAGACAAAAACGAGCATAAATACGATATCTGTCCGACAGGAAAACTGTGAATTTCATCGAACCGCGTGATATCTTTAGAATCAATACATCAACACAATATTATTGGCTCCAGTTAGAAAAAATTATATCAAAATTTAATAGACTATCTGCTCTATTTACAAATTACAAAATTTGCATGATTTCTTTGCATTTATTTATTCAAATGATAAAATTACATACTCATGTGACACTACAGACATTGCGCAACATGCATAGTCATAAATCTCTAAAATGGCGAAATTAATTAATTATTTCCTTGACATACCAAAGTATATTCCTTCTTTGACTGTACTATACTTTTACTACTGCTACAATATATAAAAAATATGTAAATAAATAATTACAAGTATATTTCCACAAGAAAGTATTTTAATTATTAAAAATAAGTGAGAGAGAGAGAGATATTTAATAATAAAAAAAAGTTTAGTATCCTCCAGTCAGTTCTCCGTAGAAGTATCCAGCAGAGAAGTGATTACAAAATTTAAAAACGCTTTGCAATTACATTTATAGTATCTACATTATTATCATCGAGAAAATTTAAAGTACCAACGAAACGATCAAAGTATAAATCGCTTTTAACGTTAATGCTTCCGAACACGCAACTGATATTAATCGGCCCTTAATGAACACCCACTTAAGACGCATCGATAAACAACTTTATTTTCGAATCGAGGAATATCTCTCTCTCTTTCTCGTAATAAGATGTCGCGCTATCTCGGAGAGGAGAGCAACTCTCTGCGGGAGAGTCGTCGTTCCTCTCTGTCGGTCCGTCACGTCGTCGGAGCGGTCGGCCTCGATTAGGCCTACAGAATAAATTTCTGCGGAGTGTGGGAGCGAGGCGGCCGAGGTCCTCGTCTCCAATTGACCCCACTTTGCTGCGAAACTCAAGTCACTACGCGGGCAGATTTCAGTACGTATACGCGGGCGCAAGCCTAGATTTTCGCAGATTACGCGCGGGTCTCCCGCAGGTGAACCACCGGCACCGGCCGCAGTAGATCGCGCCGGATAAACACTCTGCGGGCGCGCGCGCGCTTAAGCCTTGGCCAAGATTAAGAAAAATAAATTTTAACGATAATAATAAATAGTATAATGATGTTAATAATAAATTTATGGTAATAAAATTATAAATATAATAATTATATGTAAATGTACAATATGAGAGATCTTTCTTATTCGCAAACGAGAGAATGCATGTCTACACTTTAAAAATCAGAGATCTCAAGTTTAGCCGAGAGACAATTCCGCGAAATTTATTTACCGTTTGTTACATGGCAAGATGGGTTATCACCATTGCAGTCTTGCAGTCGGTCGTTATATTACGCCTACAAAAAAATTCGAGGGATCATCAAGCAAGCGCAGAGTTTAATTAAAATGATATCTTTGTTAAAGAACGAGAAAGATAATTTTTCAAGATTTTTATTTCTAAAAGCTAATTTTTGTACAATATTGCACAATTTCAATTATTATATGTATTACCATTTTTTTTCTATAATTTACACAAGCAAGTAATTAGCATTTATTCCTTGATATAAATTTTTCTCAATACGAAAACAAATTTCCATTTGAATAATTGTTTTAATATATTGAGAATTTAGGTAAATTATATTGGTATTTATATTTGAAAATTTTTATGCGTTATAATTTCTCAAAAAATAAGTATTTATTCGATCGTATTCGATAATTGAGCAATAACACAATTTACTCTGCATGTTAAAAGAAAGTTTGATAATTGAGAGAATTTTTGCGATTGCAACATTGCGCGTAAAATTTCTCGACATTAAATTCATTTTCATTGACGTCACGCAAAAATTAAGATTGTTATCACGACTCTCCTTATAAGATAACGAGTCGGTCTCACGCGCAGATATAGTACATAAATGACGTAGTGGGTGGTGCTTTCGTGTGGACGAGTGTTTAAGCATTAATTGAGACAAGAGCCGCGCGTTGGTGGTCTAAATTCTTCGCTATTCCGGGAAAGCTATTTTAAGAGACGTGTATCTACGACAATTCGCCAAGTCCAAGGAAACGAGGGGTGAACGATGACGTGCATCGATATGTAGGCTTCCACTATTTGCGAGATGTCGCAGACGCGTTTCACAGTCGCATTTCATTATGTTCGACACTCACACCTTCTACAAAAATATTTATTTGTTTTGCTTTTAGTAAATGATACTGATCGAAACTGAACGAAACGATATTTAAATAGAATTTATTTGCTATTGTCCATACATAATAAAAACGACTTTGCTAGAGATAGAACAAAACTTCATAAATCTTCGAACAAATTAAAATATATTATTAGAATAGAATTATGGCAATTAATGCACAAGTTTTATTTATTCCGATGTCTTTATTTACTTATCAGGAATCATTAATATTCCAAGATTTGAAAAGATAGAACTTATAGTCGAGGTATAATTTTATTTTTCTTTCTGTATCGTAATTTTAGTTTGTGTATTATAATTTTTTTAAATATTTTAATATGTTTTATCCTTATTTTATTTCCTCACTATATACTAATCTCAAACTCAATCATTCTAACGCTGCGATTACCAATAAATTTCATGCTTTTACATTCTGACTACTTGGTAATTTGATTGCACGTGAAATTTGATTATATCCCTTGCTGATAAAGTCAATAAATCTACATATATTAAATATATACATATATTGAAAGTAGTAAACATAGAATAAAATAAATCTCCCAGGTGTATCACAAATCCATTTTTTATTTAAGACAGATTTGTGCCGATCATTAATTCAATAAATCATAGTTGTCGTCCCGGTCGTTGTCTAGAGTTATTAGTGTCAGACGTGTCCAATATCATTTAGATTAGCTCGAAATTGTCCGGCTCGGAGCACCACTCTCGATCGTGTCGGGCAGGGAACGACGCCCACACGCGCAACACGCTGCGTCGCGTCTTAAGTGGTCCCAATGAAAAAAGCACACGCCCGAGTCCGGGGCCGGGTTCCCCGACAGTTGCATTATAATTACTACAAATTGAATCGTTTAGCCGCTTTTAAGGTCGTGAGATAGCGCCCGGCGGGAATGGAACGCACCGAATAAATCCGTCGTCGCATCCGTCCTTGATGTACGCGCGCGAGCGCTCGAGTTTATCGGTGTGAGGCCACCTTTAATGAATGTTATTTGCGCAAGAAAGAGGCCGGTTCGACGTTAAAACCGCTTTACCACCGATCGTCCATCCGTAATCTCCATCGGCTTAACAGAATGTCTACGATAAAAGCAATACTTGATGTGCGTCTCCAATTTGGAACTCGTTAATGGAATAATTAAATGATCACCTTTCTCTATTTACTTCTTTCTCCCTTGCGAATATGCAATGCCTGAAATTGATGGAGAACGTCGGTTAGTCGTTTATAACGGATTTTATTATATACTGAAGACATTTGAACTGTTCGTTACTCGTTACTATAGAGTTTCTATATAGTTTCATAAAAGAAACTATAAATTACCAGGGTAATTGCTATTTACGATGCGATGAGCTTATTAGGTAAATTCCAGAAAAATAAGGTCATTAATTGTTAAAGATTTATAAATAAACTTCATAAGATCATATTTTGTCTCTCTATAATCGATATTTATTGAATAATTGCATGATTTTTATTTCTCGTTCTCTTGAGTGTTTTTAAAATAAATTTTCAAATTATTCATAAAATACATAAAATATTCGGATTTTCTCAATTTAAGTTTGCACTAAAAAGGTACAAAATAATTAACTTCTGATATTTATAAAGTTAATTTTGCTACGAAATAAACTTCTGAATATTTTGTACGTTATATTTACGCTTTGGCATTTATATATTTAATATATGTTAGGAAACTAATTCGCTTTAAAGGAACTAAAAAATTATTAAACACTAAAGTAAATATAATTTTAGTCGACGCATTGTGTTTCCGTTTGCATTCCTTCGAATCTTTTGCTCGATGAGGGTCATAAATGCCTATAAACGTCTTGCCTTTAGATCGGAATTTTACAGTCGCTGTTCTGTAAAACGAGAGACCGGCGATTATCGCTCTAATTGTAATTAACGTCTCGCCGCAGCGACATGAACCTATAATTTTTTATTCATACGCGTATTTATGGCTTTTCTTGAGTCGACGATAATGACGCATGTCGCGCGAGCGTGTTGCTTTTTAATACGAAATTGCGTAATCCCGATAACATCAGAGCGCATTACGGTAAACGTCGACTCTCGTGAATGTCTCGTCGTCTCCGTGACTACAAAGAGTGATGGAGGGATAATTAGCGACATAAATTAAGCCACTTCACCAATATGTTACCTTAATTATCCTGATTACACTAAAAAAAGCTGACAAATTTCGTGTGATCGTAAAATCAGGAGCTGTAGTCTTCAACGTGATGGCTTAACTTTGAAGCTTTGCGGCAGAAACTGGCGTGATTATCGATGCTTTAAAGCGCCGCTAGTAAGAAAAAAAGGGAAGAATTAATTTTTACGCATTAATATTCGTTTATTCGTTCGCGAGTATCGAATTGTGCTACGCCTGCATGTCCTATCGCGAAATTCCGCGCGATTAGTCACGAAAAGAAATCGCGATATAACGCTCGCGATCGATTTTGTTCGTTCTAGCTCGAGGAGAATCTCTCCACAATGTAAATATCGCTTTTTCCCCGGGGCTGACTCTCTTCGCCGAGCGGAGCGCGGCGATGAATATTCATGCCGGTAATGACGCGAATAATTGTGGTGCGCGCGCGGATCCTAAAGAAACTCGAAGGGGACTACGCCTCTCTGTACACTCGCGCCTTCTTCGAGGGCCCTCGGGGCGGATGCGCGCGTAACTCGGTGGTTAATTCAACAACCATCGGCGGATTGGAAAACACGATTGCAATCATTCCGCGGCACGGAGGTGGAAGAAACGAATGGGACGTGCGCGCGCGCGCGACTCACCGAGGCGGATTTACGCGGAAGGAATATTAAGCGCGAGCAAGCGAGCACCGGTTTTAAGGCAATAAAGATGCCACCGTCCGCGATTTGTTTTAATATTAACAAACTTCGTAGCGTTAATTGACTTCGTCCCGCGCGATCGTAAATTACATAGGGAGAACGGTAGCAGCCCGCGAGACGGTAGCGAGAGCAGCTTTCATACGTTTTCATCTACTGACTACTCGATAAGCCATGGTAAATGCTCGCGCTTCAACGTTAATGTTCGCATAATTTCATTGAATGACGGTAAGACCGACGTGTATTAATGAACGGTGGAATTTCATATCAGAAATATTAACTTTACAACTTTTGATACACGCATAAATTAGGAAAACGGTTAAAATCATTTGCGCGCTCATCAGCTCCGTCGAAATCGGAGACGAAAGATCTGCGAGCGTTTCTTGCGAGAGTGTGAGTGAGTAAGCGGGTTGAGAGAAAGCCTGATGCATTGAGAGGGGATTGAAGAAAGAAGGAGCGAGAATAGAGAGCAGCAAAGTGAAACGTCTCAGGCACCCACGCGACCGCCGCGCCAGTCCAGATGAACTGTTTGTGCGTTTCAGTGAATTTACGAGCGGGCCGTGACCCCATGCTATGGAGCCGTCGTATATTAGCAGCTGAAAGCCAGCAAATGAGATCCGGGAAACATTACAATTACCATCGCAAACAATATTCCGCGGTGCTCGGACCCGAGAAAACGGTTATTTACAGCCCATTATAGTCAAGGGACAGCCAAAGAGGGAGGAAGGCGCGCATAACGCGAACCGCCTCTCGACGACACGCGTCGTGGACGAGCCCCCTCCTGAGAGGAAGCAAGAGTAACTCCAAAGGAACCGGCGTGTGGAGCATAGAAAAGGATTCTGTATCATGAGAATGGAAAGCGGATTATTTACTATGCTAAACGTTTTAATAATCACATTTATATTAAGGTATTACAATAGCGTGCATCGATCTGAACGTTAATTGCACATGTTGTGATGTTTGATTTAATTTACTCTTTCATAAAATCTGTTACAAGCATCTTAATGGCTTTGATGTTTGATTTAACTTACTCTTTCATAAAATCTGTTACAAGCACCTTGATGGCTTTATATACTAAATCTATTTAAAAACCATTTGCTGAATTTGTAAACCATATCAATCTATCGTTGACAAATTTATGAAGCAGGTGGTATAATAATTTTCAGCATACAATTACCACACAGAGAGAGAAACCATTGCGAGGAAAATAATGAAACGCCATTAGTTCGCGGGAGTCGCGATGATTTACGCTAAGCTCCTTGTCATTTCGGTGCCGCGCGCCGCGGGATTATGAATTCCGCACGTCGCTAGAAAGTCTTAAATCCGGCGCCGGTAAAAGTAATGAATAAAATGATCCCTCTCTCGCGAAGTATCATAAATAAATCGCCGACGACGTCGCGGGGGCCTCATTGTACTCGAGCGATTACTTCGCTGCGCATTGACCACTTGGCAGTTTAGCACGTAGAACCGGCGATTTAAAGGAATTTTTCTCGAGTCAATCCATACATACACAAACATCGACTTGCGCATTCCGCCGCTTGAAAATAGACGTGTACAATCCATCAGCCAGCAGATCATTTCGCGGCACGCTGTAACGCGTCATGCTTAGTCGCGGGTTGGAAAAAGTACATCAATGCAACTGGTTATTACACAGACGAGCAACGCAATCCTCTATAATATCTGAATTCACACATATCGAGAAAGCTGCAACTATTACGCGGCATAAATAAATGTAAATATGCGCGGACGCGCGTCCGTCCGTTTATCTATACATTTGATTATAATCTATCTTGTATAAAATGCATGACGCAAGCGCAATGATGCAACAAAATGCGCACGTAACGATCGTCGAGTTGCCTGCCAGGAGGGATAAAAATTAAATTAAGGAGCCACTATTTTGTGATGCAAAATACGCGATGGATTTTGATATTAATATTGATAAACAACACAAGCGTTCTAGACATTTGCGATAAAGTATTAATGGTTTCCGAGACCGAAATATCGAGTTGTATCAGAATTATGAATATGACAACTGGATCGATTGAAATATCCGGCGTGATATATGGAAATCAGCGTAGAGAATTGAGTCATTAAATTGTGACGTTATATGTAGGTATAATAAGAGCCCAGCGTGTAAGTGTATAAATAAATATATGGAAAGCAAGATGAGAGTGTGAGTATGCGAGAGCGTGAAAAGTGCATATTATATCCTTTAAAAATTAAAATATTTAAGGTAAGGAGAATTGGGGTATGACTTCACGCGTTAAATGGAGTCTAATGTCACGTGTGGCACCTTGATAGACATCTAATATCTAATAGCCGTATAACACAGACACGCACAAAGCAGTTATGAAACAAGTATCTACGCGACAGCCTTTCTTCTTTCTCTCTTTTCGTTATGTCCATGGTGCTCTGTGTCTGTACCAGGACACCGCCTAGACATTAGGCACATTCAAAGCATTCCTCAATGTTTCACGGCAGAATTTATAACATATTTAGTGACCGGTTCCGCGATACAACGGTGAGATAACGTCGCGCGGTTCGCGGTTTCGCGTCACATATGCACCGCGGGCGTATGCACATGCGGACCCCACGAGCAAGCAACCCTCCGTCGGAGATTTATGTACGGCGCATGGAACGCGTCGTTGTCGCCATTGTGCGAGCATTAGGTAACTCGGTTGGTGCTTCATCATCGCCGATATAAGGGGAATAAAAAAAGAACGATCGACTGGACGTAACCGGCGCGGCGCGGCGGCCTCGGCTGTAACGAGAATAGCTCACACGAGCAGGGTGAAACGCAGCAAAACAAACTTTGAGACAAAAGTTCAAACCCAGGTATAGCGCGACTGAATAGAAATCATTATGGGAAACTTTCCTATTAGTATAGCTACCCCTATGTTAATGCAAGCGACAGAACTGTCATCAGAATAAAATCTCTTCCCCTTAGCATCAAGCTTAGATTGTGACCTCATTTAATGATTCATGCAGCGCCATAAAACTTTGCATAAATGCTCTAGATTGTTTTATGATAAAATTACATTAAATCTTACTTTAATCTTGATTAATTAAGCTTTAATAAAGTACCGCAATGATTCTTTGAAACCGTTATACGGTCATTCTTTGAAACGACCAGAAATGATCGCGCTCAGCCGCACGCTGTTGATCATGCAATCAATCGTGGACTATTAGTACGTAAGTGGTAATTTCTACACTGAATAATCACGCAGACAATTTTACGGTTCAATTACCCGCGGCAATCGCTTTTAGAAGACGTTACGACCGATCATAACCGAGACGTCCGTCAACGGAGCCGCGAAGCATTATATTGACGATCTCGTCGTCGTTGAACGAGGTCACTTCCGATAATTCTAGCAGCCAGATCGGCTCGATCTAGGCTGCCTTCGGCCGCCTGCGAGAATGCGGCCGGCATCTAAATAAGACACAATCGTATCGAACAATCGCATACCGCCGCTGCTGCTGTGTACGACTTTCTAGCTTAGCGCGTCGTCTCGACCGGGCACCGGCCTTGCTAGGACTACCGGCAGTCGAATCGACCAGCGACCAGCCAGCCAGCCGGCCGGACAGTCTCTCCGCTTCGTTCAACAACCTGTTGCTTTCCGGCGCCGCGCGTTCGCCGCCGCGCGATAAATCGCGTCACTGGAATGCCAGCCTCGGACCAGCCGTTGCCAGAAGGGTAGATTTCTCTGCAATGTAGAAATATTTTATACTTGCAACCCTAAAAAAATGAGAAGATTCTTAACTCCTAAAAACGTATAATTATCACACAAATCTTCATGTTTGTGAGAGAACGGATATGAACTTTGTTTTAAAAACAAACAGTGATTATTGTAAAGAAAGATTACGATCGCGTTTAATACGTTATTCGTTCTCTTTTATCGTGGAATTTTTTTGAATAAATATTTAAGTTTTTTACGATGCTGGGTGTGAAGAATTTGTAATGATATTTTAAAGAAACTTTATTAAATTCTTGCAATGTAGCGCGCGGGCGGGACGAAGAACGAGAAAAGACCCGATTCGAAGAGATGACTAATGCTCGAGAATGGTGCCCGACTTGCTTTCGACGGCGGTTAATTAACATTAAGCGGACGTCTTTTACGGGCTGTTTTCGCTCACTCTCTTTTTTTTCTTTTTTCCCCCGAGAGACCACGCAACTATGTACGTATGTAAATACGACGGTTCTCTCCTTCCTTCCGCGGCTCGTGTCTCGTGCTGCCGCGTCGGGATTCCGGCGATAATGATACGCATCAACACATATATTTAGCCGATAATTAAAATTAATATAAAGATTAAGAATATTTACGATGCGTGGTACCGCTCGCGGATTCCAAGCGACCTGCTCTCGATGGCCTGCACATTGGCCACGCGAGCGCTCTCTCGAATCCTCGCAATCGCACGGGGGACGAAATTAATGGCATCGTTCGACAAATGTTCGTTCATACCGAAGCCCGCACACAAAACGTGCCCTATCTATTTCAAAGCAGTTTTTGTAATACTATTTGCCCGGGTCTGCACGGGCTTCGCTCGCATGATACACGCGCCAATTTCCGCTATCGCAAGTCTATCCGACCGCACAACCGCTTAATATAAATAGAGCGAATAGGACGGAAGGATTTGAGCAATTAAAATTGATACTGCTGTCCTTCTGTCTCTCTGTCTCTCTGCACAGGTGCGAACGTTTAATAGACACGAAGTATTTCGCGTGTAAAGTCAATAAATTCTTTAATAAATTTCAAACAATCACTTAAGTCACAGCATAATTATTTGACAAATTAATGTCCAGGTTTAGTAAAAGGTTATTCTCAAGTTTACTTTAAATCTCTATGTTAATGCAATAAGATCCTAGTTCAGATTTGACTTTAAACACATTCGAAGGTTGCAAGAAATGTTACTAATTAATTTAATTTTATTAAATTTCCTCCCAGAATGACCGGATACTCCTAAGGTGGTTAGACGAGTCAATTTGTCGCATTATCCACTTCTTGTTCACTCCTTATTTATCGCGATTGCAGTTCGCGTGAGCACGATGGAACCTACAATTTCGCGGCGTTTGCTTCTGTGGGACCAGCGGATAATTCTATCCTATCGGCGTGGTTTCCGGTCGCTCTCGTGGGATGACGATGACATAGGAGGACGATCATTCCACATCGTAGTCGAGCAAACACCTCGTCATCGTCGACGAGCTGGTCGCGCGAGCGAAACTGCCGCCTCTTTGTCGCAGGCACCATCGAGCACCTGACATGAATCTATAAATACGCTGGCAGTTCACATAGCAATCGTGATTATGATCCGAAAAAATCGGGACCGACGATAACGATTGGGTTTCGTTCCTTCTCTATTCACGACTATCCGCATTCGAATGCCGCAATTTTTATCATTTCAGAGATTTTGTCTCATACGTTTGCGTGTGAATAGAGAAAATCGTGTTAGGATTTATTTCTATTACAATTTTAAAAAATCATTAAAATTTTACATTGCTCGACAAAAGAATAATTGTTATTTAAAAGTTTAACATATTATATCATCACTTCTCTTGCTTTGATTTAGAATTGTCTGTATTTTTAAAACAGCAAATGTTGCGAATCTTTTCAAGCAAAGTATATGTTTTTAGAACACTTTCATCTTTTTGAAGCCTTTGGACTTCTTTTCATTTAGTCTTTTTAAATTAAAAATTAATACTACAATAAAATTGTTCATTTAATTTTGATTCTGTCTATATATTTATTGTCATTATATGTTCAAAATTCTTAAACAGGTGCTAGTTTCCTCAAATGGACTTTAACAGCTGCATCATATGTATCGTCGACAGATCCGCCCTGATCACGCGACTCATCGATAGAGCCTAGAGTTTTCGAAATGCAAATAGGACCGGTGACCGGTGATATTCATAATAGTCCGCGGTAGGAACACAGGAAGCTTCGCTCCGTACGCGCTCGCAAGCCTTGTCTTTTTTTTTCCTATCGCGCGCGAGCCATCGTTTTCTCCTACGTGGTAGCTCCGGCGGGTCCTTAGTTGCGAAGTTTATGCGACGGGTACGGGATGCGTGGCGGATCTGTCGGCAGGCTCGTTCGCGAATCGCAGGCGACAATAATGCTTCTAGTAAATAAATAGCTTTACGTGATCTTCGGCCGTTACGGGGGATCTCGTCGTCTTTCGTTTCTCTTTTTCGCGGGATTCCTTTCCTCCCTTCCTCTTCTTCCGAACCTTCCCTTCGTTCCTCGATCTCTCGTTATCGTACTCGGCCCGGCCTAACGCTAACGTTAGGCCGGGCCGAGTACGATAACCGCATCTCGTCGGGAACTTAAGTTAAGGTACAACTTACGACACACGCGCGATGTCAACTCGGTGCCGCGTAACATTATGCATAATACAATGTGATGTAATAATGTCTCATGCCGCGGAAAATGTACTCGGTACTTGTTCGTGGTTCTCTGGGACTTCTACGGTTTCGCAATTAGAGTAGCTTGGCGAGAACGCGCAAAAATTTGCGCG
Organism: Leptothorax acervorum; assembly: GCA_035220615.1. NCBI lineage: Eukaryota > Metazoa > Arthropoda > Insecta > Hymenoptera > Formicidae > Leptothorax > Leptothorax acervorum. The sequence goes on from JASTWQ010000086.1 coordinate 3,565,513, forward strand.
CCTATTGAGTCAGCGTCAGGATAATACGAGTAGAGTGAAATAGCAGGAATGCAACGACGATATGTATAAGTCTCAGTTTTTATTAATAGCACTTAAATATTTCTCTAGATCCGAAGGCACGTGTTTCAGTTCTTACGAAGGATATTGCCTGCTCTGGTATGGTAATGTACTCATAAATTTCTAGCTGCTTCAGGTAGGAAAAGCACCAAGCGAGCAAAACGTTTGTAGCGTGCCAGAAATTTGGCAGCAGATTTTATCGATACATTTGCAGTGGATTGTATCAATCACGTCGCAGATCTGTTTGATCTCCGTCACCGATATCTCTACCGTTATACTCTATTAGCAGATCTCATTAGATCTCTGCTGGAGTTCTTGCGAGCCGAAAAAATTTGCAGCAGGCACCTCGCAAAATCCGCTTTCGGATTATGCTTCCCCGGGGGCATAAATGATGAAGAGAGGGATGCTTTTTGTATCGCCACGTCGTACGCGCATGTTCTATTGATTGCTCTTCGATGACCGTACAATATAATATCGCAGAAAAAAGCGCAATTACGCGAAAGCGTGCATAGTAGCCCATATCTCGAACGCTTATACGCCGCCTTTTCGCCGCGGGACGAAGCAGGTGCCTCTCGTGCACCACCTTCGTGTTTTATTTGCCGAATTTCGCACGTCATGCGGCTTAAATGATATTTTTATTCCTCGACGAGAAAAAAAGGCGTGTACCTCCAATACTCGGTGCAAAAAATAAATGAGTCACTTACGAGACGTGAAACTGTGAGGCTCGCGGAGCCCGCTGGGTGTGTCAGAAATGCATCGGGAAGTTCCCCGCGTCTCTAGGTCTAAAGTGTCTAAAACGAAGTAGCTATAAACGAAGTGTTCGAAATCTGAGCGACATACAGAACGAGCGGCTCCAGAATAAAAAGTACGGGGAGATAGGAGGAGGCAGACGAGAGTAATCGTCCATTCACTCTTGACGTACCACTCGTCCTCCCGCTTTGGCCGTCGGCCTCTTTCGACCGATCGTCCTCCGTCCTCGTCTGGCACGAAGGCACCTGTTGTGCCCAGACTCGAGTCACTGCCGCTGTGTGGCGGCTGTGATCAGTGCTGGATTCCCACAGCATTCCATGATTTTTCCTCTCGTATATTGTTCCAATAAAAAATTTAAGTACATTAATCAAAAGATTAAATATAATTGTAGCATTTAATTATTTATATTCGATTTCTGTTATATAGTAATCGGTCTCGTTATTCTATCACGGACGATTTTCTCGACGACAGAAGTAATTATCCACATGTGATGATTTCGCAACATTTGTTATATTGTTGCAATTGTTTATCGAACACTTGTGAAATGCAATTCTTCAAATAAATTCATGCGAAGACACAATAAATTAATGTTACGAAGTGATATATGATCCATTAGATTTTAAAGTAAATTTACGTTTCAAAGTATCTGTACAAATGCCGGATCGTAAACTTGAATCGAATGTGCCGACGCTATTTAGCGTGATCGTTACGTCCGTGAATTTTCTCGCGTCATATGCCGGGCTCATCTCGCCGGACTCTGAAAAATATCCGTGATGTCGAAATCGTCGTTGCCTATCTCCGGGAACCGCGATCCATTTCACTCGAGTTATCCTACGGTCGTCCTCTCGCCGCTTAATTGACAGTAGCGCGCTCACGACAGGGTCAAGCGGAGTCGCGCATTACCGGGGCGCGTTCTTATTATCGTTAATTTTAATTAGGGGTTACCGCGGGTGTCCGCAGTCTCTTGTACCACGGTGATGCACGGGGGATGCGGACGTTCGCGGAAGCAGCGGGATGTCCGTACGCCGGAAAGGAGGCTGCTCCTGCCGCGGAAGGTGGCGCGAAAGGGACCCGGGCAACAAGATCCTGATCCTGGTTATAAACGACCACACGCTGCTCGTCGCGAATAGGGGGAGTCCCGCGGCGACGAGCGCGTCGTGGGACCACGTCGTTCTCCAAGAGAACGCGGGACCGGAATCCCGCGAGACGTTCCGACTCGGGGGGCCACTTTTCCCCTCCCCCCCCCCCCCCCCCCTGGGTAAATCTTCGACTTTCGACGGCGATATCTGATCCCGCCGGGCGCGGCTCTCGACGGCTCCCGGATTCCGACGGTGCCGCGGAGTGTCCCACTTAAAGTCAGGGAGAGCGTCCCGCGGCGGTCTCTAATTCCTCTAATTTGACCGGGGACGATAAAGCGTGCGTGTGCGCGACCGCCTTCTGCGGGAGTTAAGTCGATGAAATTATTGACGTTGTTAAAATCCTGATTTTCGGCCGATCACGATTAGGCTCATACGGCTCATAGAACGAAAGTGGCGGGCGAGATAGAGGGATATCAAGCCTCTCGATCGCGGGGGATATCCGATTTCAATGTAATGGAACGTTTCTCTAAGGCTAAGTCGGAGGAGCTAAGAGGATCGTTACTTGTAGCACAGTTATTGTTGAACGCCGGCGTTGTCGTTATTGGACGTGCCTGTTTGCGATTGATGGATAAGCAGATATAATCAAAACATCATTACGCCGTTTTTGTAATTAATTATATTTCCGTTTTATATCCTATGTCTTGAATAATTGCTTTCCTCTGAAGTTTCTTAACAAGAATTTCTTGTTCTGCGAGCACTTCTTCATAAATTCTCTAGACGCTATACTCGCGTCGTTAAGCGAGTTATCATCATCAGTTATCGTCATTAGGCATGATTTCTTGCGGAGCTGCTGCTTAAATTTCTTTATCGTACAGAAAATAATTGCTTTCGTGGAAATGATTCCTCGGTTTGTAGGTACCTACTGCTTTGCATATCCTTTAACTATCCTTCGTCGCTAATCACTCACTGTCACAAGTCATCATTATCAATCCTTTTTCCTCTTTAAAATTACCGCGAGAGTCCTCATCAGATCTCGAATAGAAAGAGAGAATATCGCAAGCTTTTTACTACTTCAGTTTTTGCATTATTCCCGTCGTTACTTCGTCGAGTCATAATGACGGCGAAAAATTTCAACGGGCTCTATCTCCGCTCCACGAACATCACTCCACTTTCCACACGAGAGAAGAACCGTTCCCTCCTAGAGCGAGGTTCGGCGCATCGGACAATTAAATCTTTTTAATCGCCCGGCGTAATTGGCGCGGATTAGAGATGCCGTCCATCCACCGACGGCCGCGGCCCTTGATTATCGCTGATCGTCAGGGCAAATAACAGTGAGATAAAGAGCAACCGAGACGGGCAAATATAGAGTGAAGAGGGAGGGAGGGGGAGGGGGGGCGAGCGTGGACCAGCCTTCTTGCTCGTCGGGAGAGCGCCGGTGGTGGCATTCGGGGTCCGGAGTCCGGGGGCCCGAAGTGCGTTTTCAACGGAGGGGAATACTTAGCGGAATACGTCCCAGTGATTATTGGCCGTGATAATGATCGAGTCGCTGCGAGTTGTCTATGGCGTGATTGCAGGTCGCGCCGTTGATCCTTAGGCCATGTGGTGCGAGGGTGGTTATTAAGAGCGACCGGTTCCATCTCGAGCAGCGCACGGGGACCGGCCAGCTTAGAAGGGCACAAAACCCTTCGGCTTCTCAAAAGAACGCATCGTTGACGGCAACGCGGCGAGTTTTCAACACTATGCGAAAAACAGATCGAGAAAGAATCGAGAACAGTCCGATTAGACGGGAATCATGTCATGTTTGAGCGAATCGCGAGATGCGAAAAATATTAGATATTTCTTTGTACTTTATATATTGAGTGTTTTCTTTGTTACACAAAATTCTTATTTCTTTCTTTTCTATAACAAGCGGTAAATACCTCGTAAAATTTGAAAATATTTTAATAATAATAAGTGAAATAGAACCGCTTATCGCTATGATATACAATCAATTAGAAAAAATATTTTATACATTAAATTGTAATATTTTATATGTTAAATTTTATATATTAGTTTAAATGATATTATACATTGTAATTTATGTTATTGAAAAATCATATATTTTACATATATCTAATGTTTTCAAATTTCCTTCTATTTATTTGATCTTTTACTGTTCGTGGATGATTTTCGGGACTCTACATATTCTTTATTTTGACATGGGTATTTAGCTCAACGTATTTACCCTCGAGAGACAAAGTAATGGGTCTGCAATTAGGCGCGAACGATTAAAACGGGGCCTTAATTGGCCGTAGTGAAGGCTCCTAAGAGAGATTTGCACTCTTCATCCCTCTTCGCGCGTCCATCTCTTCTCCTTCTTGCCGCCTCTTTCTCTTCATATCTACCCTTCTCGCTTCTTCCTCACCAGTCTCGTAAGCGGTTAATGCTAGGCGATAAATCATGTTAACTCACGTAAGTAGTAACTAGTAACCGATTCGCGTTTGTACGACTCTCGTGAGATATTGGCTATTACGTGGAGTTATGGCGAAGATGCGCGCGTCCGATCTCCACCCGCTAGCTACGAAGTTGCAAACGATCCCAGATCATCAAGTCTGCGGATCTTGAAACATATCTACTACAGGCTACGTCGGTAGAAAGGAATTGATGCAAGATTTGGCAATGCCGACGGAATTTCAACAGAAATAAGTTGAACAGATTATAAAGAGGCCGATTGATTTCCATCAATTGTATATAAAAACAAAAAATATTAAGCGTTTAATATTTTGCACGCAAGAAGTGTTTAAAACTGACTTTTTCCTTTTTTAAATATTATTTCATATTATGGTGTTTTATCGTCTAATCTTTCGACTTCTTTTTGCGTGTCTACCTAACGGCTAGACATGCCATCCAGATTCATGCAAATATTTTCGAGCAAATACCTATAATGATCTTCAGCTTGCCAATTAAACGAATTTTTTCACTCTGTGTTTACTAGCGGATTTTTTCCTGCGTAAAATTGTGTTATGCTCGACATTTTCTGTCACGCGAAGTTATATTCGTTCTGCAGGCTATAAACCACAACACTTAAAAACCATATTTAGAAAGAAATAAATTAGCATTTTTTCGAGGAAATGTTAATATCTCACATGATATATAATAGATAATACAAAAGTTTTTATGTGTTTAAACGTAGCTTAGATTTTTTCTTGCTTAATTAAAGTTCATTTTTTTTTGCTCACTAACCGATCCTGTTACTTTGATATTCCATTCGCTCTTGTGTATTTAACAGTATAGTGTGTAGGTGCCCGCTGTGTCGTCCACCTACCACAAAATGTATCCTTAAATAGCCACGGGGATAACAACGTCGTCTAACGCAATAATTTACGACGGACTAAAGTACCGCGAAGACGCTTTTATGCGAAGCGAGAAAGAGCGCCGACCGATTCTCCCGAAAGGTGGAATGCCTGGCCGAAAGGGCCCCACAAATTACGCGCGTTTCGTCGCATTTTATTCGGGTCGTGTCTTTGGGCAGGCCCCCGGGTTCAATCCCGGGTCGGTGATTACGAATTTCTGGGTTCGAATGGCCAGGCGACTAGGAACCGTCTGTATATATGCCGTCTTCTGCGGAGGACGGCGACGACGGCGACGACGACTGCGCGCCACGACGAGGGCGAGGAGGACGGAATCGTCTTAAGCGCCAAATTGCACGTATGCTAAGTGGCCGCGATTCAAATTATTATTATCATCTCCTGGCCACGGGAATTACCCTTCCGAGAATGGTTATACGCGGGGGTCGGGGACGCGCCACGTTTATACGGCAAGGATCGTTTCGCTTTTGGGGGCCCCACGAAGAGGGCAACTTCTCTTCTCCTCATTTGAATGCGATTTGCAGATTGCCAGCGATGCGCAATTTTTCGTGATCTCACCTCAGAACAGTTTCCTGAAAATAAAATCTTGCGCAAATATAGGTGAGATCAATGAATAACACAACAAGATAAAATGATAAGAAAACGAACATTTTAGAGTTTATAACTGATAAAATAAAAATTATTAAATGATACTTCAAATTGACGAAAGAATTTGGCGTTAAAAATAATTGAGAAGTAAGACTGTGTATGTTTAATAAATCAATTTTTTGCACATTTTAAGTTAAAATTAATTGTTGAAACTGTACGTCATGGCTATTTTTACCTGTTTTCACCATGCTTTTTATATTAAATTTTGCAATTTAATTTCTTTTTTTTTTTTAAATACAGTTTTTAACGTTTTAGGAAATAATGTAACAAAATATATAGAAACATGTAATATCGAAAATCTGTTACGATGAGATAAAGCATGAGTGCATGCATGAGAACCTCTGTGGAAATGATAGAGTATACAAAGCAATTCGTGCGCTCGAGCTCGATTGGAGGTGATTCTCGTAATACGTTATTAATTTGAATACCTCGTGCGTGATGAATTATTTAACGGCGCGATTAGCCTAATGCATCATCGCACGTCCTATCTTTCTAAGTTCCTTGTTCATAAACGCGAAATCACTTGTTCGTGATCACGGACACTAATCTCTCTGTCCAACTCTAACTAAAACCCCATATTTATAAACTCCGTCGAAAAACGCGACCAATTTTAAAATTGTTGAACAGATGAGCCTTGAGAATCAGTTTGATATTCGCGACATATTCGTCACATTCGGGTGATATCTGTCCTGAGACTGAAATTCGTTCCCTTTCTGGCTAGAAAGCATTACGACGAGTATAGTTACCCGGAATCCCAAAAATTCGAATTAGAGCCCATTGCCAAATATCATCGAGCAAACCGCAATAGAAACGTAGTATTAGCGAGGAAGCGTCGCACCTCGGGGGGCATTCCTGAAGACTGCCGCGAAGCACGGCACGCGGGGCCTCGATTTCGTAGGTGGGCCCCGATAGAATACAGAAACTACATTTATCCTCGGGGACCCGGGTAACGTGTCTGTGCTCATCCCAGGACCGAACATTGCGCACCGATAGTAATTAGGGCTCGTAATATGGCCCGCGGTGAGGATTTCGAAAAATCCCCAAGCGCCAAATCAACCGGATTCGTCGAATCGACAGATGGTTCCGACAGACGCACAAGAATTCCGTGGGTGGATCCTCGCCTCGGGGTCGCTTCCCGGAGTACGGGATTAGGTCCAGAGATCGTGGAATTGGTCGCCGCGACTTTCGCCCTTCTTTTCTTCGCGCCGGCTTCGATGAAGTCCGTGAAGTTCATCCCAAAAAAAGACACATGAAATAAAATATATTATTTTTTACACAATTTTCACTTATCTTTTATCATATTATTACTTATCCAACTTTATCTTCAAAACCTATATTATACTTTTCAAATTATATCATTTTTCAAATATCTATATAAAATGTCTATTAAAATCAAATGTCTATTAAAATAAAGATTCTTCAAATTTTTATATCCACCATCTCTTTCTTATATGACTATTACTTAATACTTCCCTTTAGGGCAAACAAATTTGTTTCAATTCCACGAAAATCGTGCGATCGTACATCGAGAATTTTTTACCTGTTCGGTGCAGTCGGCAGACGTGATATATTATAGCGGCAGTTTTTCCATAATCCACAAAAACAAGCTCTATCTAAGCGCCGAAATTGCCGGTTCTCCATTAAATGATTCTCATTAAAAATTTCTTTTTCGAGACTAGAAGGGTTTACACTCACGATCGTAGTATCTCTACTTCACGGAATCGGATCCATAGAGCGCCGAATTCGGCGCCACAGGTAATACATGCGGGTGGAAGATTACATGATTGCAGTCATTATGGGAAATTTATAAAAAATCGATCGAGCTTTCATGGCGCGTATATACACCATGATACGGGCCCACACGCCGACGTAATTTCTTTCTTACGGGGGCCACTAATCGGTCCGATTACCCGAATTTCTGAAAACTGGCCCAATTGAGATCAGCGGCGGTCTCTTAATGGATCTCTGATGGGTTGTTTGGGTGTGATTTTCGTTATCATCAATACGACCACTTTAATAACGTAAATTTTATTGTTTAAATTAGACGTGACATATTATATCGTATCTACAAGAAAAGTACAAAGTTATAAGTTATTTTATATGTATATATACTATAGTGCGTTATGTGGTAATACTCGAGTACGAGATAATGAGAGACTTTTACTTTAGACATTCACGAACTCGTTTGGAAATATTGTGAGATGAGGATATTTTACTGTTGCAGGATGAGGAACGTGAGGAGGCGGAGGGGGAGGAAGAATAAGAGCTCACAAAAAAATACAAAAATAAATGTAAATCGCCGAAAGCAGCCACGACAGAAGGCACGATAAATTGCTACATGGAAGCAGATGAGCTTGCATTGAGTCGCTATTAACAAATAATCGCTTCCGTCCCATTCCGCTTGCTCGCTATCGTCATTCTGATCTCTTTTGTCAATCATTACAAGATGCGTGAAGCAGAAAAACAAAGTTGTTCGATAACAAGATACGAAACACACAGAGTCGCTAAAAATCGTGTTTTCACGAATACAAAAATATTTCAACTCGGTTATCTCAATTATCTATATTCACGAAACTTTGAGTTTCTGCTAAAATCATTTTAAAAAGTCGTAAACTAGGCGACACCAAAAAATAATTAAGAAACGAATGAGATATTCGTAACAATTAATTTTATCAAGAAATTTTTTTCCAGAGGAGAAAATAATTAACGCTAGTTAATATTACATCGTGCAATCTTGCGAATGATTGAACGAAAGATCACGAATTTACTTAGCAAGCGGTTAACTTTAATCTTCCTATTATTCACCCGTTTTCCCTTTATTTTGCTTTTACTCTCTCTTATTATTTCTTTAATATCTCTTTCCGATTTTCCTTGAATACAATCGCGATCTTAAAATATGATTTGTCCGTACGCCGAAAAAATATGCTAATAGGACAAAGTAAACTCGCTCTTAACAACGTTGATGTCGAAGTAGGATAAAACAAATAATGATATGATTGCATCGTCACTCGACAGATTAAATCAAAAAATTGCCGAGTTCAGTTGCCGATGAACGTATATTTACAAAATCTTCGTCCCATGTTCAATCATCGAATCACTACAATCGATGAGAAAATTGCTTTCGACAGTGCAGTGACAGTGCAGACACTTTTCTCTTTCTCTCTTTCCATACGCTGCTACTGCGAGCTTTGGCGATTGCGACAAGCAACTTAAGTCTAATTGTTAGTTCTTACAACTTTATTTTACTAAAGAATACTATCTTCTTTGCGCGAGTCGCGTAAACTTAGTCACATGTCGCGACGAATCGCGTATATAATTGCTTGACGCTCGGATAAACTCTCGCGATTTATATTATTTTAGTCCGTAAAAAATAGCGATTAGTATGAGCGTACGTATATAATTTCTTTCGCAAATACAGATATATATATATATATATACTATGTACTAGAACGCGTGTGTATATTTGGCTTGTGAGTTGATAACATGGAGATGGAAGTATGAGCATCTGTGTAAATTAAATGCGCGCTAAGTTGCAATAATTGTGGCAACAAGTTTTTCAATAAATCAAGAATAAAATAAGTAGAACAAGTATTTCTATTTAAACGTTGTGAAACGATGCAACGATGCGATACTGAGCGAAGTAAGAGAGCGTTAAAAACTAGAAATTAAAACGTCCTTTGTACAGGAGCGTGAGTATCATATTTCTAAAATTTTCTTAACATAGCTCAACGTATCTACAATACAGGCATCTCTGATTATAATGAAATTATATTTAAAAAAGAGACTGGGGAAGGGAATATTATCGCATCGTGGTTCTAATAAGTACGCTGTTCTAATAAGTGCGTTGTTCCTGAAAAAAAACATCCTTCGAAATCTGAAAACCTATCCTCATGGTGTGCAAAGAGAAGACATGAAGATATTTTAAACTCACGATGTATACGATCCAACTTCGCGTAGTTGTAAAACAGCATCAAAGCGAGGGATTATTCATCCGCAGTCTTGTGACTCCCGATATTATATTCATAGCTAAAAACAATCTTACGATGCTCCTCATCTTATATCGCGTGATTTACGCGCTTTTTATTCCCTTTTAACCCGAGTCTTCAAAGCGTGTTACGTTTTAATTGTTTAAATGCTTTACTTTCGTGTCAATGTATTACGCTGAATTAATGACGTAATCGTTCAAATTAAAGTTTTAATTGGTCATTTAGGAAATAATTAACTGTATGCAAATACGAAAATATGTTAGAACATTAATATCGCTCGAAATTTCACTTTTTGCGATTGTAACGTTTATAGGATTACTTAAGAGTCAAAATCAAAGTATGAACCTTTTGTGAGGATCAATGTAAAAAACAAATTAGACAATATTGTCAAAGATGAATTATTACGATAAGATGTTCTTAAAAGAACAGACAATAAATAATAGTGCGTTATCATGTCGGGCCTTTAAACAGGCGGTAAGGCCCACAGGGTTGCAGTTTTGTCAGCGGAAGTACTGAGAAACGAGAATTCCGTTGGATGCCAACGTCCAGAGATGACTTTGTCCTGATGTTGAGCGACTACGACGCTAGGTAGAGGCATTGTAAGATCGCCTGCAAAACATTTCATCATGCTCATGTTATTCTATTATTAATAGAGACGCTTGTATCATATATATAACAGTATTAATTGTTTCCATTTCTGTAAGTAGTCTCTTAGAAATTAAAATCAGTGAGAAACCCACCTTGCAAGTCTGTGAGTACCAATTTATTATCGTATCCCGCCGTCAATAAGTAATACGCTGACGGTGAGAAGCGTATGCTCCTAATATCTGCCGCGTGAGGTTTAAAGCACTGCACCGTTCTGCCGCCGCGAATGTCAAAGAGAACGCAGCTGCTGTCCTCGTGGCCGGATACCAACAATCGGCCAGACGGATCTACGCACAGCGCAGCCACGGGACTGCCGACCTGTAATGGAATCAGATTCTGATCAGACAAATAATACTGCTTCTATTCTTGACAACCAGAAAGAAACGTCCGATAAAAATCCGATTTAGATAGAAGGAAGTGACTAATGCTGTGCGATCGGAAGAGATGGTTGTGCAATTTAATAATGTAGATCGAATATTTATCGGACGTAGAACTCAATACGACAACAGAACGAAACAGAAAGATGCTGACGATACAAGCCGGATTCTGAACAATGACAGAAAATTTTTTCTAACTTTATCTATCCTAATTTTCACTTTTGATGATCACTACATATCGGGCATATATCGACGGAGAACCCGACTCACCCGGCTGCCAGGTACCGTCGCAGGTGTGACCATGTTGACGCAGCTTCTCGTCCTCAGATCCCAGAACCTGACTGTTTTATCCTGCGATCCGCTGACGAACATCGCTCCGCCCCAGTTGTAAAGCGTTAGCACGTGGCCGCTGTGACCGCTCAAGGCCTGGAAAGGTGTACCGGTCGTGCAATCGGTAACGTAAATCTTGCAGTCACCAGCACCACCGCTGATCAGAAGGCTTGACTTGTTCGACGTGTCCTCGAGGAAGCACAAGTCGCGCACCGTACCATCGTGCATGGTCAATTCGACCTCTTGCCCTGCAAATTAGATAAAAAAATATATAGAATCGATCATGTAACGATAGTAAGAAATATTAATTTTTAAAAATCAGATAAATCCAATTAATAATAACAAACTACATATCTTGGTAAATGTCTAAACTATGAATTATTCTTCAATGTCTGAGATACAGATTCTGCGAGAATTCAAAGATGCAAAGAAAAACTTAATAATTCATGTACTCAAATATGTGAAAAATTTAGAATAAAAATTGGCTCAATCTATAGGTCGTAAAGCCCACTTTTTCCTTTTTTCAATTTTAAGTTTTTTACGAATACTAAGATTACATTTATCTCTCCATTTATTACGTCTATCAAATAATACCTTCAAGATTCGACGTATCGGCGTTAAAGCGCATTAACTTCACGGTTTTATCGTTGCTTCCGGTCGCGATCAACCGTCCGTCCGGTGTCCACGCGAGGCAGTATATGGAGCCCTTGTGATGCTTCGTTCTCTTGAAGAGAACGGTAGGCTGATACGTCTGATGATCCTCTCTGAAAGATATGCAATACTTCAGTACTAAGCGATAATAAGCAATAAACATTTCGACAAGTCAGAGCGGCATAAATAATCCGTCTAAAAAAAGAGTTTCCATTTCACTTTATTCCAAGAGCCATCAATCTGCTTCAAAGAGAAGAAAGATTGCTCGGGTTTTCCCGGACGTCACTTTCATCGAGCTATTTTCCTTCCTCGTTCCCAGCCTTCATCAACCGCGTCTCTAATTGAACCCGATATCTTTGCATATTGTACACGGAGTTCGGCCGTGGAAATGAGGGAGAGGCTCGATGATCTTAAGGAGCGTGCCGTCGCTTTCACAGCGCCGGTTTTTTATACAAATTTTAATTAAGCGCAGCACTTTTCCCATCACACGCGATCGACGCGTGTGAGATCGTGATCGTTTGCTCCTCTCTGCCGATCAAGATGTTCGCTCATAAAATCTGCCCCGTTGTTAATTATTATTCGTCCCCTTGAGTCTATTCGGCTTGAGCATGACGCGCAAGATTAACGTCACTTCTGCCGCAATTTCCAGCGAGCGCCGAAGGGGAACGACTTTCGAAAGTGACGATACGATTATTCGCAGAGGCGGTTTCTCCGGATAATAACGACATAATTGGAGAAGAGGTTCGTACTAAGTGATAAAAGTGATGGCACAAGTGAATTACTGCGCACAGAGAAAAGGATTAACAGAAGTAGTGACGTTAGAGAGAGAGAAATTCTCTGCTGAAATATATCTGATGAGAAATTTTGCAAAAAGGCTCTTATATTAAAGCGTCAAAAAAAATTAAAAACTAGATTTAATTTTTAAATTTGTGCGATCAAAATCCCATAAGTTATAATAATTATAAGTATAAAATAGTTTAAAAAATTAAGCCTTGCTATAAATTTTACTTGATGAATAACTCTCTTGGATTTACTTTTGAGGCATCTTACGTGTGGTTTATAAAATTAAGAGATAATTATCAAAATTGAAATGATAAACTATAAACGTCGCCAGAAAATAAATCCACACTCCTATTTTCTAATGCAAGTATCTATAAATTCGAGACTGGCTAATTCTTTTATATTTTGAAAGTTTATGCAAGAAAGAAAAATATGTCAACAAAAACTAGAAATTTATGTTTCAAGCGTCATATGTATAGAAATATACTCTCGTTTAAAACAGGTGTGTCTAATTTACATTAACTATGATTATTATTATTTTCACATCTTACTTTTTAGCATTTCTTTTCGTTTGTATTGAAATTAGCGGCAACTTCAAATTAAGATTACGATTTATCGTTAGATTTTCCCAGGTGCATCCCACCCTCTTTTCGTTTGTATTAACTAAAATTGACTGCAAATTCTCACGAGCTATTTAACGAGTAATTTATGTGTATCCGCTCTATTTTATTCTTAGTTAGGCAAATATTTTTCTTTACAATCTCGACAACAGCACTTGCCAACAATGTTACTTACTTTGATCAAGAGCACAAGTAATGAAACCGCAGACTTACTGACTCTGCAACACGAGATGAAAATGTCGACGGTATTAAGTTCGTGATATCTCAATTTCAACCCGAGCAACAGAGTTACGACGTTCTAATTGAACAATCACGAAGCCTCTTGATAGTCAAGTTCTCACAGATCTCCCGTCGTTCATATCAACATTGACTTTTGCTCCTATCGCAACACCGAGTGTCACGGAGAACAATTTCCTGGCGCCTCGTAATTTTACGCAGGTATAATTAACGAGCGCGTGCATATCGTTAACGTTATAATTGCAGCAGCATCTTGAATAGCATAGTCGCGTTCTTTGGGACCATTAAACGGATTTTACGAGTCGTTTATTCGCGCATCTCGTTGTTGCGACATAGGATGAACTTATACGACGGTGCTTGAGAGACGTGTTCCGTGTTCGGTGGCTGTTCAAGTAGCAATTTCGAAAGTTACGCAAGACGCACGTATATGTCGCACTTTTATGTTTTGCCACGAATACGGATAGGTGTAAATTTTCTGTGTGGTGCAACGTTAATATATCTCGCGTGCGAACTTTCTCGACGCCGACAAGAATCGTTCCGCCCGTGAAACAGCAGCGGAGCACGGGGCTGCTCGCAAACGGACTTAACGGACAAATGGAAATTGCTGCGCGTTATTGACTTTGGACACAAATTACAGCTCGTTGAACTTGCCGGAACACCGCAATACAGCGTTAAATGAGCATTGCCATGAATTGTTAATAGTAGACGGAATATTCTGCGAGTGAAAGGAGACCGTTTGTTGTCTACCTTGTAATGCAAAACAGACTGTCTTGAACAGTAACGTAATGCTACCTCAAAAAATGAAACTACAATTCCGTTCCAGGCAATTCCTACGTGTCGTGTAAGCACGATTTTTGCCTCTTTATTATTCTTAATTATTACTTCGTTATTTATTCACCCGCGACTACTTTACGTTCTCCAATTCTTTTTATCGCGAGTTAACGTTACTTTTTATAATCCATTTCCATGCCCCACGATGTTCTTTCTCGTCTACTGATAGATACTTACAAATTGATCTCAGAACTAATCTGAATTTGTGTCATTTCTCGAATTTTCCGATTCTTAACGTATTTTCAGTTGAAAAACAATTATATTCAAGAAATCATATTAAAATTATGCGAGATTGTCCTGAATTTATTGTACGTGACTGGTGCAAATATGATGATAGGAAAGATAAAATATTGTGAATCGCGTTCAGGACGATGTAAACGGAAACGACGTGCTGCAGCGTGGTGGTAGCCGGTAATGGAAAAAACTGTACCGGCAATCCACATTCGCTGAACACGCAGGAATGCTCCGTTTGGCATGAAGGCCTCTGCCGCTCGTTAGGCCAGCATGCCCGCGTAAAATTAGTTTAGCGGACGCGAATTTATACTTGACCCGCCTCAAATTTACATACGACCAAGCTACTTTGTTACGTATGAGTGACAACGAAGACTCGATTATAATAAAAGTAGCTCATAATCTTACAAGATTATTTTCTTGGCTTTCTATAACATTTCTTTAATACATCTCTTTCATATTTTCAAATAATCTCGGATTTTTTTAAATGCTAACCGGCAATTAGCAAGAACCTTGTTTCTCGTTATTCATTAATTGCTTTTAAAACGCTAGAGAGTAATTATATCTTTAAAACTATGAACCTGTAGATTGAAAAACGGCAAAATATTAATTATCATCCTGTTTTCCATCGATGCATATTCAAGCTTGAAAGTTTAGCCGTAGTAACGAGAAACGATCACGATAAAAGTTTTCGCGGTCCGTGGAATATCGCAAAAAAAATATTAAGCGTATATATTACACATGCATATGTTACAAAGTATAATCTTGCCAAATTACAGCTCGCGAATATTTGTAATAGTACCGGGCTCCTTGCCTCGCGATAATGGATATCTATTGCAACGTGAGAGATCACATTTGATTAATCGCGATCTCTGTTCTAATTACACCGCGGAGCGAAGTTGCGTTGATATTATCGCATCAAGATGATAGATAAGCCGCCGGAGCTTATTGAATAGCGTGACGCGTTCCGCTATAAGAGCCGTGATTTCTCTCGCGCTTCGCACCGCGAAAAATGTTTCGAGGTGCGCGCTATCTCGGGATCCGAAACGTGTCCACCACGAGGTAAGAACGACGCCAAGCACGGCTGAGCAGGATTTATCGTCGCCACGACGAGCGGCGAATTTCAGCTCGCGAAATGCGCTTATCGCGGACGTGAAGTCATTTCGTCGTCGACGATTCTCCCCGCGTCCCCCGACGACCGGATCGGCTTTTAGCTCGTAATTTACGGTTATTTTTGCCGGCGCCGCTAAAATGTATCACAACTCTCTCCCTCTCTACTTCCCCCTCTCTTTCTTTCTCTTTCTGTCTCTCTCCATTTTTTCGCGGGAGCGTGAATGTAAGTTCATCTGATTTCTATTGGCTCGATGGGTACTGTGATGTATTCGCCTGTCTGAGTTCGATAATTGCATAACGCAAACCTGTTCGTTATTTCTGCGTAAGGCACTGTAAACTGTAACGATATAGTGATACCGCAATTCGTCAAAGAACAACGCGTATCGGAGACTATCATTAGCCGTCGACATGCCATCTCGAAATAGCTTACATGACATCGAAAAGCTCCGTTGCGAGACGCTACTCGAGACAGCTGGCGAATGCGGTAATGTTACAATCACGTTATTTCCGCGCTTCGATTAAGTCGCAATCGCAATTTAACGATTTCTCGAACGTCCGGTGCGAAATGACTTCCACCCGCTATCGTATCGGACTTCCGCCGTCGATATAAAATGCATTTTGTAGAAAGTTCGATATATCAATATCAGTAACTGATTATCGATGCATATTTAAGCGGTAAATGTGAAACTGCATTATTCATAAAAGCATTTAATCAGAAGAATGTTCGTAAAAATATAATCTTTAGGCAGCAAATCGATCTATTTCCGTAAAGCGATTTCGAATTATTGCAAACAATTTAATTAATTAGTTATCAAAACATTAAGATTATTTTATAGAATATTTAAAATATACTATTCTAGGATATTTATAGTCTCAGTGAGAATAAAAGTAAAAATATCACAAACTTGTCAAAGAACCCACAAATGCGATGCTTGTGGTAATTATTGAATGTCGAGATAAATTCCTCGTTAATTAATTGACGCGTAACAAACGTAAATTCTCACCTGACATCGTGCAGCTTCGGATAAGCGCATATTCGCAGCGTCTTCGAGTTCGATCCCACAGCGTATAGCTTCCCATGGGGGTGAAATTCGGCGCAGCGTATCGCCTGCACGTCCTCCAGAGCGGTGACGGGAACGAAACGCGGTCTCCCGCCGCCGTTGCTGCTTCCATTGCTGGTTTCGAGTTCCGGTCTCGGCTCTTGCTACAAAACGTGATGCGCGATCGTTACTCAATTTGGTATTAATACGTAATTATCATCGTGCGAGCGAGCGCACGGAACTAATAATATGCCCGTTGTAGCGCAGGCGATTAGAAGCCACGCCGTTGCAGCTCTTGCAGACGGAATGCACGCGGAAAAGCTACAACTATCGTATCGTGATACACTGTACTGCTCTAACGAGATCTAATGAATGCCTGCCGGCACAAAGCAACCGTTTTTATTTGCGGATAGGACAAGTACCGTCGCAAATTGCGGATGCAATTCTGCGTCCGGTTACCGCGATGAATATGGAAACGTTGCGGTGAGATGAACGTAATATCCAAACAATATTATTGCACTTGATACTCGCACTCTCATTGCTTCCTATCAACTTACAAATTGCATAGATGCGGTGGCAGAATACAATACATTTGTATTTACACATATTAATTGCATATAGAAAAGTAATTTTAAGGTTGATAAAATATTCAATTAAAATATTATTCAACAAAAAAATAGACGCCAATGTGAAAAAAGTGCACAAATAGAATTAAAAAATTAATAGAAAAAGTAAACTCTCAAAAAAGAATATTTGTAAGAATTGTTCAGATAATGATTAGATTACGACGAATTTGACTTTTTTGAGGGAAAAATCATATGAAATGTTAATTACATTTATCTGGATAGTTCTATGATAATTAGCGCTTTCAATTAACGCGTTTAACTCTTTCGCTGCTACTAAATTTCTTTTTTGAATCAATTAATGCCTAACATGGAGATATGCATGTTTATGTACATATAAAGAAATTTCACTTTCTCGTTTCGCGCTAGACGCAAATGAGGCGCTCTTCTTGTGAGACAGTTATTACTCCAAACTCGCTAAACCAGCTCGCGCATTGCAGGCAGCGAACCGAACGGAAGGTGAAAAATTCAGAAATGCTAGAAAGTTGGACCTTAGATGAATTTCTATCTCACTTTTAGCTCTTGCGTATATATAAGCATAGTTTATTAACTTCAATATTTATGCAATATCTTAAGATTAAGCTAAATCAGAAAAGTGGTGGTTTTCTTCTCTTCAACATTATTAAACAAAATGCATGAGTTGGCACTATCGATACTGTTTCGCATTTTCTATTTAAAAACAAGCAAATAGGCGAAGTGTATGCAGTGAAACTAATGTAGATCGATAATTTCATAGCCATTTTCCGCGTAGATAACCGTAATAACTGTAATTTTATTTCTTCAACATCGACAGTTAAGCAACTGTTATGGAATTATTATTCATAGAAAAAGCTCGCAATGTTTTTTGGCGCAAAGCACTTCTTCTACTGAAGCTACAGGTCCGGAATCGTTTCGCGATTCGTGTTTGCGCAACGACGCGCTTCGCCACGCTTTTACTTTCAAACCACAAGATTGCCCGCGACCGTTGATCTAGATGGATAAATTAGCAAAGCAAATGTACGCTCTGCCCGCTGTTTTTCTCTTCTTGGCAAACCGTGCAGCACGAGTAGAATTATTAGCGCTCGCGTGCGTTTTCACGCGGCGGCGGCGTACGCTTAACGGTGCCGAAGCTGCTTCTTGCCTATTGGAATGACTTACGCACGTGTAATTAGATCTCGAATGCGTGCGTGACAGGTGTATCAGATCCTCACAAAAAGATAAGATATAAAGAAGCCGTGAACCAATAAAAATATTTTCAAGTTTAATCGTTACTAATATAATTTTAAAAAAATTTCTTAGCCATGATTCGATGTAAAGATAAATTCACAAACTTGTGAAGGGTATTTACATCATTGTAAAAAAGTAACGTATAAGGAACAATGGAAAAGAGATTGCATTAAGAATGGTATTCGATATGTCACCTGTTTCACAATTCCATGCATTCTTCTATGAATAAATATCGCGAATCAATAACCATTGTATGATTCATTGATTTCTTTCGATAAGAATTTTTTATTTAGTAGATTCAATGAGTCAATCCGAACACTAAGTGAACGGAATTGGAGGGTGAATCAAACTGGATTTTTAATTGTAGTCTCGCTTGCTAATTCACTACCTTTCACTTCAAGTTGCTCTAATTTGCTATGAAACAGCTACTCTTACGTCCAAACATACATTACATACGTTACATTTTGTGTAAAAAGATCCGATTTTAATTCGATTCACCCTTCAGTCCTATTCGCCGGCTATATTGAAAAAGGAAACGACAGTCGTGCACTTCGACGATCGCTCTTTTGCGAGCAGACGTCTCGCGATTTACGAGTGAGAACGGGGCCATAGAAGAGAATCGATCGTAGATCCGAGAGAAATTCCCATTTCCGCGAAAATTCTGGCATTCTCCCGAGCGACTTAACGAGCCGGAAACGTTTCTTGATCGTAATTCTATTGGGAAAAGCAGATGAAACATCGGTGGAGGTATAGCTGAGAAGCCTAGTTTTGCCGATCGGTCAATCAACCCGTCGACCATCGCTATAGACGCTCGGTCTTAATAGCTCTGTACAGCCTTGCGAAAGCGACGATGTAGACGGAAACTTTATAGCATATGGATGGATACTTCAAGATCCCAAACGAAAGCGGGACGAAGATGATGCAAATGCAGTTTCGAACATCATACTGTTTCGCATTCGCTCTTTCGACTTTCTGTATATCAATAGAATCGATGAATGAAAGTCTTGCCTAACATGGTAACAAAGCGTTTTTCTTCAATAGGATTATAAGATAAATATAATTAATATAATCTAACAATATATAATAATTCTTTTATTTCTTATCCGAAATACATCGAACGTACTTTGTATTTAGATTCGTGCTTCTTCCGCGTTCTTATGAAATGAAATATAATCTAGATATATGAACAAAAACTATAGTTACTGAAATTTATCTATAAATTTATCCATAAATATTAATCGAAACATCGATGCATCCGGATGGACATCCGTGACCTTAATTCTTTCTATAAACGGTCATCTCCTCCGTACTCTTATAAGGAGGAAAGGGTGGATCGCGAAGGATCCGCCGGATGCCCTGAAGGCCTTCGGACACGCGTCTCCGATCGAAGATTGGAGGGACGGATTCAACGACGCGTGGCACGATGAAAAACAACCAATAAAGGGGCCTTGACCTGATTGGCAACTCCGGCTTTTTACTTTCCTCCATTGACGCGTCGTAAAAAAAAACGATGCGACGCGCGCAAGAATTTACGCGTATCGCGCATATAAAATATGCGAGATATTAATTATAATTTTATTCGCCCTAGATGCAGCCTGCAATCGACGAGTCCCCGTAAGAGATCACGACAGCTCGACATTAACGATATTAATGGTATTAAGCGATTTTTATTCCGCGGATCGATGACGATCATGATCGAAATTTTCACTCTTCTCTGAAAAACCGGTTAAACCGGATCTATTCGCGTTAGTCGTTTTCGATCTCAGATGCCTAGATATTCATAGAAAAAGAAACACAATTTGATGATTAGTTTAATTAAATAGATGCGAAGGACGAATCTAAATACAGAGTACGTTCGATGTATTTCGGATAACAAAAGCCAGATGAAACCAATCATTTTCTCTATCTGGGTTGCGGCATACTTTTTCGTCGTCGATCGGTATTCAGACAGAAATCGAAGGTGCACGCGCGTGCGTGTGCGGGCTTAAGGGCATTCAAGATTCCGACGTGCAAATTTCACCGCGTAATTTTACCATGACATCTTTATGCGAAATTGCGAACGCCCTGCAACCGGGAAGAGAATGCTCGTACCACGCGCACATCGTTCTTTAAAAGTAAGATTACCTATAATTAATGCGTTCAACTCCTTATTTAGCGCGTTACATTCAATTAATGTGATTAATTATTGTTACACTCGCCTTAACTTCAAATTTTTTTTTAATCAAGATACGAAATGCGAAGTTATATTAAGAAATAATTTCTCTTATATTAATGAGAATAACAACCGAGAAATTTATTCAGATATGTTAAGCGAATGCGGAAGTGAATTAAGCATCGCGGATATAATGCTAAACAATTCTCGGTGTCATCGGACGCGGAAGAGTTTTCTAGAATTGGCGAAATATATCCTTAAAAAATTAAAGCAGATTAACGAAGGAAAAGTCGCGTTATTAACTCAATCAAGAGTGGAATGTAAAACTATTCCAGAATTCTGGCGACATTTCATAAGAGGTCATTTGCAGCTAACAAGTTTTCGCACTTTTTTCACCTACGAACGAGATATAGTTGCAATTTGGTTTCAAACGAGCCTGATATATCGTGCGCAATATTTCCCGACTAGAGACATTTAAATCGATCGGCCACTTATGGAGTTCTTGGATAGTTCAAACGATGATATCGAATCGCCTAAGGAAACCGCGGCTAATGTGCGCGTAAATCCTTAGATATCGCAGCCCTGGTTATTATGCTGGTTATTAATTAATGCGACTGTTATTACCCAGCTATTATAAAATCATTTTTATTCTTGCGAGACCATCCGAGTACGGTCTGCGAATGTATCGTCTTGAATTACGAGCGACGTCGCATTAATTTTCTTACGTAGCGGTAATTTCGACTCTCGAGGAAGTCTCCGTAACTTTCTACCGTATGTACGAAACGCACGCGACGGAGATTATAATTAAATGGTCGATTACAACGTGGCGCAAAACGCTCTTAGCTAATAGTAGACTCGTTGCGCGCCGGAGCGGGAGAGGAACTCGAAAATTATATCGTCGGTCCTTTCGACATACGTGCAATTCGTGCCCATTCACCGAGAAAAAAAAAATTGCCCCGTCAATATACGTTCTTCCTCTTAGCCGTCGCGAACTAATGTGTCCCGTCACACCGATTAATTGCGCAACGCGAAGAATACCTCGCTTTCACTGAACAGTCCCGATTGCCGCGTGCACCGGTCATTTATCGCAATAAATCTAGCAATCAATCCAATTTCTCAAACGATTGTTTTTCGCAACGAAGTGTGCCCGCCGAAACGAGCAGGAAGTCGGGGAGCATGATGGAGCTTTGACGAGCAACAGAAACCAATCGACATCGCCGATCAAGCGGAACAGTCTGTTTTTCCATGTACGCTCGTAATTGAGATTTATCGATAAAGTCACAATATGTAACTCGTGCTGGACGTAACATCTCGCTTTTAATCGATCCGCGAGCCTATCGATCCGCTGATCTGGCAATCTGTCGATCCGTCAACACGGCGTATCTAATTAGCGACGAAACTGGCTAACAATGTAACGATTTAATGACCGGCAGCTGGTTAACGACACTTCTTAACTGCAAGCACAATGTATACTAGATTGCGATGGATCACCGAGACGCGATCGATCGTGAGAAATAATGGAATATAATCGTGATCGTCAGCGAGAATCTCTCCGTGGCTCCGCGGAGCGTGGAATAAAAGGTTGAGATTATTCGCGTTGATTAGCGATTATTTCGACGGGGTGAATTAACTTTCTTAATAAAGAAGTAACGGTTGATTAACTCGATACCTATCAGGAACACTTTCTACCCCGGGTTAGTCGAAAATGTGGCTCATTAAAGGTGCATAATTTAGAAAAAGATATGGACCGGAACGTATTAAAAAAAAAAAGAACAGGACCTGTGCAACAACTTTATTTTTGACATTTGCAAATATGAATATGAATGAAGAAACATTTAGAGATATAAAAAAGATGCAATATATAGAAAAGAAGGGAAAGAGAATTAGAAATCAAATTAAACTATCTTAGAATTAAGAAATTCTTTTTATAAGTCTGATGATTATTATCAATACTTCACCTTTTTCTTGGTTTATGTTAAAATAAAAAAATACATTCTATCGTTCTTGAAGCATTTTGTATAACACAGCTGTGTAATCTGCATAGCTCCGTCGTATAAGCTATTCAAGCGGATATTCTTCGAAACAATAAACGCGACTTATTTATTTCCGTTCTGTGAGCAAAGTTGAATTCCACGGAACACTTTCTTCGACCGACATTCACGAATTGCGACAGACGCGAGAAAAAGTGATTATCCCCATGTTGAATCAAAACGCCAAGTTCCGGAATTGTATAATTGGCAACAAGGCGAGTGGAAATGAATGTCGCGATGTGGTTTCTCCTTGAAACGAGAGTTTTGTAAACTCACAGACGATTATAATTCTATGATTGCGTATCGGATGATTTAGCTAATTCAGTTTAGAACGCGACGCGAGAAGCGGCACGTTTCCGGAATTAAGAACGTAAGAGACGCGGATTGTGCAACCGGTCGGTCACCCAGACCAGATTAGCAAACTCACTGATCTGTAAATCTCAGTCTGAAAGTCGTTCTGGCGATTTGCGTGTGTGCGAAATTGTACATTAGTCACGTAGTTAAATACATTATACGGAGAAACAACCGCGATAACTTGCACGAAAAATCATATCGAGAATGAATGGCCTGTCACTCAATGACTTATGAGATGACGCAAATAAAGTCACTAATTGCCTTTAAAAGCTATTATTAAATAAGATTATTAAACAAGAAAATGTTATATATGTATATACATAAAAGTTTTATACACAAAACAGATCAAACGATATCACATATGGACATCAAAAAGCGCGGACAAGTTAAGCAATAAAATTAATGAAACCGTTTAATCAATTACTTGTAGAAGAAACTTAACATAGTTTTTAAAAATTTTCTAATTTATCATATAGCAAAATATTTTCTATTATACATAAAAGGACATGCGCGTATAATAAACAATGTATTAAATATTTATTGTAGGTATGTGAGATTTTTACTCAATATGTGTATAGTAAAACCCTTTCGGCAATACAATCAAATGTTGAAAAATTATATTTTGCGTAAAAGAAACCTCTCATATTCCTTCCTTAAGAAAAGCCTGCTTATAAGAATCTCAACACACCATATAGCTACCGCGTCGTCTTCCCGACTTGTCGCTCCTGTTCTCCTCGGATTTTCTGCAGATTTTGCCGACTCTCTCGAACGTGTTCAGCGCGCGTTCCTCTGTATCAACGTCCAGGAGATTCTCCATGGACCTGCGGACCTGCCGACAAACGTTGACGCCCTTAGGGCTGTTCCGCTGCAAATGGTTGCCATTCTCGTCGTGATAATCGTCCCACTCGCTCATTTCGCTCCTGACATCCTCTAGAGACCTGGTTCTACCGACAGCACACGTGCAAGGTGGCATGCTCCTGGTAAGGCCGCCCGAGCTCTTAGCTCGTCCTCTCGGCCGTTCCATCATCATCATGCCAGGTGGTGGCATCGCCACCGGCGATACTTGAAGCGGCGACATCGCTTGCGGCGGAGGTGGCATGGCATTTCTGTATAACGGGGCCAGATAGTAGTAGTCCCGCGATTTGTTGGGATTGGCGGCAATCCTCGGAGCAGGCACGTAATTGTAGTCGGGGATGTGGGGGGTTATCCATTGGGCCAAAGTATCCAAGGGCACAGGTCGATAGCAATAGGACGGTGCTCGGTTGTTTCTGTACATCGGTGGCCAAGGTCGGTGCTGCTTTAGATCGAAACGGGGATCCATACGTGGATCCAGCACTCGGATATCTCCCATCGTGAATTGTGATTTATATTGCTCTCCTTATACAAGATTTCGGAGCCAATTACTTTAGGATCAGTTCAGGTACTGTCATATTTCCTCAACTGATTTCTTGGTCGGTCAGAAAATACGATTTATCAAATATACTCTGTAGTTATATCTCAATATATGTATTCGGTATATTTAATATAGATATTAATTGTTTTTGTAAAATATTAAAACAACGTTTTTCTTTAATAATCTTTTCAGTTGAAATAATTTTATGATTTTCTTCTCAAATAAAAATATCCTTTAAGAAACCGACTGCTGAAGTAATTTTCTTACGTGACAAACGATTATCACGTTTGATTATTTCAACAATTATTAATTGTTAAAAATTTTGGAAAAGTCGTTAATAATTCGACGATAATGGCGTCGTCAAAGATCAATGTCGTTGAAAGCGGCGTTTGATGATCGCGCACTTAGAGAGCTTGGCACGCTCGGTCGGGTAATAGAGAGATTCTGGATTAGAAACGTTTCTCGTGGAACGAAGATAAAGCGAGGATAGAGAGAAAAGTTCGATCATGCGCGACGAGAAGTTTCGGTTGATTTTCACTACTGTTCGGTGCCCTTCGGGGAATTCGCGGCGAGTCTCAACGAAAAGAAAGATCACTTTCAAATTTGATTCGACACCTCACTTCACTTTCGGACGGACTTATCAATCTTCAGTTGTCACCGAAGGTTCTGTTATTTTGACTCAACATCGTGCTCTTTTCAATCGTCGCTCTCGGATCTCAGTCTCCTGGCTTTTCTTCTCGAAGATTTACCGAAGAACACCGTAATTTTCGTCACACTCGAGAAACACTTGGGGCGATCGAAAACGCGGATCGCGAGCTATCGCGGCCCGTGCTCAGCTGGGTACGACGAAAGAGTGCGTAGAGTACGTTCTCGTCGAGCCACTATGGTCCGTTGAGAAACGACCCACTTCTCCTCGTCCGAACGCGAAAGACGTCTCTCCTACCACCGCGAAACTCATCCCCCTTTCTTTCGCGCGTATCGTGCGAAGCGAGAGTAGTTCGCGGTTCCGTTTGGGGAGAAGATTGCTCGGATCTTAAATAACTCGTCAAATAATGTTGATTTATGAATTTCGTCAACACTCACTGGCATAGGATAAAATATAGCACGTTTTCAACATAGATAGAAAGGTTGGGAAAGCAAGTTAACTTATAACATTTACGATAATGCAAGTGGATCATTATTATAAATGTCAGAATCTCTCTCTCTCTCTCTCTCTCTCTCTCTGTCTCTCTTAATAAGAAACCTAATAAACAAACAGAATTTTTTTAAATTTACTCATCTACTCTACAATATTATATTTCGAGTTTTTCACTGTAGTTCACAGTTAAGGAATACCGTTTCTTCCTAAAAAATTAAGATTAAGAAATGGTGCAATATAACAGAAAAGAATAGCTAATAAGAAAACATCTGCAGCTGGCAACTGCAGAACAGCTCCATGTAAGTGAAATTTAATTTAGTGTAAATTGCCACATTGATGTAATAAAGATATAAAATTGGAGTTAAAATACTAGAATAATTATATTGAGACAATTATAGTGTAAAGAACAATGGCGATTGCATGATAGTCTCGCAATATGCGTGTGATCTCATTTAAAAGAATCAGCGAAGGATATCTTCGTTAGAAACGTAGCACGTAAAGATCACGCAATAGAAATAGAATTAGGAAAAGGACTGCATAGGTAGAGACGCTTGTTACAGAAATGCGGGCGTTGGTACTCAAAAGAATGAGGAATTTTCTTCAAAACTTTAAGATAGATGGAATAAGAACTTTCCATGTGAAAATTTATAATCTTAATCCTGTTCTATCAAAACTCGTAAATAAGATCTTCAGATATAATTTTCGAGATCTGCAGACCGAGAAAAGAGATAATCGTATCCATCGAGAGAGTTCGATGATGTACATGACGGATGAAAAAAAAAAACAGAAAGAGGAGCAACTGCAACATTCGTTTTCCATCCTCTCTCGCTTTCACTGCGCGATCATCTTTTCCAGCGACAACCACCGGGGCCCATCCGCTAATCTTGTTTCGAGATAGAAATCGCGTCATTATTCGCAGGAAGTGAGAACGAAGGTGGGCGTCGAGAACCGACGTGTCGGCTCGATCGTTTTCATATCGCAAAACGCGCTGCCTTCGCGAATTCAATCGCGAATTGTGTCGCAACAATTCTCAATGTGCGTCAGGACGGAATTAAAGGTTGCTGTGGAGCTGAGGCAAAGAACAGAAAAAAACATGCATAACAGCATATGATAGTTCATGCTATTTCTCCTTTTTAGTCTGTCCTTCAGACTTAGGCTGCAAAAATGCGGTTGTGCGAATACGTGCAATGCGTGCTTCAAAAATTTTGTTCAGATTTACACTTCAATTGATACGCTTGAATTATGTTTTTGATGTAGAAAGAGAAGACTTTAGGTACATTTTAAATTTCGTTTCAGAAGAATCAAAGAGTTTCTCCATACACAAAAAATAAATATTAATCTGTCATTTATAAAATAACAGATAAATTATTCTTGTGTTTTTTATGAAGATTTCTAGACAAGAACGGACTTTCTATCATTTTTACTGTTTTATGGCTATGAATATGAATGAAGTAAACCTGAATTGCTATTAATAATATAGCTAGTATTGGATTAATTCTGGGTAGTTTTATTCTCAATTCCAAAATTCTTTTATCATCTATGCACACATTTTTTTTTCATAAAAATATTATATTTTATAATTGGTCTTTTATAAACGGTAATTATATCCGATTAATTATTGTGCGCGCGCGCATGAGGTAATTTTCTCTTTATTTCAAAGTTCTTTATTCACGCAAGAATGCATAAGTATGTAAAATTAAGAGCATATATATTTCAGAAAAAAATGTGAAGAGAGAAATTAGTTTATATCTATTTATTTATCAACAATGTGTGGAGTACAGATACGCACTACTTATTTCCAAGGCGTTGCGACGAATCATAACTCGTTTAGCCTTGCAGCAGCACCGTATATGGCCCGTTGCACTTTCCTACATTGTGATCAATGCCGCTAACAGCCAGGATTTAAATTGATATTATCACGTGTGTTTTACGAATTTCTTCGGTCGGCTGATTTTACGAGCGTTCTGCGTACATCGCACGAATGGATTTATCCCGACGACCGATCCGGGCAATACGTATATCTTCATCGCGGCACAAATTATCGGATCTCGCGTCTCGAGAGAGGAGCCTTGCAGATAAACGCGAGTAAGAGTTTGTGATTCATGGTATGAATCTCGGATATGGATGATGACTTTACAGCTTAAAGTTAATGTTGTTAATTAACATACATATATATATATATACACTTTCATTCGAACACCTTTCTCAATTTTATTTCTCATGATATCTACTAATTTTTGTTATAATACTGATTTATTAATATTAAATGGGAAAAATCGCTAAGAAAAACATGCTTTCTCCGTATATTGAAAAAATTGCAAATATCTTTTAGAATAAAATTATGTCGAAATCCATTGTGCGAGATTCATTGCCACTACGGGGCTTAATTTCATCGATACTCTGATAGACCTCTGGCGCACATTCTTTGAAGAAAAAAAAAGATGTCATGTTTCCTTCATCGCGGCGCGCCGCCCTGCCATACGATCACGCCAGTTTGATTTTCCCATTGCTGCTTTCTCCGATACGCTCCGTTAATAATCCACCGCGATGTGCGGCAATCTTCCACCATTTTTCTTTCCGGCCTCTCTTCCTTTTTCGCGCCGCGGCATCATCGGTCGCCGTGGCACCTACACGCGAAATTTCCTTTCGCTACGGTATAATTACGCACGCGCTCGTAAATCGTTATTCAAGTATAATCATCAACCGATTATTAACACCGTGTTTTGCGTGTCTCAATTTCAGTTGCGTTGATTCGTGTTCTCAGAAAAAAAGTACGAATATATATAATACTCGTTGATTATATACCGAGAACGAAAGTGGTTCGATCCTTTCGCCGCGTTCAAGTCAAGAGTCACTTGAACAAGATTAATTAATGCAACAGATAAAATCAAGTCTATTAATATCTTGACTAATCAGCTGAATAAGACGATCCTAGCGCTACAAGTAATCTATATAGTAATGAGTAATCGAGTTTCGCTATAATAAATGATAAATTGCTTATATTTGAAAGTGCTTATTCATTGTTACAATTTTCTACAGTCAGGTATATTAATTCGACATTGAACGTTACGCCTGTGATATAATATGTAT
The DNA here is from genome assembly GCA_035220615.1 of Leptothorax acervorum. Taxonomy (NCBI): domain Eukaryota; kingdom Metazoa; phylum Arthropoda; class Insecta; order Hymenoptera; family Formicidae; genus Leptothorax; species Leptothorax acervorum. The sequence goes on from JASTWQ010000086.1 coordinate 3,594,221, forward strand.
TATATAATGTTCCTCAACCGGGAAACTATAATCTGGTTAAATTCTATGTAAACCGGAATTGAATTTTACGAATAACCGCGAGATACTGCAAATGTTACAGATGCATGGATTTCTCCAGATGGGCACTCAAATCAATTGACACAAAAATCACGGAAAATAGACCGCGAAGCATATAATCGACACGAGACGTCGATGCTGCCGTCGATGCGTCATCTCCGCAGGACATCGCCGTTTTAGAGAAAGTATCGCGCGACACAAAAAGTAAATTACCGTGATCCGGTGGCATGAGCACACGCGATTTATCTCAACGTGCGAAAAGAGGATAGGGCCTTTTTTGTCATTGCGTGGATCTTTGGGCAATTATCATGGTCGGCCGCCGTTAGAAACGCTCGTTCCAGTGACGTTGGGTCGTGTGCGAGCGCCAATGGCGGACTATCGCGCGTCGCTATTAAAATGCGATGGCTCTCTATGTGGATGTAGATCGCGAGAAAACGAAATCTGGAGCAGGCGTTTGTTTGGGAGACAACGGCAGCAGATTATCTCATGACGAAACCGAGGGTGATCCACACGATCCGCGAAAGAGTTCATCTGATTAGGTGAAAGATTACCACCTTGGAAATTGGAACGTAATAGCGAAAGGAAGACGATCCGCATCATTTAAATAGATATCGCATTATTTTTTAACACGTAACAGACAATATTAGCATAATGTGTTATTAAAGGCTAATATTAACTACTGAATATTAATTACTTTTTTAACGAATAATATACTTATACATCATTAAATGTCAATCAGAATTTAATTTTTTAGTACAATTTAAAATGTGATAAAAAGAAGACTAATAATTTCAATAAATATCTTCTTTTTGTTCAGCTTGAAAATTTAATTTTTGAAAATATAATCGTATTCCTTCGTATGACTGAAGAGGTCATTGGTTAAATATTAGTGCATCTACGTAATGATAATGCCTTCACATGTCCAATACGATTTCTTCTTTCTCAAAAGGAAAACGCCATGACTTGCGAGAGCGCATCGACAAGAAATGTTGTCGAGGTCAAAGTTATCGCAGAAACAGGCACACGTTGACCGAGTTTTCGGTCAACCGGAATTATACCAGCTACCAAAATCCTACTTCAATTCGTGCAATGATTTTGCATTACATAGCTGTCAGCCCCACATGAAGAATACATTTTGTTCTTTCTCACGGTCCACATTCGTTTCTCTTCCTTATTCATCAAACTTGATTCACATCTTTATTATCATTGATCTTGGAAAGTTCGGTATTAGAGGTAAATCGCATAATTCTACCTGATGATCAATCCTTTCTGCGATCCGGTGGCTACCGCGATCGCGAATGAAAATTACTTCATTTGCGCGTGACAGAGCAATCACTTGACCTTTTCATTTTGAAAAGCTATCGACGGCTGACACCTTGCAGTTGAGAAACAACTTACCGGCTCTCTAACTCATTGCGCTCTGCGCGAATAGAATTCGACGTGCTCGTACGCGCACCTTCTTATTCGCTTATCTGAGAAGCCGCTTGTAGCGTGAGAAAAAAAAGAAGCGCGACCAGTTTTCTTTAAAAACCGCTTGCGTAATACTTGCGTATTGCGACTAACCGCGACTTCTTTCGTCGGAGGTTCAGAGCGGAGTTCGGAGCGGAAACGAAAAATGTAACGTCGAGTCTGACTGGATTTTGCCGGCATCGTGTACCGTTAAAAATACTAATAACAGGTTGACTGGTGCCTGTCACACGAAAACGGGCAACGCGATAACCGGCATAACGAAATATAAACCATACATTACCAAGTATACACGCGCCACGTTGCAATTATCATACGTCCGGTCTTGATACGTGGACCATGACTTAAGCCGCCGCTGACGGATTATACCGAAAAAAAAAAATATATCGAAAGCGATATCTCTGCGTAAAAGGCGGAAGGATAGAGGTTTCACACGCTCGCGATGGTTCAAAATCAGAATGTAACCAACAAAGTTGGTAAGACGTTAATTATTATTGCGTTGCTATAATATGTATAAATCATTGTACTTACAAATTTAATTTTTAATTATACTGTATACTTAAAATGTGGCTAATATAATAATTTACATTAACGAAGGAGATAAATAATTTTCATTTTGCTGGCTAATTAAATTGATGTGTTGCTTTCTAACTAAATTAACGTAATTACTTTTTTTATTATCGAATAATGAAAAGGTTATTAATAACAGATAATTAATAAAATTGTAAATAACAACAGGTGCCTATATTTATGAATATTAAGCGGTAATCACTATAAGGATAAATGATAAATATAGTATTTGGTTTAATCTTCTCTTACGTCACTTCAATTTAATGAAAACCTGAATTCCATTAAAATGCTGATCCGTCATTAGTCTCGTATGAATTAATCTATAACATACACGAGCACTGCGATGTATCGCGTTTTCACAAATTACGAACATCACGATTGAGAGAAAAAAAATCGCGCCGGTTTGCGGCAATCACAAGAAATTTACAAGAAAGTGGATTACAAGCATTAGATGCGCCTGGTCGAGCTTGCATCCATCAACGCGAAGATTGCGACCCAGATTTTCTCGGCAATAAACTTAGCTAAACGGTCACGTTTTGAGTAGCATTTTCAATGAATATCTGCTTTTTTTCTTATGAATAACAAGTAGAATTAGCGCTTATTATGGCGTGTTTATTATCGCAAAATTAAAAATAAAAATTAAATATATCAAAAAAAAAAAAAGAAAAAAAGAAAGACTGTTATATACCGATAACGCAGAACTCGTCAGTGAGACATTCAAAGAGAATTGTCTTGACCAAGGATCGTCGAGGTAGAGACTGGTGAAATCGTTTACCATCAACCTTCTGGTACATTCACCAAGCTAACATAGGTTTCTGTTTTATCCGCGTCGAAGTGTGATGTTCGTCACACCCGATATATTACACAAGGTATGTCAGAAATAGGTGGCCAAACTTTAGTCATATAAACATGGGTCCGGAAACACTTCCTTTTCTAGTTATGATATTCACTACATGTATGTTCGAGTTAATGAAAACTGTATAATAGGGAAGCTCAACGTCTCTATCGACAAATCTTTTCTCAAAAACGATCTCAAAAACGATGTCCTGCCAAAATAACTTCATTTTGGTCCATTTACTTACCACAGTTTGTTATAAATAAAGTGTTTATAACTTGGAAAGAGGAAGCGTTTCCGGACCTACAATTATATGAATTTTTCTTTCTTACAGTGAGTAGAATATGCTCCTGAAGTTTGGCCACCTATTTCTGACACACCCTGTATACGTATAAAAAAACCTGGTAGTTTAAAAAAAACGTTAAAAAAAGAAGCAGTTGAAATGATTCAGATACTTGAAGATATGCTCTTTTAAAAGATATGTCAATGAGAGATATGAAATATTTCGAAATATAATTTCATGAATTTTCCTCATAAAACATAAAACACATTTAGTTTACAATAATTAAACAATTTCAAAATTATCGATTATAAATTTTTTTTTAAAGAAAACGTGATTCGATAAGCAGTATTTTTAAGATACATGTACTGATATTTCCTACATGTTAATGAGAGGATTTTATTATATATATATATTTACTTATTTGTATTCAAGACACATTATATACGTATATCAAGATGTTATTTCCGTGAACTTGAAATTTTTGCAGACGCTCGCATAGTCATCGCCGCGCTTTTTATTGCCCTCGAACACCGACGTTAAAGTATAATTGGCATCATCATCATTCAAATGACGATTACCGTTTTGATGCCGCCTACAAACGGGGAAACAATAATCGTTTCGGCGGCAACAAGCGGATGATGGACTAGAACGCCATTAGCAATGTAAATTAATATATTCCAGCAATGTAATATATTCCAAAGAGAAGCGATATTCAATTTACGATTAACAACGCAATTAGATACTATAAAACCTGCTAATGTAGAAACTGCATTAGGAGTAATCTGAATCCCGTAATTTGCAATCGCAATTTTAATTAAGAACATTCGCAGAGATCATGATTGTACCAATCGCGATACTCGTCATCTTTATAAAATAAATTTAAAGAATGAAGGACATACGTTCGCGTCTTCTAAAAAAAACGATTAGAATATTATTGTGCTTGAGGAGCAGAAGTGTAATGAAGTATACTTCAGAAGATAAAAAGACTCAGAAAACGAATATTCATAGGCGTTGTCGGCAAGCAAAGGTGCAATGACGACCCACGCAGATCACACCATACATGGAAATCCGACTGACCGGCAAGTTATTACTGATGACGAAAGAGGATAACCTACGTCTAATTTTAGAGTACGGGAAAAATACCGATTATTGCAAAAACATGTTTGCTCTGGTAAGCCTCATATTAAGTCAATTACTGTGTAATCGTTATTTCCATCTGCAGCTTGACAACTAATTGACATTCGGTTACATAATTCCATTAGTATCCGCAAGATGTTTCAACGCTTCATTTAAATCTGAAAGCCCGGCGTTACGATGCAATATATGAAAGAGAGATGCACTAAAGTTGGTTACGAGACTAAAAACAAAACATCAAACCAAGCATGTCTCAAAGAAACGATAGATGTGTTCGTTCCGAATGATTGAATAACGTTTTATCGTCGTAAATGTCGACCATTTCACTTGGCAAAGAAATTGTTCACCACGGATCATGGTCATGGCACAATGCAGTTTATGGTACCGGTAAAAAGGTCATGTGCTAAGGTATTAGAGACGAAGAAAGGAACGCTCGATTTCACTGAAATGCAAGATGAAGAGATGATGGTTACATAGAGGACTTTCACCAAATTAGCAAACATTTTGCGTCGTGCAGGTCTCCCTGTATAATGTTTCGAAAAGTATCGGAGACTGTACGTGACGCGAGCTCGAGATCTCGCGCTTTCTCGGAACAGTTTTGCACGCATTACAAAATCATCAGATTACAAATCATTGAAACTATATGTTCAAGATCTAAACTTATACATATTAATACAAATTATTATATAGAATTTATTTTTAATTATAACATTAGAGCATTGTTTAATAAATCATAAATATTTAAAAAAAAGCTTGGAAACTTTTAACGGCGAAATCAATTAACGCTACGAAATTCTAGCATAATAAATGGACGATAATTTGGTAAGTCTAATTTGCACGGTATAATAACGCTGATAAAACGTTCTTTTATTAATTGAAATCACAGCAGGCAGTATTCGCCAACCACGCAAAAATCTTTTTCATCTACTTAATTAGTGGCGTTAAGTACGGCATGAGTTTGAACGAACATTTAATAGACTCTTGACGTGTGTTTCGTTCAATCTTAATTATGTTGTTAAATTAGCCGTTAATAGTTAAAGCTGGAGAATACTACAATAAGAGAAATACGAAAAACTATTAATCTTTAAGGAAATTATAAAATAAACACATAAAGAACTTGTGATATTCTTTCATTTACATCTGCGATACGCTTTCTTATAATTTGTTCCGGAAAATGTATAGAGGCGAGAAGGTTTCAAATAAGTTTTCTCACCTGAAACTCCAAAGAATCCATCGCACCGTCTGAGAGAGATTCGTAACTGATTTGATCCTTCCGCACAAAATACGGGAGAAACTTTTTCTCGAAACACGGTAGTCCTCGCATGACGATTAGAATAAGCGTTGCTCTTCGATATCGGTTTTGCAAGGTCACACTCGAGACTTTCGGAAATTAACACTAGCAGTAAATAGATATCCGCCTAGCCGACTGTCTGG